>CM035152.1:111555758-112276010 GCA_020205615.1 Panax quinquefolius
ATGTATTCATAACGTTAATTATTTTACATTACCTTATCTTTATATCGTTCAACGTTTGGTCCATTTGACTCAGAACGTTTTTCAATTATTATTTCTAACTCAGCTTGTTCAATGTTTATGTTCTTCATTAACCTTCATTTTCTTACGTTCAAACCATACACATTGTGTAGGTTATGCCCGTTTAATATTTGTGTACACTCAAGACTCTCACGTTGGTTAAAGTGTTTAATGCTTACATTTCATTCTAAAATTCTCTATCCGACTAACACTCAGACTTTCATTAATCTTATTATCGTTTGTCACGGCTTTCTTGATAATATCATATCTTACTTACTACCTTCGTTAAAGTCTAAGTCATACCACCAATGTAAACTTAGAACGTTTTCCAACGCGAATATGATTCACAAGGATCGTTTACGTATTCTGCGTTCACGTTGTTCGTCTTTTAAACTTCCATTCAACCTTTACTTAAGGTTCTAATCACTTTCCATATCAATTCATTATGTCTAAGCCATACGGTTCGTGGTATGCTAAGACCGATCATTTAATGCAATTACTTTGTGTTTATAGCATTTATACGCTTTACACTTAACTTTCATTACAGCTTTATAACATTGAATTGCTATAAGTTACCATTATTACCCAATGTTCAAGGAACTATAACCTTTGTAATCCCAAATGTTCACTTAACGCGAATACGGTCCCCAGATATCGGAAACGTATTTTACGTTCATCATTTTATAACCATTATTCGACATTTATTCACTAAACTCTAGGTTTAACTCATCATTTAAGATGTTTTTCTTTATGGATATTACTTTCATGTTTGCCCCTCAATTACCATATAAAAAGTTGGATAATAAAAATCTCCAGTTGGAAAATATTTCCTTAAGGATGTTGCGGCACCACTCTATTCACAAAACCCAGCGTTGCAGCACAGGTTGATAGTAATCGGAGCCTCGGTCTGGCGTAAAGGCCACAGTTTCCCTTTATTGGACGGCGCTGCAACGCCTCCCTTAAAACTCAAAAAATTTTCTAAGTCTTTGAAAATGTTTGAGACGCCTATTTTGAAATCTCATAACTTCTTCGTTATAACACGGAATGGATTCATTTCAAAGCCATTTTCTTCCTTATCTTATGTACTTCAACTTCCCCTGCATAGAATTTTATTCTGAATCTGTAAACATGCCATCTGATTGGCTTAAATTTCATTATTCGTTCGTTTTACGTTATTAATGTTCTTCGTTCGTTCTTCCGTAATTCGACAATTCGAACTCGGAATTCATTCATTCTTGAGTTCATAACTCACGTTTTATATATTTTCTTACCCTTTTATGAAACCCTACTCATTCGAGTTCATTAGCTTACTTTCTATCATCGTTTCGTCTTTTAAAAAAATTTACCATAACTTCGTTATTAGCTAATTTCAATCCATTCTTTGTGAAAGTTTATATCGTTCCTAACCAAGAAATAAGCAACTAACTTATATGCGATGGTTTTAAACTTGTCCATCAACAACAAGTTCTAATTACGATGGTTTTAAATTTATCCATCAACAACGTTCTTCGCATGTTCTTCGTGTTCTTCATTTTTAATCGAAATTTTGATTACGATTTCACTTTTTCTGGGAATTTGGTGTTATAACTCATCAATCCTTACTTATTTCACCGAATTGTTAATATTATTCATTCGGATCATTCAAATTCATCAAGCAATTCATACCTCATTAAGGAAGCTTTTATGAGAAATTTGTAAATGATGAGTGGGTTTTATATCCAAGAATCAAGTGCATTTGAGCTTAATCTTTTAGTTGGTTTTTAAGTGTTTTGTGTGAATTTCATATATTTTATGTTTTTTTGAAGGCTATGACACGCATTAGCATGAAGAAGCAAGGAAAAGCAATTCTGACATCTTTTGGACTAAAATATGTAAGCAAATGCAAGAGGGGAAGATTGCAGAGCTTTTAACACTAAGTTGGATGCATGTTCTTGGCTTTGAACTTGGATTTCATTGTGTATCTACTTCTTAAATTTTTGTAACATCTTGAATCCTCCCAATCGGAGTTCGGATGCTAGAGTTATGGCCTTTTTAGCAACAAAGATTAAAGCTCTAAGTTATCTTGCTTGTAATTTACATAACAGTTAATTCATGCCCTATTTCGATCTTGACCCGGATAGAATCTGTCAATTCTCAAAGAATGAAAGTTATAGATCTCGTCAATATCTTTGATTTGTTAAGTGGCAGGCCCCATAACTCATAGTGGATTAAAATTTATGCCTATTTTACCAAAGGACGTTGCAATGAAAAAATAGAAGCGGTGTAGGCGCACCAAAACATCGAATTTTTTTGGTATTTGAAGCACTGGCGCCCAAATTGGCCTAGGAGCGTTATTTGGTGGGCGGTCAATGGGGAGAAAGTTAATTTGGGTGTTATGTTGTCCAAGTTGAGATAGAATAGGATTGTTAGTTGCCTAACTTTCTAGGGTTTCTATTAGGACTATAAATACTTGATTATAACTTGGATTGGAGAGGCTAGTTCTAAGAATCCATTAAAATCCCTCTTGGGATAGAATTCTGTTAATTTCTTCTTTACTTTTTCTCTTAGATTAGGAACCCTGGATGAACTAGAACTAATGATTGAAGCTATTGATTATCATTGGAGAATCGGATTGGAAGCCAGAGAATTTATATTTTTTTATCTCAATTCTAAATTCTTTTCGTATCTATTTGTATCTTTTTAATGCTTAATCGATTGTGGATGATGGATTCTAGTTTAGTTATGAATTAAATTCTGTTTTGAGACTACTATGGATCTTATTGTGTAGTTTACTTTGATATATTTCTATGTTAGTCTTATTAGTTGTGTTCGGATTGTCTATTATGATTTGCCCTTAATTTCTTGATTGCTTAACTAACAATTACTGTGATAATCCATATGAAATTGAGAGACGGATTATGGGTTTAGATTTGATCATAATAGCATGTATTTATGTGTTCTACATCGAGTTAGAAAGTATGATTTGTTCTTAGGATAGAAATATACCAAAGCATTGCATGTAGTCTAATAAGAACTTGTACTTAAACCCTTTTTTAATTGTAATTCACATAAAGATATAGTGGATTAGTTAATTAGGGTGTTCAAGTTGATTCTATTATCTGTGGATTTGATTTGATATGAGTATGGTGCATTGAGAGATGGCCATATTTGACTTCTGTGTTCTTGGTTATGTTAGGTTTGTAATATTCATGAACGCAATCAAATTGCACAAATTAAGTGGAAACGTGGAAAATCAGAGTTTTAAAATTTTACAAACCATATACCCGGATCATCCTTTATGCATAATTATTAATTTAATGAAATGATAAAGAATAAGAATCATACCTTTGAAGATCCGAGCTTCCTCAGATACAAGTTCACCTCCAATCCTTTTCGCGTTCAACTTAAATCCACCGGGTTTGGTTCCTTCCTTTGATCAACGTTAGCCGCCCAAGTGTTTGGCCTCTAGAGGTGATCCATCAAGGAAGAAGAAATATTCAAAAAGATGGGTGTTTAGCAAAACCCTAATTTTTTCTATCTCTCATAGAAAAAAAGCGTACTCTCCAACAATTGGAATCGCATCTGTTGTGAAAAAGTCAGCAACCCTCCCACCCATAATAAGACTCCTCTTATTTATAGATGTGGGCAGCTCTCCTTAACAATTAAGGAATTGTATTTTTTATTTTAATTAATTAAATTCCTTTAATTAATTATGCTCCCAATCTTATTAGGAATAATTAATTAAAATCTTTTAATTAATTTAACCTCCTAATCTTATTAGGATTATATGAGAGTACTTTTATTAATTAATTCCTAAACTCCTTTAGGAATTAAATAATAATTATAAGACTCCTCTTATTAATTTATATTTAATATTTTAAAATATTAAATAATAAATATTAAGCTATTTAATTTATTCTATCACCATAGATTAAATTAAATATACTTAACTTATTATTACGATTATGCCATTTGCTTCCTAAATAATTATTCATCCTTTTATGGTGTGACCCTTTAGGTTCTCCATATTAAGCCGGTTTGTGAATAAATTAATTAGAACAATTCTAATCTTATTTAAATAAATAAATTAAAATATTAATTTATTTAAATAAATAATATTTATTCTCTGATAGGATAAGCCTCCCCAGCGATCAAGCGACTTTCCAGATAATATAGATTTTAACATTAATCATAAAATAAACTTTGAGTAAATAGTTACCGTATAATTCAATCCTTCCACCATACAATGTCCCAATTAAATATAAGACATGGAATTACTGTCAAGTCTTATTTTATTTAATTATATGTATTTCAACTCTTAAATGCACAACTCCAAATAATTCAAATTAGAAACTCCTAGGACTACTAGGTTGTCATTTATCTAATCACATAGGACATTTCTCTTCTTTTACTAGAAGCGGTAAATTCTTTATTGATCATACATTATCTCTATATACAACTTATTATACCCAAGCATACCCTTTGATATACCCTAAGGGTCTTAAGGAATAAGTCAAAGTACAACTCATCATACACAAGATACTATGATGATCTCAAGTCCAAGGATCAGTTGTACTACTATCACTACAGGAATTCCTAGTGACAGGCAAGTAAAATTCCATTAGGTATTCCTTAGCGAGCCACATTCAATGAACTTATTCTCTAATAATCACCTACGTACTTGCTTTAGTGTCTCCACATAAATGATCATGAGATCAATCATCCTCATCCAATGAGCAAGCAACGTATGTACCAATCTATCCGGATTCACTAATCCCCATTTAGTAATCCAACGATTAGGAAGTATTTTAGTTTTAAGCTTTCTAAGAATTTAGATCTCATTAGAATGATCATCATCATTATTCTAAAAATATTGCTTAAAACTATGGGTTTATCACATATTATAAAACATCATCATGTAGATAATTAAAAGCCTTTAATAAACTAATACTTTTTATTAATAAATGAATAAGATTGTTACAAAGTATATGCTTTATCATCAAACATGATTGGCTTGTGTACATACTAGTTTCAATCTCCCACTTGCACTAAAGCCAATCGTTATGGTATCTCATACCCTTCTTCTCTAAGTGACGATTATCCTGCTGTTGGATAAGCTTTAGTTAATGGATATGTAATGTTGTTCTTGAGAGTTCACTATCTCTATAGTTATTTCCCATCTTTAAATGATTCCTATAATCAAATGCAAGTGCTGCAACACATGTTTCGATGCAAGATGAAACTTAGGAACTATTCCTAGTTCTGTAATGAACTTTTCATCCAAACAATCAACTTGTAGCTTCATTTATAGCTATATACTTTGTCTTTATCACAAAACCAGTAACTCTTTACTGTTTGAAACATTTCCAATTCACTACACCACCGTTCAAGGTAACCCTTTACCTTAAAGTGGATTTTTTGTCATCTTGGTATGTCTGAAAAACTTAATTCTGTTAAGCCCTCTAGTTTTAATTTAGACCCACCATAAAGTTTAATCACATCCTTAGTGTCGGTTAAGTACTTTAAGATGTTTTTCACTGTCTTACAGTGATCTTCTCCAGAATATGACCGATCATCTTCAGGTCTCGTATATTTCATTGTATACATGATTGTCACTCATGCGATCTCTCTTTTCAGGAGTCTATAGGGACTATTAAGAGAGATACACTCCATGGCTCATCAATATGAGACATCTCTTGGAGTGTGCCATGCTAAATGACTTTAGCATCAAATTAATATATGTTCATTGGGTTAAGTCGAGCATCCTCTTAAATCTATCTATATAAATTGGTATCCCTAATTACGATACTCTTCCCAAATCATTCATTGAGAAATGTTTAGACAACTTTATCTTTAGTGATTGTAGCATTAGTATGTCATTCATTATCCATAGTATATCAACATATAATACTAGGAATGTCACGATGCTCCCACCGACCCTTTTGTACACACTAGGCTCATTCTTGTTTTTTTGATAAAATCAAACTCTTTTGATTATCTCATCAAAACGAATGTTCCATTTTTTGAGAAACTTACTTCAATCCATTTCTCTGAGTGTTTACAACTCTTACCTCATCGTATGTAACTGGATCATCATCTTCTATGATACGTACCTCATCATCATCATCTATGATGAATCTATACCTCTCAGGTATCTTCGGTACTATTCTAGATTTATGATTCGATTGTGGTACAATAGGTCTATCTATAGGTTCCTCTTATTTGACTTATAGTGATTTGTGGTCTTGAACTCTTTAAGATCTATTATCCTCCCACTAGCTCCTTCAATGATAAACACCTTTATCTTAGAAGATAGCGTGCTTTGCAACAAACATCTTTCGCTAAGTAGGATTATAGAACATATATCCTAAACTTACTTTACGATGTCCCACAAATCTATACTTGTCAAATCTTGTCCCAAGCTTATCGTTTGAAACATTTTCACATAAGTTGGACAACCCCTTATCTTAACATACTTAAGATTAGGAATCCTCCCTATCCATAACTTTTATGGAGTCTTGGGGCCAGATTTTGAGGTTACCTTTTCGTAGATATACAACCATTTCTAGGACATTACCCCAAAAGGATATTGGAATGTTGGTAAAATCATTATGGACTATACCATGTCCAACAAGGTATAATTTTTCCTTTCAGATACATCAATCAATTATTGCGTATTAGGAGGCGTCCATTGTGAGAAAACCTTTTGACATGATCTAGACACTTATTGCATAAGTATTTATTCCCTAATCTAATCAAGGAATATTAATACTTTGCCAATTTGTTTCACTTCTGAATTCTTTGAACCTTTCAAATAATTCACACTTGTATTTCAGTAAATACACACATTCAACTCTTTGAATGACCATCTCCTTTTCTTATACTAGTTTGTTCAACTTTTAAAATAATTTTTCATATAAATCAAGTATAAAAATCTTTTAAGTAATATTCCAGTTCTATATAAAATATTATTATTATAAATAGAACAACAATTGTTCTTAAATATAATACCAAAGATTTCATTGTCCAAAAACAAAATAGAAATAATGTTTCTAACGAGAACTTGAATATAATAACAACTTATTGACTTAATAGGTTTGCCTGTAGGCAATGCTAAACTATAAGTTTATATGGCTAATGTAGCAACCTTTGCTTCATTTTCCACACATATGATTACTTATCTTTGTTTAGATTTCTACTTCTGCTTGGTCCCTTCATAAATCTATATTTATGATAACCAAAGTCGGTATCCAATATCCAAGTAGAACCTTGACTTAAAGAAAAATTTGTTTCAATCATGAACAAAACTATTTTTGTAACCGAAGCTTCACTAAGCTTCTTCTGGTTAGCCTCTATAAGATGCTTCTTATAGTTTCTTTTCTAGTGTACATGCTTATTGCAGTGGAAACAAACTCCTTTTCTATCCGTATCAGTTTTGTTCTTATTATCCTTTGTTTTTGCCTTTCTATTTACCTTCTTTGAATCATTCTTCTTTTCAGAAGATCCTTTGGCACCTACCAGTAAGACTTGGTCTTTCTTGGTTGGAAAGTGACTCTCAACATTTTTCAACATGTTAAGATAGTCAACAAGGCTGATATCTAGCTTGTTCATATGAAAAATTCACAACAATTCTGAAAGGAGTCCGAGAGTGAGTGCAAGATCAAATCTTGACTCAACTCTTCATCCATGACAAAACCTATTGTCCTAATTGTTAAATCAAATTGATCATGTTAAGGACTTTTGTCTTTACTGTAGTGTCATCGGTCATTCTAGATCAGAAGAGCTCCTTAGATATTTTATATCTATCAGTCCTACTTTCCTTACCATCAACTACTTGATATGAAGGAATATAGTAGGAGCATCCATAGTTTCATGCTGACGATGAAGCTCGTTACTCATGGATGCGAGCATGATGCATTGAGCCAACTATGCATCATCTTGCCACTTTCTAAAAGTAGCAATCTCTACCTCAGAGGCATTGTCTACAACTATTGCAGGGATAGGCGTATTAAGGACATAAGATAGCTTTTCAGCCATGAGAACTATTCTCAAATTCCTTAACCAATCCGTTTAATACGGTCCGGTTAAATAGCATCTAATATGCTTCACAGTGATAGGAATTTAAACATTGTAAAATTTTGTAAATGAATTTGTAATTAACAATACTTTAGCATACATTCTTTTATTAATTACCAAAATAATTTAGGTCTTGTTTTAAATTTGTATCTCCCACTATTTTCTTCAAACTATATTACCCTCAATTATATAGTTCGACAAAATCTACTTAAAGATTTGCTAGTGAGAATAAGGATCTCATTTCAAATGTATATAGCCTTGTGGTGACACAACAAACTATATATAAATAAATAGGTAGACAACTCTTGTCAATTACATCAACTATGCAACTCCTTGTATTTTGCCTCTTGGATTATTTTGACCGAGTGGTGGCACATCCGAATCAAAATTATCCAAGTTAAGTCCAACCTAGCACTCCATATATTCAAAAAAGAAAAATATTATCCTTGTGGTGACACAACAAAACAACATTGTTCAATTTTCGTTATAAGCATCAAATTTGATAAAATTAACATCTCAAAGAATTAAGCTAAGTCTTGTGGTGACACAACAAACTTATAAGGGTAATTCATTATTTTTCACGAGTATCAACTTTGGTAGCATTCTTGGTATTTCTTCTACTGGACCTTGTCTGTTTACTCTTAAAGGTGCTGCTAATATTCCTTTTCATCCCTTGGAACAGCTTTATATTGTTATGAATGATTATTCTCTTTCATCTCTGTCTCTTCCAAAAACTATGAGTGTGTGTCCTACTATATGTGTGTTACATAAATTGGTTCGGTATAATTTGTTTCCCCAACTCGGTGGTGGGTCAGATTTTACTTATCAAGATTTAGTGGTTGTGGCTATAATTTTGAAGGGAAAATCTTTCAATTTTTCTCAAATGATATTGTCTCATATGCAAAGTTGCATTCGTCAAAGCAAGAAGTGTCTTCCTTATAGAAAGTTTTTAATAAAACTCTTCCAACATTTCAAAATCTCTTTTGATGATGAAATTTCTGTTTCAAATCATGAGTTTATCGACACTGCCAATCTGACAAAATCTCACATCACTTTTCATGCTGGTGAGTTTGTTCGTCATCTTCCTGATCCTCCTATTACCTCCCCTCCTCCTATTTCTCCTACTCCTGACTCATCTTCATCTTCTTTGCCAAATTCTCATGGGTCTAACATTATGAATGTTTTAAATGAGATTCTACAAAATCAAAATTCTGTGAAAGCTGATTTGGTCGAAATAAGAAATTGACTTGTGATTCTTGAGAAAGGGAAACTACCGATGGATGCTCCCAAAATTAAAAAATTGTACCATCGTGTGGAAGATGAATTTATTGATCTCCAGGTGGGTTTTGAGATTCAGACACTAGCTATGGTTGAAGCACTCCAACGGAAATTCAATCGGAACACATGTCAATTAAGTCAAGAGGTAAAGTTTATTAGTTATCAACTCGGGGAGGTTGCAGATTTTATGGCGACCGGATTCAATGATGTGGGACAAAGGTTTCATGTTCCAACATTGTATTATCCAATCCCAGAATGGCAGATGAAAAATTGGATGGCTGAATACAAGGGTGACTTTCTGGATATGGAACTTCCTCTTGCAACTTTTATACCTCGACCACCTCGACTTGCCAACGATTACACTTTGGAAGAGCGTCTTCATCACCTTTGTCATCGTCCTTATTTCACTACCCGTGCTGAATAGAGGGCTAATCTCGAGGACATTGACTAATTTTAATTCTATCTTTTCTTTTCGCCTGATGACAAAGGGGGAGAATCTATTCATATCTATTTATATTTTGTGTGCAAAGAATATGGTTTCATTTGGTTTTAAGTAGGCATGGTTGTGTTTGCCTAGATGTTAAAACTGATGGTGGTTTTGTTTTGTTGCATGCTAAGACTGATTTTTTTAGTTTCATTTTGATAATATTATGATCTGATCTTTAGTTTAGTATAATACTAATATATGCAGGTTACGAATTTTTTTCCTGAAATAAGTTATATGCTTGAATTTAGGGGGAGTTTCATTTATTTAAGTTGTCATCATCAAAAAGGAGGAGAATGTTGATTATGTCACGTTCTAGCCTAATGTTTTGATGATGACTTGTTCATTGGTACTAAATTGTTTTGATGTGAATTTCAGGAAATTGTTTTAAGAATTGTTTAATGGATTATTCAAGAAGAATGAAGACGATTTGTGTCTTAAGAAAAATATTTAAGGTCATTGCAAATATTTGATTTTTCAATATAAGGCTCTAGGACATATTATTTGTGCATTAAATTAAATATTTTTGGCATGCCTAAATTATGTTACATTGCTAAGTTGGTTAATATTTATATGCATGCGTAAAAAGAAATTTAGTTTATTGTCCGGTTTAATTAAATTATATTACATGTGTTATAAGAGAGTTCTAATTCTATATAAGCTGTATAACATGTGTGTAATTTGTCGGAAGCACAAAAGCTTGTGGCGGTAAAGATGTGAGCAGTATCTGTTGGTTGAATTAAATGCCTAAGTCTTGGGAATATAAGATAATGATTATCTTGGAGAGTTGTACGATGGTATAGTTTCTTATATTTATAAAGTTAACACTCCATTATCTTTTGAAATGCAGTAATATCTCTTAAACAATTGTTATATAAGTGGCGGCAGTTTGTTTTTAAGAATCGTAATTGCTACAAGTCTAGTCCTATTTGACTTAGTCTCTTTCTAGATTATTTTTGATAGAGTCCAACATTTATCCAAAGGATATTGGATTTGTTATGATTATTTTCAACAAAAAATCTTTGGAACGTTGCATTTTAATTTTTAACGTAAATTTTTATGAAACAACGGTAATATATATTTGAGCTATAAAAGGAACTAATAACAGTGTTGAAAATACAACACTTACAACACTTGAATTAATATTTTGCACTTACATACTTTGAAAGCTATTCTATTCTTGGTGCAAATTTTGAGCTACTGATCAACTGATATTCTCAGTCAATTTTCGTGAGCTTCATATTGGTGATATCTATCTTTTATTACTTGATCATTTCATTCACTAGTTGAGCCTTGCATTGTTAAATTGCTTATTTGCTTTGATCATTAGACCTCTATTATTGTAATTTTATTTTTGTTTAGACTAAGTGTTGTCTAAGGGAATTTAATCCAGGTGGATTAAGGTTTGTTTACAAACAGGTTCAAGGAAGCATAGGTGCTTGAGGAATGCATTGGTGCACAAGGAACAAGAGTGCTCAAGTGAATTATTATAATTCAATTTTATAGAATCTGTATTGTAACAAGAGTCTTTTAAAGAAATAAAAGTGAGTCTCCAATACTAGTTGGTATTGGACGTGGAGTAGGCTATTATTATAGAGGGTAATAGCCGAACCACGTAAAAATCTTGGTGTTATTTTTATTACTTGTTTTAACTTAATTTCATTCAGGTTTATTGGTTTGCTGAATAAAATCTAATCGTGAGAATTTTTATTATCATTAAATATTTTATTTAACTTACAAAAACACCAAGATATTTTCTTAAACAAAAATTCAATTCGGTAAACCATATTCATTCAGCAAGTTGCATTTATCAATATAGTTGACTACATTCAATAATTTAGTTTAAAGTTTTTAAATTGGGCATAGTTTGTATCCACACTTATTCAACCCCCCCCCCCCTTCTAAGTGTGCCTTATCTGAATTTCATACTTCTATTTTCATTAAGCTATATGATTTCCATATGAAAACTTAAATAAAATTTATATTAGAGCTAGGTTTTGGGTTACCTTTCTTCTTTAATCCTCTTCCATTGGATAAAACTTGCAAATTGCTAGCTTTTCCTCTCTTCTTCCCCATCTTAAATCTCTCTCTCTCTCTCTCTCTCTCTCTCTCTCTCTCAAGTGTAGGTGATTTTTTAAATCACCAACAAATGAGCTAAGGTTATCCTTTTATAAGCTTTTAAGGCTAGGGAAAAATAGTCATTTCGCCTCAAAGTTACTATTCCCACCTCCTTACTATTCACGAAGCTTCTTTTGGAAGCTTCGCGGTTCTGTCTTTCAAAAATTGACAAACAATTTGAAAAATTGTGCTTCTCGAAATCTAAATATTTTTGGATATTTCATCTTTCCTCTACAGATTTACTTTTACGCATTCTTCAGAAATTCCAAAAACTAAAAAGCACTTTTTGATGAATAGTTTTTTCTGTCACGATTTTCTCAAAACGTAGTTAAACGAATGAAAAGTACATAATAGTACTTTTCATCATATTTGTTTCGTCCGATTTCTACACGTTTTTTCAGAAAACTTCTATCGGCTAACTTAACTTTTCACGACATAATATCGTCAACTCTTTCGACAGAATGTCATTTCGAAATATCGATCTCTCAAAAAGGCTTAGGTTATCCAAACCCTAAGCCTTAGGGTTCGTCGGGTGAATAGTGCATATTTCTTCTTTTTACTCAAAAATATTTTTTTTCTCGGAAAATTTTTAGTTTTGTCTTGAAAATTCTTACTCGTTCAGTCTAGGTTGTATCCAGAATCTTCCCATTTTATAATCACCCTAGGTTCTAGAATGATTAATAAACACATAGCACAAAATATTATTATTAAAAATTCATTTTATTAATAGTTATTTCGTTAAACTTAATTTCTGGACAATCCAATTTTCCAGGTCGTCACATTCTTCCCCCCTTATAAAAATTATGTCCTCGAAATTTCTAAAACTACACCCATACCCGGATGCTTTATTATTACAACATTTCACAAAGGTTTAATCTTACTTCTTATCTTTCTTATAAACATCTTTTTCCTAAGGATCATCTGTTGACATAATCGTCATTAGTTAAACCTCATGATTAACTATACTTTCAACCTTTTAGGACATTACATTTTCACCCCTTCTTCACAAAATTTTGTCCTCAAAATTTTAACATACCCTTCTTCTCAACTTCTCTTCAAAGAAGTTCTTATCTTTCAAACATTCCTTAATCTAACTTATCAAGAATTATGAAGTAGAAAGAATAAATATATTGGAATATGAAGATTCCTTTAAAACATTTCACATTCTTGTTGAGGAGTCTTAAAGACTACAATATCTTACTAGGTTTAACAATATTTCATCGTAAACCATTCTTACTTACCCAGTACATTTACAATCACAAAGAAGGTAAACCACCTTTTCCGTTAAATTAGGTGATCAACCTATCCCCATATCTCAGGTGTAATGCCCCCAAGTACGCAATCTTTACTACATTCTTTACATGATATATAATACATATCATTGTCTTAATACAACTTAACTATTACAAAAGATACCATAAAACATATTCTGTTTGCTTTCCTTTTCACTTGTTCTTGTCTGAACCTTTGGGTTAATCACTCTTAGCTGAAAACATTTAAATTTAAAACAAGAATGAGCATTTGGGTGCCCAGCAAGTAATAACAATTATAAATATAATTAGCTGAAAGAAATAAATGTTTTCTTTGCATATCACTTCTACAACAGATCAATAGTTGTGAAGTAAACTGAAACAATTATAACCATATATTAATTCTATATCAAAGTTTTTGAAACTACGTACTAACTATTTATATAGGGTTAAGGTGACATACTAACATTGTTTTCAATTTTCGAATAGGTTTAGCAGAACTTCATCTGCAAACCGTCATAACTTATGGGCGCGAGGGTGTACATCCCATGGGCCTTGTATTGATCAATACTACATACAAGAACGATATTATCGTTCACACTGTCCACCTTGGATGCATAAAAGTTTTCCCTTGATCGGGATGTTCATACATTGTCTAAAATCCGAACCAAAACAATTTGATTGGATACAAAAAGGTTTTATCATATTCAATGATATTTCTAAATCGTGTCTAGGTGATCAAATAGCTTAGAGGTATATATATATATATATATATATATATATATATATATATATATATATATATATATATATATATATATATATATATATCAACATGTGATTAAATATAATGACTATCCAAGTGAGGACACTTGTATAATTATGTTTAGAAAATAACGAACAAAATATATATCTGAATTACCATATACTAACATGTTGATAATCAATGATCGGATATAGAATATATCACAATAGGTTTAATAATTTAGCAGAATAATAATAAAATTCTGAAACTTTCCTACTCATATCCATTGCATAAAGGAAATGCAAAGGTAGGATACTTATGCAGTCTGGCCGCTACAATACATAACTTAGTTTTATCTTTTATACCGAAACCTATCATTAATAAGATCATTTGATCGATTAGAATAACATACTATAACATATAGCACTATTTATTGCAATCAGCACATAACCTAATCACATTGCCACGCATGTTCCACAGTCCTTGAATCTAAACAAACATATATACAGACACATTATGCAAGTCCAGATCAATTTTAAACACCGCCGATACATCACAAGCGGTTTTATCGAAGTAATTATCAAGTCTAAGATTCTATATCGAAGTTCAATATCTATTTAGACTATTTAAATAATATGATCGTATCATTTTTAAGCGACTTACTGATAATTTTTAAATATTTATTATAATTTATCACGAATTTTCAAACACCGAAATCATTATTAAATGATTTAAATATCAAACAATTCTATTATCATTGACATTTAATTAATATTAAACTATTAATGAAACCATTTTCAAAATATTAAAGTTATTTATAATAGCTTAAAATACTTTTAAAGTATTAATATTACCTTAAATGATTTTTAAAACATTAAAAATTATTTTAAATAATTACCATTAATATTTAAATATTAATGTATTATTCATCAAAATATTAAAAGTCATTTATTATAACTTCAAATATTTTTAATTCATTTATATCCTTTTTAAACTATTTATTTAATATAATTATTAAATAAATTAATATCATTAATATTAAATTAGTATCATTAATATCAAATTATTAATGAAATTATTCTTTAAATATTAAAAGTTATATTTTATAACTTAAAATATTCTTAAACACCTTAATTTCATTTAAAATCATTTTATTAAAATCATTTTTAAACTAATCTATTTAATATAATTATTAAACAAATCTAATATCATTAATATTAAAATATTAATATTTTTCATGACAAAATATCAAAAGTTATATTTTATAACTTCAAATATTTTATAATCTTTAAATCATTTTATATGATTTTTAAATCATTAATTCTATTTTTCATAATTTATTTAATACCTTTATTAAATAACTTAAATATTATTAATATTAATTAATTAATAAAATTCATCACAAAATATTAAAAGTTATTAAAATAACTTAAAATATTTTCTTATACCATAATATAATTTTAAATGATTTTTCAAGTATTAAAATTATTTTTAAATAATTTATTTAATATAATTATTAAATAAATTAAATACCTTTAATATCCCTAAAATATTAAATATTTATGAAATATATCCAAAATAATTTAAATATAATTTTCGAACTTTAAAATAATTTTTAATAATTTATTTTGTATTTTTCGTAATTAAAAACTATTTAATACTAATTATTTAATAAAAATATAATTTTTAGAAATAAAGTGTCACTAAAGTCTGCTTATAGCGACAGAACCGTCGCTATAGGTGTTCTTCGTGTTCTTCATCATTCCTAGAACCTTCATGTAAGTGACCAATTGAGCAACTTTGACCAAGATTAAATCTCAGTTTATTGTGTTTTTGGGAAAGAAAATGGTCAGATCTTGTAGATATAGTGTAATACTACAAGCTCCAACAAACAACACGATCAAATAACATAAAACAAAAGAGATTTAAGCCTCCAAAAATCATGTCAAAATTTGTTCATTTTTGGGTTTTCCAGAAATGAAGAATAGTTCCAGATGACTACTTTTGATCTCCATATCTTACAATCCTGATAACGTTTTGGTGTTCTTATGGTTTCAATTTGTAGATAACATACAAGACAACATATTTAATGCATAAAATCGATCTGACAACATTACAATAGCTAGATCCATGTCGGTCAAAGGCTATCAGAAACATCGTTCTTGAAATTTCTGGAAATTCCAAAAATGCATTTCGTGATCATTCCAGCCACTTTGATCATCCACAAAATCCATTCTGTTCAATGTTTAAGTGTTCTATTAGCATGAATCTATAGTCCAGGTACCAAACTATAATCTAGATACAACATACATAACAAATAATCAATCAACATGAACATCTAGATTCATACATCTCTTGTCAGAGCTTTCTGGCAATAATCTGGGTTACCCAGAATTAGTAAAGTCATGGTTGGTCAAAGCATTTTGACCTTCCATAACTTGCAAAATACACATGATATAAGTATGATTGCAAGTCCAGATCAAAGATCTCCTAGCATACTACGAATTTAAACATTTAAACAGCCAAAAACACAAACAGAATGAGATCTAGATGGTCTGACATTCGTTGTCAGACATCAAAAACAAAATTTTCAGATTTTTGTAAAACATCAAATCTGAGCCTCTAAATGTTATGGATCTAACATCTAGAAATCCAGATCATCATATTACACTACATACTACACCTTTTAACACTTAATCATAACTTTTAACACATCATCTAAGGTTAGATTCATAGATTGGTTTTTATACCTTTAAAAACTAATTCTTGATTCAGAGCTTCGAGGTTTGTTATGGTAATCGTGGGGCTTGTATATGAGACTGATCTACTACATAATTTCGAAGCTTAGGAGAGAGAATGGGTTGGTTGAACATTGGTTGAATAAATGGGCAATAAAATGTCTTTCTCTCTCTCTAATGCTATATATATAACTTAGATACAATGAATTGGTTGATATAAATGCTAGTATGTATAATATTTATAGCACATGGGTTTGGTAGAAGTTGGCCATGAAACCACTAAAGTGTTGTCCAAAATACAAGTTATCTATCAATAATGCAAGAGGGGCAATATGGTCATTACACTTTTGATTTTAATGGCACTTTCATCATATAGAAAACCCTTAGGGTTTAACCCTAAGGTTTAGCACAAAATTGTAGTATTTCTAGTTTAGGGTTTGTAAAATAAAATAAAATTTTTAGTTTCTAAAAATTACAAATTAAGGTTTCATAATTAGATTAGGGTTTCTAATTACATAAAACGTGATAATTAGATTTACGTTTTACTAATTATCATTAAGCATTCTAATTTTGTAATTAGGGTTTCCCCACTTGACAATTAGGGTAACAAATGGGTCAATTAGGGTTATAAATTCATAATTAGGGTTTTTAATTAATTAGGGTTTTCCTAATTAACTTTAAATTTCATAATACTTATCCTTAATCATGATAATACAATTATAAAACATTCTCAAACTCATAATGGAGTTTTAAATTAGGGTTTCATAATTTTAATGCTAGGGCTTGGTCATGATACATCATAATTGAACAACATTATCAGTCCACACATATACAGTACATTTACGGCACTGATATAAAATAATATTATAATAAATGTCATAATCCCATAATATAATTACTAAACAGAATTTAAAATCTCATTTGACTTCAAAACTAGGGTTTTCAGTAAAATTAGGGTTTTGCATGTTACATTAAAACTGTTCCACACATTAACATTACACACATACAATACACATCTATAACACTGTCAAATAATAATATAATATTATTATTATCATTCCTTGTTCCAAAACCAGAATTAGGGTTTGGATTCCATATCTGATTTATCTATAATATATAATATTATTAATTAAGTTAAATAATTAACTTAATTATTCTAAAATAAATTCATATAATAAAATAATTAGTATAATAATTCTAATAATCATTTCATATATTATTTAAATAATATAATAATCATATTTTCATGGAAAATAATTAATAAAAACATTTCTAATATAAAATTAATTATTATAAGAATATAATTTATAATAATCAATAATTCTAAAAAATAAAATTATTCTTAATCATTCATGTAATAAATATATTTTATATTCATCGCATAAATACATACACATTACCTTGCACATGTCCTTTCCTTTAAAATAATAAATAAATAATAAAAAAAAAAATTATACGCAAAATTTTTGATTTATTTATATAGAAAATATCGGGTTATTACATTCACCCTCTCTTATAAAGATTCCGTCCCCGGAATCACCATCTTAAAACCTATACATACCATGGTACATAGTCTACATAATCATTGCAATTAGATCTAGATCATAATTGATTGAACCGATCTTTAACTATTCAGCATAAAGCTTATCTATTTGCTTATACGGAATATTGATTTCTAATAGAACTCAATTTCCTCCTTCAAAATAATTTATAAAATAATATATATATATATATGTATAAGAAAATCATATATAAGAAAATAAAATTGATTAGAATAATACCTGGAGTTACATCCCCGACTGCTATAGTTTCTTGAACGGTTATGTTGAAGACGTTTGCGATTAATTTCGTTGGTTTGTTTGTTGATGTTGGTCCCGTTGTTGCCAATGTCCTGCTGCCTTTTCCTCGTATTCGCATTCCTTGCCTCCCTTCTCCTTCTTGAACAGTCTTCCACCTTATACTCCATTAATCCACACTTGAAACACCTACTATACATTCTTGGATTGGGACAGTCGGGAGAGATATGTCCCATCTACCCATACTTATAACACACAAAATTTCCCTTTATCTTCTTTCCTTTTTCCAGTCTTACCACCACTACTCCCTTTTCTAGCTCTAGTTTGATTTACCTTCCACCAAAAATTCATTTCCCCCTTTCATCGTATATGTGACAAAAGCTGTCTTTTGCCCCTTCGTTATCCTAGCTATCACAAATGCTTCTACTGGGTCAGTTGATCCTCTAAATCCTGGCAGTACGACCGCTTTGAAGTCTTTGGCGTTTGCCGATCAATTATTTGGCAGATTTTCGCGGCTGGTATTCCGTTCTACATAGCTTGATCGTACAAAATCTCAAAATTCTGTATTGGGTCTGGTTGTCCTCCAGCTTTGTTGTCAGGTTCTTCTGCCCTTTGATTTCATTTTTGTCTCCTTGGTGGCATTATCATAAATTATTCCTTATTATCTTACATTCTAAGCCTTACCGTATATCGCTTAACATATAACCCAAAATTTTCTACTCAAATAATCATGTATTCAAAATATTAGATTTATAAAATTCGGTTTACTATATTAACCAGTGTTTAGATAATTATCCACTATCTTTATACCAACTTGTTTCATTAATCCATCATAGATTCATACCCATAGCACTTGACATACCATAACACATACTGCTTTAAACATTCAATATCCCTTTGTGACTCAAGAGTCGGGAATCGCTGCCATAGCTTATACAAAAGTTGAAAATATTACTTTATACAGACATACTTATCATATACACCACATAAAATCATACTTATTCAAGTGATACTAGTACTACTTATTTCTTACGCCTTCACTAAGGATCAGTTGCTTAGTAATCTATATAGTCTCATCATCTTCGATAATCCATTCACACCTAATTATACCTAGTTCGTCCAACTTACAACACATTATGAATTTAAGAACTCACCACAAACATATGAGTTTAAGAACTCGACATTGACCACATATTCTTTAACTATACTCTATCCATCAGTTATACTATCATTTCTGGGTCCAGTACTACACTTTCCAAAATAACCACCTCATTGAGGTAGCTTTCAATGGAGGTTGACTCCTTATATATGACCTGAGGGTATCCTACTCCTTTCTATCTGACATCTATACACAAACTATCTTGATTAACACATAATATATACACATTGCAAATAATAGATTTATATAAGTTATCAATAGTACAAAGTATATACTAAATAGACAACGCTTAAAAGACAACATTTTTTATAAAAACGTTGTGGTATTTTTTTTACAACGTTTTTTAATAAAACGTTGTAGATACATTTGAAAAAATATTATGTATTTTATAAGGGTAATTTTTGGTTTTAAATAGATAATGTTTTTAAAAATAAAACGTTATCTAACTACAAAAACATGAAGCAAAAATAAAAACACGGAGCTTAAATTTTGAAATTAGAAGAAGGACGATAGTTTAGATCTACTTTCTTATCTCTTGCAACAGCTCAAATTCACGCTCTTGGAGCAAACCCTATCTCTTCTCGCTCAAACAATCCAACCCAAAAGCACTTAAAAATTGTGTTCTTCGCACATAGGATGAACAAGACTGTCTCCTTCATAAACCCTAAGTCCTCTTTCGTGAAACCCTAGTGGAAAGAATTCTCCCTTCAGAGTTGTGGTGGAGAAAGTGGTGGGAATTGACCTCGATACCACTAACTCCGTCGTGGGAGCGATGGAGGGGGTAAGCCGGTGATTGTGACTAATTCGGAGGGGCAGAGAACAAATCCGTCGGTGGTGGCTTACACGAAGAATGGTGATAGATTGGTGGGTTAGATTGCGAAGAGGCATGCTGTGGTGAATCTAGAAAATACCTTCTTTTCGGTGAAGAGGTTCATAGGGAGGAAGATGTCGGAGGTTGATAAGGAGTTAAAGTTGGTGTCTTATATTGTGGTTAGGTACACGCAGTGGAAGAATCTTGTTCCCGTTCTTTATGATTGGCTCACGAATCACAACCATCTTTGGCCTTCTCTCTCTTGCTGGTACCAATTTATGTCCCTATATCTCTATATATTGTATTTGTGGTTGTTCTAATACTCTATCTAGGGTTTGAAATTGTGCTATTTTCTTAAACGTGGTTTAATGGACTGTAGTTAGCCTTTAAAATTAATATTTTAAATTTTAATCTTGATTTTTTAGATTCAGCTGTTATGGTTGACAGAATTTGAAAGTCAGTTATGGATATATAACTTATTCATATATGTACACATTTCTGAATTTATTGTGTGTTTATTATGTTATGCTATCTGAGGCTGAAGATTTAACTGTTCTTGTATCTAACAATGTGGGTTAATGAACTATTGCCTGTCAAATGATTTAACTGCTCTTGTATCTAACAATATTGGGTTAATTCAGCTGGTATGCTCTTGTTTGGTTGTTTGATTGATCAAAATTTTTGTGGATTTAGTGAGACTATCAATTACTCAACATATATGCTCTTTCTCTCTGTCCCTCATTGTTTATTTGCCTCTCTTTTCAGTAGTTATGTTCAAGATAGCAACTTGGTTTTTGGTATCAACTTTGTTTATTTTGGTATCTTATGTCGTCTCTTTGTTTTTGGTATCAACTAGTTTTATTTGTGTCACCTATTGTGCGTGTTGTGGTGCAGTGCAAGGTTGCCTCTAACCTTCCCAAACTTGTTGAAGGACTGAAACGATTGGCCAAATCTGATCCCATGGTTGTCTGTACCATTGAGGAATCCGAAGAGCATATCAGCTATATTTACATTTATCTGAATACTATCCTCAACTTTGTTAATAATCTATATTATATGAAGTTTTTGCCTCAGCTTATACTTTGAAAGTAAAGTTGTCTTCTTTGTGCATTTCTTTTTTGTAGAATGTTTCTCCTGGAATGAAGCTTTGGGGCGTAATTACTGAAGTGAACAAGAAAGATATTGTGGTTAGTCTTCCAGGGGGACTACATGGGTTAGTTCGTGCATGTGAAGCACTTGATCCTTTATCAAATAGTGAATGGAAAGGGGTATGCCCTACTTAATAACACTCTTATTTTTTTGTTATTCTCATGGATGTATTTGTTTTTGTTTTTATGTTTCTCAATATTTCCTTAGATAATTGCTTCATTTTTTCTTTCCAAATATAGGTGGTAAAAGTTTAAAAATTGTTGGTTTTGTTCTTTAGTCTAATTTTTTCCTTTCTTTTCGTGTTTCCTTTTAAAACAGGATGTAGAAGGTAATTTGTTATCTAGTATATATCATACTAGACAACTGGTTTCATTAATTGTGTTACAATTAGATGATGATAAGAAAAAGAAAGGGAAGAGGAAGCTCTGGCTTTCCCTACGCCTTTCTTTGCTGCATAAGGGCTTAACATTAGATGTCATTCAAGAGGGAATGGTATGCCATTATTTAGTGTATTTTTTTTTTGTCTTCTTTTTACTTTTCTTCTTCTATCTATGATCTAAAGAGAATGATATTCAACTGATTATTACTAATAACATCTGTTTCTCTTGTGGCTTGGATGTGATCCCTGTACTGCAAAATAAATTATTTATTACAAAGAAAACAAAGAGAAACTGCTGGTGATGTTCGAATGACTGATACGCTTGCTGATGAAGCTGAGCGTGGTATTACCATCAAGTCTACCAGAATCTCTCTTTATTATGAGATGTCAGATGAGTCTTGTTCTTGTTCTTGTTCTTCTGTTTCTGCTTACTGCAATTTTCTTAGCTTTGTCTTCTTCTTGTTCTTCTGTTTCTGCTTACTGCAATTGGAGTGATTAAAAGACAGGGTAGGCATTTTGTTTATCTTTTGCAATTGGACTCTTGTTCTTTTTGTTTTATACATTTCTGAAGCATTGGATTATTGTGGTGCTGAAGGACGTCCACTGTACCATGACTTGAATGCATACATGGTTCTATTTGATGAGGTGTTGTAATGAATCTCTTTTTCCTAATGTTCAAAGATATTTTGTAATATTTTTCCCAATATTGCAAAATTTGGTACATTATGTTCACTTTGAACAATCTCATTGGTTTATTTTAGGCCTTATGAAGCCAAAATTTTACCCCCCCCCCTCCCCACCCACACTTTTTTTCCTACTTCAGGGAAAAATTACTGCAGTTGGATAGTATTATACTGTTTTCACCCATTTTGAGTTAATATTGTATGGACATGTGCTAATGTGGCATTTTTTACATTTATAAATCATAGTTGAATGTGTATTGTGCTACCCTTAGAATTTTGTTGGGTGCAGATTTGTAGTAAACATTAGACTGTATGATACCTGTCTACATTCCAAAAATCTGGCAGAAGTTTACCGGGCCATTTTAGGATTGAATTACTCTTCTAACCATTTTTCTTGCAGTTAGGATTAATCTTATAAGTGAATGAATTCTGACCTTTATCGATTCTTCATTCCAGCAAAAAGTGTTCAACTTTTGGTACACTAGTGTAGCACTAAAAGCAGTCCATTGACAATTTCTATGGGGAAGATGCTCGTAGTCAGCGCTAAATTCAACTGTTCAAATGAAATTCTTTCTATATCAGCTATGCTTTCAGGTATTGTTCTTTGTTATTATTCTTTGAGTCTGTATTGTGTCTCATCTTACATATATGTGGCAGTAGATCGAGTTTTACTGAGAATGTTTACTTAACCTTTCTCGAATGCATATGTCAGTTCATTCTAGTGAGTGTGCATAAACGTACATTGATGCATATGAACTACATAATGATACACTTAGGGCTTATGCAGTCCAACAACTTGTCAAAAAGTATGTAACACCATAGTTTCTACCTAGTAAAAAAATTTTGTATCTAATTCCTTTTTGATATTGGATTTTTTTTATATTGGATTGTTCTTGCAGCTCATCAGTTTTATCTAGCCTCGTTTGTGTCCTACTTCTCTTAGGATTTTGTTCTTTTGTGTATCCATTTTGTTCTGTGTTACATTCTAAGGTGTTGATGGTGGATTAGATTAATAATAAAGCTCAAATAGCATCATGTGCAATCTCAAGCTTGTGCAAACCTACATGAACCAAGCTCAAAACCCAGTTGAATGGAAATGGAACTATTGATTGTTCAACAGTTGGCATTGTTGTCTTTCAGTTCTTGATACTGACATATTGTAATGCTTAGGTAGTAGCTTAATTTTATGGATAGTTTGGTTTATTTTGTGGATTGAAAAGTTAATTTGAGATGTATATATGGATAGTTTGGTATATATTTTGTGGATTTAGTAATTTGAAACTATAAATGAATGGTATTATTGGGATGTATTTTGAATGGTTGATGCATTTTGGCTTTAAATTTAAATGAGAATTTAGACCTTTTAGTTATATATCATGGCATTAGCATATTGCAGAAGCATTGGTAATATTGGTGAACCACAACATTTTTTTTCTTTTTCATTTTACCTACAACATTTTAAAAACGTTGTGGAATCATACCTTCTACAACATTTTTAGCAAGAAAACGTTGTGGAATCATACCTTCTACAACATTTTTAATCATCTACTAATTTATAGAAAACAAATCTACAACGTTTTTTTCTTAAAAAACGTTGTAGAATGTGTCTAACTACAACTTTTTAAAAACGTTGTGTAAGGGTGTCAAATAGATAACACCCTTAACCATGACATTTTTTGATTGAAACCACAATGTTTTATCCGTGTTATCTATTTACTGTTTTATAGTAGTGTATCTTTTATTTTATTTTACGATGAATTTATTCAATTTATCTCCTTTTTAAACTTTATATGAGTTATTTGTATTTTCAACGTTTCCCTCTGTTCCAAGGTTATAGCCTAAGGTCTAACCCACCTAAGGTTTCTAACCCTTAAGCTCTGATACCATGATGTAACGCCCCCAAATTCAGGTACTTGAAACCCGAACTCGGTGCTTTACAATACCATTTCTATGAGCAGAAATAATACTAACAATAATATAAATATCAAACTTAAATTACATTTATCAGAGTCTAATCCCAAGTACGTAACATTTACTACATTCTTTACATAATATATAATACATATCATTATCTTAATACATCTTAACTATTACAAAAGATACCATAAAATATATTTTGTTTGCTTTCCTTTTCACTTGTTCTTATCTGAACCATCGAGTTGATCACTCTTAGCTGAAAACATTTAAATTTAAAGCAAGAATGAGCAAGGGTGCCCAACAAGTAATAACAATTATAAATATAATTAGCTGAAAGCAATAAATGTTTTCTTTACACATCACTTCTACAACAGATCAATAGTTGTGAAGTAAACTGAACCAATTATAACCATATATTATTTCTATATCAAAGTTTTCGAAACTACGTACTGATTATTTATATAGGGTTAAGGTGACATACTATGAACATTGTTTTCAATTTTCGAATAGGTTTAGCAAAACTTCATCTGCAAATCGTCATAACTTACGGGCGCGAGGGTGTACATCCCATGGGCCCTGTATTGATCAATACTATATACAAGAACGATATTATCGTTCACTCTGCCCACCTTGGGTGCATAAAAGTTTTCCCTTGATCGGGATGTTCATACATTGTTTGGAATCCGAACCAAAACAATTTGATTGGATAAAAAAAGGTTTTATCATATTCAACGATATTTATAAATTTGTGTCTAGCTGATCAAATAGCTTAGAAGTATATATATATATGTGGTTAAATACAATGACTATCTAAGTGAGGACACTTGTATAATCATGTTTAGAAAATAACGAACAAAATATATATCTGAATTACAATATACTAACATGTTGATAATCAATGATCGGATATAGAATATATCACAATAGGTTTAATAATTTAGCATAATAATAATATAATTCTGAAACATTCTTACTCATATCCATTGTATAAAGAAAATACAAAGGTAGGATACTTTCCTGGTCTGCTGCTTACAATACGCAACTTAGTTTTATCTTTTATACCGAAACCTATCATTAATAAGATCATTTGATCGATTAGAATAACATACTATAACACATAGCACTGCTTATTGCAGTCAACACATAACCTAATCACATTGCCACACATGTTCCACAGTCCTTGAATCACAAACAAACATATATATGTACATTATGCAAGTCAGGATCAATTTCGAAACACAGCTTACGATACTTCGAGAAGCGACTTTATCGGGTAATTATCAAGTCTAAGACTCTATATCGAAGTTCAATATGTATTTAGACTATTTAAATAACAGTCATATCGTTTTTAACTGACTTACAATAATTTTTAAACATTTATTATAATTTATCACGAATTTTCAAACACCGAAATTATTATTAAATGATTTAAATATCAACCAATTCTATTATCATTGACATTTAATTAATATTAAACTATTAATGAAACCATTTTCAAAATATTAAAGTTATTTATAATAGCTTAAAATACTTTTAAAGTATTAATATTACCTTAAATGATTTTTAAAACATTTAAAATTATTTTTAAATAATTACCATTAATATTTAAATATTAATGTATTATTCATCAAAATATTAAAAGTCATTTATTCTAACTTAAAATATTTTTAATTCATTTATATCCTTTTCAAATGATTTTTAAATAAATAAAACTATTTTTAAACTATTTATTTAATATAATTATTAAATAAATTTAATATCATTAATATTAAATTAGTATCATTAATATCAAATTATTAATGAAATTATTCTTTAAATATTAAAAGTTATATTTTATAACTTAAAATATTCTTAAACACCTTAATTTCATTTAAAATGATTTTTTTTAAAAATTATTTTAAAACTAATTTATTTAATATACTCCCTCCGTCCCATAGTTATAGGCTGATTTCTTTTGGCACATAGTTTAAAAAAATTAGTTTAAGTGGCAATTTTTAACAGCAATTTTCCCAATATACCCTTAATATGGAATTAATGAATAAGTTAATTACTCCTTACTTATCACACTGAAACTCTCAACTTAATTGATCAACGTGTACTGACCATTAAAATAGAACTTTAACAAAAAATAAAATGTTAATCTACATAAACTTTCAACCAATCACAAAATGTTTATACTATTCCAAATTCATTTATTGAGCCTAAAAAGTTGAATTCTTTTATTGAGAATACAACAACATTAAATGTGGTGATAAAAATAATTACATTGAATGTTGTTTCTTCAAAAAAAAAGTAATGGTTGAATATTTATTATAAGGGCATAAAAGTAAAATAATGAACCAACTAAATTCTATAAACAGTAAGTAGCCTATATATTGGGACATCTCAAAATATAAAATCAGCCTATAACTATGGGACGGAGGGAGTAATTATTAAACAAATCTAATAACATTAATATTAAAATATTAATATTTTTCATGACAAAATATCAAAAGTTATATTTTATAAATTCAAATATTTTTATAATCTTTAAATTATTTTTATATGATTTTTAAATCATTAATTCTATTTTCATAATTTATTTAATACCTTTATTAAATAACTTAAATATCATTAATATTAATTAATTAATGAAATTCATCACAAAATGTTAAAAGTTATTAAAAATAACTTCAAATATTTTCTTATACCATAATATAATTTTAAATGATTTTTCTAGTATTAAAATCATTTTTAAATAATTTATTTAATATAATTATTAAATAAATTAAATACCTTTTAATATCCCAAAAATATTAAATATTTCGAAATAGATCCAAAATAATTAAAATATAATTTTTGAACTTTAAAATAATTTTTAATAATTTATTTTGTATTTTTCATAATTAAAAACTATTTAATACTAATTATTTAAAAAATATATAATTTTAGAAATAAAGTGTCACTAAAGACTGCCTATTGCGACAGAACCGTCGATATTGGTGTTCTTCATCATTCCCAGAACCTTCATGTCAGTGACCAAGTGAGCAACTTTGACCAAGATTAAATCTCAGTGTATTGTGTTTTTGGGAAAGAAAATGGTCAGATCTTGTACACATAGTGTAATACTACAAGCTCCAACAAACAACACGATCAAACAACATAAAACAAAAGAGATTTAAGCCTCCAAAAATCATGTCAGAAGTTGTTCTTCATTTCTGGGTTTTCCAGAAATGAAGAACAGTTCCAGATGGCTACTTTTGATCTCCATATCTTACAATCCTAGTAACGTTTTGGTGTTCTTATTGTTTCAGTTTGTAGATAACATACAAGACAACATATTTAATGCATAAAATCGATCTGACAACATCACAATAGCTAGATCCATGCCGGTCAAAGGCTGTCAGAAACAGCGTTATTAAAATTTCTGGAAATTCCAGAAAATGCATTTCGTCATCATTCCAGCCACTTTGATCATCCACAAAATCCATTATGTTCAATGTTTAAGTGTTCTATTAGCATGAATCTATAGTCCAGGTACCAAACTACAATCTAGATACAACATACATAACAAATAATCAATCAACATGAAGATCTAGATTCATACATTTCTTGTCAGAGCTTTCTGGCAATAATCTGGGTTACCCAGAATTAGAAAAGTCATGGTCGGTCAAAGCATTTTGACCTTCCATAACTTTCAAAATACACATGATATAAGTATGATTGCAAGTCCAGATCAAAGATCTCCTAGCATACTACGAATTTAAACATTTAAATAGCCAAAAACACAAACAGAATGAGATCTAGATGGTCTAACATTCGTTTTCAGACATCAAAAACAAAATTTCCAGATTTTTGTAAAACATCAAACCTGAGCCTCTAGATGTTATGGATCTAACATCTAGCAACCCAGGTCATTATATTACACTATATACAACACCTTTTAACACTTAATCATAACTTTTAACACATCATCTAATGTCAGATTCATAGATAAGCTTTTATACTTTGAAAAACCAATTCTTGATTCTGAGCTTCTAGGTTTGTTATGGTAATCGTGGGGCTTGTATATGAGACTGATCTACTACATAATTTTGAAGCTTAGGAGAGAGAATGGGTTGGTTGAGCATTGGTTGAATAAATGGGCAATAAAATGTCTTTCTCAGTCTCTAATGATATATATAACTTAGATACAATGAATTGGTTGATATAAATGCTAGTATGTATAATATTTAGAGCACATGGGTTTGGTAGAAGTTGGCCATGCAACCACTATATAAAGTGTTGTCCAAAATACAAGTTATCTATCAATTATGCAAGAGGGGCAACATGGTCATTACACTTGTGATTTTAATGGCAATTTGGTCATATAACAAACCCTTAGGGTTTGACCCTTAGGGTTTAGCACATAATTATAACATTTCTATTTTAGGGTTTGTAAAATAAAATAAAATTTTTAGTTTCTAAAAATTATAAATTAAGGTTTCATAATTAGATTAGGGTTTCTAATTACATAAAACATGATAATTAGATTTAGGTTTTACTAATTGTCATTAAGCATTCTAATTTTGCAATTAGGGTTTCCCCACTTGACAATTAGGGTAACAAATTGGTCAATTAGGGTTATAAATTCATAATTAGGGTTTTTAATTAATTAGGGTTTTCCTAATTAACTTTAAATTCCATAATACTTATCCTTAATCATGATAATACAATTATAAAACATTCTCGAACTCATAATGGAGTTTTAAATTAGGGATTCATAATTTTAATGCTATAACTTCGTCATGATACATCATAATTGAACAACATTATCAGTCCACACATATACAGTACACATTTACGGCACTGATATAAAATAATATTATAAGAAATGTCATAATCCCATAACATAATTACTAAACAGATTTTAAAATCTCATTTGACTTCAAAACTAGGCTTTTCAGTAAAATTAGGGTTTTGCATGTTACATTAAAACTGTTCCACACATTAACATTACACACATACAATACACATCTATAACACTGTCAAATAATAATATAATATTATTATTCTCATTCCTTGTTCCAAAACCAGAATTAGGCTTTGGATTCCATATCTAATTTATATGTCATATATAACATTATTAATTAAGTTAAATAATTAACTTAATTATTCTAAAATAAATTCATATAATAAAATAATTATTATAATAATTCTAATAATCATTTCATATATTATTTAAATAATATAATAATCATATTTTCATGGAAAATAATTAATAAAAACATTTCTAATATAAAATTAATTATTATAAGAATATAATTTATAATAATCAATAATTCTAAAAATAAAATTATTCTTAATCATTCATGTAATAAATATATTTTATATTCATCACATAAATACATACACATTACCTTGCACATATCTTTTCCTTTAAAATAATAAATAAATAATAATAATAATATAAAATTAAACGTAAAATTTCTGATTTATTTATATAGAAAATATCAGGTTATTACATCAGGGTTTATTCTCCTCAAACTTATTCATCAGATTCCGCACCAAAATAATTTGATTTAGCACAACTTCTCAAAGAAAGCTCAATTCTCTTATAGCAGGACATACCATTTGTCTAGCCAAATCAAATAGCTTAGACCATACCAATAAATTATGTGACGCCCCCAAAATAGGTATACACAACCCATTCAGAGTTGCCAAATACATGGTACAAAATTCAAATACAAACTTAATTATACAACTGTCGTGTAAAATACGAAAATACATAAGTTGAGAGTTTAAACACGAATATTGTCTTGTAGACTATATCCAAACTCAAATGGATTCCTCACTATAATTATTATCACACTATTTTATAAAATAGTGAGGACTACTATAGCCACCATCTCGGACCATCACTCCGTTCCCCGACTAGTCTCAGCTATATTCTCATTTCCTGAAGAGAACAATGAAAGTAAAGGGTGAGCTCAACTAGCCGAGCAAAGAATATTATGACTAAGATAATGCAGAATAAATTATCGTTAGCCTTCAACAATGTTAAACTGATAGAATACAATAGACAACAAGTTTAACTGCAACGGAACAAATAATCCATTAGAAGAGTCAAGTAGAGCATGATATCTATTATCTTCTATGATTTAAAAGTTTATCATCAATTTTATCGTTGATACTCAGCTCAATAAATAATCCACATTACTGAATTATCCATGCACTACGGGCCAAAGATATTCATTATTATCACATCCATGAATCATCCATGCAATACGGGCCAAGGATATTCGTATTATTACCAATTATCATGATTATACCGATACATAGTCATAATCATACCAATCAACAATTCATCTATGCACTACGGGCCAAAGATGACTTTTATCACAATATAAGCATGAGGATGATGACAATGATATAAGCATCAATCAAACGAAATCAAGGATAAATATTAAAGATTTTTAATTTATCCAAAGTTTAAAAATGTCCAAATTGTCAACATGACAACTGCTTTGTGGAGTAAAATTCAAGAATAATATGCATGTATCAAAAATAATTTAGACAAAAAAGAAATCAATTTTTTGGGTGAATAGTACCGCGGCATGAAAAGATTAAATTTTAACAAGAATGTTTAAAAAAATATCCTTGTGAAATGATACTAGATGAAGTGCAAATTTCAAGGATATTCTACTAATTAGAAGGAGTATAGAAGCAATACTTAAGAAAATGTGTGTTGAATTCAAAATCTGAAGCGAAATAATATTACTTACATACTACAGAGTATGGAAGAAAATATTGTTTCTTACAAATATTGAACAAAAATAATATTCCTTACCTTAAAAGGAGAGTAGTTCTGACTGGTAGGGCGGGAATATTCTTGAAGAAAACTTATACTGTTTTCTACGCTCAAAGCTTCCTTAAACATAACAGAAATACGCTCAATATTATAGAAGAATAATTCTCTATTTCTAGTGTGATTTTTAATTCTAAACTAGGCATCCTATTTATAGGAGAATGGCAGGATACTATTTGAATTAGAAAATCACAGACTGCACAGTAAGGAAATTCATGGGTGAATTCACGAACGATTTCGTTTAAAAATTTTGATTTTAGTATGATGCAATATGCAGCACTATGCACACACTATGCAGTACTATGCAGTATTATGCATAATAAAATATAATATATTCTATTTTTTATAAAAACAATAAAACTTATATATATATATATATATATATATATATATATATATTATCCACCACCACCACACACACACACACACACACACACACACACATATATATATATATATATATATATATATATATAACTTAGATAACTTCTACCGATGATTTTGAAAAATGGGTAAGTGGGGGTCCATATAATAAGTCAAATTTACAACAAATACTTCATAAAAATCCTCTCTATTTATCTCAATTCACTTGGCTTCACAAAACATATTTTGAACAACAATTATTCATCATTAATATTATAACCAGCAATATTAAAAACTAGATCATTCCTCGGAAAGAGGAGGCTTTCCAATAAGGACTTCTCCTTATTGGCGCGCAATTAGGTGACCAAACCCCTTTCCTCGACCGAACTTTTTAGACATCGTCAATAATGTAAATAATAATATGAATAACTTTGTCGTCTCAATTATTGATTTAATAATATAAAATATTGTGCAGATGATACTGTGATAATAATTGAATAAATAATATGAGATACTATGCATCAATTATTATGACAATAATTGAATAAAACTGAGTGATATCTCACGAAAGCATCAATAATCAACACTATGTGCTACTATGCAACCATTCGTATTACTGTACTTTTATCACTAGGTATTTTAACAGTTAACGATAAACTTTTGCCATTATTTTTATAAAAAAGTTATTTATGTCGTTTCTAACTCCGACAGTAATTTCGATGTGGGGTCCACCAATGATTGTACCATCGTACGAATATTCCCTAATAAAACGAATATTCCTCAACCAAACAAATATTTTATCACAACTTACTTACTTTGCAAAATTTATAAATATTACCCACAACTATAACATTATAACAAATTCACACCTTAATATTCAAAAATGATATTTAGAGAAAAATTCATCTTTATTCATAAAAGTTGGAGTCTTGCAAATTGGACATCGATCAAAAATTTTATCTAGTCAAAGTAATTAGCTTGTTAAGAATTACAGAGAACGTAGTTGAAAGGAATCAATTTGATGTATAGTAGGAATTACAGTGCTAAACTTTGTCAAACAACATCAATAAAGGAATTTGGTTTTAAAAAAAATTGGCTTTCAAGGATTTAAGTTTTCTAAAATTTTTGTTTAGTTGTTTAAATTGGTACATATATGCTTGGTAATATTTATCTGTGCTTTACATGGATTACACATGTTAATTGGTGTTAGAAATTAAGACATAGTAGCTTGGTTTTGTTTCTAGTTTTGGGTGTTTCAGATATTTGAACACCAATTGTAAATTTCGTGCCCAGTAGCCAAATTTCGTGTTCAAATGTAAATTCATACCAACAATGAAATTCACACCTCGGTAGCTAAAATTGGCCAGAACTTCGTGCCCAGAGCTGAAGTTCGCACCCCAGCTCTAAAATTCGTGCTCGGTAATTGAATTTCACGCCCAATATAACTATCTCGCCCAATATTTGGAATTGTAGCTTTGGGTCGACGATTTTGACCTCTTGTAGTAAAACAACCATAACTTTTTCATACGAACTCCAATTGAGGTGATTCAAGATGATTCGGTACGAGGACGAATAGACCTATAACGTTTATGCATTAAGGTTTTCAATTTGAAATCGTTATGAAGGGTCAGAATGGCCATCTTTAGGACTGTTGTGTATTTAGAGCCAATCGGAGGGCGTCGGGATGCGCGAATGCAAGTGCAATTCTTTGTGTATTAGTATAACTTAATGATAACTTGTTGGACATGTAATAGGATGTTGTATCAAGTTGTTAATGTGTATGTGGTTCAATGATATGATCACTTAAGTAGTTGTAATAATGCTAAAAAGTAATGTTCATGAAAAGATGTGATGTTGTTCAAACTTAAACTCAGTTAGTAGCTATACTAAAAGTAAGAAAGCAACTCATGAAGGTAATGTTAGTGTAACTAATGTGTATTGTCAATACCTATGGTATGTGTAGGAATTGTGGTGAATGTGAGTAGTGATTGTTTAACCTACGCGCGAGGTAAGTTGTCTAAATCTACTTTTATAATTGTGCAAGTATCTAAACTATCTTTGAGCAAGTTCTCTAAATCTACTTTTATAATTTTGCAAGTATCTAAACTATCTTTGAGCAAGTTTTCCTAACTCTAAGCTTTCTTTGTGCAAGTTTCTTAACCCTAATTATATCGTGCAAGCTCCTAAACCTTATTTCTTGATTTTGAGCCAATCTTTAACTTGTTAATTAGCATGAAAATTTCTACATTCTAACACACTAATGTTGAACAAGTTTTATCATTCAACTTATTATTTGTTATGCATGCTTAAGATTCATCTCAAAATAAGGTTTTAACCTTAGCTTAACATTGTTCAAGCAAGGTATGTTACATTATTCAATACTTATGCTCTTAGATTATTCCTAAAGCATGACCTTAGTACACAATGTTGATTCACTTATGAATTATTCTATAGCATAATGTTATTACAGTTTTTTTCAACTAATCCTTAGTTGATGTTCGTAAACTCTAAATTACCTTGAAACTTATCCAACCCAAACTTACTTTGGTGCGGACTTGTACTCTAAATACTGAGATGAACAACCCTATTATTAGGGGTTTACGCTTAGCGTTGAAATGTTTATGCATAATACATTGTACGAAGGGCTGATCCCCCTAAGTACGAGGAGTCTTTATAGTCTTATGACTGTTAAAGTTGGAGTTGAAAGATTACTTGCAACTGTGGACATAGTTCGTGGTCTTAGGACCCTCAATTATATATTTCAGAATGTTGATAGACCATGTTATTCATTTCTATTCAGCCTCTTATTTGACAGTTGTTGTAAGATTTTTATTCATTGTTGTTTCAAGTGAGCTTTGTTTGCTCACTCTTGCTTATATAACTATTACAGTTAAAGATGAGAAGGTTGACTTACCTAGCTCCAGTAAGGGAAAAGGAAAGATGAACAAGTATTGAAGACTTGTAACTTGTTGATATTTTATTATCAGATTTTATTTTAATGATTGTAATGAAGTTTATTTTTTTTCCGCATTTGAATGATTATATTTAAAGGTTAGACAACCTATAAGATTTTATTATTGTAACCCTTTAATGGGGAGGTTTTATTATTCAATTTTACTATGATTGGGTAGTTAGATATGAATGTTTGATTAAGTGAACACCAAATCTTATGGGAATGAAGTACCTAGATTTGGGGGTGTCACAGGTTGGTATCAAAGCTTTAGGTTATGAACCTTAGGTGGGGGAAAAGCCTTAGGAAGTAACCTTTGAAAAGATAGTGGTGATGAACTCTTATCGAGTTTTAAGGAAGAAGTAATAAAATACTTATGTGGTTATGTGATTATAACTTATGTGCTCGTGAGTGTCGAGTAGTAATGATTAGTAATTAAAACTTAAAATTTGGTTGATAGGATGACTAATGTAGGAGGATCCAGTCAGGCTAGAGAGGAGGAGCCTCGAGATATTCAGGTGATTTGGGAACAATTACTGCCATGGGAAACAGTTTCGTCGATCATAGTAGTTGAGCAGGAGAAAGTACCTGATGAGGATGATGAGATAGAGACGGATGAGGAGGACCCCATAGAGCTGCCATAGTCAAATGAGGAGAACGAGGAGGAAGAGCTTCCACTTAACTCGATAGCTGCCCGTATGTACGACGAGGTGTATGACCGTAATGTGGAACTTCAAGATACCGTCGAGGAGTTGCAAGAAATAGTAGCTTAACAACAGACCTCGATGGCACAGAAGGACGACGAGATCCAGGATCGAGAAGAACGGCTAAAAAACCAAAGAATAAGCGTATAATAGCAGAGATTGCAGAATTGAAGAATAAGCTAAAGGAGGAATCTACTAAGAGGGCAAGAACTGAAGATGCATACAATGAAGCTTACCAATGAGCTAGAATAGTGGAGAGGGACGCACAAGCAAAGAGGATGAAGATGGAAGAAATGAATAACGTATTCAACACCGTGATCAATCAAGCTCAAGATCGGGTCATGGGTTATCCAATCAAGTTCGAGACGCTACCATCATACATATTAGATCGCCGAACAATGTTTCGAATTATGGTGGAAGAGCGTCGTAAGGCTACGCAACATCTTAGTAGGACATTGTAGGGAATGTAATTGATATGTGATTAGAAAATAAATGAAATGTAAATCCCGGGTATGATACAACCAATGGGATGTGATGATGATGAAGTAATCCTGCAACTGTTGTAGTTCAGGAAAGTTATGTTAATAGCAGTGATGTTATTATTCTGATGTTTTTTTTAAAGATTATGAATGAAAAAAAGTTATTATTTTATTCCAAAGTGTTATGTGTTATGTGATAATTTTTGGTGTGTAAATTAAGTAGAAATACTTAAAGAAATGGAGTATTAGTCTAATGAGTGTATTTTTATCATAAAATGCCTCCAAGACGTCAACCACCCCGACAGAGAGCCACTGAGGAAACCAACAACAACAATGAGGAAGGTAACCCAGTTCAACAGCTAGTGACGTTACTGACGGGTGCTTTGCAGAATCAACCTCAGAATCAGGGTACAACTTTTAAGGATTTCAAGGTGGTTGGACCTCCAGAATTCCGTGGGTCCATGAATCTGGATTTGAAATCTGAATGATTGGCGAACGAAAGGCGAAGAGATTTGAGCAGGGGACCGAAGCCCTGTCAGATGCTGATAGAGGTCTCCTATTCCAACTAAAGACGTTTGCAGCTGTGATGGAGAAGGCAATTCTGGCTGAGAGTGGAGGCGAGGCTGTAACAAAACACAACCAAGAGCAGAGGAAGAAGAAGAGTGAAGGTGTAGCTAAGAATAGTGGTGGTGGTGGTAACGGTGGGAATGACAACAACAATTTGAAGAGGAAGTGGAATGCAAATGTGGGAGCTAGGAATCAACAAGGAAATCAACAAAAGAAGAAGTTCGAAGCGTGTGCTATATGCGGGAAGTTTCACAAGGGTGTGTGCTTGATGGGTAAACGAGTATGCTTCAATTGTGGCCAGGAGGGTCACATCGCTCCAAACTACACTCAACCTAAGAAGAACGTTTGCTTCACGTGCGGGTCCAAGGATAATTTTGCTCGTGAATGCCCTAAGAAGAGATCTGGTGAAGCAAATGGAAGCAAGGGAAGTGCTAGTGGAGGTACATTGGCTATTGCTAGACCAACATCAACAAATAAGCCAACAGCAAGAACCTTCAACATGACAGTGCAGGACGCGGTGCAATCAAAAGATGTCGTGTCAGTTATTATCCCAATCAATGATATAAATGCATATGTATTATTTGATTCGGGTGCTACTTGCTCGTTTATATCTGATGAATTTGCTAAGAAGTTAGAAATACCTAGTGAAGAGCTGAATTTCCCTTTAAACGTAGAAATTGCGAATATGGAAGTGATTCCTGTTAGGTTCTTATACAAGAACTGTAGGGTGAACATTAAGGGGAATATTATGAAAGTAGATTTAATCCCGATAAAACTCGGAGAGTTTGATGTTATATTGGGATTGGATTGGTTATTCAATTATGGAGCGATAATTGATTGCCAAAAGAATGTGTAAACCTTATGACTCTGTCAAAGGTAGTTTTTCATGGTAGTAGATCGCCTAGACAAATGAGATGTCTGACGATGATGCAAGCCAAGAAGTTGTAGAGTCGGGGCTGTGTAGGGTATTTAGCTTACATAGTCGATACTCAAAAGGAGAAGGGTGAGAAACTGGAAGAAATACCAGTGGTTAGGGAATTCATGGACGTGTTTTCGGAGGATTTATCAGGACTTCAGCCGGACAGAGAAATCGAGTTCGTGATCGACTTAGCACCAGGAACCGCTCCAATATCGAAGGCCCTGTACAGAATGGCTCCAGTAGAGATGAAAGAACTAATGGTACAACTACAAGAACTATTAGATAAGAAGTATATTCAACTGAGTGTATCACCATGGGGAGCACCGGTGTTATTTGTGAAGAAGAAGGATGGGTCAATGCATCTTTGCATTGATTATAGGGAATTAAACAAAGTCACTATTAAGAATAAATATCCATTGTCGAGAATAGATGATTTGTTTGACCAGTTGAAGGGTGCTAGATATTTCTCAAAAATAGATTTGAGAAGTGGGTATCATCAACTGAAAGTAAGGAAGGAGGATGTATTGAAGATGGCATTCCGAACTCGGTATGGACATTACGAATTTTTGGTGATGTCTTTTGGTTTGTCAAACGCCCCTGCAGCGTTCATAGATTTGATGAACAGGGTGTTTAAACCATTTTTAGACAAGTTTGAGGTGGTGTTTATCGATGATATTCTGGTGTACTCTAGAACTCAAGAAGAACACGTGGAACACTTGCATCTAACGCTGGAGATGCTAAGAAAGGAAAAGTTGTACGCGAAATTCTCTAAATGTGAATTCTGGTTAGAACGTGTACAATTTCTTGGGCACGGAATTGACAAGGATGGAATTTCAGTGGATCCATCAAAGGTCAAAGCTGTGATAAATTGGGAACAACCAAGAACTCCATCAGAAGTGAGAAGTTTCTTGGGATTGGCAAGGTATTACAGACGATTTATCCAAGATTTCTCCAAGATTGCCACTCCGTTGACAAATTTGACGAGAAAAACTGTAAAATTTGTTTGGACGGAGAAATATGAGGAGAGTTTTCAAGAATTGAAGAAGAAGCTCAGTGTGGCATGTGTGTTGTCATTACCAGATAATATAGGAAATTTTGTGGTGTATAGTGATGCGTCACACAAGGGATTGGGTTGTGTCCTTATGAAAAATGGCAAGGTCATTGCGTATGCATCAAGGCAGTTGAAGGACTACGAGAAAGGGTATCCGACTCATGATTTAGAGTTGGCAGCAGTAATGTTTGCTTTAAAGATATGGAGACACTATCTCTATGGAGAAAAATGTGAGATCTATACAGACCATAAGAGTCTGAAGTATATCTTCACTCAAAAGGACTTGAACATGCGTCAAAGGAGATGGATGGAATTGATAAATGATTATGATTGCGAGATCTTTTATCACCCAGGCAAAGCTAATGTGGTTGCAGATGCCTTGAGTAGGAAAGGCAGAGAAAAGTTGATGTTGTTAACCGATAAGGAGGAGCTCATTTCAGTAATGGCAAGGTTAGAATTGGATCCCAAATTTCTAAAAGAATCCGATGAAAAATTATACCAGATGGAAGCCAGTCCAACTTTAGTGGACAAAGTGAAGAACGCTCAACTGCAGGATGAGGAATACAGAAAAATAAGAGAAAGTGTGGTCGAGGGAAAAGAAGTGAAATACAAGGTTGATACTGAGGGAATGCTGAGATTCGAGGGACGAATTTGAGTTCCAGCAGTATAGGATATGAAAGAAGATATCTTGACAGAAGCTCATAGCTCAAGATATTCGATTCATCCGGGAAGTACGAAGATGTATCAAGATTTACGATGATATTTTTGGTGGCCAAATATGAAAAGAGACGTTGCAGAATGCGTTGCAAAGTGCTTGACATGTCAGAGAGAAAGGCAGAACATCAAAGACCAAGCGGATTACTTCAACCATTAGAGATACCGGAATGGAAATGGGAGCATATCACAATGGATTTTGTGGTGGGTCTTCCAACGACTCAGAAAGGATACGATGCGATATGGGTGATAGTGGACAGATTGACAAAATCTGCACACTTTTTGCTAATAAAGATTAGATTTAATCTTGATCAGCTGGCGAAGCTATACGTTAAAGAGATCGTCTCAAGACATGGAGTTCCAATATCAATAGTGTCAGATCGAGACCCGAGGTTCACATCAAATTTCTGGAAGAAACTTCAAGAATGCATGAGAACGCAATTGAAGATGAGTACGGCATATCATCCGCAAACTGATGGGTAAAGCGAACGAACAATTCAGACACTAGAAGATATGCTTAGAGCATGCATCATGGATTTTAAAGGAAACTGGGATGATCATCTACCATTGGTGGAATTTGCATACAACAACAGTTACCATGCAAGCATTGGTATGCTTGCCATACTGAAGCATTATATACTACAGGAAATGCGAGAACTCCACTATCTTTGGGATGAAGTTGGTGAGCGTCAACTACTAGGACGAGGCTGCATGCAATGAGACCACTGAAATTATCAAACTCATCAGAGCAAGACTAGTAGCTACTAAAGCTAGACAGAAGAAATATGCTGATCAACACAGGCAGAATCGCGAGTTTTAAGTAGGAAATTTCGTGTTCCTGAAAGTTTCTCCTTGGAAGGAGAAAATTCGTTTCGGCAAGAAGGGAAAGCTAAGCCCAAGGTTTATTGGACCTTTCAAAATTCTATGAAAAGTGGGCGAAGTGGCTTATGAGGTAGCTTTACCTCCAGAATTAAAAGATGTTCACAACGTTTATCATATGTCGGTGTTGGGATCGTATAAATCCTATTACAAGCACGTGATCGAGTACGAACCATTGTAGTTTGATAAAGATTTGTCCTATGAAGAGGTTCCTATCCAGATAGTCGACAGGAAAGAACTGGTGCTCAGGAATAAATTATTACCTTCCGTGAAGGTGATATGGAGGAACCACAATGCTGATGAAGCTTCGTGGGAACTCGAAGATAAAATGATGAAAGATTACCTTGAGTTATTTGTTTAATCCGTGTCTTCGATTCTGGGGACATAATCCTTATAAGTAGGGAAGAATGTGACGAATGATTTATTTGAGTTGTGATTCTGGGACAGAATCCTTGTAAGGAGGGAATGATGTAACATTCCAGAATTTTAAATTATAATATTATATATTTATTGAATTATATAAGTATTTAATGGATGTATTTATTGTTGAATAAATAATTGTTCAATTTGATTTGATTTGATGTGGTTAATTATTTTTTTAAAATAAATAATTAATGAGTTAAGGAAATTATTATATTGATATTTCAATTTGATGGTTAATTATGTGTATTGAGTTGTGTGATTAAATGAATTATTCAATAAATTGTTATTAGAATTAATTAAATTAAGTATGTAAACTTAATTAAATAAAGTGTGATAAATAACTATATTATAAAGGAGTTATTAAAATAAATTAAAAAGGGTTTAATTTAGTTTTTTGCCAAACAAGGCTTAATATATTAATTCTTTAAAAATTAAAGGGTTTTGCCAAATAAAGCCTTATGGCTAATTTCTAATTTTTGAATTTAAATAAAATAAAATAAAATATAATATTTATAGAATATACGTTAGATTTGTAATTGATGTTTTATTAAGTGTGGCGTATTAAGTATTAGCAGTTTTAGTTTTTGGTATTATAGCTATAAGTTTGGTTTCTTTTTACGTATTCTAGTTACTGAGAAAAGAGAAAGAGAGTTCAGAGGGAATTGAGAGAGAAGCTGTGAGGGAATTGGGAGAATCTTAAGAATATTTGCAGGAAACACAGTGGTGATAGCAAGAATTTCAAGCAAATTAAAGGTATTTTTACATAACCTTAGTATGGTATATATATACATATGCATATTTGTGTTCACGGAAAAAATACTATATGCTTTGTGAATTCTATATTCTTGAATTGTAGCTATACAATGAATTGTGGAGATTATTCATGTTGGGGAGGTTTTAGTTGGGTTATAAACAAGAAATTATTTGCTTAACATATAGATATGATTGTATGTTAGATTAAGTCTGCAAAAAGAGAAATTTGTTTTTACAGTGAATATATGTATGAACATAGTTTGAATATAGGTATGAATGTATATATATGATTGTGAACTAATGGTGAAATTTAACTGTGATTATGTTAATTAGCTTGTTAAGAATTACAGAGAACGTAGTTGAAAGGAATCAATTTCATGTATAATAGGAATTATAGTGTTAAACTTTGTCAAACAACATCAATAAAGGAATTTGGTTTTAAAAAAAAATTAGCTTTCAAGGATTTAAGTTTTCTAAAATTTTTGTTTATTTGTTTAAATTGGTACATATATGCTTGGTAATATTTATGTGTGCTTTACATGGATTACACATGTTAATTGGTGTTAAAAATTAAGACACAGTAGCTTGGTTTTGTTACTAGTTTTGGGTGTTACGTAATTGAACACCAGTTGTAAATTTTCATACTAATATTTGAAATTAAGCGCCTCGGCGTAAAAATAGGCGAACTTTGCGCCCGGTGCTAAAGTTCGTGTCAGTAATTTGAAATTCGCGCCCCAGCGCCACTATCTCGCTTACCAAATTGAGAATTGTAACTGGGTCGGACAGTTTTGACCTCCTGTAGTAAAATGGCCATAACCTTTTCATACGAACTCCAATTGAGGTGATTCAAGATGATTCAGAACGAGGAAGAATAGACCTATAACATTTATGCTTTAAGGGTTTCAATTTCAAATCGTTATGAAGGGTCAAAATTGCCATCTTTAGGACTATTGTGTATTTAGAGCCAATCAGAGTGGGTCGGGATGTGCGAATGCAAGTGCAATCCTTTGTGTGTTAGTATAACTTAATGATAACTTATTGGACATGTAATAGGATGTTGTATCAAGTTGTTAATGTGTATGTGGTGCAATGATATGATCACTTACGTAGTTGTAATAAAGCTAAAAAGTAATGTTCATGAAAAGATGTGATGTTGTTTAAACTTAAACTCAGTTAGTAGCTATACTAAAAGTAAGAAAGCAACTCATGAGGGTAATGTTAGTGTAACTAATGTGTATTATCAATACCTGTGGTATATGTAGGACTTGTGGTGAACGTGAGTAGTGATTGTTTAACCTACACACGAGGCAAGTTCTTTAACTCTACTTTTATAATTGTGCAAGTATCTAAACTATCTTTGAGCAAGTTCTCTAACTCTACTTTTATAATTGTGCAAGTATCTAAACTATCTTTGAGCAATTTTTCCTAACTCTAAGATTTCTTTGTGCAAGTTTCTTAACCCTAATTATATCGTGCAAGCTCCTAAACCTTATCTCTTGATTTTGAGCCAATCTTTAACTTGTTAATTAGCATGAAAATTTCTACATTCTAACACACTAGCGTTGAAATGTTTATGCACAATAGATTGTACGAAGGGCTGGTCCCCCTAAGTATGAGGAGTCTTTATAGACTTATGACTGTTAAAGTTGGATTTGAAAGATTACTCGCAACTATGAACATAGTTCGTGGTCTTAGGACCCTCAGTTATATATTTCAGAATGTTGATAGACCATATTGTTCATTTCAATTCAGCCTCTTATTTGACAGTTATTGTAAGATTTTCATTCATTGTTGTTTCAAGTGAGCTTTTTTTGCTCACTCTTGCTTATATAACTATTATAGTTAAAGATGAGAAGGTGTATGTACCTAGCACAAGTAAGGGAAAAGGAAAGATGAACAAGTATTGAAGACTTGTAACATGTTGATATTTTATTATCAGATTTTATTTTAATGATTGTAATGAAGTTTATTTATTTTCTGCATTTGAATGATTGTATTTAAAGGTTAGACAACCTGGGAGATTTTATTAATATAACCCTTTAATGGGGAGGTTTTATTATTCAATTTTACTATGATTTGGTAGTTAGATATGAATGTTTGATTAAGTGAACACCAAATCCTGTGGGAATGAAGTACCTAGATTTGGGGGTGTCACACGTAATCCGCACAGACACGATATTCCAACAAAATAATAAAGAGTGGAACCAGGTCATGCGTAATCCGCACAGACAGGATATTCCAACAGAATAATAAATAATGGAAGAACAACAGAATTCACCAGGCATGCGATAGACCGCACAAACAGGTTATTCCAATAGAATAATAAAGAATGGAATAACAGAAGAATTTCACCATGTATGCGGTACTTCGCATAGACAGGTTATTCCAACATAATAATAAAGAATAGAATAACAACCCTTACGAGTATTGAAAGAAAATAACTCTTTTCATGAATACGAAAGAATAATACCCCTTACGAGTATTGAAAGAAAATAATTCTCTTTATGAATACGAAAGAAATAATACCCCTTACCTTGGAAGAAACTGGATACTAGAATAGTGAGGTAGCACACTTCTCTTCTTCTTTCTCTCTATAGTAATTGCTCTTGTGAGACTTAGTGAATTTGTGAGAAATGAAGGAACGAGCTTCTATTTATAGAAAAATATAGTTTCAATAATTGCACATTTTGGGGCTCAAAATATTACAGTATAATACCTCCCTCTTTTTCTTCATTTTTAATTTAGTCCTGCAAGTATTATCAAACTTGCATCACCTCCCCTAATAGTAAATCATGTGAATCAATAGTAAATCATGTGACTCAATAGTTCCAAACATGTGAAAAAAAATAATTACAGTATAGTACCTTCATCTATACCTCCATTTTTAATTTAGTCATGCAAGTATTATCAATCTTGCACCAACTCCCCTAATAGTAACTCATGTGAATCAATAGTAAATCATGTGACTCAATAGTATAATCATGTGAAAAAACTAATTACAGTATAGTACCTTCAACTATACCTCCATTTTTAATTTAGTCATTCAAGTATTATCAATCTTGCACCAACTCCCCTAATAGTAAATCATGTGAATCAATAGTACGCAAATGTGAATACAGAGTTATAAGCATGTGAATTAATAGCAATTAATTGCTCATTTATTCGATTAATTACCCGATTGGTCAATATAACCTCCAGACATTAATTATTATCGAAATAAATGTCGATTTCCAATAATACTAATAATTCTCACACAATGGAATTATCAATTTTGTCTTTAATTTACACGAACTTATTCATCATTAATATTATAACTCACAATATTTAACAACCAGGTCGTTCCCAGGAAATAGGGGGCTTTCCGATAAGGATTTCTCCTTATTGGCGCGTAATTAGGTGACCAAACCTCTCCTTGACAAAACTTCTAGACATTGTCAATATTGCAAATAATAATATGAATAACTTTGTCGTCTCAATTATTGATTTCATAATATAACATATTATGCAGATGATACTGTGACAATAATTGAATCAATAATATGAGAGATATGATGCAGCAATTACTGTAGCAATAATTAAGTATAACTGAGTGACTTCTTACGTAAGCATCAATAATCAATACCTGTAGTGTTGCTACTTATGCAACCACGCGTATTCTTATTTTTACTTAGGGTAGTTCAACTGTTTTTAACGGTAACACTTTCGTAGTTATTTTTATAAAAGATAATTACATCATTTTCTTACTACAACAATACTTTTCGTTGTAGAATTGACCAATGATTGCGCCGTCGCATGCGAATATTCCCCGACAAAAAGAATATTCCCCGACCAAACAAATATTTTATAACAACTTGCTTACTTTGCAAAAATTTTCACATATCACCCTTAACTTTAACCTTTTATCAATTTAACCATTTATGAAATAAAATAATAATTGTAATAAAATTGAATACTTTCATTTCATAAAATTCGGGGTCTTACAAGATAGACAAGCTTTATGTTGAATAGTTAAAGATCAGTTCGATCAAATATGATCGAGATCTACTTGCGATGATTGTGTATGCTATGTACCCTTGTATGTATAGGTTTTAAAACGGTGATTCCGGGGACGGAATCCTTATAAGGGACGGTGAATGTAATAACCCGATATTTTCTATATAAAAAAATAAAAAAAATTTGCATATAATTTTTTTTTTATTTTAATGATGGGAATATGTGTCAGGTAATGTGTATGTATATTAGTAATAAATGAAAATATATTTATTACGAATGATTATAAATAAATTTTTAGAATTCTTAATCATTATAAATTATATTCTTTTAGTAATTAATTTTGTAGTAGAAATGCTTTTATTATTTATTTCCATGAAAACATGATTATATATTATTTAAATAATATATGAAATGATTATTAGAATTATAATAATAAATATTTTATTATATGAATTATTCAACATATTTAAGTTATTTATTTTAATTTAATTAATAATGTCATATATGAAAGATAAATCATATATAGAATCCAAACCCTAATTTTGGATTTTGAGCAATGAATGAGAAAAATAATATTATATTAAATATGATATTATTTTTCAGTGATATAAATATATACAGTATATGTGTAGACTGATAATGGTCAGGAAATTATGGTGTATCACGACAAACCCTAGTATTACTGTCATAAACCATAACTGGAAACTCAAAACTGAAGTTTAATATCGGTCAGAAATTATGTTATATGAATTATGTTGCATATTATAAAATTTCTGTTAATTAGGAAAACCTTAATTAATATTTGAAAACCCTAATTTGCTAATTAGGAACCCTAATTACTAAAATTAGAAACCCTAATTATTATTTTAGTAAATTGAATTATTAATTTGGGAACCCTAATGATATTAATGAACCCTAATTATTTAAAACCCTAATTTCTATTTAAAAACCCTAATTTTAATTAGCAAGTCTAATTAAAATTTTATTAGACTTTAAACTTAATTTTTCAAACCTTAGAAATTATTTGGGAAACCTTAAGGTTTAAAATCTATTGATTAAACCCTAGATTAAAGTACCATGGACAAAAATACCATTAAAATTGATAACCAAATTACCATTATACCCTTTTTGTCCCATTTGGTGAATTATTGCTAGAAAATCTAGCAAGATCTTGGCAAGCCACCCTAGTCTACCTAGGAGCTAAATAATTCCAGCACATCAGCCATGATTATCATCCAATACATTGTATACAAGTTATACATATAGATTAAGAGAGAGAAAGCTACTAAAGTTGCTCTTTTAGGCTATCTAACTCTTAAACAATTTTTCTCTCTCCCAAACCTCCGAAAATATTAGTGATTCAGTCCATATCTAAGTCCCCAGAACACCCAAGCACAATCATCAAAGATCAGATTCAAGAATCAAGGTGTAAAAAGGTACAAAAACCCTAACTTAAAAATCATGTGATTTGATGCTAGATGTTAAGATTTTGTGATAAAACATGTTGTATGTAGTATATATTGATGATCTAGATTGCTAGATGTTAGATCCATAAAATCTAGCGGCACGGATTTGATGTTTTACAAAAACTGGAAAATTTTATTTTTGATGTCTGACAATGAATGTCAGACCTTCTAGATCTCATCCTATTTATGTTTATGGTTGGTTTAAGCTTTGATCTTGTAGTCTGCTATGAGATCTTGGATCTGGAACTTGAATCAGGTTTAGATCTAGCCTAGATTAAAAATTATTGATGGTCAAAGTCGGTTGACCGACCATGATCAAGCTTTTCTGGGTAACCCGGAACTTACCTAGATGGCTCTGACAAGAAGTTCATGTCCTTAGATCTTGCTCGTGTTAGTTGTTTTGATTCTGTTGTTGTAACCATGTTGTAGAGTGTTAGTTTAATTATATAATAATGCTATTAGATCACCTAAACGTCAATCAGGATTCTCACAGTGACCGGTCAAACCAGCGGCGTCGGGATCATGACACACGCTTTTACGGGTAACCTGAAAGCTTATGATGTGAGTTTCGACACGATTTGGTTGGATAAATCTCGCTTGTAGTAATATTGTTATATGTCATTTAAGTGATGTATCTCTTCCTTGTCATGCTAGCTACAAACTGCACCCACTATATCACACAAATGTTACAAGACTAGTATGTAGTGGAAGCCCAGTAAGACCACGCGTCATTCTTCATTTACGGGTAACCCGAAATGAAGACCGAATTCTCGACAACCACTTTGATGGCTTAGATCTTTCTTGTTATTGATGTTTAGGCTTGAACAGTGATCAAACTAGATACCCTGTTAGTTAGTCTACAAGGCCCGACGTCTAACACAACTACAACTATAACATGAGGCCGATTGACCGTAATGAGGAGGCCCTGAAAGGCGTTGATAGGCCGTGACCGATTTTTGGGCAGCCCAGAAACACGATGAACACGTCTGACAGTTAGTTTGTTGGCTTGTAACTTTCGATTGTGATGTTCTATGACCTTGTTAGTTGTGTTATCATGTAGTGTTACACTAGTACTACAAGAAAAATGTTTTAACTTGCCTAGAAACCTCATAGATTGGAATTTATCAATGGTCAACTACCCAACTCGAAAACTGACTTTGAAGGCTCAAGAACACATTAAACTACACTTTCTGTCGCTAAAGACCTATAGCGACAGTTTTATTAATTTTAATTAATTTACTTTCTAAAAATCATTTAAAAATAGAAAATAATTTCTGAAAATTACAAAAAATAATTGTAAAAATTAATTTAAGTTATAAAAGTTAACTTTTAATAATTTGACATATTTTTCATAAATATTAGTATTTATTTGAAAATTAATGATATTTAATTTAATTAATAAATGCATTAAATAAATTAATTAAAAATGATTTTATTATATTAAAAATTATTTTAAATGATAATAAGGTATTTAAAAATAGTTGAAGTTATAAAACATAACTTTTAATATTTTAAGATAAGTTTTATTAATTATTTAAAATTAATGATATTAGATTTATTTAGTAATTATATTAAATAATTTAATTAAAAATGATTTTAATATTATAAAAATCATTTTAAATGAGAATAAATAATTTAAAAAATATTTGAAGTTATAAAATATAACTTTTGACATTTAAAGGTAAATTTCATTAATAATTTTATATTAATGATATTTGATTTATTTAATAATTATATTGAATAAATAAATTAAAAATAGTTTTATTGATTTAAAAGGATATAAATGAATTAAAAATATTTTAAGTTGTAATAAATGACTTTTAATATTTTGATGAATAATACATTAATGTTTAAATATTAATGGTAATTGTTTAAAAATGATTTTAAATGTTTTAAAAATCATTTAAAGGTAATATTAATACTTTAAAAAGTATTTGAAGTTATTATAAATAACTTTAATATTTTGGCAATAGTTTTATTAATAGTTTAATATTAATTAAATATTAATGATAATAGAATTATTTAATATTTAAATCATTTAATAATAATTTTGGTGTTTGAAAAATCATGATAAATTATTATAATTAATTAAAAATTATTATAAGTCAATTAAAAATAATATAACTGATATTTTTAGTTATTGGACTACAGGATAGAGTCTTAGACTAGATAATTACCCGATAAAGCCGTTGGTACACCAAAATATTTCAGAAATTAATCTAGACTTAGATAGTTTGACTAGATATGTGTTTGTTAGTGAATCAATGACTGTTAAACTATGTGATAATGTAATTAGGTTATGTGCTGACTGTAAATAGCAGTACCATGCGTTATGATACATTGTTCTAATCAAACGAATGATTTTATTAATGATAGGTTTCGATATAAAAGATTAATCTAAGTTGTGTTATTATAAGCAGCAGCTCAGGCAAGTATCTAAACTATTCTTTACATTGTGCAAGTATCCTAACTTTGCATTTCCTTTATGCAATGGACATGAGTAAGAAAGTTTCAGAATCATATTATTGTGCCAGATTATTAACTATATTGTTATTGATTATGTATCCTATTATTCATATTCATACAAGTTCTTAAATTATCTGATCATTGTTTATCAACACAGTATTAGTGCATAATCTAGATATTTATTCTATTCGTTAGTTTCTAAATATGGTTATACAAGTGTCCCCACTTGGATAATCATTGTATTTAATCACATGTTGATACATACCTATTGATTTCCAGTATGTATATGTTGACTTAAAAGCCGTCTAAGCTATTTGATTTGGCTAGACACAAACTTAAAAATATTGTTGAACAAGATAGAACTTTATTGTATCCAACCAGATTGTTTTGGTTTGGATTCTCGACTAAGTATGAACATCCCGAACATGGGAAAACTTTTGTGCACCTAAGGTGGATAAGATGAACGATAATATCGTTCTTGCATGTAGTATTGATCAATCTGAGGCATATGGGATGATCACCCCCGTGCCTGTAAGTTATGACGGTTTACAGATGAAGTTCTGTTTAACCTTTTCGAAAATAGAAAATAATGTTCATAGTCTGTCGACTATACTCCAGTTATAGTTAGTACGTAGTTTCAAAAATTTGATATAGAATTGATATGTTGTTATTATTAGTTCATCTTACTTCACAACTGTTGATTCGTTGTAGAAGTATCATTCAAAGAAAATATTTAATCCTTTAAGCTAATATCTATTGTTGTTATTACTTGTTGGGCAATCAAATGCTCATTCTTGCTTTAAATTTAAATGGTTTCAATTTAAGTATGATCAACTTAGAAGGATCGGCGAGAACAAGGGAAAGGAAAGCTGTTCGAATGAATTTTATAATATTTTGTGTAATAGTTAAAGTTTATTAAGATAATGATACTTATTATCTATGATGTAATGAATGTTTAAAGGTCACGTACCTGGGAATAGACTTTGATGCATATGTAAATTAAATTTGGTATCTATATTATTGTTATTATTATTTTATTATTCTGCTCATAGAAATGGTATCGTGAAGCACCGAGTTCGGGTTTCAAGTGCCTGAATTTAGGGGCGTCACAGTCTTGATGAGTCAAAGCTCGCATTTCGACATATAAGAAGGATCCTGGTAAATACATACCAAAGATTTAAGCAAAAGCAAAGAGAGAAGAATTAAAATGAATATAAAGAATAGGGAAGTTGATTGAAGGTGACTTATGACCTTAATTAAACTTAAAGTAACATCAAAAATGATGATTAAAACCTTAAGTTTAACAACTAAAAGTTAACGAAAGGTTACAAAAATATAAACACAGAGTAAGTTTAATAAATATGAAAAATGTACGCACATTGAATGAATGTTTGAGATTACTTGGAATGTAATTACTTAAGCATTGAATAAGTAAGGTCACTTATAACAAACAAAACGTTATAAAGCCGTAATGAACGTTAACTAACCTAATGAATGTAAGTAAGTTAAGTAAATGAATTGTTATATCGAGAAGAAGGAGAAGATAGGTTAACGAAAATACTTATTGATTTTTTATGACATAACATGGTATGCTATGTAATTATGTGTTGTAGAATCTACAAAGACTCAAAAGAGAAGTGAATTAACAGTAGAAGACGCTAAAGGCAAGTGTTCTAAACCCTTTTCTATGTTCATTTTGGACAAGCTTTATGATTCATGTATCTTACGCATGAATTAAGGTACAAAGAAGTCGAAGCCAATTCTGTAAGACCCCGAATTTTATGAAATAAAAGTATTCAATTTTCTTATAATTATTATTTTATTTTATAAATGGTTAAATTGATAGTAGGTTAAAGTTAAGGGTGATATGTGAAAATTTTGCAAAGTATTCAAGTTTTTATAAAATATTCGTTTGGTCGGGGAATATTCTTTTTGTTGGGGAATATCCGTACGACGGCACAATCATTGGTGGACCCCACAATGGAAGTATTGTCGTAGTAATAAAATGATAGAATTATCATTTTATAAAAATAATGGCGAAAGTGTTACCGTTAAAACTGTTGAACTACGGTAGTAAAAATGCGATGTCTGGCGTGGTTGCATAGTAGCACACGGTATTGATTATTGATGCTTACATAAGAAGTCACTCAGTTATAATAATTCATGTGTAAGAATACATAAACCACAAATCTTGTATATATTGAATATAGACAAGGGTTAGAATACTTGCCTTTAGCGTCTGCTACTGTACAATTACTTTTTGTTTGAGTCTTTAAAGTCTCTACAATACATGATCACATAACATACCAAATTAGGTCATATATAATCAAGTATGTGTACGACTATATCTTACCCTTCTTCTCAATCTAATCATGACTTAGATTTGTTACTAATGGTTTCGGCTTGCCGTTATAGTTTACATTCACATTTGCGTATGTTATGATCAACCTTTTGTTATCATATTTAAGGTTTATGACATTTTAAACAATGTTACATTAAGCCAATTAACTTTGTACTTCATCATTAAAGATATGCCTTTCTTTTTATCTTGGAAACCCTTCTCTACTATGTAAACCCTAGGAAATTTGGTAGCAGCAGGCACCATCCTTTCTTCTCTATGTCGTATTTTATGGCATGAGTTAGCAGTGGTCGAGGTCCAGGGCTTTCGGCAATGCGCGCATGAGTCCTAGTTCATTATGCGTATTTGTGGCACAAAACATTAGTAGTTTAAGGTACTATATCCGATACTGGTATAGTGTTTGACTTTGAAATTTTGGCATCGCAGCGCCTTGACTCTATGTACCAGATAGAAATGACTATTTTTCTACTTTGCGAACTTCCCGGACTCCTAATTTGATCATTATAAGTTTGAATTGGCTCGTTCAAAAGCCATTAGCTCACAAATCGCATACTCTACATGTTCATGCAAGAATTTTATATTTTTGACTTTGTTTACTAAAAATTCACCTATTGGTTCATTTTTAACGAAAAAGATAAACGTTCGTGAACATTTAATGCTCGTTTCTTCGTTCTAAGTCAAAATTCGATCATTTTCGTGTCCGCAACTCTATAATGCCGAATAGGACTAGTTCCCATCGAAAACCAACGTTTTCGAGCTCAATATCAAAATTCGACCTCTAATCCGAGAATTTCACGAATTCAACGATTATCGTCTAATTGTGAAAATTTCGGCCTAACTTCGTTACTTATGATTTGGTTATCATTTCAAATGGATTCTATCCATCATATTGACATCATAACCTATATATTACATCAACTTATTTTCATGATAAGTTATGGCTTATTCTTCATGAGCTTATAGCTTATTAAGGTATAAACTATAAATAACTTCACTTCACGTGTCTTATGATAGTTTTAAGTCTTCTATCCATCATTCTTACATACTTTTATCCTACCAAATTCATTCATGTAAATATGCTATAAGTATTACAAGTTCATCCTTATTTCATAGCTTATTCATGAACAAAGTGTTTATTCCCGGCTCATTAATACTTAAGTCATTAGCTTATTCCTTCTTATGATTTCTTAGCATACAAGACCATCACTTCACTATCAAACTATCATGGAAGAGATGGAAGAATATAGGACAAGAGTCTTACCCTTGATGAACTAGTTCTTCTTCTTCTTGAAACAAATATGGAAGTTTAGCTTATAAGTGTTTATTCTCTCTAACACTAATGTTTCATTGTAAAAGAAAGTTGTTGGATTAAATTTGAACAAGTAAATAATGAATCTAAGCTTCTAATTTATAGGATTGCTAAAGTTAGGGTATTTTGGTCTTTAGGACATCCCACCTCCTTAAGCTAACCTCCTTACTATTCATTACTTACTTACCAAGTTTACTTGCTAACCACAACACTTATCCAATACTTGTTCACCACAACTTTTACTTGGTCATTACACAATTATCTTGGTCACCAAGATTAACCAAATGATCTTGGGTTGCCCCATGGACCACCATAATTTATTGGATCCTAGCTTGGGCTTGGATTAATTAACTTAACTTAAGCTTTTGGGCTTTAACATTTCTCCCACTTGGGCTTGCACATTAATGTCATTGGACTTTCAATTTGCTAACAATCTTGCAAGTCCAACTCAATTGGCTAAAAGCCATATTACATATTGCTTATGTATTATTCTCGTATTTTAACTTATATACTAATTCATAATATACGATATTCCATCCTTCATACATACTCGTATAATACTTCGTATTATACTTGTATTTGTTACCTCGTACAATATATACGTATCATAGGATCATTACATTAACTTCTAACGCTTTATTTTCCTAACATTCTCGAATTACGTCCACATGCAAAAATTACGTTTTCCATACTTGAATTAGTATTTCATAATCCTTCTCACTTTGATATTCTATCATTACACATTTCTCGAAAGTTCAAAAATAAGTCCCGAGCAGAAATCAATAAATAGTGTTTTTCAGAAAATTCCTCAGAAAACTTTTATTTTCGTCTTAGAAATTCAAACACTTTAATTCTCTCACGTACTCGAAATACTACGACATTCCTACATTTAAAGGTTATAGAACGACATTCATCTTACTATCACATAATAATAACAAGTAATATAATTCTATTCATTATTTTATTAAATAAAATTATTTTACAAAGGATACAAATTTCTCGGTCATTACATTCTTCCCCCTTATAAAGATTTTGTCCCCAAAATCTCGTCTCACATTACGCAAACAATTGAGGGTAATCCTTCCTTATCTTTTCTTACAATTCCCACGTTGCTTCTTCTGCATCGTGGTTCTTCCATAACACCTTCACGGAAGGTATAACTTTGTTCCGCAGAACTTGCTCTTTTCTGTCAATTATTTGAATCGGCATCTCTTCGTACGTTAAGTCCTTCTCGATATGAATAGGCTCATACTCTATTACATGCTTATAATCCGGCTTATAAGGATGTAACACGGATACGTGAAACACATTATGTATTCGTTCTAAGTCTGGAGGTAATGCTATCATGTAAGCTACCTCACCTACCCGTTTTAACACTTCAAAAGGTCCTATAAACCTTGAACTTAACTTTCCCTTCTTCCTAAAGCGTATCTTTCCTTTCTAGGGAGATACCTTAAGAAACATGCAGGAGCCTACTTCAAACTCCCTATTTTCTCGATGCGAGTCTGCATACTTCTTCTGTTTGTCTTGAGCTGCTACGAGACGCATTCGTATCAACTTCACCACATTCGCTGTTTGCTGCACCAATTCTGGCCCTAGCATTTGGCGTTCTCCCACTTCGTCCCAACACAATGGTGTTCTGCACTTCCTCCCGTACAAAGATTCATAAAGTGGCATACCTATGCTTGCATGATAACTATTGTTATACGCAAACTCTACTAATGGTAGATGATCATCCCAACAACCCTTGAAATCCATGACGCAAGATCTTAACATATCTTCTAACGTCTGAATTATTCTCTCGCTCTGTCCATCAGTTTGTGGATGATATGCCGTACTCAGCTTCAACTGCGTTCCCAACTGCTTCTGCAGACTCCTCCAAAAGTTCGATGTGAATTGTGGATCACAATTTAACACAATCGATACTAGTACTCCATGTCGGGAAATTATTTCTTTAACATAAAGTTTAGCAAACTGGTCCAAGTTATACTTGACCCTAATTAGCAAAAAGTGAGCCAACTTCGTCAACCGGTCCACTATTACCCAACTCGCACCATACCCCCTCGTTGTAGTCGGAAGTCCCACCACAAAGTCCATCGTAATATGCTCCCACTTCCACTCCAGAATCCCCAATGACTGTAACAAGCCACTTGGTCTTTGATGTTCGACCTTAACTTTTTGACAAGTCAAGCACCTACTCACATACTCGACTATTTCTTTCTTCATGTTTGGCCACCAAAAACTCTGTCGAAGGTCTTGATACATCTTAGTACTCCTAGGATGAATCGAAAACCTCAAACTATGAGCCTCTTGTAATACCTGCACCTTTAATTCCATCTCATCCGGAACCCAAATTCATCCTTTAAATCTCAATAACCCCTCATTATCAAGACTGTACTTATTATCTTTTTCATTGGTTAACCTCTCCTTTACTCGGTCAGACTCATCAGTTTTGAGTTACACCTCCTTGACTCTTTCTACGATGGTAGATTGAATCTCTGTTGCAAACAATATCTGCCCTGATTCACTTGGCAACTTCACTTCTATTTCCATCCTATACATCTCTGTTATTAACTCAGTTTGAGCCGTTAACAAAGATAACTTCTCTCGACCCTTCCTGCTTAAGGCATCAGCAACCACATTGGCTTTTCCAGTGTGACGCCCCCAAAATAGGTATACATCACCCATCTCGAGTCGCCAAATACATGGTACAAAAATCAAATACAACTTAATTATACAACAGTCGTGTAAAATATGACAAAACATAGTTGAGAGTTTAAACAAGAATATTGTCATCTAGACAATATCAACACTCAATGGTGTCCTCATTACAATTATTATCACATTATTCTGTAGAATAGTGAGGACTACTAAATCCATTTATCCTAGACCATCACTCCATTCCCCGACTTGTCCCAGCTATATTCTCATTTCCTAAAGAGAACAATGAAAGAAAGGGTGAGCTCAACTAGCCCAGTAAGAAATATTATGACTAAGATATTGCAGAATAAATTATCATTAGCCTTCAATAGTATAACAACTGATAGAATACAATAGACAACAAGTTTTAGATCAACAACTACAGCGAAAATAAGCAATCTATTAGAAGAGCATAAAATCTACTATCTTCTATGATTTAAAAAGTTTTTCATCAACTTTATCGCTGAGACTCACCTTAATAAATAAAATCGAATCATCCCTGTATCACGGCCAAGGATATTCATGTAATCATCAATGGTCATGAGTATACCGAATAATCCCTGGTCATAATCATATCAACAACTGTCCATCAATGAACTATAGGCCAATGAGGACTTTTACCACATCATTCGTCACATTACGGTCATGATTATACTAAATAATCCCTAGTCATAATCATACCAAGTCCATCTATACACGTATGCCAAAGATGACTTTAATCACAATATAAGCACAGGGATGATGACAATGACATAATAATTCAATAAAACAAGTTCAAGGATAAATTTTAATGATATATAATTTAATTTATCCAGAAATCAATAACGTCCAAATTGTAAACATGATACTGCTTTGTAGAGTAAAATTCAAGAATAATATTCATGTACCAAAAATAATTTGGACAGAAAAGAAATATATTTTTCGGGTGAATAGTACCCCATGAATAGTACTTCGGGAATAGTACCCGGTGAATAGTACCCCAACACGAAAAAGTGTCCCGAATACCCGAGTGAATGATACTAGAGTGAATAGTAATTGTGTGAATAATAACTCAGAATAGTACTTCGGCACGAAAAGTGCCCCGAATACCCGAGTGAATAATACTAGAGTGAATAGTAACCGGGTAAATAGTAACCCGTGAATGGTAACTTGTAAAAAAATACCAAAGAAAATGATATTCCATGACGAGTACAAAGGAAATGATATCTCAGACTAGTATAATAGAATATACGGAACAGCAAATGGATTTTCACCCGCCATGCGGTAATCCACGTAGGCAGATCATTTCCACAATTTCATAAAGAATGAATACAAAGGATCATTCACCATGCATGCGGTAATCAACATAGATAGGTTATTCCAACATAATAATAAAGAATGGAATAACAGAAGAATTCACCATGCATGTGATAGACCGCCTTGCAGCATGAGTTATTCCAACGAATAATAAAGAATGGAACCGGTAAATGCGTAATCCAATGCAATTTGGATATTCCAATAGAATAATAAAGAATGGAATAACAACAGAATTCACCAGGCATGTGATAGACCGCACAAACAGGTTATTCCAATAGAATAATAAAGAATGGAACCAAGTCATGAATAATCCGCACAGACAGGATATTCCAACAGAATAATTATAATCATGTGAATTAATAGTAATTAATTCCTCATTTATCCGATTAATTACCCGATTGGTCAATATAACCTCCAAACATCAATTATTATTGAAATAAATGTCGATTTTCACTAACACTAATAATTTTAACACAATGGAACTATCAATTTCATCTTTAATCAACACGAACAAGCGCCTAGGCGCCCAAGAAAAGATTCTAAGCGCCGAGCCTAGTGCCTAGGCACTCGACCTTTGGCACTTAACTCCAATTTTCCAGATTTTGCAACTTTTGACACACATACTTCAAATCTTCATAACTTCTTCATCCATTATTAGAATTAGTCCGTTTGTGAGGCTATGGAAAGCTTGTAACATGCTCTATAAAACCCCAATGATTTCATAATTTTTTAGATTCATTAATTATTCCAAAATTTGGCTCCAAAGTCCCCTAAGACTAAGTTTTTACTAACAACGATACGTGAAAAACGTTATGAACACGCGACATACATGGCGGTAAAACGAGTCTATAGGCCACAGTTCCTACTCAATCGAGAATTTAAAATGGGCCAATTAAATCGAGGGTTGAGATAATGCCTTCTTGAACCTTCTTCTTCACATTCATCAGATTCGGGTGTGTAGCTTGAGCGACTTTAACTTTATCGATTAAAGTCGATTCAACTCGCATATTCGCTATCTTCACGTGGGTCTCTAGAGTCTTTAACTCTATCTTCATCATTTGTAAGTTATACGAAATGGGTCTTTGTGTTAACAACATCGCACTCATGAACGCATACGATCTTCTACTCAATGCGTCAACTACCACGTTCTCTCTTCCACGATGATATAGAATGGTATGGTCGTAATCTTCAACAGCTCGAGCCAACGTCTTTGGCGCATTATACGTTCGTTTTGGTTGAAGAAATATTTGAGGGTTTAAGAAATGGGTTTTATACTAGGGTTAATACAAAATTTGATTTCACACACTGGGGTAGGCCATGAAGTTCTTCGAGAATACGTCAGGAAATTTATTACCAATAGAAATGTCATTCAAACTGTGACTCTCATCCAAGACTTGGATAGCACGTCACATTAATACCTATCAACTTGCCACCATCATTCACAGAGTCGCCTACGAAAAGTCTGGCTTCAGTACATTCCACACAAGGAAGTCACCAGATAAAGGCTCAGGGCTCTTTGCTTATGGCTTAATATGATAGTGACTAACTTTAGTTGTTTGGTTGCTTGAATTCGCATAACAGGTTGGTTAGGAATATGAAAGCTAACAACCTTACGAAAAGCATGATGAGTAGATAACCAATCGATTCCTAAAATTACATCAAAGGCAAGTATTTTCAAAGAAATAAGATCGACAGGTAACGTGAAAGTGTCGATTTGAATCAACAAGATTTATAAACAGTGGAGGTAACAAAGGTTTCTCCCAATGGAGTTTCAACAGATAAATCAAAGTCTAATTTCTCTGGTGTCAAATTTAAACCTTTAGCGCAAGCAATAGAGATAAAGTAATGGGTAGAACCGATATCTAATAAGGTATAGACTTCACGAGAATTTATAATTAACTAACCGTGCTAACTTCGTTTGGGTCACTCGCTTTTTGAGAAGTCACAAAAAATGCTCTTCTTGAAACTACCGACTTTGTTTTGTCCGTATCCGCCTTTAGTGCCACCGTCCCAACTGGACTTGACTTTGGTGCACAATAAAATCAAGCTAGGTGACCTTCTTTTCCATAATTATAACATGTTTTGGACTGCATCATGCAGTTTGGACTGATATGTCCCTCTCCTCCACATTTCAAGCATACAATTGGTGGTCGTTCTCCTTCCTTGAAAACGGGTGTTGGTGCTGCTGTTTTTCCATCGTTGTTGAACCTTCTCTTCTTGAAATTTCCACTCCTATTATCTTGGTCATGATTACCACCGAAGTGGTTACCATTCTTGGCATGATAATTTCCCCCACGATGGTTATCATTGTTAGATGGTCGTTGCTGCAGAAGACGATTATTATCGTGTTGTTGATTGTTGCCTTTTGGTTGTGCTGACTTATTATCGCGCAACAATAACTGAGCCCTATTCACAACATCTGAATATAAACAAAGTTTGTGAGAAATGAGGTATTAACGTATATCGGGTTTCAAACCTCTTAGAAACATTCGCGTCATTCGCTCCTCATTATCGACCAAATGGGATGCAAACCGGGATAACTCCGCAAATTTAGCCTCGTATTACGACACGGTCATATTGTTTTGCTCCAACTTGATAAACTCCACCTCCTTCATGTGATGAATACTTTCAGGAAAGTACTTGTCGTTGAACAGCTCTTGGAACTTCTCCCAGGACATCTTAAGTGCGTTAGGTTGGGTACGTTTTACAGATTCCCAACAGTAATCTGCCTCTTCACGCAACATAAAGGTGGCAAAGGGAACCTTTTGCTCCTAGGAGCATCCCAAGACATCAAATATCTTGGTGATCTGTTTTAACCACGTCTCCGCCTTAAGTGGTTCTGGCTTTCCCAAAAACTTTGGTGGTCCCAACTCCTTGAACTGCTTAGCGGTGACCGACCGTGGGTTGCCAGTGTTTTCACCTGCATTTTGAACAGGAGTCTCTCTCGCCTGATGTTGCATGAATTGCATAAAGCCTCTGAACATCTCATCGTTCATCATCTGATCGGTGTTGTTATTTACCTAAAGATTATTATCTTCCTGTTGCACATTATCCTGGGTATTGATCATTGGTGACTTAACGGTCTCATGTGCTTCATTGCTGATCTCAAAATTTTTAGATGCCATTTTCAAACATTATCACAAAATAAAGGTTAATTGACATATCACATATTATCCCTATACTCTGACCAAACAATTAAATACCAAATAAACTTAGGTAGGTCATACTAGCGAAGGAATTCCCCGTCTCTCCCCTCCTAGTTCTTATCTCACATCTCAGCCAGGGATCATATCTCTAAGCTTTGATACCAATTGTGACACCCCCAAAACAGGTATACATCACCCATCTTGAGTTGCCAAATACATGGTACAAAAATCAAATACAACTTAATTATACAACAGTCGTGTAAAATACGACAAAACATAGATGAGAGTTTAAACAAGAATATTGTCATTCAGACAATATCCACACTCAATGGTGTCCTCATTACAATTATTATCACATTATTCTGTAGAATAGTGAGGACTACTAAATCCATTTATCCTGGACCATCACTCCATTCCCCGACTCGTCCCAGCTATATTCTCATTTCGTGAAGAGAACAATGAAAGAAAGGGTGAGCTCAACTAGCCCAATAAGAAATATTATGACTAAGATAATGTAGAATAAATTATCCTTAGCCTTCAACAGTATAACAACTGATAGAATACAATAGACAACAAGTTTTAGATCAAGAACTGCAGCAGAAATAAGCAATCCATTAGAAGAGTCAAGTAGAGCATAAAATCTACTATCTTCTATGATTTAAAAAGTTTTTCATCAACTTTATCGCTGAGACGCAGCTTAATAAATAAAATCGAATCATCCATGCACCACGACCAAGGATATTCATGTAATCATCAATGGTCATGATTATACCGAATAATCCCTGGTCATAATCATACTAACAACTGTCCATCAATGAACTACAGGCCAATGAGGACTTTTACCACATCATTCGTCACATTACGGTCATGATTATACTGAATAATCCCTGGTCATAATCATACCAAGTCCATCTATGCACGTAAGCCAAAGATGACTTAAATCACAATATAAGCATGAGGATGATGATAATAACATAATAATTCAATAAAACAAGTTCAAGGATAAATTTTAATGATTTATAATTTAATTTATCCAGAAATCAATAACGTCCTAATTGTCAACATGATACTACTTTGTAGAGTAAAATTCAAGAATAATATTCATGTACCAAAAATAATTTGGACAGAAAAGAAATATATTTTTTGGGTGAATACTACCCTGTGAATAGTACTTCGGGAATAGTATCCCGTGAATAGTTCCCTGACACGAAAAGTGTCCCGAATACCTGAGTGAATGATACTATAGTGAATCGTAATTGGGTGAATAGTAACTCGTGAATAGTACTCCAGCACAAAAAGTGCCCTGAATACCCGATTGAATAATACTAGAGTGAATAGTAACTGGGTGAATAGTAACCCGTGAATAGTAACTCATAAAAAAACACAAAAGAAAATGATATTCCATGACGAGTACAAAAGAAATGATATCTCAGAATAGTATAATAGAATATACGGAACTTCAAATGGATTTTCACCCGCCATGCGGTAATCCACGTAGATAGATCATTTTCACAATTTAATAAAGAATGAATACAAAGGATCATTCACCATGCATGCTGTAATCCACATAGACAGGTTATTCCAACAGAATAATAAAGAATGAAACCAGGTCATGCGTAATCCGCATAGACAGGATATTCCAACAGAATAATAAAGAATTGAATAACAACAGAATTCACCAGGCATACGATAGACCGCACAGACAAGTTATTCCAATAGAATAATAAAGAATGGAACCAGGTCATGCGTAATCCTTATGAATAGGATATTCAATAGAATAATAAAGAATGGAATAACAATGAAATTCACGAGGCATACGATAGTCCGCACAAACAAAAGTTATTCCAATGTAATAATAAAGAATGGAATAATGGAAGAATTTCACCATGTATGCGGTGCAGCATAGACATATTATTCAACATAATAATAAAGAATGGAATAACAACCCTTAGGAGTATTGAAAGAAAATAACTATCTTCATGAATACTGAAAGAATAATACCCCTTACCTTAGAAGAAAACTGGATATTGGAATAGTGAGGTAGCAGACTTCTCTTCTTCTTTCTCTCTATAATTTTCTCTATAATAATTGCTCTAAAGCTTTAGTGAATTGGTGAGAAATGAAGGAAGAATGAGCTTTATTTATAGGAAAATATAGTTTCGATAATTGCATATTTTGGGGCTCAAAATATTCAAGTATAAAACCTTCCTCTTTTCCTTTATTTTTAATTTAGTCCCTGCAAGTATTATCAAACTTGCACCACCTCCCTAATAGTAAATCATGTGAATCAATAGTAAATCATGTGAATCAATAGTTCTAGACATGTGAAAATATGAATTCTGATATAGTACCTCCATCTATACCTCCATTTTTAACTTAGTCATGCAAGTATTATCAATCTTGCACCACCTCCCCTAATAGTACAAGAATGTGAATCAATAGTACACACATGTGAACAAATAGTTATAATCATGTGAATTAATAGCAATTAATTCCTCATTTATCCGATTAATTACCCGATTGGTCAATATAACCTCCAGACATCAATTATTATCGAAATAAATGTTAATTTTCACTAACACTAATAATTCCAACACAATAGAACTATCAATTTCATCTTTAATCAACACGAACTTATTCATCATTAATATTATAACTCACAATATTTAACAACCAGGTCGTTCCCAGGAAAGAGGGGGCTTTCCGATAAGGATTTCTCCTTATTGGCGCGCAATTAGGTGACCAAATCTCTCCTTGACAGAACTTCTAGACATTGTCAATATTGCAAATAATAATATGAATAACTTTGTCGTCTCAATTATTGATTTAATAATATATATATTATACAGATGTTATTGTGTCAATAATTGAATCACTAAAATGAGAGATATGATGCATCAATTACTGTAGCAATAATTGAGTATAACTGAGTGATTTCTCACGTAAGCATCAATAACCAATACTGCAGGTGTACTATGTCTGACCACATATTACTGTACTTTTACTACCAGGTAGTTCAACAATTTTAACGGTAACACTTTCGCTGTTATTTTTTAATAAAAGATAATTATGTCATTTTCTTACTACGACAATACTTCCGTTGTGGGGTCCACCAATGATTGTGTCATCGTACGAATATTCCCTGTTAAAATGAATATTCTCTGACCAATCAAATATTATATAACCACTCGCTTACTTTGCAAAATTTGTAAATATTACCCACAACTATAACATTATATCAAATTCACACCACAATATTCAAAAAAATATTTCGAGAAATTTAAATCTTTATTCATAAAATCTGGGGTCTCACATACAGGGTGATACAGGATTTCACAGTCGTAATCCTTTATCAACTCCAGCCATCTCCTCTGTCTCATATTCAACTCCTTCTGTGTGAAAATATATTTTAGACTCTTATGATCCGTGTATATCTCACATTTTTCTCCATAAAGATTATGTCTCCATATCTTTAAAGCAAAAACTACTGCGGCTAGTTGCAGATCATGAGTAGGGTAAACTTTCTCATAATCCTTCAACTGCCTTGATGCATACACAATGACCTTGCCATGCTGCATGAGCACGCAACCAAGTCCTCTATGCGAAGCATCGCTATAAACTACGAAATTTCCTGTGTCATCGGGTAATGACAAAATAGGTGCTTCACTCAATCTCTTCTTCAGTTCTTAAAAACTGTCCTCACATTTATCAGTCCACACGTATTTCACCGTCTTCCTTGTTAAATTAGTCAACGGAGTAGCTATCTTTGAAAAATCCTAGATAAATCTCCGATAGTATCCCGCTAACTCTAGGAAACTCTGCACCTCAGTCGGCGTTTTTCGGTTGTTCCCAATTCATCATAGCTTCCACCTTCGCGTTAGATTTACTAAAATCCCCTCATGGTCAATGACATGACCTAAAAACTATACCTTTTCCAACCAAAATTCACACTTAGTGAACTTCGCATACAACTTCTCCTTCCTTAGTGTCTCTAACACTATTCTTAGGTGTTTAGCATGATCTTCTGGCGTCTTAGAATAGACTAGAATATCATCGATAAACACTAAGAAGAACTTTTCCAAATATTATTTGAACACTTTGTTCATCATATCCATAAATGCAGCTGGTGCATTAGTCAACCCAAATGACATCACCAGAAACTCATAATAACCATAACGAGTCCTGAATGCTATCTTTGGTACATCCTCTTTCCTAACCTTCAACTGATGATACCCTGTCCTTAAATCTATTTTAGAAAAATACTTAGCCCCTTTTAACTGATCAAAGAGATCATTGATCCTGGGCAATGGGTATTTATTCTTTATCATTAAATTGTTAAAACTCTCTGTAGTCGATACAAAGTCTCAACGATCCATCCTTCTTCTTGACAAACAATACCGGTGCTCCCCACGGTAAAACACTCGATTGTATGTACTTTCTGTCCAACATTTCTTGCAACTGTACAATTAACTCCTTCATCTCCACTGGCGCCATACGATACGGTGCCCTGAAAATTGGTGTCGTTTCTGGCACAATGTCTATTATAAACTCGGTCTCCCTATCCGGTGGAAGACCCGGTAATTCACTCGAAAATACATCCGCGAATTCTCTAATTATAGGTATTTGTTCCATGGTTGCTACCACTCTCTGGGTATCAACAACATGACACAGATAACCTACACATCCCTTCCTCAATAATTTCCTAGTTTGTGTCATGGTTAGACAACACGAACGTCCCGACGATCTATTCCCATAAAATACTACCTGAGGTTGTCTCAACGTTCTAAGGTTCATACATTTCTTTTGATAATCTATAATTGGCCCATGGTTTACCAACCAATCCATTCCGAGAATTACATCGAATTCTCTTAACTTTATAGGTATCAAATCTACCGATAATTTATAACCCCGTATGTCTACGCAACAAATCCTATGAATATTTTCAACAGGAATTATCTCCTCGTTTGCTACCTTAATATTTATAGGTATAGGAAACTTTTTGAGAAGTAATCTTAATCGTCTAGCAAAATCACATGTTGTAAATGAACAAGTAGCACCCGAATCAAATAGTACATAAGCATTTATGTCGTTAATCAGAATAATACTTGCAACTACTTCCCCTAATGTAACTGCATCTTGGACTGTCTTGTTAAAGGCACGACCCATCGGCCTACCCAGCTGCGCTGGACCAATAATAGCTAACTTACCGCTATTAGTGCCCCGATTCCCATTCGTCCCCTTCTTTAGGCAATTCTTTACCATGTGGTAAGTTGACCCACACAAAAAGCATCTGTGGTTTTTCTTCGAACTTGGACAGTTAGGCGAAATGTTCCCCTCCTATCCATAATTATTGCATACGGCCTTCCCCTTGAGACAAACTCCCAGATGAGTCTTTCCACAGGTTTTGTAGGCCTCAATTCTTCTCTTTGGATCTCCTTACTTTACTCTGGTATTCCCAGAGTTGAACACTTTCTGCTTCTGTCCCTCGCCACTCCCACTGGCTCCATCTATCTTCACTCCCCCATCAACCTTCCCCTTATTCTTCTTATCTTTGTGGTACTGGCTTAAAGCCTCGCTACCTCCTTCGGCGATTATTGCCTTCTCTAAAATAGTCCCAAATGTAGTACTTTGGAACACAGATATACGGTTATAGATCTAGGGTTTCAAGCCCTGCTCGAACCATCAAGCTTTCCTAACCTCAGTGTCCACTTGGTGTGGAGCAAACCTCGCCAGTTCATTAAACTTGGCAGCATATTGGGGAATCGTCATGTCCCCTTATTTCAAGTCCAGAAACCGCATCTCCATCCTTTCCTGCATACTCGTGGGTAAGTAGTTCTCGAATAATATCTCCTTAAACCTTACCCACGTTAGGTTCTCTATACCCGTCCTCGCTTGGTTAGCCTCCCACCAAAAATTAGCTTCACCTTTCATCATATAGGTTGCAAAGGCAACCTTCTGACCCTCTTCAATATTTTCTATGACAAATTCCTTCTCAATTTCCTTTACCCATGTCTGGGCTCCTATGGGGTCCGTAGTTCCTTTGAACTCTGGCGTACCGACACTTTTAAAATCCTTAAAGGTAGTAGCTCGTGCTACTCCGGTTCTGAGGATATTAGCCCCATTTCTATTGAACGCAATTTGTTAATAAATTAACAAATTCCTGCATTGGGTTAACCGGACCTCCTTCCGGTTGATTTACGTTAGCACCTTGATTTCGTTACCCTCTTCTTGGCGGCATTTTACTATTACAATAAACAACACATTTCGTTATTATTCCTTTCTTATTAGTTAGTTATTATTAAAGATTAAACAATAACTTCAACATCCATTACTCAGTATGTTCCATAAAAAGGCTTATACTGATTCATTCATTGTAGTATAATACTACATCGTTTCATTACACAGCCTAAGCTGATTACATTACCATCCCGCAATTGCTTTCCAAAAATTGGGATTTACAAAAGACTACCGTTTGATATACAAAAGAGGGTTTTACGTCACTACTAGATACACAATATTTACATGTCTAAAACTACTCTAGCTACTACTAGATTACATCTGCCTTAAGGCATTATTAAAATCTGTGTGGGCGGACCGGTGATAACATACCGGTGATAGTGTCTGAAGTCTGCTTAGCCTTTCATTGGATATCCGGCTACTGTCATTGGAAATCCTGATGAGAACTCCTATGGATATAGGACATTCTCCCTATCTTTTGTCTCTTGGTCTTTAGCTCCCCCTTGAGCTCAAAAACCTCATACTTTAGCTCATGGACCTTGTCCTTGGCTAAAACCCGCTCATCGTGTTCCTATTCCCATATTGACTCCACATCTGTCTTATTCTATAAGACAGCCTAGAGCTCTGCTCGTAACTCCTTCACCTCCTGACAATAGTGGAGGTTCCTATCTAACACTACCATGAACAGTGACATCATAGACTCCCCTAAGGGTGTCTCTTCTGCAAGTGCTATTGGGTTGGAGGAAACAACCTCCATTTCCTCTTCCATCATGCTATCAAATACTGACATGAGATGTGACAACCGAGACTTTGTGATTTAATTTAAATATTTATTGGATTGAATAAATATTTTTCGAAGAATTAATTATTAGATTAATTAATTAATTGATGAAGTTGTCATAGATTAATTTAACTATATGTGTTATATTTATTAAATTGATGTGGAGAATTTTATTATTCGATGTATGTATTTATGTGAGCTTATTGAATTAAAAGAAATATTTAATAAGCCTTTGTTATTTTAATTAATTTAATTATTAATTGTAGATTTAATAATTTGACATTATTATTAAAGGAGAAATTTAATTATGTGACTATGTGAATTAATGAGAATTTACTATATTTTATTTAAAATAAATTAAACTGGATATTTGATTTATTTTATAATGGGTGTGATATTTTTTTAAACTATATGATAAGGTTTTATGAAAATAAAGGGTTTCGAAACCTAGTATGCTAGCCAAACGAGGCCCTAAGGGGAGTTGAGGGCAGTTACCCATGACTGGGTAACTGACCACCAACGTGCGTCAGTTCTTCTCCTTATTAACAATACGTCTTCTTCTTTCTTCTTCATTATTTGCCTAAGTCTAGAGAGCTTAACAGAGAGAAATACAGAGAGAGTTTGAGAAATTTTTGAGAAAGTTTGTGACTCTGTGTTTGAAGTAGAGAGAATTGTAATCCTTGTACATTTATGCTTGGATAATTCTCTTCAACCCAAATTCTTATTTTACGTCTTTTAAAGTTTTCATGAATATGGCTATCATTTATTCTGTAAGTCTCTGTAAATTGGGAAAGGGTGTTGTTATAGGGATATATGTAATGATTTGAGTAGTATAGCATGTTTTAATATATATTATATGGGTTTCCATATCTTCAGTTTCATGAAATTATATAGTAAAAGATTTCAGAGTATGTTATATGGCCATATGGCCCTTATACATATTTTTAATATGTTAACCATAAATTTTTCTACAAAATTCACAATGGTTTATGATTATGCGTGCTAAAGAGAACAAAATGAAGTTTGAATGGTTGAATTTGGTTTTATAACGAATCTATGGCGTTGAATTTTAAAATTTATGTTCAAAACTTCAAGAACATCAAGAATAGTACAATTTGCATGCTTTAATTCTGTGATTATGTGTTTTAATGGGTGAAAATCACTCCATAAATGTTAGGTATTGATTATATATGAATTCTAGCATGTGGGTATGTCTAAATTCGTGTAAAAACAAGTTGATTGGAAATTTTTAACCATGTTCTGCAATTTTCGCGAATTGCAGAACTAGAACTGGAACTGGAGTCTCGCCATGCAAGATCAACTCCTAGTTCATTTCCAGTCAGAAGCGCCACCGCTGACCATGTACGCCAAGTATCAAACCCTAACGCCTGTGGCCATGCAGCTGCTAAGACCAAAGACAAAAGTGGCGCCGCAGTGCCACTTAGCAGAATGTCCGGAAAATGTTTTTTTTAAAGTGTTCAAGTATAGAAATGTGTTGGTAACTTAGTCTAATGAATATAAAGACTTGTTAGACCTATAATGAGATGTTAAAATAAATTCTTAACATGTCCATAACACAATTACGTGTGAATTGAATGATCAAATGCATAGTTACCTTATTATTTGTGAAGTCTTAATTTTTGACAATAAGTGTAGTAATTGATTAAGTATAGTCATGAACTCGAGTTAGACAAAGAATAAACTTGTGATGTTTATTACGTGATAATTGATTGGTGTTGTGAACATGAATGATATGTAGGATTTAAATCAAAGAACGAGTTTTATTAACGTGTAATCTACGCACGAGGCAAGTTTCTTACCCAAAACTTTCGTTGAGCAAGTTTCTTAACCCTACTTGTTATCATTATATAAGTTGATTAATTCACCTTTCTACATTGAGTGAGTTCTCATTATTATTGATCAAGCCTTTCTTGTATATTAAAGTTTGTTAATCTTTCAAACCTGATGCTGTTGTACAATACTTATTCTATTGTATACCTTTTGAGATTCTATTCAAGTTAAGTTATCGATTATTGTTAAACCTTGTTAGACTAGCCAGCCCTTATTGATTCGACTAGTCCATAGTTGATGAGCGTTCTAAATTTTAGAACCCTTGATGAATTATCCAAACCAAACTTCCTTTGGTGCGGACTCGAACGTCAAACTGAGATGAACAACCCTGTATAGGGTATTATATACGCCTTAGCGTTAAGATATTGTGCATAGTATGGTACTAAGGGTTGATCCCCCTAAGTACGAGAAGAAGAGTCCATAGTCTTATGGCTGTTAAAGGTTTCAGGTATAAACACTTGACAACCTAGGACATAGTTCAAGGTCTTATGACCCTCAGAATTTCTTTTGATTCTTGTTATTCGTTCTTGATTCAAAAGTTGAGCTTTTATATCCGAAGTTATTATTCCTCTCGCATGTTATTATTCATTTATTATATTGTTATAATTATGGGCAATAGTGCTCACTCTTGCGTAATAATAACATTGCAGTTAAGAACGAAAGAGCAAACGAACCTTTCACTAGTAAAGGCAAGTGAAAGATTAGCAAGTAATGAAGACTGTTCTATTATTATGGTTATGTAATTAGAATTGATGTTACTAAGACTTATTTGTTTATGTTTCCGCACAGATGATTTAAGGTTAGAGTAACCTGGGATTTATTTATTATGTAGTTGATGTAACCCCATAAGGGGAGAGATTTATTATTTATTTCTATCTATTGCATGGTTTGCATTTATTTATGGGTAGATAGATAGATGATGTTTGTACAGTGAACACCAAATCCTATGGAAATTGAAGTACCGGATTTGGGGGTGTCACATGAGATCGGGGTCCTTTGAGTCTCCTGACTCAATCACCACTACTTCCGGCTACTCTGCTATAGGGTTCGGTATAACCTCTATCCGGTTAACCGATTCTTCACTGTCTACCTGTACGTCTCTATACATTCCATTTCCACTTGACATCTACAACAAAATAATTAAGTTTGATTAGTACACGTCATTAGAATAATAAAAACACATAACATATACATAATGCATTTGTATAAGGTTATTTTCTTCTTTTACTTCTTTGACTTCTCTTAAGGTTATGACTTAAGGTTTTAATTCCCGCCTTAAGTTTTATAACCTAAGGCTTTGATACCAACCTGTGACGCCCTCAAATCTGGGTATCTTCCAACTCAACACATGGTGCTACACGGTACTACCATTCACACATACATTCAATTGAAAAACCTCAAAAGAACGAATGTGTCTTCTATATATATTCAAAGTAACATTTACATTCCCCAGGTTCTTTATAACCATTACATTTGTTCTTGTAATAACATCAAATATATTACAATATTAAACCTAAACTGTTACATAACCAGCTTAGCGATCTGCCATAGCCTTTCCTTTATCCTTAGAGGATCCTTCGATCCATTCGGTCTTAGCTGCATTCATATGGTTCAAGCAAGAGTGAGCATGACTAGCTCAGCAAATACAACAATTCTATTTAACAATATGCTTGAATCATACAAATCATATATCTTCAATAACTGAACAATAATTATGAAGTACTATCAATAATTCAAAATTGCACTTCTCTTTTCTTTAAAACGTTTTATAATAACAATATTCAGTAAAACATCAATTTCGGTCCAAGACCTTGAGCATCTCATACTTTATTTGAAAAAGACATCCCGGCACAAAGTCCGTAAGTCCGACATTTCTTACAAGCACGTCTAGGTGATCAGCTTATAGTACTCTATGTTGATCAACACTACATTCATTGAATGTATGTACGTTTAAGTTGTGGCAACCTCATGTGCCTATCGTTTGACGACAAAACATTTTTAGCATACTCAGACTTTGTTTGAAAACCACACCAATATAGCTTGGTAAAACATTAACCATACATCAATAGATTCTACAAAATCCAAACATCTTAAGTCTAGCCGAAAGAATATGCTTTGACTTCATCATATAACAATTCATGCGTAAGAATACATGAACCAAAAATCTTGTCTAGATTGAACATAGACAAGGGTTAGAATACTTGCCTTCAGCGTCTGCTACTGTACAATTACTTTCTATATGAGTCTTTAAAGTCTCTAAAATACACGATCACATAACATACCAAATTAGGTCATGTATAATCAAGTATGTGTACGACTATATCTTACCCTTCTTCTCAATCTAATCATGACTTAGATTTGTTATTATTGGTTTCGGCTTGCCGTTATAGTTTACATTCACATTTGAGTATGTTATGATCAATGTTTAGTTATCATATTTAGGGTTTATGACATTTTAAACAATGTTACATTAAGCCAATTAACTTTGTACTTCATCATTAAACATATGCCTTTCTTTTTATCTTGGAAACCCTTCTCTACTATGCAAATCCTAGGTCAATTTGTTTGCGGTACACACCTTTTCTTCTATGTCGCGCACGACATGAGTTAGTTATGGTCGAGGTCGTGGTCCTGGTCTTGTCATGAGTCCTAGTTCATTAGGTCTTGCTACCAGAATAAAAAACATCGAAGAGGTCATGGCATCAGATCTGGCTGCTGCCACACTTCGTTTGACAACGAAATTTGGTGTCTGTATGGCCCCATTTCTGTCAAGACAGAATAGAAATGCAGTTTTCTACTTTGTGAACTTCCCGGACTCCTAATTGTTAATTATAAGTCTGAATTGGCTCGTTCAAAAGCCATTAGCTCACAAATCACATACTCTACGTGTTCATGCAAGAATTTTATATTTTTAACTTCGTTTACTAAAAATTCTCCTATTGGTTCATTTTTAACGAAAAAGATAAATGTTCGTGAACGTTCAATGCACGTTTCTTCATTCTAAGTTGGAATTCGGTCATTTTTGATTCTGTAACTCAATAATGCCAAAAAAGAGTTGTTCCCATCAAAAACTAACGTTTTCGAGATCAATATCCAAATTCGACCTCTAATCCGAGAATTTCACGAATTCGACGATTGTCGTCCAATTATGAAAATTCCGGCATAACTTTGTTACTTATGATCTGGTTATCATTTCAAATGGATTCTATCCATCATATTGACATCTTAACCTATATATTACATCAAATTATTTTCATGATAAGTTATGGCTTATTCTTCACGAGCTTATAGATTATTAAGGTATAAACTACAAATAACTTTGCTTCACATGGCTTATGATAGTTTAAGTCTTCTAACCATCATTCTTACATACTTTTATCCTACCAAATTCATTCATGTAAACATGCTATAAGAATTACAAGTTCTTCTTTATTTCATAGCTTATTCATGAACAAAATGCTTATTCCCGGCTCATTAATACTTAAGTCATTAGCTTATCCCTTCTTATGATTTCTTAGCATACAAGACCATCACTTCACTATCAAACTATCATGGAAGAGATGGAAGAATATAGGGCAAGAGTCTTACCCTTGATGAACTAGTTCTTCTTCTTCTTGAAACAAATATGGAAGTTTAGCTTATAAGTGTTTATTCTCTCTAACACTAATGTTTCATTGTAAAAGAAAGTTGTTGGATTAAATTTGAACAAGCAAATAATGAATCCAAGCTTCTAATTTATAGGATTGCTAAAGTTAGGGTATTTTGGTCTTTAGGACATCCCACCTCCTTAAGCTAACCTCCTTACTATTTATTACTTACTTACCAAGTTTAATTGCTATCCACAACACTTATCCAATATATACTTGTTCACCACAACTTTTACTTGGTCATTACATAATTATCTTGGTCACCAAGATTAACCAAATGATCATAGGTTGCCCCATGGACCACCATAATTTATTGGATCCTAGCTTAGGCTTGGATTAATTAACTTAACTTAAGCTTTTGGGCATTAACATTTCTCCCACTTGGGCTTGCACATTAATGCCATTGGACTTTCAATTAGCTAACAATCTTGCAAGTCCAACTCAATTGGCTAAAAGCCTTATTACATATTGCTTATGTATTATTCTCGTATTTTAACTTGTATACTAATTCGTAATATACGATATATTATCCTTCATACATACTCGTATAATACTTCATATTATACTTGTATTCGTTACCTCGTATAATACATACGTATCATACGATTATTACATTAACTTCTAACATTCTCGAATTACGTTCGCATGCGAAAATTATATTTTCCATACTTGACTTATTATTTCATAATCGTACTCACTTTAATATTCTATCATTACACATTTCTCGGAAATTCAAAAATAATTCCCGAGCAAAAATTGATGAATAGTGTTTTAGGAAAATTCCTCGGAAAACTTTTATTTTTGTCTTGGAAATCCAAACACTTTAATTCTCTCACTTAGTCGAAATACTACGACATTCTCGACGTTTTTAGGTTATAGAACGACATTCATCTTACTAACACGTAATAATAACAAGTAATATAATTTTATTCATTATTTTATTAAATAAAATTATTTTACAAAAGATCTGAATTTCTCGGTCGTTACATTGTGAGTTATAATATTAATGATGAATAATTGTTGAAATATTAAAAATGTTTTTATTAAAGATAAGTGATTTGTGGTAAATATTTACCGCATTCATAGTGAATAACCATCTATTTATATCAAAATTTGAATAAATATTTACCAAAAATCGGTTATCTTCAATAAACACATTTTTAATCTCTTAACAATTATTCATCATTAATATTATAACTAACAATATTGACAACCAGATCATTCCTAGGAAAGAGGGGGCTTTCCGATAATGATTTCTACTTATTGGCACGCATTTAAATAACCTAACCTGTAACGCCCCAAAATTCGGTCTATCTTCATACCCGTATTTCGTACGTCACGGTCCCACTTTTTTCCAAACATACATCATTATATACTAAAATATAACAACATACATTCTCAATTCCCAGGTTCTAATACCTTATAACCTCGTTCATTATAAATAATGATAATTACATTATTCTTTACATCTTACACAAATGACTTTCATCCGCCATCAAGGATACATAATCTTTCATTAAACTAGTCTATAGTTTAATTCTATCATTCTATATTACAATTCTTCACTTGATCTTCACGCTCATTCATTAAATGAATGGCACTTCTTCTGGATACCGATCAGCTTGATTTTTATGGGATCCTTAAGTTCTTCTAACATCGTACGCTGAAATTTTTTTCATTTAAAGCAAGTGTGAGCATTCAATTGCTCAGCAAGTCATAGTAGTTGAATAAACAACTTCAAGAGTTTAAACATTCCTTTAGAACTTCGATAACAGAACAAAGGTTATGAAGCAGCTTGAATAATAGGAATAACCTTGATTCCTATCATTTTAAAATATTAGTCACATTCACTTTGAAATACTTTCATTCTTCTACCTTTTCCATACACATTCTGTCTGGCTAGAATCATTAGCACAGACTTAATAATAACGGATCATGTATAAACAGAACATTCTCATATTGAACAGTTCAATCGCAGAACAGTTCATCTCACAGAGACACCGAAGTGTTCAAATTATGGCACAAGGCCTCATACGTTCTACCACCTTGTACAAATATCACACATTTGCACATAGACAGAACTTCTCAAGTTCAACATCAGAGAAGTTTTAGAAACTAGCATTCATTTAGAATATGAATGAAGTTAGTAAACTTGCCTTACACACAGCTACAGCTTACGCTGAACTGCTCATTCCAATTCCTATATAAAACATAAGGAATACATAATCTAATTAGTTATGTATATTTGACTTATGCATTAGTTTACTTAACTTTACTTCTTAGGATTCGCGTTCTTGCAGACTAAGTTTACGCGACTAACTTTCATTATCATTTTACGGCTTCATGACATACGGAGATGTTTTACTCATATGTTCATCATCTTTGATGATTTGCATTCTTATCTTCTTCTTATAACTCTTCTAGGACTCAGCACACATCGCTTCTCTGCTAGTAGTCCATATGGTACTCTAAGTGGTTTCCCACAAACAACCAACAAAAAATTTCCCGTCTCGTCTACACTGCCATCACAGTAAGTTAGATCGATTGCCAGTTTCATATATACCTTCGCTCTCTTAAGGAATTGTTTAGCCCAGCTCCCATATGTTAACCATTAAAGGTTACAATTATACTACAACCTAAATTCATCTAACTTATTTGAACCATTAAACTATAATGTTCGTTAAGTCCATTTCTTATTCCTTATGGCTTTCTGGCAACAAAATGCCATACTTCAGGATTCATTTATATCGTCTAAGTTATACAATCTTTTGTATACTCAAAACGATCATTTAATTTAATCATTAACTCGGCTTCTTTACGTTATGCTACTTATCTTTATTTCAGCTTCTTCACCGTTCATAGTTTAATCATTGGTCTTCATTATCATACGGTCAAACCATACACAGGGTGTAGGTTCTGCCCGTTTAATATTTGCGTACACTCAACCTTCACGTTGGTTAAAGTGTTTAACGCTTATATTTCATTCTAACATTCTCCATCCGAATCACAACTGGCTTCCATTACTTTATTACCGTTCATTACGGCTTTCTTGATATCATTTGTTATTCTTCCTTAATGTCTAAGCTATACGGTTCACTGTATGCTAAGACCGATCATTCATCGCAACTGCGTTGCATTTACGTTCTTTGTCTTTTAATCTCATTTAATCTTTTCGTTCAACCTTACTAAAGTTTTAATTCACTTGATTAAGTGTTACATTCAATGAACTATATGTTCATTAGCTTTCGTTATACTTCCCCTAGGATTTAAGCAGTTAAAAGCTCAACAATGGGCTTTGCCCTGCAGGGCGCCATGAACCTGGCAGCATGCATGCCCTCTCTCAAGTTATAACTTCAGACTGCAGTGCCACCCTTTACACTTCCCAATCTGGCGCTATAGCCCCACCTTAAAAAGCATGAATGGCGCTGAGGCACCAAGCCCTAATTCTTGAAATTTTTTCTAAGTGTTAACTTGTTTTGAGACGCTTACTTCTCGATCTCATAACTTATTTCTTATAACTTAGAACGAGGTTGTTCCAAAGCCATTCTCTTCCTTATATTACGTACTTTAATCCCCCTTGGAAAAAACTTTGTTCTGAATCCGTTAACATGACATTCAATTGGCTTAATCTTCTTCCTTTGTTCACTTTACATTTTTAACGTTCTTCGTTCGTTCGTCCGTAATTCGGTCATCCGAACTCGAAATTCGTTCATTCTTGAGTCCACGACTCACGTTTTCTACATTTTCTTACATTCTTATAAAACCCCATATATTCGGGTTCATTTACTAACTTTCTAATTCTCGTTCATCTTTTACAAAATTTTTGCCATAACTTCGTTATAGCTTAGTTTTAATCCATTTTTCATGAACGTTTCGACTGTTCCTAACCAAGAAATAAGCATCTAACTTATACACAATGGTTTGAAACTTGTCCATTAACAAAAATTATACCACGATGGTTTTAAATTTGTCCATCAATAACGTTCTTCGTGTTTTTTGCATTCTTCATTTGTTCTTCATTTTTAATCGATATTTTGATTGAAATTTCACTCTTTATTGGAATTTGATGTTATAAAACACCATTCCTTACTTATTTCACCGAATCATTCATATGATTCATTCGGATCGTTCAAATTCATTACGAATCTTATACTTCCTTAAGAAATTTATAAAATAAACTTCAAATTCTTATTTCTTCATTTTCTCATGATTTTAACCATATGAAATCATTCCTAACATCTTTTACTTCTTATTCTCATTAAGTTATGTTTTCAACATATAAAACTTAAAGAAAATCTAACTTAGAAGTTAGGTTTTAATACCTTTCCTCTTTATTCTTCTTCCTTTAGACAAAGCCGGAGATTCGCTAGCTTTTCTATTTCACGAACACCTTCGATCTGATCATTCATGTTCATTCTCTTCCTTCTCCTTCTTCTCCAAGCTCTCAAGCTCTCTCTCTCTCTCTCTCTCTCTCTCTCTCTCTCTCTTCCAAAGTGTTGGTTAATTTTGAAAAAAATCAACTAACACTTTCATTATATAAATTTTCAAATCTAGGGGAAAAATAGTAATTTCGCCCCTAAATTTTGTAACGCTCCAAAATCCGGTCTATCTTCACACCCAGATTCCGTACGTCATGAGTACATCATTCATTCAAACATACATCCTTATATACTGAAATATAACAACATATATTCTCAATTATGAGGTTCTAAAACCTTATAACTCCTTTCATTACAAATAATGATAATACATTATTCATTCCATCTTACAAGAGTGACTTTTATCCGCCACCAAGGATACATTCAGTTTATTAAACTAGTCTATAGTTCAATTTCATTTTTTTTCTACATTACAAGTCTTCGCTCGATCTTCTCGCTCATTCATATACTGAATGGCACTTTTCCTGGATACCGATCAGCTTGATCTTTACAGGATCCTTAAGTTCTTCTAACATCGTACGCTGAAAATGTTTTTCATTTAAAGCAAGTGTGAGCATTCAATTTTCCAGCAAGTCATAGCAGTTGAACAAACAACTTCAAGAATTTAAACCTTCTTTTAAGACTTCAATAACCAAACAAAGGTTATGAAGCAGCTTTAATAATAAGAATAATCTCGATTCCTATCATTTTAAAACATTATTCACATTCACTTTAAAATACATTCATTCTCTACTATCTTTCATACACATTCTTTCTGGCTAGAATTAATAGCACAGACTTAACAATAATGGTTCATGTATAAACATAACATTCTCTTATTGAACAGTTCAATCACAGAACTGTTCATATCATAGAAACACTGAAGTGTTCACATTGTGGCACAAGGCCTCATACGTTCTACCAGCTTGTACAAATATCGCACATTCGGACATAGACAAAACTTCTCAAGTTCAACACCTGAGAAGTTTTAGAAACTAGCATTCATTTAAAATATGAATGAATTTAGGAAACTTGCCTTACACATAGCAACAACTTACGCTTAACTGCTCATTCCTATTCCTATGTAAACCACGTAAGGAAAAACATGTACACCAATTAGTCATGTATATTTGACTTATGCATTGGTTTACTTAACTTTACTTCTTAGGGTTCACATTCTTTCAACCTAAGTTCACGCAACAACTTCCTTTACCGTTCTACGGCTTCATGACATACGGAGATGTCTTACTTATACGTTCATCATCTTTGATCATTTACATTCTTATCTTCTTCTTATAACTTCTCTAGGACTCAGTACACATCGCTTCTCTGCTAGTAGTCCATATGGTACTCTGAGTGGTTTTCACAAACAACCAGCAAACAAGTTCATGTCTCGTCTACACTGCCATCACAGTGTGTTAGATCGGTTGCCAGTTTCGTATATACCTTCGCTCTCTGAAGGAATTGTTTAGTCCAGCTCCCACATGTCAATCATCAAAGGTTATGTGACACTCACAAATCCGGGTACTTCATTACCACAAGATTTGGTGTTCACTTAATAAAAACATTCATATTAACTACCTAATCATAATAAAATTAGATAATAAACCTTCCCATTAAAGGATTACATTAATAAAAATCTCCCAGGTTATCTAACCTTTAAGTACAAACATTCATATGCGAAAAAATTAAATAACTTCATAACAATAATTTAAATAAAGTCCGACAATAAAATGTCAACATATTATAAGTCTTTAATACTTGTTCATCTTTCCTTTCCCTTTACTGGTGCTAGGTACGTTGACCTTCTCTACTTTAGTTGTAATAGTTATATAAGCAAGTGTGAGCAAACAAGGCTCACTTGAAATGATAATAAATAAAACTTTACAACCACTGCCAAATAATAGGCACAATGGAACTGAACAAAATGCTTTATCAATGATAATTAGAATCATGAAATATTTAACTAATGGTCATAAGACCACGAACTATGTCCATAGTTATAAGTAATCTTTCAACTTAAACTTTAACATTCATACGACTATAGGGACTCCTCGAACTTAGGGGTATCAGCCCTTCGTATAATGTATTGTGCACAAACATTTCAACGTTAAGCGTAAATTATCCCCTAATAATACGGTTGTTCATCGCAGTATTTAGAGCACAAGTCTGCACCAAAGTAAGTTTGGTTTGGATACAATTTAAGGTAATTTAGGTTTAACGAACATCAACTAAGGATTAGTTGAATAAAATGTTCATAACATTATGTTATGGAGTAAATCATAATTGAATCAACATTGTATATTAAGTTTATGCTTTAGGAATAATCTAAGAGCATAATCATTGAATAACTATAACATACCTTGCTTGAAAAATATTAAGCCAAGGTTATTTAGAATTGAGTACTAAGCATGCATAACAAATAACAAATTGAACGATAAAAACTGTTCAACATTAGTATATCAGAATATATAAACTTACATGCTAAATAACAAGTTAAATACAAGAATAACTTGCTCAATATCAAAATAAAGTTTAAAAAACTTGCATCATCATAAACAAACTAGATACAAGAAACTTGCTTAATTATAATTGAGATAGGATAAGTAAACTTGTACAATAATAACAATGGAACTAGCTCAACACTCTATATATATGTCATCATGACATAATTAGTCACTACCAACACTCTATATATAAATAAGTATATACATCATGTAAGGTTTGATCTTTAATCACGTAATCAAATTACATTAGTAATAAAACTCGAAGCTAACAATAATATGATCATTCTTAGTATATAATCATCAAATCATATCTTTAACAAATCCTTTTATTAAATCATAACAACTTTTTCGGATTTGTGTAACTAAAAACACACCGTCTCGACCATTATTCTGCTAACTCAGCACATGTATACGCCATAGTTTACATCATGGGACAACAATGCAAGTACAAGCTGCGTAACGCACACGAGGTATGAGGCATTGTGGCGATAATATTTGAAAATGGGCGAGAAATGCACGATGATGGGCAGCGTTAAGTGCCAAACTACGATCCTCACCACAGCCTCAAGAATGGCGTGAACAAAGCCAATTTTGGCCTTATTCATATAATTTCCTACTAATTCATATTCATATATATATATATATATATATTCATACTAATTCAACGTAATATGATTTCATTCACCAAAGTACATACATAACATGAATTCATTTACTCTACTCATATATAAACTTATGAAAACAATTTATACCAAATAATTTATCATATAAAGCTATATACAACAAACAATTTCTCAAAACTTTTTGAAGAGAATATAACTACAATTTTTTGAAAAACAAAAGCAACAGGATACCTTATTTTTAGAATATGATGGCTATCTTTGATTCTCAAGCTTCTTTTCTCCAATTTTTCTCTCAAATTCTCTAGTCTTTCTTCTTCTCTTCTTTTTCTTGTTCTGAGTTCTTTCTTCCTAACTCTAACTTACGTACTAACAATATAACGTGTAATAATAATATAGGTATTAATCATATAATATAATTATAACTTTAACTGACATCTATTATATTTTTATTTGAAAATCAAAAGCCATAAGGCTTGTTTGGCTAACCACTTAAAATTTAATCAATTAATCCTTATGCCTTGTTTGGTAAAACACATTTAAATTAAAGACTTAATATGCATTAAGCCTTGTTTGGCAAAACTGAATTAAACTCCTTTAATTTATTTTAATAACTACTTTATAGTAAGGTTATTTGTCACGCTTTTATTTAATTAAATTTTCCATAATCAATTTAATTAATTCTAATAACAATTTATTAAATTACCTTAACAAATACATCAACACAACATAATTGTAATTTTCTTTATAAGTATAACTTTATTTAATCAACTAACACATCATTTTAATTACAAATTCAAATTAAAATATTATTATAATAATTCATTTAATCATTATAAACTCTCTAACTTAATTTATAATTTAAATTAGAATACTATCTCATAATAATTAATTTCCTTAACTCATTAATTATTTATTTAACAAATAATTTACTAAATCAAAACAAATTAATTTAAATAAATATCTATTCAACGATAAATACATCCATTAAATATTTATATAATTCAATAAATATTTAAATTATAATTTAAAATTCTGGATTATTAAAGGTTACGATTTTACCACAACCTAAACTTATCTTAACTTATCCGAATTGTTAACTATAATGTTTGTTAAGTCAATTTCTCATTCCTCATGGCTTTCTGGCAACTAAATGTCATACCTCACGATTCATTCTCTATCGTCCAAGTCATATAGTCTTTTGTATACTAAGAACAATAACTCAAGTTAATCATTAACTCGGCTTCTTTATGTTATGCGCATTTGTCTTTAATTCAACTTTTTCACCATTCACGGTTTAATCATTGGTCTTTATTATCTTACGGTCAAACCATACACGGGGTGTAGGTTCTGCCCGTTTAATATTTGTGTACACTCAATCTTCATGTCGGTTAAAGTGTTCAACGCTTAGATTTCCTTTTAACATTCTCCATTCGACCCACATTCAGCTTCCATTTATCTTCTTACCGTTCGCTACGGCTTTCTTAATACCATTCGTCATTCTTCCTTAATGTCGAAGCCATATGGTTTGTTGTATACTAAAATCGATCATTCAACGCAACTACGTTGCATTCACAGCGTCTATACGCTTCACACTTATCTCTCACTACCATATCATAACATCGAAATGTTATACGTTACTCTCGTCACTCAACGTCTAAGGAATCACAATCATAGCAATCCCTCATGTTAGTTTATTGCAACTACGGTCCCCAGATATCGGTTCCGTAACCCGCGTTCACATTCTTTTAATCTCGTTTAATCATTCGTTCAACCTTTATTAAAGGTTTAAATCACTTTATTAAGTTTTATATTAGTTAAACCACCTGTTCATATTTCTTTCTTGCACATCCCCCAGTAATTGAGCAATAAAAAAACTCAATACTGGCTTTTCCCTATACCGGCGCTGCAACGCTGATCCCCTTTACAAATCTCACGCTACAGCGCCACTCTGTAGTGTTGGACAACCTGGGTTGGCGCTACGGCGCCACCACCTCTTCTTTCACGTCATATTGCTGAAGGCGGCATCTTTGGCGTCGCGACGTCACTTTCCTCATTATAGCTCATACTACTATTAAGTGTGTTTCAAAGATGGAACTCACTTGGCCTCAGCGCCAGTAGTGCCACCTTATAAGCATGGTCAGCCATGGCGCCAAGCCCTAATCTTAGAAAAATTTTCTAAGTGTTAACTTCATTTTGAGACGCTTCCTTCCAGATCTCATAACTTATTCGTTATAACTCGAAACGAGGTCGTTCCAAAGCCATTCTCTTCCTTATCTTACTTACTTTAATACCCCTTAGACAGTACTTCGTTCTAAATCCGTTAATGTGCCATTCGATTGGCTTAATCTTCACCCTTCGTTTATTTTACATTTTTAACATTCTTCATTTATTCGTCCGTAATTCGGTCATCCGAACTCGGAACTCATTCGTTCTTGAGTTCACGACTCCCATTTTCTATATTCTCTTATATTCTTATGAAACCCTACACGTTCGAGTTTATTTACTAACTTTTTAATTGTCATTCATCTTTTACGAAATTTTTGCCATAACTTCGTTATAGCTCCATTTTAATCATTTCTTCATGAATGTGTCTAACGTTCCTAACCAAGCAATAAGCATTTAACTTATACACGATGGATTTAAACTTGTCCATCAATAACAATTATCCTACGATGGTTTTAAATTTTTCCATCAACAACGTCCTTCGTGTTCTTCGCGTGTTCTTCACGTGTTCTTCGTGTTCTTCGTTCGTTCTTCATTTTTTAATCGATATTTTATTTTTGATTTCACTTTTTCTTCGAATTTGATGTTATAAAACACCATTCCTTACTTATTTCACCGAATCGTTCATATGATTCATTCGGATCGCTCTAATTCATTACGAATCGTACACTTCCTCAAGAAATTTATAAACTAAACTTCTAATTCTTATTTCTTCATTTTCCCATGATTTCAACCATATAAAATCATTCTTACATCTTTTACTCCATATTCTCATTAAACTATGTTTTAACATAGAAAAATTTATTAAAAGTTCGGTTTTCAGATTACCTCTTTCTTTAATCTTCCTCCGTTGGACAAAGCGTGCACTCGGGCTAGCTTTTCCTCTTCCTTTTCCTCTTCTTTCTCCCATCCAAACTCTCTCTCTCTCTCTCTCTCTCTCTCTCTCTTTCTCTCTCAAAGTGTAGGATTTTCAAAATCCCAAAATAATGAATTAAGCTTCCTATGTATAGAAAACCAAGGCTAGGGGCATTTTAGTCATTTTCCCCCAAAACTCCTTACCATTCCCACCTCCTCAATACACCTCCTTACTATTCACGAAGCTTCCCTTGGAAGTTTCGTGGTTCCATCTTTCGGGTTTTGTCCAACAATTTTAAAAACTGCGATTCTCAGAATCCAAATAATTTGGATATTTCGTCTTTCCTTTACCAATTAACTTTATGCATTCTTCGGATCTCCGAAAAACTAAAAAATACTTTTCCACGATAAGCGTTTTCCTTCACGTTTTCCCCTAACATAGTTAAACGAGTGAAAAGTACAGAAGAGTACTTTTCGTCATTTTTATTTTGTCCAATTTCTGCATGTTTTTTGAGAAAAACTTTTATCGGCTTACTTATCTTTTCACGATAAATTATCATCAAATCTTTCAACGGAATGTCATTTCAACATACTGAACTCTTGGAAAGGCTTAGATTATTCAAACCCTAACCCTTAGGGTTTTGTCGGGTGAATAGTGCCTATTTCGTCTTTTTTCCCATAAATATTTTTATTCCCGGAAAATTTTTATTTTCGTCCGGAAAATTCTTACTCGTTCAGTCTAGCTTGTAGCCAGAATCCTCCCAATTAATAATCATCCTAGGTTCTAGAACGATAAATAAACACTAGCATAGAATATTAGTAATAAAAATTTATTTTATTAATAACTAATTCTTTAAATCTTAAATTCTGGACAATTCAAATTTCCGGGTTGTCACAAATTTACTATTCACACCTCCTTACTCCACTTCCTTACTATTCACGAAACTTCCCTTGGAAGTTTTGTGGTTTCGTCTTTCGAGATTCGTCCGACAATTTTAAAAACTGTGATTCTCGGAATCCAAATATTTTTGGATATTTCGTCTTTCATTTACAGTTTAACTTTTACGTATTCTTCGGATCTCCATTTTTCGACATTAAGAGTTTTCCTTCACATTTTCCCCTAACGTTGTTAAACGAATGAAAAGTACATAACAATATTTTTCTTCGTTTTTATTTCGTCCGATTTCTACACGTTTTTTGAGAAAAACTTTTATCGGCTTACTTAACTTTTCACGATATATTATCATCAAATCTTTCGACGGAATGTCATTTTGACATACCGAACTCTCGAAAAGGCTTAGGTTATTCAAACCCTAACCCTTAGGGTTTCGTCGGGTGAATAGTATATATTTCGTCTTTTCCCTAAAAATATTTTGTTCCCGGAAATTTTTTATTTTCTTCTTGAAAATTCTTACTCGTTCAGTCTAGCTTGTAGCCAGAATCCTCTCGATTTATAATCATCCTAGGTTCTAGAACGATTAATAAACACATAGCACAGAATATTATTAATAAAAATTTATTTTATTAATAACTAATTCTTTAAAAATTAATTTCTGAACAATTCGGATTCTCCGGGTTGTTACACTTCCCCCCTTATAAAAATTCCATCCTCATAATTTCTTCAAACCACACCCATTCTCGGGTCATCACATTCGCTCCTCCTTCACAGAATTTCGCCCTCAAAATTTTAATCTACCCTTCTTCTTAACTTCTCTTCAAAGAAGTTATTATCCTTCAAACATTCCCTCACCTTCATAACTTATCAAGAATTATTAAGTAGAATGAATAACGAGGAATATAAGAATTCCTTTAAAACATTTCATATTTTTGTTGAGGGGTCAAATTGACCATGAACTCTTATTAGGTTTAACAGCATAACTTCATAACCCTTCTTCCACGGTCAGTTTACAATCACACAGAAAGTAAACAACCTCTTTCATACGTAGGCAATCAACCCATTGTATAACCCCATTTCGGGGTGTGTTCACCTTAGACTTAATCATTAGATTCCGCACCAAAACAATTTAATTTGGCACAACTTCTTCAAAGAAAGCTTGATTTTCTTTTAAACATGTCATACCATTCGTCTTAGCCAAATCAAGTAGCTTAGACCATACTAATAATTTGTATATCAACTTGAAACATTCGTCTACTCAAATCAATTGACATTGACTACTTCTTTAAATTCTTTCAAAATACATCAAAACTTTTTATGACGTCATGATACCGTACTTTTCACAGTACATTGAGGACTTCGTCATTATACATCATACCATAGTGGGTTGTTGATCCTAATATCACATCCAACACTAGGTTCAATTGCATTAACAACTCCATCCTTTTACCATCTTTGCATCAAATGCACTGATGATATAAAATTCATTTTGATATTTCAAATCAATCTATGTCTAGCCAAAACAATTAGCATAGACATACCAAGAATAGTTCTTTTAAAATCCATTGGTTCCAAAAGTTGAACCAATTCTTTCATTTTCAAAACGCACACACATAACCACGATTTTAAAAAACATCAAAATCTAGCATATCTAGATGACTTGGAATATCCTATTCTCCATCTTCCTTCATTGTCTTACTTGCGACAATACTTAATCTTCTCTAGCACCTTCAATGCTAAGTCTACTGAAAATTTATGTTTTTAGTCTACACATTCATATACCTTAGTACAATCCATCAACTTACCACACATTATGAGTTCAGGAATTTTACATAATAATATGAGTTTAAGAAATATCCTAGTCAGACCATAGGCGTCCATTCGCTGAGAAGTTCAAAAATATACCATATCATATGAGTCACGAACCTACCATAAGTGAGTTTCAAGAACTCGCACCTACCTTATCGTTCTCTACCTATCAAGTATATACATGAGAAAAGATTCACCTTCTCGTTATATACGTATTAATAGTGCGACATATTCCAATGATTATCACTGTAATAAGCTAAGCAGTTGTTACACCAAAGCACAAACCTCCGGTCCATAACAGAGGTTCATATAACTCAGCTATATGTGAGTCCTCAATTGAAATTTTACAACTTCTAACTTTCTCTTTACTTAATATGAACTTTCTTTAATTCGTATGCTATCCTTTACAACTTAATCTGTGTTCTTCTTCCCGTATTACTTTGTAGTACCATTCATTCATAGCATTAACTATAAATCATTCATCGTTTAACAGATCATCTGTTATTACGATTCACTATGATCACGTGCTGATCTTCTTCCTTAATCGTTTAACTCAACGATCTTCTTATCCTTCTCTCTACGATTATAGCCTTAGGTACTCATACCTAAGGTTTATAACCTATCAGCTCTGATACCACTTTATAATGCCCCGAAATCTGGTTTATCTTTATACCTGGATTCCATACGTCACGGTCCCACTTCTTTCCAAACATACATACTTATATACTGAAATATAACAACATACATTCTCAATTCCCATGTTCTAATACCTTATAACCTCATTCATTACAAATAATAATAATTATATTATTCTTTACATCTTACATAAGTGACTTTCATCCACCACCAAGGATATATAATCGTTCATTAAACTAGTCTATAGTTTAATTTTATCATTCTATATTACAATTCTTCACTTGATCTTCATGCTCATTCATATAATGAATGACACTTCTTTTAGATACCGATCAGCTTGATCTTTACGAGATCCTTAAGTTCTTCTAACATCGTACGCTGAAAATTATTTTCATTTAAAGCAAGTGTGAGCATTTAATTGCTCAGCAAGTCATAGCAGTTAAATAAACAACTTCAAGAGTTTAAACATTCCTTTAGAACTTCGATAACCGAATAAAGGTTATGAAGTAGCTTGAATAATAGGAATAACCTCGATTCCTATCATTTTAAAACATTAGTCACATTCACTTTGAAATACTTTCATTCTTCCACCTTTTCCATACACATTCTGTCTAGCTAGAATCATTAGCACAGACTTAACAATAACGGATCATGTATAAACAGAACAATCTCATATTGAACAGTTCAATCACAGAATAGTTTATCCCACAGAAACACCGAAGTGTTCACATTGTGGCACAAGGCCTCATACGTTCTACCAGCTTGTACAAATATCGCACATTCGGACATAGACAAAACTTCTCAAGTTCAACATCTGAGAAGTTTTAGAAACTAGCATTCATTTAAAATATGAATGAATTTAGGAAACTTGCCTTACACAAAGCAACAACTTACGCTTAACTGCTCATTCCCATTCCTATATAAAACACGTAAGGAAAAACATGTACACCAATTAGTCATGTATATTTGACTTATGCATTGGTTTACTTAACTTTACTTCTTAGGGTTCGCATTCTTTCAACCTAAGTTCACGCAACAACTTCCTTTACCGTTCTACGGCTTCATGACATATGGAGATGTCTTACTTATACGTTCATCATCTTTGATCATTTACATTCTTATCTTCTTCTTATAACTTCTCTAGGACTCAGTACACATCGCTTCTCTGCTAGTAGTCCATATGGTACTCTGAGTGGTTTTCACAAACAACCAGCAAACAAGTTCATGTCTGCCTATACTCGCCATCACATCCACGGTGTGTTAGATCGGTTGCCGCTTTCAGATATACCTTCGCTCTCTGAAGGAATTGTTTAGCCAGCTCCTATATGTCAACCATCAAAGGTTACGATTGTACTACAACCTAAATTTATCTAACTTATCTGAACCATTAAACTATAATTTCATTAAGTCCATTTCTTATTCCTTATGGCTTTCTGGCAATAAAATGCCATACCTCAGGATTCATTCTTATCGTCTAAGTCATACAGTCTTTTGTATACTCAGAACGATCATTCAAGTTATTCATTAACTCAGCTTCTTTACGTTATGCGTACTTGTGACACCTCCAAATTCGGGTATCTTCCAACTCGAAATATGGTGCTACACGGTACTCATAACTATACAATCATTCCATTGAAAACACAATATAATGAATGTAATTACTATCTTCTTATTACAATCAAAGTATAATCCTTCCCAGGTTCATAAACCGATTACATCATTGGTTATTCATAATGTGTAATATATACAAACATACTAATCTATTACACGATGGTTAAGTATCCGTCTTAGCTTTTCCCTTATCTCTCTTAGCATTCTCAGTACGTTCATCCTTAACTGCAATCATATAATTCACGCAAGAAGTGAGCATAACAAGCTCAGCAAGTTTATCAAAGGAAAACAGTAATACCACATTCGTGAATTATATAACAATTCATACATAACTGAACAAATAGTTATGAAGTCTTATGAAACAATAATACTCTAACATTTCATATCATCAATTCCCAAAGTATAGAGTAGATTAGGAATTCTGAACCAGTCGATAGACCATGAACAGTAGCTTTCTATTTTCATACTTGATTATCACAGCACTAAGGCTGTACATCCGCATTACTTATGAGCACTTCTAGGTGATCAGCCTATAATACTCTATGTTGATCAACATTCATCCGTTAAACGTATTTACATTTAAGATTTGGCAAACTCGCGTGCCCATCGAATAATCGGTGAAAAATACTTTTGTTTGTTCTTAGACAAACCTTACCTTCACATCCGTACCAATTACTTGGCATAGGATAGCGTTAACATTTCTATATAGAAAGATATGAATACAAATCAATCTATATCTAATGAGTAGTCTAGCCGAGTTAAAACTGGCACTGACCCTTTCTTTAAAACCAACATGCAATTCAGTACAATGAATCACATAAACTTGACTAACGTGAAAGTTAGACAAGCGTTAAGAAAACTTGCTTTCAAATATCTTTCAAATAATTTAATCGACTGACCACAGCCTTTACAGAATCTACATGACATATTCACATAGCACACTGTAATTAGCTATCAAACAATTACTCAAATTGTTTCTACCAACTTCTTTCTCTTATATGTCTTAGTTAACTTTATTTCATTAATAAAGCCAATCTGACTTTTTACCCTTCATCTAGGCTTATTAACCAACTTACGTTATTAACCGGACTCTATTATCATTGGCGAAGTACCAATGTTGCTCACCGATTTTAGTTCATTGACAACACGTTGTGTTCTTCGTTCATAAGTTAATAACACGCGTTCAATTCCTAAATTTCATTACCATATATCTTAGTATAGGTAACATAGGAATAGTTTTAGTACACTCATTAAGTGTATAAACATAACTAAGATAGATCCCTGAACAATTGCAGTTCAAAGCTAAGTTATCTAACAAAAAGTCCGCTTTCGCTGTCATGCAAGCATGACTTCCCTATACAAGACCGGACGTCATGCGCGCGCAGGTTTCAAAGACTCCATGTCCCGATCTCAAATACAGCAAGACGAGACTTCCTTAAACTAGTGGTGGTGCAGTGCCACTTTCAAGTACCCCCTAACACTATGCCGGAGCTATGGCGCGGCACTTTAAAGCACTGTCTGGCGCCGCGGCGCCAGACCTCAGCACTAGAAAAATTCAACAGATAAAAATTTTGGTGAGTTTCCCGGATCCATAACTTCTTCGTTAGAAGTCCGATTTGGTCCGTTCAAAAGCCTACACATCATAAACGACATACCCTACGCGTTCATATAAGAATTCGACACTTTTAAATACGTTAACTCAAAATTCACTATTGAGTTCATTTTCTAAGCGTTCGTAAACGTTAATGAGCGTTCAATGCTCATTTTCTTTGTTTTAAGTCAGAATCCGACGATTCTTGAGTCCACGACTCTTAAATACCATATCTCACATGTTGACATTGAAAAACAACATTTTTAAGTCCCACGGCAACTTTCGACTACCAATCCAGAATTTCTACGTTTTTGATGTTTAATGTCTAATTACGTAAAAGTCGCCACAACTTCGTTACTAATGTTCTAAAACCCAAATCACATGGAATACTCCATGGACTTCATATCTACATCCTAATCAAGCAAGATGCACATATTTACGTATTGATGGAGTTAAATTGTTTATCAACAATCAATCTCAACAATCAATATTTTTATGATTTTAAGCTATATCAAACCTTATGATTTCATGACTTATAGAGATTGAATCTATAACAAGTCATCCTTATTCCACCATATTAGACATACACCACCCATTTATGATTCTCCATAAAAAATGAAAACCAAAAGAGATGGAATTAGAATTAAGGAGTATTACCTTAAGAACTCTTAGGTAATCTTGAAAAACTCTTAAGCAAAGCTTCAAAGTAGAACTTTTGGTTGAGTCCAGCTCTCTCGCTCTCTAAAAATCTAGGTTGGAAATTTGAAAAACTCACAAAAGACCAACTTTAGCTTTTTTAATTTATAGGCAAATGAAATGGAGGGCAATTTGGTCAATTCACCATCACCTCTTTACTATTCAACACTTTGTCACCAAGTAAAATACTTGGTGACCAAGTGTATTCTTCATCAGACACAAAGTGGCCCACCACCATGCCCATGGGTCATCCCCATGGGTTGCCCCATGGGTTTTACCCATTCGGTGAGCCATTAGTTCGATCCACGGTTCGATTTTCTTGGATCGGGCTTAATCATTCTAATATTGGGCTTTAGCTTGGGCTTAACTAATTATTTCATTGGGCTTACCTATTCAATTGTTTAGACTAGACATAATCCAAATCAAATGAGTTCACATTAAGTCTTAACTTAATTCCATAATACCAATTGTATTCTACACATATAATTTACGTATTCTTTCCGTATAATACTCGTACGATAATCGTATTGTACTTCGTATTAACTCGTCGTATTATACATAGATACTAAATAGTATCATACTAGTATAACACGTTTTATCATTATCAAAACTCTTTCTACACATCTCATTTCCTTCTCGGAAATCATTATACTCAACCCTTATGTTTTAAGTCCACAGGCGAAAACTTCGTTTGCCATAAATGAAATATTATTAGATATTTCATCTTATCTTAATATTCTATCATTGCGCATTTCTCGGAATTTCAAAATAAATTCCCGAGCAGAAATGGGTGAATAGTGTTTTTTTTACGGGAATTTCTCGGAAAACATTTATTTTCGTCTTGGAAATTCTAAATAATTAATTCTAGCACGTAGCCAGATTACTAACCATATAAGCACATTATAGGTCATAGAACGACCTTCACATAGCTTACTCACAAAATAAATCAATTAAATTCATTTAATTCACATAATCAAATAAAAATTTAATTATCATAAAATCCGATTTTTTCGTGCGTTACATTCTCTCCCCCTTATAAGGATTCTGACCCCAGAATCTAGCTTATATTTATATAAATAAATGAGGAAAATTGAATTCTCGAATTCTTTTCCAAGGCGATACTTTTAGAAAGACAAAAGATCCTACATCGAATTCTCTCTTCTCTCTGTGAGGATCTGCATACTTCCTCTGCCTATCTTGAGCCGCAACTAATCGAGCATGTATTATCTTCACCATGTCCGTCGTTTGTTGTACCATCTCAGGTCCCAACATTCGACGTTCACCCACCTCATCCCAACACAATGGAGTTTGGCACTTCCTTCCATACAACGCTTCGTAAGGCGGCATGCCTATACTAGCGTGAAAACTATTGTTGTACGAAAATTCCCCCAACGATAGATACTCGTCCCAACTCCCTTTGAAATCCATAACGCAAGATCTTTACATATCTTCAAGCGTTTGAATTGTCCATTCACTCTGACTATCCGTCTGAGGATGATACATTGTACTCAATCTTAAATGTGTTCCCATTTGCTCTTATAAACTCCTCCAAAAGTTCGATGTGAATCGTGGATCACGATCTGACACAATCGATATAGGTACTCCATGTCTGGAAATAATTTCCTTGACTTACAGCTTAGCTAACCGTTCTAGGTTATACCTAACTCCTATTAGTAGAAAATGAGCCAATTTCGTTAATCAATCCATTAACATCCAAATAGCATCGTATCCTTTCCTTGTTGTTGGAAGTCCCACCACAAAATCCATTGTGATGTGATCCCATTTCCACCCTGGAATTTCTAACGGTTACAACAACCCGCTAGGTTGTTGGTGTTTAGCCTTAACTTTTTGATAAGTTAAGCACCTACTAATATATTCTGCTATTTCCCTTTTCATGTTCGGCCACCAAAAGTTCTGACCAAGGTCTTGATACATCTTCGTACTATCGGGATGTATCGAGTACCTCGAACTATGAGCCTCCATCATTATCTCCTCCTTTAATTCGGGATCATTGGGAACCCAAATTCTTCCTTCAAAACAAAGTAATACCTCCTTATCGAGGTTATACCTAGTCTTTTCTTCATCTTCTATCCTCTTCCTCATATGCTCACATTCTTCGTTGCTCATTTGTACTCCCCTAACCCATTCGGTTGGGTTACATTTCCACCGCTTCCTCCGGTAACTTAACTTCTAACTCCATTCTTGCCATCGTTGTTATCAACTCATTCTGAGTTGTTAACATTGACAGTTTCTCCTTACCCTTCCTACTTAGCGCATCGGCTACTACATTTTCTTTCCCCAGATGATATAAATATCACAGTCACAATCTTTTATTAACTCTAACCACCTTCTATGTCTCATGTTCAACTCCTTCTGTGTGAAGATATATTTCAGACTTTTGTGGTCCGTGTATATCTCACACTTTTCACCATATAAATAATGCCTCCATATCTTAAAGGCAAAAACTACAGATGCCAATTCCAGATCGTGAGTAGGATAGGCCTTCTTATAATCCTACAATTGATGTGACGCATACGCAATGACCTGGCCATGTTGCATGAGCACGCAACCCAGTCCTTTATGCGAAACATTGTTATACACTACAAAGTTCCCTGTATCATCGGGTAAGGACAATATAGGTGACTCACTTAATCTCTTCTTTAGTTCCTAAAAACTCTTCTCACACTTTTTAGTCCACACATACTTCACCGACTTTCTTGTCAAATTTGTCAACGGAGTAGCTATTTTAGAAAAGTCCAGAATGAACCTTCTATAGTATCCCGCTAACCTTAGAAAACTCCAAACCTCGGTTGGCATTTTCGGTTGCTCCCACTCATTAACTGCTTCTACTTTTACTGGATCCACGGAAATACCATCTTTATCAATAACATGTCCTACAAACTGCACTCGCTCAAGCCAAAATTCACACTTTGTGAATTTCGCATACAACTTTTCCTTCCTTTGTGTTTCCAACACTATCCTTAAATGTTCGGCATGATCTTCTGACGTCTTTGAATAGACTAGAATATCTTCAATGAACTCTACGATGAACTTGTCCAAATACTGTTTGAACACTCTGTTCATCATATCCATAAATGTGGCTGGCGCATTAGTCAACCTAAACAACATCACCAGAAACTCGTAATGACCATAACGAGTTCTGAACGTCGTCTTAGGTACATCCTCCTTCCTTACTTTTAACTGATGATACCCCGTGCGTAAATCTATCTTAGAAAAATACTTTGCCCCTTTCAACTGATCAAATAGATCATTGATCCTAGGAAACGGGTATTTATTCTTAATCGTTAACTTGTTCAACTCTCGATAGTCGATACAAAGTCTTAACGACCCATCCTTTTTCTTTATAAACAATACCGGTGCTCCCCAAGGAGACACACTCGGTTGAATATACTTCCTATCAAATAGTTCCTATAATTGAACCATTAACTCCTACATCTCTACTGGCACCATTCGATATGGTGCCCTTGAAACTGGTGTTGTACCCGGTAACAGATCAATTACAAACTCAACCTCCTTGTCCGGTGGAATAACCGGTAATTCCTTCGAAAATACATCCGCGAACTCTTGCACTATAGGTATCTGGTCCAAGGATATTTCCACTCTTTGGGTATCCACAACATGGCATAGATAACCTACACACCCTTTTCTCAACATCTTCCTAGCTTGTGTCATCGATAGACAACAAGAGCGCTTTTGATTTATCATCAAGAACACTACCTTGGTTTTCTTAGAAAGTCAAGGTTCACACTTTTCCTATGGCAATCTATTATCGCCTTATGGTTAATCAACCAATCCATACCAAGAATTACATCAAATTCTTTTAACCTTATCGGTACCAAATCTACCGATAACTTATTCCCTCTAATATCTATGCAACAATCCTTATGAATATATTCAATGGGGATTATTTCTTCGTTTGTTGCCTTAACATCTAAAGGTATTGCTAACTTTTCAAGGATTAAACCTAATCGCTTAGCAAATCTGCATGCTATAAAAGAACAAGTAGCACCCAAGTCAAATAACACATAAGTATTTATTTCATTGACCGGAATGATACCTGCTACCACATCCGTTGATGCAACCGCATCTTGGACAGTCATATTAAACGTACAAGCTGAGGGTCTACCCACTGATGGAGTTGGTCCAGTAATGGCTAATTTACCACTACTAGAACCCTTATTTCCCTCTAACCCTTTCTTCGGGCAATTCCTCGCCATGTGGTCCAATAACCCACAGACAAAACACCCATAGTTCTTCTTAGGGTTAGGACAGTTGGGTGACAAATGTCCCTCCCCGCCCACAACAGAAAGTACACCGATTTCTTTTAGGCGAGACTCCCATGTGAGTCTTTCTGCATGTCTTGTATGCCTTCGTCCTACGCTTAGGATCTCCCCACTTTACCCCAGTATTCCCAGGGTTGAAGCTCTTTCTCTTAGGCAAGTTGCCACTTCCGCTGGCAACTTCTGCCTTACTACCACCCTCTACCTTACTCTTGTTCTTCCACTCTTTGTGGTAATGAGACAATGCCTCACCACCACCTTCAGCTATTATCACCTTTTCCAGAATTGTCCCGTAGGAAGCACTCTGAAAAACTGATATTCTACTGTAGAGCCATGATTTTAAGCCATGCTCAAACCTGCGCACCTTCCTCTCTTTCGTGTCCACCTGATGTGGAGCAAACCTCGCCAATTCATTGAATTTGGTGGCATACTAGGGAACAGTCATATCCCCTTGCTTAAGTTCTAAGAACTTAATCTCCATCCTACCTTGCATACTAGTAGGGAAGTAGTTTTCGAAGAACACCTTCTTAAACTGTTCCCAAGTAACTGCTTCTGTTCTAGGCCTACCCTAGTGTGCCTCCCACCAGTAGGTTGCTTCCCCCTTCATCATGTAAGTCGCAAAAGAAGTCTTTTGCGCCTCACCTACGTTTGTAATCACAAACACCTTCTCAATCTCTGTCACCCATGTCTGGGCCTCTAAAGGGTCCGTCGTTCCTCGGAACTCCGGAGGACCCACACTCTTAAATTCCTTGAAGGTAGTTGTTCTTACTACCCCAGGAGCTACAGGAATTCCTCCCCCAACTTGGTTAAATGCTGCCGTTAATAAATTAACGAACTCTTGCACAGGGTTATTAGGACCCCCCTGATTCTCATTATGAAACTCGGCCTCTTGGTTACGTTGTCTCCTTCTTGGCGGCATAATTCTGATTAAATAAATTAAGTTTTGTTATTATCTAATTAACTACTTGGTTATCATTCTCAAATAACCACTCATACCACAAAAAGCACATTTAAATAAAAACTTCATTATATTAATATGCTTTCATAGTCGAAATTATATACATCTTGTTTCCTTAGCCAAAAAGCTATTACATTACTATCCCGCAATTGACTTCTATAAAATTGGGATTTACAAAAAGACTACCCTTTAATTATACAAAAGAGGGCTTTATGTCACTACTTATATACAAAAAGATCTAACGATCTACTAACACTGTCGTACGGCATTCTCATATTTCTGATTTGCTTATATCGACACAATATCTCGACTTATAGTATGTCGAGTCTGCCCTGACTCAATAGAATAACAAACAATTTTTAGCTTGAAATCCTCATGAGCGCATTCGTGGATGTATGACATCCTAGCTATCTTCTAGTCTTTTTCAACCAGTTTCTTTCGAAGCTCTACGACCTCTTCCTTATAGTCTCTCGCCTTATCCGACATCAGCACTTTCTCATCGTGCTCCGACTCAAAATTCGCCTCTGCAGATTCCTTCGCCTCATATAGGGCGGTTATCTCCTCATTTTGTGTCTGCACCACAGTGCGCAGATGCACATTCCTATCCAACACTGCCAGATACAATAATCTCATTACATCCAAAGGTGTTGGCTCCTGAGTCGGTATCACCGTGTTAATCGATGTTACCTCCATCTCCTCCTCTACGTTAATCATCATATTAAGATATGACATTATCCCCATTGTCTCCTTAGAGTATTCCTCCTCAGAGATGTACTCTTCTATATCCGAGTCTTCCAGAACCACTAACGGTACCTCCGCCACTGGCATTGGTAATATCTCCACTTGGTTCACTAACTCCTCACTTATCACTTTAATGTATCTAAACATCAAGCTATCGTTTGACATCTACAAAACACATAACACGTTGATTAGTACATAATAAACAATAGTATAAGCACAAATCACATTTAATTAATTTACATCTTTTAAATCTTTCGGTACTGAGTTATCTCAATACCTTGTTAACTCATTTGACTTAACTTTCATTCTTCGGACTTTACCTTCCTTACGAGGTTATTAGCCTAAGTTTCTTCCCCCCTTAAGTTTATAACCTAATGCTTTGATACCAACCTGTGACGCCCCCAAATTTGGGTATCTTCCAACCTGACATATGGTGCTACACGGTACTCATAACTATACAATCATTCCATTGAAAACACAATATAATGAATGTAATTACTATCTTCTTATTACAATCAAAGTATAATCCTTTCTAGGTTCATAAACCGATTACATCGTTGGTTGTTCATAATGTGTAATACATACAAACATACTAATCTATTACACGATGGTTAAGTATACATCTTAGCTTTGCCCTTATCTCTCTTAGCATTCTCAGTACGTGCATCCTTAACTGCAATCATATAATTCACGCAAGAAGTGAGCATAACAAGCTCAGCAAGTTTATCAAAGGATAACAGTAATACCACATTCGTGAATTATATAACAATTCATACATAACTGAACAAATAGTTATGAAGTATTATGAAACAATAATACTCTAACATTTCATATCATCAATTCCCAAAGTATAGAGTAGATTAGGAATTTTGAACCGGTTGATAGACCATGAACAGTAGCTTTCTGTTTTCATACTTGAAAAGGATATCACAGCACTAAGGTTGTACATCCGCATTACTTATGAGCACTTCAAGGTGATCAGCCTATAGTACTCTATGTTGATCAACATTCATCCATTAAACGTATTTACTTTTAAGTTTTGGCAAACTCGCGTGCCCATCGAATAATCGATGAAAAATACTTTTGTTTGTTCATAGACAAACCATACCTTCACATCCGTACCAATTACTTGGCATAGGATAGCATTAACATTTCTATATAAAAAGATATGAATACAAATCAATCTATATCTAACGAGTAGTATAGCCGAGTTAAAACTGGCATTGACCCTTTCTTTAAAACCTGACATGCAATTCAGTACAATGAATCACATAAACTTGACTAACGTGAAAGTTAGACAAGCGTTAAGAAAACTTGCCTTTCAGCGTCTTCAAATAATTTAATCGACTGACCACAGCCTTTACAGAATCTACATGACATATTCACATAGCACACTGTAATTAGCTATCAAACAATTACTCAAATTGTTTCTACCAACTTCTTTCTCTTATATGCCTTAGTTAACTTTATTTCATTAATAAAGCCAATCTGACTTATTACCCTTTGTCCCGGCTTATTAACCAACTTACGTTTATTAACCAGACTCTATTATCATTGGCGAAGTACCAATGTTGCTCACCGATTATAGTTCATTGACAACACGTTGTGTTCTTCGTTCATCAGTTAATAACACGCGTTCAATTCCTAAATTTCATTACCATATATCTTAGTATAGGTAACATAGGAATAGTTTTAGTACACTCATTAAGTGTATAAACTTAACTAAGATAGATCCCTGAACAATTGCAGTTCAAAGCTAAGTTATTTAACAAAAGTGCGCTTTCAGACATGCATGGCGTGACTTCCCTATACAAGACTCAAGGCCTGCGACGCCGCTTCGATACCCATGTCTCGGTCTCTTGCACATGGCGAGACTTCCTTAAACCAATAAGCGCCATGCGGTGCCACTTTCCAAGAATCCCTAAATCGTGCGGTGTTGCGATGCGGCACTTTAAAGATCGTTCTGCGCCATATGGTGCAGACCTCAAAGACTATAAAAATTCAACAGATAAAAATTTTGGTGAGTTTCCCGGATCCATAACTTCTTCGTTATAAGTCCGATTTGGTCTGTTCAAAAGCCTACACATCATAAATGATATACACTATGCGTTCATATAAAAATTCGACACTTTTGAATCCGTTAACTCAAAATTCACTATTGATTTCATTTTCTAAGCGTTTGTAAACGTTAATGAGCGTTCAATGCTCGTTTTATTTGTTTTAAGTCGGAATCCGACGATTCTTGAGTGCACGACTCTTAAATACCCTATCTCACATGTTGACATTGAAAAACAACGTTTTAAAGTCCCACGACAACTTTTGACTACCAATCCAAAATTTATACGTTTTTGACGTTTAATGTCTAATTACGTAAAATTCGTCATAACTTCGTTACTCATGTTCTAAAAGTCAAATCACATGTAATACTCCGTGGACTTCAAATCTACATCCTATCCAAGCAAGATGCACATATTTACGTTTTGGTGGAGTTCAATTGTTTATCAACAATCAATCTTAACAATCAATATTTTCATGATTTTAAGTTATATCTAACCTTATGATTTCTATGATTTCATGACTTATAGAGATTGAATCTATAACAAGTCATCCTTATTCCACCATACTAGACATACACAACCCATTTATGATTTTCCATTCAAAAAAAACCAAAAGAGATGGAATTAGAATTAAGGAGTATTACCTTAAGAACTCTTAGGTAATCTTGAAAAACTCTTAAGCAAAGCTTCAAAGTAGAACTTTTGGTTGAGTCTAGCTCTCTCTCTCTCTCTCAAAATCTAGGTTGGCAATTTGAAAAACTCACAAAAGACCAACTTTAGCTTTCTATTTATAGGAAAATGAAATGGAGGGCAATTTGGTTAATTCACCATCACCTCCTTACTATTCAACACTTTGTCACCAAGTAAAATACTTGGTGACCAAGTGTTATGCTTGCCTTACACACCATGCCCATGGGTCATCCCCATGGGTTTTACCCATTTGGTGACCCACCGGTTCGATCCACGGTTCGGTTTTCTTGGATCAGGCTTAATCATTCTAATATTGGGCTTTATCTTAGGCTTAACTAATTATTTCATTGGGCTTACCTATTCAATTGTTTGGACTAGACATAATCCAATTCAAATGAGTTCACATTAAGTCTTAACTTAATTCCATAATACCAATCGTATTCTACACTTATAATTTACGTATTATTTCCATATAATACTCGTACGATATTCGTATTGTACTTCGTATTAACTCGTCGTATTATACATAGATACTAAATAGTATCATACTAGTATAACACATTTTATCATTATCAAAACTCCTTCTACACATCTCATTTCCTTCTCCGAAATCATTCTACTCAACCCTTAGGTTTTAAGTCCGCAAGCGAAAACTTCGTTTGCCATAAATGAAATATTATTAGATATTTCATCTTATCTTAATATTCGATCATTGCTCGTTTCTCGGAATTTCAAAATAAATTCCCGAGTAGAAACGGGTGAATAGTGTTTTTTTTTACGGGAATTTTTCGGAAAACATTTATTTTCGTCTTGAAAATTCTAAACAATTAATTCTAGCACGTAGCCAGATTACTAACCATATAAGCACATTCTAGGTCATAGAACGACCTTCACATAGCTTACTCACAAAATTAATCAATTAAATTCATTTAATTCACATAATCAAATAAAAATTTAATTATCATAAAAATCCAATTTTCTAGGGCGTTACAGTAGTTGTCTTTATTTCAGCTTCTTCACCGTTCATGGTTTAATCATTGGTCTTCATTATCATACGGTCAAACCATACACAGGGTGTAGGTTCTGCCCGTTTAATATTTGCGTACACTCAACCTTCACGTCGGTTAAAGTGTTTAACACTTACATTTCATTCTAACATTCTACATCCGAATCATGATTGGCATCCATTAACTTTATTACCATTCGTTACGACTTTCTTGATACCATTCGTTATTCTTCCTCAATGTCAAAGCCATACGGTTCGCTGTATGCTAAGACCATTCATTCATCGCAATTGCGTTGCGTTTACGTTCTTTGTCTTTTAATCTAATTTAATCTTTCCGTTCAACCTTTACTAAAGGTTTAATTCACTTGATTAGGTGTTACATTCGATGAACTATATGTTCATTAGCTTTCGTTATACTTCCCCCAGGATTTGAGCTGTTAAAAGCTCATCACTAGGCTTTATTTCTGACCTGGCAAGGCTGCATGTGTGCGGTTCCCTTTACATTTCTCAGCAGTAGAGCCATCGGCATCGGCGCCACCTCTACCCTTGCGTTATAACTCGCGCTGCAACGCGAGTTTCCAGTGTCAAGCTTCTTGGTCTGGTGCTACAGTGCCACCTTACAAAGCATGGTTGGCGCTACGGCGCCAAGCCCTAATTCTTGAAAAAAAATTCTAAGTGTTAACTTGTTTTGAGATGCTTACTTCCCGATCTCATAACTTATTCGTTATAACTCAGAATGAGGTCGTTCTAAAGCTATTCTCTTTCTTATCTTATGTACTTCAATCCCCCTTGGACAGAAATTCATTCTGAATCAGTTAACATGCCATTCAATTGGCTTAATCTTCATCCTTCGTTCATTTTATGTTTTTAACGTTCTTCGTTTGTTCGTCCGTAATTCGGTCATCCGAACTCGGAATTCTTTCGTTCTTGAGTCCACGACTCACGTTTTCTATTTTCTCTTGCATTCTTATAAAACCCCACACATTTGGATTCATTTACTAACTTTCTAATTCCCGTTCATCTTTTACAAAATTTTTGTCATAACTTCGTTATAGCTTAGTTTTAATCCGTTCTTCATGAACATTTCTACCATTCCTAACCAATAAATAAGCATCTAACTTATACGCGATGGTTTTAAACTTGTCCATCAACAACAATTACACTACGATGGTTTTAAATTTGTTTATCAAGAACGTTCTTCGCGTGTTATTCGCGTTCTTCATTCGTTCTTCATTTTTAATCGATATTTTGATTACGATTTCACTTTTTATTAGAATTCGATGTTATAAAATACCATTCCTTACTTATTTCACCGAATCGTTCATATGATTCATTCGGAGCGTTCAAATTCATTACGAATCTTATACTTCCTTAAGAAATTTATAAAATAAACTTTAATTCTTATTTCTTCATTTTCTCATGATTTCAACCATATGAAATCATTCCTAACATCTTTTACTTCTCATTATCATTAAGCTATGTTTTCAACATATAAAACTTAAAGAAAATCTAAATTAGAAGTTAGGTTTTAATACCTTTCTTCTTTATTCTTCTTCCTTTAGACAAAGTCGGCGATTCACTAGCTTTTCTATTTTACGAACACCTTCGATCCGATCATTCATTCTCATTCTCTTCCTTCTCCTTTTTCTCCAAGCTCTCAAGCTTTCTCTCTCTTCCAAAGTGTTGGTTAATTTAAAAAAAAAATCAACTAACACTTTCATTATATAGATTTTCAAAGCTAGGGGCAAAATAGTTATTTTGCCCCTAGATTTACTATTCACGCCTCCTTACTCCATCTCCTTACTATTCGTGAAACTTCCCTTGGAATTTTTGTGGTTTTGTCTTTCGAGATTCGTTCGACAGTTTTAAAAACTGCGATTCTCGGAATCCAAATATTTTTGGATATTTCGTCTGTCGTTTACAGTTTAACTTTTACATATTCTTTGGATCTACGTAAAACTGAAAAACACTTTTTGACATTAAGCATTTTCCTTCATGTTTTCCCCTAATGTAGTTAAATGAATGAAAAGTACATAATATTACTTTTCGTCATTTTTATTTTGTCCGATTTCTGCACGTTTTTCGAGAAAAACTTTTATCGGCTTACTTAACTTTTCACGATATATTATCATTAAATCTTTCGACGGAATGTCATTTCAACATACTGAACTCTTTAAAAGGCTTAGGTTATTCAAACCCTAACCCTTAGGGTTTTGTCGGGTAAATAGTGCCTATTTCGTCTTTTTCCCAGAAATATTTTGATCCGAAATTTTTTTTTTTTTTCTTGAAAATTCTTACTCGTTCAAACTAGCTCGTAGCCAGAATCCTCCCGATTTATAATCATCCTAGGTTCTATAATGATTAATAAACACATAGCACAAAATATTATTAATAAAAATTTATTTTATAATAACTAATTCTTTAAATCTTAATTTCTGAACAATCTGAATTCTCCTGGTTGTTACACCTTTCCTCGACAGAACTTTATAGACATTATCAATAATGCAAATAATAATATGAATAAATGTGTTATCTAAATTATTAATTTAATAATATAAAATATTGTGCAGATGATACTGTGACAATAATTGAATCAATAATATGAGATACTATGCAGCAACTACTGTGGCAATCATTAAATGAACTGAGTGACTTCTAACGTAAGCATCAATAATCAGAGATATTATACAAAACCGTGTGCTATTGTGCAACCACGCGTATTACTGTTCTTTTATCATCGGTATTTCAATAGTTAACAGTAAAAGTTTAGCCGTTATTTTTATAAAAAAAAAGGTTATTTATGTCGCTTTCTATATCCGACAATCATTCCGTTGTAAGGTCTTCCAATAATTGTGTCGTCGTACAGATATTAAAAGTAATATGCATACAAGCCAATCATGTATGATGATAAAGCATATACTTTGTAATTAATCTTATTTATTTATTAATAAAAGAATTATTTATTAAAGGCATTTAATTATCTACATGATGCTATTTTAATAATATGTGATAAACCCATAGTTTTAAGCAATGCTTTTAGAATCATGATGTGATCATGCTAATGAGATCTAATTCTTAGATAGCTTAAAACTAAAATGTTCTCAATCAATGGATTACTAAAAAGGAGATTAGTGAATCCGGATAGATTGGTACATACGTTGCTTGCTCATTGGATGAGGATGATTGATCTCATGATCATTTGTGTGTAGACAATAAAACAAGTATGTAGGTGCTTATTGGAGAATAAGTTCACTGAACGTGACTCGCTAAGGGATACCTAATGGAGTGTTTGTGACAACCCGAGAATTTAGACAATTTTATAAAATCTTAAAAGATTGAATAGATGTTAAATAATAGACCTAGACAGAAGATAAGTGTATGTATTTGACATTTTTGGGAATAAAATTTTGTGAATTTAAAAACTTTTGGTGAAGGTTTACAGTGTTAAGAATATCTATGTATATGGTCATATATGTGTACAGTATGTGGTTAAGGGTCAAGGGTTGACCAGATAAACTATATCAGTCATAAACTCTAATAATATATTAAGAACCTCGACGTTCAGTTAGAAAACCCTAACGACTGATAAGAAACCCTATTACCGGCTATGGAAACCCTAATTTTAGAACTGGGAATCTGAAACCCTAATTCGGATTATTAAAATCCTAATTGGGAAGCTTGAAGATAAGTGTTAAGGTTTTTATGTTATTGATTTTATATTAATTAGGGATAGCCCTAATTGATTATTAGAAAACCCTAATTGTTCAACTGAAAACCCTAATTCACAATTAGAGAAAACCTAATTATTAATTTATTGAGTTTAATGTTACTTAGGAAACCTTAACCCTAATTAGCAAGCTTGAATGTGATTAGTAAACTTTACTATAATTAGGGAACCCTAATTATAATTTTCTATTTTTAGAACCTCATTTGAAAAGCTTAGAAATTTAAATTGTGTAACTTTAGGGTTAAACCCTAAAGGTCAAACCCTAAGGGTTAAAACCTAATGATTGTGACAAGTTACCAAGTTGTCATTCACTTTATAAGTCACATGACCAAACTACCCTTTTTATTATTTTAATGAGGTGGAGTGTAGATCTAACCCTACTTGTGGTTGGTGACCAACACTAAGCTAGCCATGTGGTCTAGTAATCCACTTTAATCATCAAATACCATCCATCTTGCATCCTACAAATTCATTGAACCTAAGATCAAAGTTAAAAAGTAAGGAAATTCACTTACTTTACTTTTCAACCTAGCCAAGACCTTCTCTCTCTAAAAATTCAAAAATGTAGAGTGAGAGTGAGTGATAAGTTAAGCCAAAGTCAGCCTTTAGCTTGCCAAGAACAAACATCAACGTCGGAATCAAGATCAAGCTCAAAAAGGAGGTATAAAACCATAACTTGAAAATCTATGCATTTGATGTTAGATGTTGTTAATGATTGGTTAAATATGTGTTAGAGGGTGTCATTTAGTGATCTGGGTTGTTAGATCCCAGATCCATAACATCTAGATGCTCGAAATTAAAGATTTTAAAAATCTGGAAAACTGGATAAATGTGGTCTGACAAACGAATGTCAGACCCCATAGATCTTTAACTGTTAGTTGTTTTGTGTGTTTTATGTTATAGATCTGTATTATGTTATGTTGCCTATGCTCTGGAACTTGAATCAAGCCCAGATTATGTATAGATTAAAAGTTATTAATGGTCAAAGTACGTTGACCGAGCATGAAAATCGTGTCTGGAAAACCCAAAAAATCTCCAGAAAACCCAGATTTTTCTGACAACCATTTTTCAGGCCATGGATCTTGCAGTATGTTAGTGTTTTGGTTATTTTGTTGTTTGATCCTTGTAGTATGATATGAGGAGTAAAGATCCATATCCTTAGATCACCCAGATCCTAAACAAAATAGTAGAAAATCATAGTCAAACTACGTTGACCGATCAGCCTGAAGAACAATCTGGAAAACCCAGATTCATCAAAACCCATTTTCTCTGACAATGTTTGACTAACTGAATCTTGTGATTGTATTGATAATATACTGATATTATGTTATAGGATTGCTCTTTTACATGTTTACTATAAGTATTAACATTTACAACACACTAAGCAAGCCCAGATTGCATGTTATAAGGATTAGAAAGTGGGAACCTCGACTGTTCTTCAATTTCTGGAAAACCCAAAAATTGAAGAACATGTCTGGCAGTGAATTGATGAGCTTAGATCTCTCTTATATGTTGTGGATTGGTCAGGGTCTTTGTTGATAGTTATATTATTACACTTATACTATAATTATAACACTTAACCTAGTCCAGAAACCCTTTGATCAACGATCTAGCACTGGTCAAAGTGGGCACCTTGGTGTCTGACATTGAATTCTGGGTTTCTTCAAGAACAGTCCAAGAACACTTATAGCGACAGTTTCGTCGCTATAGGGCCCTTTAGTGACACTTATTTTCTAAAAATTAATTATTTTAATAAATAATTATAGAAAAATAGTTTTTAATTATTAAAAATACATAATAAATTCCTAAAAAATATTTTAAAGCCTAAAAATTAGTTTTTAATTATTTTGAGTATATTTCATAAATATTTGATATTTTTGGAATATAAATGGTATTTAATTTATTTAATTATAATATTAACTAAATTATTTAAAAATGATTTTAATACTTGAAAAATCATTTAAAATTATATTATGGTATAAGAAAATATTTAAGTTATTTTAATGACTTTTAATATTTTATGATGAATTTCATTAATAAATTATTATTAATGGTAGTTAATGTATTTAATAGATCTATTAAATAAATTATGAAAAATAGAATTAATGCTTTAAAAATTATATAAAAATAATTTAAGTGTTATAAAAATATTTTAAGTTATAAAATATAACTTTTGATATTTTATCATGAAAAATATTAATATTTTAATATTAATGGCGAGATAATGAATAATGGTTCTAATTAATTTAAAATCATTTAATGGTAATAATAAAGTGTTAAAAATACTTTGAGATATTATAAATATATTATAATATTATGTTAAGGATTTCATTAATATTTAATATTAAATAAATATTAATGATAATGGAATTAAGTAGTATTTAATGCATATAAATATGATATTATTGATTGAAAAATCATAATAAATGGTAATAATTATCTGAAAATTATTATGGGCTTATGAAAATTATTTTGACTGATTAATAAATTATCTAAGATAATTGTTAAGTGTTTAGGCAGAGTTTAATTGAACTTAAACTCGATAATTATCCGACTAGACCGTCGGGAAGTCCTAATAGTACCAAACTCAACTCAGACTGCAATAGTTTGACTTGATACTAGGTCTTATGTGTTGTATAGACTGATAGGATTATGTGGAAATGTGTTTAGGTTATTTTATATTGTGATGATATTATTCTAATATTTAGAGATCGGTATTATCTATATTAGGTCTTCGGATAAAGCTAAGTTATATTTCGTAACTGTAATCAACGGAACAGGGAAGTTTTTCTTAAACTCTACTTAGAGTTATTTCATTCAGATATGCTTATGGTTAATCATTTCTAATTGGCATTGTAGAATTGTACTCTGTACATATTGCATGTATAAGTCAGGTATGAAAGGCTGATCACCTTCATTACCATTCGATTCAGATATATTTGTTCATGTTTAATACTTGTTCAGTCAAAAGTTTGTTCGTGCTAATTCACAACTACATTGTGAATTATAGCCAGCTTATTATTCAGACTCTTTCAATCATGATATATCCTTAAATAAAATTTAAACTTGTTGGGCAACCTTCATGCTCACCCTTGCTATATCATGATAAAACATTGCAGATTAAGGCGAATGTGTCAGATACAAGGACAGGTTAAGGACAGATCCAGCTTTAGTTTACATGTGCAGATAGATTGGTAACAATAATGTATGATAAAATCTTTATATGTTAGATAGGATAATGAATTGTGTATAAGTTATGGTTACTTGACCTTGGGGATAGTGTATAATATTTAATGTATAAACAATTTATGTTTATATCTTCCGCAATAGATAGAACTAGTGTACCAGATCCGTGGTGATTTAGGACCCGGATTTGGGGGCGGTACAGTTTTACTTGCCTGCCAATAGGAATTCCTGTAGTGATAGTAGTACAAATGATCCTTAGACTTGAGATCATCATAGAATCTTATATATAATGAATTACACTTTGACTTATTCTTTACACTACAAGAAATCTCACATTTTATGATGAATTTTTTGTCACGCGCAAAATTTTCTCATAATTTGTTAATTAATAATTACGAAATTCATAATCGTCACTAAAACTTTTGTTTTTGTGACGACTTTTAATTTTGTTACTATTAATCATTTATATCGTCACTAATTTACACATTTGATGACGATTAAGAAAATTTCATCACAAGTTATTTTTGAGGTAGAATTTGGCACCAAAATTTTGGAGGGAAACATTTTAGTGACATTTTGTAATAATTGATGATAGTATTTATAGTCACCAATTATTTCTTTCGATGACAACATAATAGTTTGTCATTAATTATTTGTAAAATTTAGTGACATGTGCTTTCGTCACTAATGTTAACATTTAGTGACGCCAAATACAAATTCATCACAATTTTATTTCGAGGCAACATTATTTTTGGAGGAAAATTTTTTAAAGATGGAAAAATAATAATTTATGAAAATTTGTATTGTCATAAATACAATTTTATATGACGAGAAAATAGTTTGTCACTAATTAGATGAGTGAATAAGTGACAAAAATGGTTCGTCATAAATTCTTATATTTAGTGACAAATACATAATATCGTCATAATTTTATTTGGAGGCAAAAAATTTCCGAAGAAATTTTGAGGGAAATTTTTTAAAGACGAAAAAAATAATAATTTATGATAATTTTTATTGTCATAAATACCAATTTTATATGACGAGATAATAGTGCGTCACTAATTAGCTACGTGGATAAGTGACAAAAATGGTTCGTCATAAATTGTTATATTTAGTGACAAAGTACGTAATATCGTCACAATTTGATTTGGAGGCAAAAAAAAATTAAGAAATTTTGGAGGCAAATTTTGTAAAGACGAAAAATTAATAAATTATAACAATTTTTATTGTCATAAATATAAATTTTATATGACGAGATAATAGTGCATCACTAATTAGATGAGTGGATAAGTGACAACACTGGTTCGTCATAAATTCTTATATTTATTGACAAAGTATGTAACACTACAAGAAAATAAGGTTGTAGTGAAGGAGAATTTGTGAAGGAATGAATTCCTTCACATGAGGAGTTTTCTAGCGAGGGAACAATGAAGAAAAAAAATTAGTAACAATATAGTTATTCTGAAGGAAAGATCCTTCACAATTTAGATTTTTTCTTTCGCAAAATTGAGATGATAGAAGGATGTTTAGCACCAATATTTAATGAAAATTTATGAAGAAAAAATATTATTAATGAAGAAATTATTACTTGTTATATATTATTGATGAGATATTTTTTTGCGAGAGATAGAATTACTCACTATTTTATTAAAATAAGTTTTTTAGAATTAATTATAGTGAATATAAATTGTATTATATATAAATAGATTAAATTTTTATAATAATAAATTTACTTTTAATAACACTTTTTAAGTAATTTATAATATCAATTATTTTTTGATAAGCTTTAAAATAAATAATTAGGGAGTGATTGTGAGATGCCAAATTTTATGAAATGAAAATATTCAATTTTCTTATAATTATTATTTTATTTAGTAAATGGTTAAATTGAATAAAGGTTAAAGTTAAGGGTGATATTTGAAAATTTTACAAAGTAAGCAAGTTGATATATAATATTCGTTGTGTTGGAGGAATATTCGTTTGGTCGGAGAATATTCTTTTTGTCAGGGAATATCCGTACGACAACACCATCATTGGTGGACCCCACAACGGAATAACTGTCGGAGTTAGAAAATAACAGAATTATCATTTTATAAAAATAACGGCGAAAGTTTTACCGTTAAACTATTGAACTACCCGGGGGTAAAATTACAGTAATACGCAAGGTTGTATAGTAGCACATGATATTGATTATTGATGCTTACGTGAGAAGTCACTCAGTTATACTCAATTATTACTACAGTAATTGTTGCATCATATCTCTCACATTATTGATTCAATTATTGTCACAATATCATCTACATAATATTTTATATTATTAAATCAATAATTGAGACGACAAAGTTATTCATATTATTATTTGCAATATTGATAATGTCTAGAAGTTCTGTCAAGGAGAGGTTTTATCACCTAATTGGGTGCCAATAGGAAGAAAACCTTATTGAAAAGCCCCCTCTTTTCTGGGAATGACCTGGTTGTTAAATATTGTAAGTTATAATATTAATAATGAATAAGTTCTTGTTGATTAAAGATGAAATTAATAGTTCCATTGTGTTGGGATTATTAGTGTTAGTGGAAATCGATATTTATTTCGATAATAATTGATGTCTAGAAGTTATATTGACCAATCGGGTAATTAGTCGGATAAATGAGTAATTAATTGCTAATAATTCACATGCTTATAACTATGTGTTCACATGTGTTTACAATTGATTCACATGTATATACTATTAGGGGAGGTGGTGCAAGATTGATAATACTTGCATGACTAAATTAAAAATGAAGGTATAGATGAAGGTACTATACTGTAATTATTTTTTTCTCATGTATAGAACTATTGATTTACATGATTGTACTATTGATTCACATGATGTACTATTAGGGGAGGTGGTCCAAGTTTGATAATACTTGCAGGACTAAATTAAAAATGAAGGAAAAGATGAATGTATTATATTGTAATATTTTGAGCCACAAAACGTGCAATTATCGAAACTATATTTTCCTATAAATAGAAGGTCATTCTTCCTTCATTCTCACCAATTCACTAAGACTCACAATAGCAATTATAGAGAGATAAGCTATAGAGAGAGAAGCTATAGAGAGAAAGAAGAAGAGAAGTCTGCTGCTTCACTATTCTAGTATCCAGTCTTCTTCTGAGGTAAAGGGTATTATTTATTTCATTCTGAAGAGATATTATTTTTTGTATTCGTATGAATATTATTTTCGTTCAATATTCATAAGGAATATCATCTTCGTTCAATATTCGTAGGAATATTATTTTCGTTCAACAGTTGTAAGGGGTATTATTTATTTCATTTTCTGAAGAGATATTATTTTTCGTATTCGTATGAATATTATTTTCGTTCATCAGTCGTAAGGTGTATTATTTATTTCATATTCTGAAGAGATATTATTTTTCGTATTCGTATGAATATTATTTTCGTTCAATATTCGTAAGGAATATCATCTTCGTTCAATATTCGTAGGAATATTATTTTCGTTCAATAGTTGTAAGGGGTATTATTTATTTCATATTCTGAAAAGATATTATTTTTCGTATTCGTATGAATATTATTTTCGTTCAATATTCATAAGGGGTATTATTTATTTCATATTCTGAAGAGATATTATTTTTCGTATTCGTATGAATATTATTTTCGTTCAATATTCGTAAGGGGTATTATTTCTTTCGTATTGATGAAGATAGTCATTTTCTTTCAATACTCGTAACGGTTGTTATCCCATTCTTTATTATTCTGTTGGAATAACCTATGTACGCGGACTACCGCATGCGTGGTGAAATTCTTCTGTTACTCAATTCTTTATTATTCTTTTGGAATAACCTGTCTACGCGGACTACCGCATGTATGGTGAAATTCTTCTGTTATTTCATTCTTTATTATTCTGTTGGAATAATCTGTCTACACAGACTATCGCATGCATGGTGAATGACCCTTCGTATTCATTATTTATTAAATTGTTGAAATGATCTGTTTACGTGGATTACCGCATGGCGGGTGAAAATCCATTTGTAGTTTTATATATTCTATTATACTTGTATGAGATATCATTTCTTTTGTACTCGTCATGAAATATCCTTTTCTTTTATATTTTTCTTTTATGAGTACTATTCATGGAGTACTATTTATGGGTACTATTCACGTATACGGTACTATTTACGAATACAAGTCACTATTCATGAGTTACTATTCACAGGGTACTATTCACGACAAAATTGGTTTCTTTTTTTGACCAAATTATCGTTGATTTATGAATCTTTCCCTTAAAATTAAATCCATGTTTTGATCATATTGTTTTTATTATCATATATAACATTTTTATAATCCTGGTGATGAAATTTCTCTTTAAATTAAGTTTAAAGATGGGTAGATTATTGGTATGATCGTAGCTATGGGTTCTCTTTGGCCAGTAGTGCAAAGATGAATTGTTGACTGGTATGATCATGACCATTTAATATCTTTAACTTAAGTGCAAAGGTGAATTGATCAACATGGTTATAATTATTGTTTATATAAATTCTGAAATGATTATCTATTTCTTTGAGATATTAATATCTTTGGCCCGTAGTGCAAAGATGACCTGTTATTGAATATCTTTGGCCTATAGTGCAAAGATGAATTATTGTTGAATATCTTTGGTCGTACTGCAAAGATGATCTGTTGTTGAATATCTTTGGCCTGTAGTGCAAAGATGAACTGTTGATGAATATCTTTGGCCCGTAGTGCAAAGATGAATTTATTAGTATGATTATGAACATGAACTGTGATTTGGTATAACCATGATCTTTGATGTTTCAGGTAAAGACAGGTGATGAAAATTATATTCATCTTGGATGCGAAGAGGAATTTAGAACCACAATTATGATTATGAGTTATTCACATGATTGTGGGCAGGAATTGTTGATTGATGTTACTAGGATAAAACATTGTTGGTGGACTTTTAACATGGAGAAGATAATAGACTTTATGGTCTATTTGACTCTTCTAATGGATTGCTCGTTCCGCTGCCACTATGGTTGAAAAGTTTTATCATCTTCCATATGTTCTAAATCTCTGATTTATTACTGACAAAGGCTATTGATAATTTAATTATCTTTAGTTATGATATTCTTTACTAGGCTAGTTGTGTTCACCCTTTTGCTTCACAATTCCTTTTAGGTAATAAGAGTGTGGTTGGGTCGAGCGGGGGTAACAAGGGAATAGAACGATGGTCTATAGCTGTTGAGATTTCCCCTAAAATAGTATGGAAATAATTTTATTGAGAATTTTAGATAAGTGTGTCGTATTTTATACGTCATTTTAACCGTTGATTTCGGTGAACCGAATAGGGTGAGGTGAACCCAACTTTGGAAGGGTGTTTTGCCACTATCATACAAGATGTCTAATGACAGACGACTTCATGTTATCATAAGACATGGTTGTGCACATGTACTTACTGATTATATCTATGAGCACTACCTATATAATCTTGAAGTTTGGTTGAAATATAATTCTCAATTGGAGAAAATGGAGATAATTATATGTCTAGAGAAGACTCATCATTGCAAAGAACATGACAGTAATCTTCTCATTTTTTTTTGGGTCTATTGGGTCAACTAAGGATAATTCTTGAGTCATATGATATCTATCATAACTTAGATGCATAGCCTCTCATGTACGAAGGTTTCCTTGAGCATTTTCCAAAGATTTTAATTTCTAAAATAGTTATTGACTGTACTTTTATGTAAAGTACCATTGTAAGGTGTTGTGGTCGAGGCACCATGAGAGTTACATATATTTGTATTAAAATTCACAGCTTATGTGTTGTCGTACTCTGCACGACAGTTCAACAGTTGTATAAATGAAGTTTGTACTTGATTTCTGTAGTGTGATATCTGGCGACTCAGAATGGGTCGTGTGGACCTATTTTGGGGGAGTCACAAATGGTATCAGAGCTTAGGGATATGGTCGCTGGCGGAGATATGAGTCTAGAACTAGGATGGGAGAGACGAGTAATATACTTCGCTAGTGTGTGACTTACCTAAGCTAAAATTGTTTACTTGATAAGTTGACAAATTGTGATATGTCGAATAACCTTTGTTTTGAAGATATATTCTAGAATGATATTTGAAATACAGGAGATGAGCAATAGGAAAATCATGATATAGAGGAAATAACCGGGAAGGTACAATCCGAAAAGAAAGTAAGGTATTTTTATCTCTTCGAACTACCAGGTACGTAAATTTCGAGGGCGAAATTTCATAAGGAAGGGAGATTGTAAGATTCCAAATTTTATGAAATAAAAATATTCAATTTTCTTATAATTATTATTTTATTTAGTAAATGGTTAAATTGATAAAAGGTTAAAGTTAAGGGTGATATTTGAAAATTTTACAAAGTAAGCAAGTTGATATAAAATATTCGTTGTGTTGGGGGAATATTCGTTTGGTGGGGAATATTCTTTTGTCGGGGAATATCCAAATGCGACAACACCATCATTGGTGGACCCCAGCGGAATATCAGCTTCGGAGTTAGAAAACGATGTAATTATCTTTTATAAAAATAATGGCGAAAGTTTTATCGTTAAATTGTTGAACTACCCGATGGTAAAAATACGATGTCTGGTGGTTGCATAGTAGCAAACGATATTGATTATTGATTCTTTACGAGAGAAGTCACACCGGTTATACTCAATTATGCTACTGAAGAATTCTTGCATCATATATCTCTCATATTATTGATTCAATTATTGTCACAGTATCATCTGCATAATACTTTATATTATTAAATCAATAATTGAGACGATAAAGTTATTCATATTATTATTTGCAATATTGACAATGTCTAGAAGTTCTGTCAAGGAGAGGTTTGGTCACCTAATTGGGCACCAATAAGGAGAAATCCTTATCGAAAAGCCCCCTCTTTCCTAGGAACGACATGGTTGTTAAATATTCTGAGTTATAATATTAATGATGAATAAGTTCGTGTTAATTAAAGATTAAATTGATAGTTCTATTATGTTGGGATTATTAGTGTTAGTGGAAATTGACATCTATTTCGATAATAATTGATGTCTGGAAGTTATATTGACCAATCGGGTAATTAGTTGGATAAATGAGTAATTAATTGCTATTAATTCACATGCTTATAACTATGTGTTCACATGTGTTTACTATTGATTCACATGTATTTACTATTAGGGGAGGTGGTGCAAGATTGATAATACTTGCATGACTAAATTAAAAATGAAGGTATAGATGAAGGTGCTATACTGTAATTATTTTTTTCACATGTATAGAACTATTGATTCACATGATTGTACTATTGATTCATATGATGTACTATTAGAGGAGGCGGTGCAAGTTTGATAATACTTGCAGGACTAAATTAAAAATGAAGGAAAAGATGAAGGTATTATACTGTAATATTTCGAACCCCATAACATGCAATTATTGAAACTATATTTTCCTATAAATAGAAACTCATTCTTCCTTCATTCTCACCAATTTACTAAGATTCACAAGAGCAATTACAAGAGAGATAAGCTATAGAGAGAGAAGCTATAGAGAGAAAGAAGAAGAAAAGTTTGCTACTTCACTATTCCAGTATCCAGTCTTCTTCTGAGGTAAGGGGTATTATTTATTTCATTCTGAAGAGATATTATTTTTCGTATTCGTATGAATATTATTTTCGTTCAATATTCGTAAGGAATATCATCTTCGTTCAATATTCGTAGGATTATTATTTTCGTTCAATATTCGTAAGGGGTATTATTTATTTCATATTCTAAAGAGATATTATTTTTTGTATTCGTATGAATATTATTTTTGTTCAATATTCGTAAGGGGTATTACTTTTTTCATATTGATGAAGAGAGTTATTTTCTTTCAATAGTCGTAACGGTTGTTATCTCATTCTTTATTATTCTGTTGGAATAACTTGTCTACAAGGACTACCGCATGTGTGGTGAAATTCTTCTGTTATTCCATTCTTTATTATTCTGTTGGAATAACATATCTATGTGGACTACCGCATGCATGGTGATTGACCCTTCGTATTCATTCTTTATTAAATTGTGGAAATGATCTGTATACGTGGATTACCGCAGGGTGGGTGAAAATCCATTTGCAGTTTCATATATTCTATTATACTCGTATGAGATATCATTTCTTTTGTACTCGTCATGGAATATCGTTTTCTTTTATATTTTCATTTTATGAGTACTATTCATGGAGTATTATTCATGTGTACTATTCACGTATACGGTACTATTTATGAATACGATTTACTATTAATGAGTTACTATTCACGAGTTACTATTCACAGGGTACTATTCACGACAAAATTGGTTTCTTTTTCTGACCAAATTATCATTGATTTATGAATCTTTCTCTTGAAATTAAATCCATGTTTTGATCATATTGTTTTTATTATCATATATAACATTTTTATAATCCTGGTGATGAAATTTCTCTTTGACTTAAGTGTAAAGATGGGTAGATTATTGGTATGATCGTGACTATAGGTTCTCTTTGGCCAGTAGTGCAAAGATAAATTGTTGACTGGTATGATCATGACCATTGAATTTATAATTGAATATCTTTAGCTTAAGTGCAAAGATGAATTGATCAACATGGTTATAATTATTGTTTATATAAATTCTGAAATGATTATCTATTTCTTTGAGATATTAATATCTTTGGCCCGTAGTGCAAAGATGACCTGTTGTTGAATATCTTTGGCATGTAGTGCAAAGATGAATTATTGTTGAATATCTTTGGTCGTAGTGCAAAGATGACCTGTTGTTAAATATCTTTGGCCTGTAGTGCAAAGATGAACTGTTGATGAATATCTTTGGCCTGTAATGAAAAGATGAATTTATTAGTATGATTATGAACATGAACTGTGATTTGGTATAACCATGATCTTTGATGTTTCAGGTAAAGACAGGTGATGAAAATTATATTCATCCTGGATGCGAATAGGAATTTAGAACCACAATTATGATTATGAGTTAGTCACATGATTGTGGGCAGGAATTGTTGATTGATGTTACAGGGATAAAACATTATTGGTGGAATTTTAACATGGAGAAGATAATAGACTTTATGGTCTATTTGACTCTTCTAATGGATTGTTCGTTCAGCTGCCACTATGGTTGAAAAGTTTTATCATCCACCGTATGTCGAAATCTTTGATTTATTACTGACGAAGGCTATTGATAATTTAATTATCTGTAGTCATTATATTCTTTACTGGGCTAGTTGTGCTCACCCTTTTGCTTCACAATTCCTTTCAGGTAATAAGAGTGTAGCTGGGTCAAGCGAGGGTAACAAGGGAATAGAACAATGGTCCATAGCTGTTAAGGTTTCCCCTAGAATAGTATGGAAATAATTTTATTGAGAATTTTAGATAAGTGTGTCGTATTTTATATGTCATTTTAAACATTGATTTTGGTGAACCAAATAGGGTGAGGTGAACCCAACTTTGAAAGGGTGTTTTGCCACTATCATACAAGATGTTTAATGACAGACGACTTCGTGTTATCATAAGATAGGGTTGTGCACATACACTTGCTGATTATATCTATGAGCACTACCTATATAATCTTGGAGTTTTGTTGAAATATAATTCTCAATTGGAGAAAATTGAGATAATTATATGTCAAGAGAAGACTCACCATTGGAAATAACATGACAGTAATCTTCTCATTTTTCTTTAGGGTCTATTGGGTCAACCAAGGATAATTCTTGAGTCATATGATATCTATCATAACATAGATGCATGGCCTCCCATGTACGAAGGTTTTCTTGAGCATTTTCCAAAGATTTTAATTTCTAAAACAATTATTGATTGTACTTTTATGTAAAGTACCATTGTAAGGTGTTGTGGTCGAGGCACCGTGAGAGTTACATATATTTGTATTAAAATTCACAGTTTATGTGTTGTCGTACTCTGCACGACAGTTCAACAGTTGTATAAATGAAGTTTGTATTTGATTTCTGTAGTGTGATATCTGGCGACTCAGAATGGGTCGTGTGGACCTATTTTGGGGGCGTCACATTGATATTCTTGTGATCGAGAAATGCTTGCTTCTTCAACTAAGGACCTTCCAATTGAGATCGTGATCAATATTCTCTCAAGGCTACCGGTGAAATCCCATCTTCGGCTCACTTCAGTATGTAATTTTTGGTATTTTCTCGTCAAAAGCCCTAATTTCATCACCATACACCTCAATATCTCCATTTCTCATAAAACTAATCTTTATTTCGTAGTTATGCTTCGAGAAATGGTTATGTTTGGTAGGATTTACTACTTTTCAAATTTTACATTTGATGAGCATTATGATAGGTCGCGAATTCGGTGATTGGTAGATTGAAGAAGAAGATAGCTGAGTTTCAAGTATTATACCAACGAGATTATCATCTTAAATTAGCAATCAAAAGGTATTATTATCTTTTTATGCTTTAAAAGAAATTAGGGCTATGTGTTAATTGATACCTGCGATTGAAAGTTATGTGACTACATGAATATTTAATTTGTGAGAATTGATTGCTATAAAATTTGGGGTTGTAACATACTGAATAAGGATGTTATTATGGGTTTTAGTTGTAAACGAATGGCTGTGAAATTGGTAACACAAAACTATGCACACCAAATGTTTGACAAAAGTCCCAAGTGAACTGTTTTGGCAGAACCTTGGGACAAATAATTGTTTCAGGGATACTTGGAGAGTTGATGATCGAATGGGCAGTCATCGCCTTTCATGCATGACTGACGTGCAAAATGATAGCATGGCTGCAACACCATGAAGGATAATAACATATAAAAATGTATCACATAAAGACCTTAATTTTGACTTATCAAAAAGAAAAAATAACTCAACCTTGCAAGAAGAAAGATAAATCATTCAAGAAAAAATGCAAATTTATTCAATGCCTTCAAATTTGGCCAAGAAATTAGTAGTGGTGGTGTGATATAAGAAATGGTATTAAAAAGTATTGGGCCGTTGGCAAATTAAGAATAGCATACCCCAAAATAATCCTAGAGTAGAAATGTATTTCTTTTTGGAACTAATCTAATCTTGGAACGGAGTAATAATTTGTTTAAACATATTGTTCAGAAAAGATCCCAACTTCTTGTCTCACAGTAATAAAAATTTACCTTAGACTTTGTCAATGGTATTGTATCATGAGAAAATTTGCACTTCTCACCCTGTGAAAACATAAAGGAGGTAAACATATCATGAGCATATGCATGTGAAACACATGAGCTATTAAACTCCTTATCCACAAATAAAAATTTAAGTGAATATTAACAACCTCGTGGCATCTTCCTTTGAGATAGTGGCGACAATATGTTACTGTTTTTGGTTTTAACACTGGTTGCAGCTTCAACCTTTTAACACCAAGTTTTCTATTTGTTTCTGCTCGCTTCATTCTTTCTTTTTTCTGCAGAATGAGTAGTGGTGAACAAATTAGTTGAAAATGAGCATATACTAAAAATAAACATTTTATTATTAATTTTTTTGGTACAATAAGTAAATATTATAAATACTTTGAGGTTGTAACATTAGGTACTTAGATGAGCATCATATTAAATGCCAATGTAGACAGTGTAATTTTCACTCGCATTCATAAAACAAGAATGTAAGATCAAAATATGAAATTTTTGGTATTTCAGAGAGCAGATATACCTTTTTCTTATCTTTTCTTTCCTGGGTCTCGGGACCCCGCTTTCTTTTCTTATTGTTGACACCAGCATCCTGCCAAAATTGACCAGCATTACACCAGATTAGATCAAGTAGATTTTTGAACAAAGCAACTCACCGTGATGCCATATAGTGAACTGACTATGAATTGGGAAGTAATCAAACCTCACCATCTCGACATGATTATGCAAAATAATTATTTTTGATCTCACACATTTCTTGGTACTCTAGTAAAAGGCTTTCTTTTAAAGAAAGTTTTCCAAAGGCCATCAAAGTAATAATGTTCAATACAACTTATAGAACATTTAGTCTTTCATGTTCAATTTATTCATAATTCTAAGATTATCCCATAAATTGGTTTGGCTGGAGGTAAGCTTGTGGATGGTCAATGTTGTAGGTTTCCAAGGGATAATGGAGACATTATGGATTTATCCCTTTTTTTTGCTTTTTTATGTTTCTGTTGGTTGGGATAAAGGCAGAGTGAGGGGTGGTAGACCAATATTAAAAATGCCAATGTAGACAGTGTTATTTTCGGGGATGATGTTATCATAGTATCGCAAGTTATATTTTGTTAATTTTAGTTATGTTTTGATGTGCTAAACAATGTAATCAATCAATTTTCCCTTTTTCCTTATGGGTTCTGTTGCTTTGCTTTTGTAGGGCACATCGGACTGCAATTTGTAAGGCAAAGAGGGGTGGATTCAAGGATACTTATGCTGATGATTTGCTCGCACCTGTCCTGAAGGTTTGTTTTATTTCTTGCGGACTTTGTGTTGAAATAGTTCTAAAGATAAATAATGAAATTTGTGATTCTACCTTAGCGTAATGACAATTTTGTATCTTTTATCTATGGTAGATACCAACTGGGCCCGTTTGATGAGCATAATAAAAAGTAAGTTTTATTTTAATTTCAAAAATTGCCAAGCTACTCTATTCACCTGTCAAGATTGCCCATTTGTAATATTGGTTTGAGCTGATGATTTCTTAAAAAGCATACTTTAATATTAAAAGGAGCAACATGGATAAGTAAGAGGTTTTCCTCATGGAAGGAATATGAAAGGAGATCTAGAAAAAGAAATTAAATCCTGTAATATTCATTAACTCCATAAATATTCATTAACTAGCCTAAATATTCATCACTCCAATCCCTGAAGAACAAAAGAGGACCATAGCCACCAAAAATATAGCAACATATCAGAGGGCCAAAACTCTTGACCTGCCCTAAACATTACAATTAAAGCATCTCATTTTATCCAAAATTTTAAAATAAACTTAATACCTCACGTAACTTCCAGCAACCTCTAAAAGAAAAATAATCTAAACGTGATCTTTATCCATACTGACCAATTTAATGATGCTCGATACTTTCTGTTTCACTTTTCAAAGATACCCCCAAAAATACCAAATTATCAAAAAATTCTAATATATGGAAGTTGAAACTATACCTCCTCCTCCTGTAAAGTGAACTAAAAGTGACAATCACTAGTACATAAAGAAAAAGTTAACACTTTTAGCTCTTCGGTGACAAAACCAAGAGATTATAAATTTCAAAAAGCCGCCACTGGAAAATCTTCTACTAGGATTCTGATCTACCTTCGATTATAATTTGATGTATGAATTGACCACCATATAATGAGTTGGATCATGACCCTTAGGTAGTCTTCTCGTTTTCCTCCTACAAAGACAAGAAGAAGTTTTTGAAATGACATTCTATCACTCAAAAGGCTATGAGATATACCAAAGTATAAGGTCAACAAGGAAAAAAAAACCAAAGTATAGTATATATACATATTATTTTTTTATAGTGATATTGATGTTAGAATGGCTTCTATATCGTGCAACAATTCCAATATTATTTCCCCTACTACAGGCTTTTGGATCACAATTTGTGTATTGCCAAAAGAAGCTGGAACTCGATCCAGAAAAGATCAAGGTCAATGGAGGTGCAATGGCTATGGGGCATCCTTTGGGTACAATAGGTATTTTCTACATAAACTTCCATCCTTTTACCCTCCTCTGTCTTTGATTGGAAATTTATGTGTTACTAAATTTATCAGGATTATTTTTATTTAGCACATATGTTATTAGGGAACTCTTCCAATTATTAAGATAATTCTTGGACAACTGTCTTCTCAAATATAGTTTTCACTTGCATTTTAAATGTTGGCCTTTTCCTGTTACCTTCAGTAAGTGGACTAGTTTTGTAGGTTATAGTGTGTTTACCTTTCTTTTTGTAGTCGAACTGTAACCTATATGATATTGAAGATCTACTTCGTGAATCTCTTCTTTATATATGTCACAAATGTGTTGTGTACCCTTGACCCTTGATAAATAAAAAATGTGTCTTTTATCTTTTGTAATAGGATGTAAGCATGTTGCATATAATATTCCCGTCTTATTATTAGTTTTGTATTATTTTTTCCTGATTTTCGACGAATCATCTTGATTTTTTGAAAGACTGCATTTTTTCCCTCTTCTTTCTCCGCTTTCACCAATTAGAATATTAAGTTGTGAGTGTGGCTTTTAACCTAAAACTTCCATGCATTACATGGTTTGGTTATGAAATGAAGTTATAGATTGTATTTAAAATGATTAACTAAACCACTCAACATGATCTAGTTGATATGTTAATGTTCCTTGTTCTGTAACTTATCCAGTAAAAGGTTAAAAAATAAGCCTTGATGTGTATAAGTGTACTTACATTCTCTATTTTCTCTAAACTGAAGTGTGTATGTTGCTGAGGTTAATTTCAGTCTAAATTATATTGGTTCTTGTAGAAATTGTTATTAGCCAAGTGCAACCCATTGATACAAGACACCCTAGGATATAAAATCTCTACACTACTAGAATATGTAATACATTATAAAAGAGTGGAGAATGATCCATTCCTTATTGGCTGATGTGCAACTTGTGAACAGTCTGACTTCTCTTTCACCCTTTCTGGAATCTGAAAATAGAATTTGATGGGCTTTTGGCCACCAATTCAGCCCATAGTCACATGAAAACTTAAAAAGTTATAATAGTAAAGCTGCATGGAGTTTTGCTTTCTTTTACTACGTTTCTTTCCCTTTTGATTTTCATGATTTTGTACATGTGTAAACAGGAGCCCAGTGTGTTGCCACGTTGTTGCATGAGATGAAGCATCGCGGCAGAGAATGTTGCTTCGATGTTGTGTCAATGTGCATAGCTGTGCCTCTCTCCTTCTCTCTCTGTGTGTGTCTGTGTCTGCGTGTATATTAAGAAATTGATCGTGTGATTTGCTAACAACTCTAATTATTTGCAGGCACGGGGATGGGGGCTACCGTTGTTTTTGAAAGAGGGGACGCATGTGATGAAACTTGCAATGCTCGTAAAATTGAGTCCAACAACTTCCTCTCCAAGGATACTAGATAGAATTCATATGTTTTATACATTACCCTTCTGTAGTGTAACCAATAATATCACAATTTGGGTTAGAATTCTGATAAAGCTATGTCATAGAAAGTAACTCTTTGGTGACAAATTATATCGTCACTATTATATATTCATTTAGTCACAACAACTAATTTTGTCACTATTAATAACTCTTTCTGTAATGAGATGTATCGTCACCATAAGTATTTAATTAGTAACATTGAAAAATGTGTCCGAAAAAATAATGCTTTGGTGACAAATTATTTTGTAATATTATTTAAAATATGAAATGACAACGACATAATTGTCATGTTAAATATATTATTAGGTGACGAATTGTTCTATCGTCATTAATTTTCTTATTTTTGGTGACAATAAACACAATAACATGACGAAAGAATAGTCATAAATATGACAATATTGTCGTCATTAAAATTAGATGATTTAAATAGAGTAACATATTTTCGTCACTAAAATAATATCATTAAATGACAAAAAAAGATTTTCGTCATTTAATGCACCAAGTTTTGATGACGAAACATAATATAGAGTGACGAAAGTTTCATTCAAATAGTGACGCTATTAACGTCACTAAAAGTAATTAATTATAGTGACAATGATGTAGATCGTCATCATAAGTTAAAATATTTAGTGACGACATCAAATATTGTCAAATAAACCTAATACCACGCTCATACGGTGACGGTCTCTGTGACGATTAACAATCATCACCAAATGTTTTAGTGATGAAAAATGAATTTTATGTGACAAGTTTTAGCGTCATTTTTTGTGTGATTTCTTGTAGTGTTAAGACTCTTAGAGTATATTAAAGGGTATACTTGGGTGTAACAAGTTATATATAGAGATAATGACTGATCAATAAAGAATCTACCACTTCTAGTAAAAGAAGAGAATGTCCTATGTGATTCGATAAATGACAACCTACGAATCCTTGGCCAAGGTGGAATGAAATTGGAAAGTAGTTTCTAATTTGCATTCATTAGGAGTTTTGTATTTAAGAATCAAAATACATATAATTAAATAAAATAAGACTTGACAGTAATTCCATGTCTTATATTTAATTGGGACATTGTATGGTGGAAGGATTGAATTGTATAGTAAATATTTACTCAATGGTTCTTTTATGATTAATGTTAAAATCTATATTATCTGGAAAGTCATTGTTCGCAAAGGAGGCTTATCCCTATTGAAGAATAAATATTTTTATTTAAATAAATTAATAATTTTATTAATTTATTTAAATAAGATTATAATTGTTCTAATTGATTTATTCACAACCATTATAATATGAAGAACCTAAAGGGTCACACCATTAAAAAAAGAAAATAATTATTTAAGAAGTTAATGGCATAATCCTAATAATATGTTAAGTATATTTAATTTAATCTATGGTGATAGAGTAAATTAAATAGCTTAATATTTATTATTTAATATTTTGAAATATTAAATATAAATTAATAAGACGTGTCTTATTAATATTATTACAATTATTATTAATTTTAATTTCTAAAAGAGTTTAGGAATTAATTTAATATAAGTACTGTAAAGTCCCCAAATTCAGGTACTTGAAACCCGAACTCAGTGCTTCATGATACCATTTTTATGAGCGGAATAATACTAATAATAATAACAATAATATAATTATTAAACTTAATTTACATATCAGAGTTTATTCCCAAGTACGCAACCTTTAAACATTCATTACAATACATGATAGATAATATATATCATTCTCATCTTAATAAAACCAAACAATTAAATAATATATAGCATAACACTCATTCATCAACTTTTCCTTTTCCTTTGCTCTTGGCAAAAGCCTTCTGGTTGTTCACACTTAGCTGAAAATATTTAAATTAAGCAAGGATGAGCATTTGAGTGTCCAGCAAGTAATAACAATTGTAAATATTAGCTAAAAGGATTAAATATTTTCTTAGTACTACCCTTCTACAACAAATCAATAGTTGTGAAGTAATCTGACCCGATAATAATAACATAACAACTCTCTATCAAATTTTTAAAACTACGTACTGACTATAAATAGGGTTAAGGTGACATACTATGAACATTGTTTTCAATTTTCGAATAGGTTTAGTAGAACTTCATCCGCAAACCGTCATAACTTACGAGCACGGGGGGTGATCATCACGTTATGCCCTGTATTTATCAATACTACATGCAAGAATGATAATATCATTCACTCTGTCTGCCTTGGGCGCATAAAAGTTTTTCCATGTTTGGGATGTTCAAACATAGTCGGGAATCTGAATCAAAACAATTTGATTGGATACAAAAAGGTTTAATCATATTCAACGATATTTCTAAATCTGTGTCTAGCTACTCAAATAGCTTAGACGACTTTTACTTATTGTATACATACTGGAGATCAATAGGTATATATATATATATATATATATATATATATATATATATATATATATATCAACATATGATTAAATACAATGATTATCCAAGTGGGGACACTTGTTTAACCATATATAGAAATTAAAGAACATAATAAATATCTGAATAATAATATAATACCATGTTGATAATCAATGATCAGATATAATATATATATAAAATAGGGTTAATAATCTGGTACAATAATAATATAATTCTAAAACTTTCTTACTCATGTCCATTGCATAAAAAAAATGCAAAGGTAGGATACTTACCTGGTCTGCTGCTTACAATACGCAACTTAGATTTTATATTTTGTATAACAACCTATCAGTAATAAGATCATTTTACTAATTAGAATAACATATCGTAGCACATAGCACTGCTATTTGCAGTCAACACATAACCTAATCACATTGTCACATATATTTAACAGTCATTGAATCACAAACAAACACTAATACAATCAAAATATCTAAGTCCAGATCAATTTCTAAAATATTTCGGTGTACCGACGGCTTAATCGGGTAATTATCGAGTCTAAGACTCTATCCCGTAGCTCAATAACTGTAATTATCAGTCATATTATTTTTAAATGACTTATAAATAATTTTTAAACATTTATTATAATTTATCAAAAAATTTCAAACTCCGGAATCATTATTTAATGATTTAAATATTAAACAATTCTATTATCATTAACATTTAATTAATATTAAACTATTAATGAAACCATTGCCAAAATATTAAAGTTATTTATAATAACTCAAAATATTTTTAAAGTATTAATATTACCCTTAAATGATTTTTAAAATATTTAAAATTATTTTTAAATAATTACCATTAATATTTAAATATTAATGTATCATTAATCAAAATATTAAAAGTCATTAAGTATAACTTAAAATATTTTTAATTCATTTATATCCCTTTTAAAAATGATTTTAAATTAATAAAACCATTTTTAAACTATTTATTTAATATAATTATTAAATAAATTTAATATCATTAATGTTAAATTAATATCAATAATATTAAATTATTAATGAAATTATCCTTTAAATATTAAAAGTTATATTTTATAACTTAAAATATCTTTAAACGCTTTTATTTTATTTAAAAATGATTTTTATAATATTAAAATTATTTTTAAACTAAATTATTTAATATAATTATTAAATAACTTTAATATCATTAATATTAATTAATTAATGAAATTTACCTTTAAATATTGAAAGTTATATTTTATAACTTAAAATATTTTAAATACCTTATTATTATTTAAAATGATTTTTAATATAATAAAATCATTTTTTATTAATTTATTTAAGCATTTATTAAATAAATTAAATATTAATAACATTTAAATAAATACTAATATTTATGAAAAAATATGTTAAATTATTAAAAGTTAATTTTATAACTTAAAATAATTTTTGTATTTTTCAGAAATTATTTTCTTTTTTTAGATAATTTTTGGAAATTAAATTAATTAAAATTACACAGTTTGCCGCTAAAGGTACCTATAGTGACAAAACTGTCACTATAGGTGTTCTTCAGCAAACCCAGACATTCAAAGGCAGTTTTGAGGGTGCTACTTTGACCACGATTTAAACCTTGATCTTAATGTTATCCGGGCAAGATAATGGTTTGATGGTGTAGTACTACTGTAATACTACAAGATCTAACAACAAACAGGGTCAAAACATGTACCAAAAGCAAGATCTAGGCTCAAGAACAAGCTGTCAGAGTTGTTCTTCATTTCTGGGTTTGCCCAGAAATATGAACAGTTCGACTATTCATATTTGGGCTTCCACAACTTGAACTCCTGTTGATGATTATGTGATTTAAGACTTCCAGGTTGTAGCCAGCATGTCAATGAACATATTCATTACATAAAACAAGTCTAACAACATCACAACAAGTAGATCCATGCCGGTCAAAGCATGTCAGAAACCATGTTCACAGGTTTTCTGGGATACCCAGAAAACCGATTTCGTGCTCGACCATGCTAGTTTGACCGGCCACTACATTAAATCTATATGTTATTTAGATGATCTAGAAGCTTTAAACTGTAGTCCATATACAAGATTACAACCTTATTACATCAACAAGAACAAAACAACTAACACCTGCATGATCTAGCCACATGAACATCGCCGTCGAACATTTTGGGCAATTTTCGGTGCGCTGCAATTGCATGGTCACGGTTTGGTCACAATGAGGTTTGACCACCCATATCTGACAATCTGTTCATGCTATGACCTTGATTCAAGTTTCAGAGTAAAGATCTCATATCACACTACAATATCAAACCACTACAAGAAATCACACAAAAAATGACGCTAAAATTTGTCACATAAAATTCATTTTTTGTCACTAAAACATTTGGTGACGATTGTTAATCGTCACAGAGACCGTCACCGTATGAGCGTGGTATTAGGTTTATTTGACAATATTTGATGTCGTCACTAAATGTTTTAACTTATGGTGACGATTTACATCATTGTCACTATAATTAATTACTTTTAGTGACGTTAATAGTGTCACTATTTGAATGAAACTTTCGTCACTCTATATTATGTTTTGTCGTCAAAACTTGGTGGATTAAATGACAATAATCGTTTTTCGTCATTAAATGATATTGTTTTAGTGATGAAAATATGTTACTCTATTTAAATCATCTAATTTTAATGACGACAATATTGTCATATTTATGATTATTCTTTCGTCATGTTATTGTGTTTATTGTCACCAAAAATAAGAAAATAAATGACAACAGAATAATTCGTCACCTAATAATATATTTAATATGACAATTATGTCGTTGTCATTTCATATTTTAAATAATATTACAAAATAATTTGTCACCAAAGAGTTATTTTTTGGGACACATTTTTCAATGTCACTAATTGAATACTTATTGTGACGATACATCTCGTCACAAAAAGAGTTACTAATAGTGACAAAATTAATTGTTATGACTAAATGAAAAACAAAATATAAAACTATAGATCTAGAAATAAGAAAAAAGATTACACCAATAATATTTAATCAAAATGATTGTAATAATACAAAGCACCACTAATAGAATAACTAAATTTCCATTTCCATCATATTTAACCGAAATAGTAAAATTAGAATCCAAAGTATCATCCATTCTACTTAACATCAATAATTTATCAAGTATAACATTCTAAACAAAATATCCAACTTTTTAAATATAACCATAACGAAAGTTAAGAAGTTTTGAACATCAACAAGCTGATCAGGAATTATTTTTGGCTCTTTCTGTCCTTGGACTAGTGCTGCCTTAATCAACCATAGGAATTCTGGATTGTTTGCCAACTTATTTTGAATTCTCGAGGTTATATGCTTTTGTCTCCCAGACTTGTCTTCATAATTGTTCCTACAACCAAAAAACATGAAATACTGATAAATAACCACAAAACATAAGACCCTTAAAGAAACTATTTAGAAGCGAAACCCAGAGAGGGAAGAGAGGTTCAAAAATTTCAATTGATTCAAAGATTAAGTTCATATTTTCTATCAATTTGAAGGTAAAAAGAGTATAGAAGTGCGTTGGAACTCAAGATATGTTAAAGGTGAAAAATTTAATGCTGAGCAGCGATGGAACTCATAATAGTCCAATGCAGCAGCCGTAGAAGCAGTAATCACCAATTCAAAAGCATTAATAACAAAGATATTCATATGGGAAAATTGCATCCCCAACTCAATAGGCATTCAGGTAAGCATTTATCGTTTCAAATGTTGTAGCAGCGACAACAACCAGCAAACATCCCCAGTTGAACATCCAACCACCTAGCCCAAATATCTGTTGTGATCAGAACCCGAGTTGAGCCATCCCGAAACTCCGCTATTATTTGAAGGCATATCTTTGATATATCTACATCATCAATACTAATGCTACCCTCTCTGGGTTCTACAACCCGAAAGATGGCTTGTATGATGGTTGATTTGCCGCTCCCAGTCCTTCTTATTACACCAATTTTCTTCCTTCCAGGAAATGTGATGGTTATATTTTTCAACGCGAATGGGAGATGCTCAGCATAACGAATCTGCAAGTAAAAGCACATTCATACGTAAAGAAATGCAAGTAAGAAAACTTTTTAAACTATGATTTTCATTTTTCTTTATTCCTTTTATAGGTAGCATCACTTTAAATTATACTTGCAATATTTCTATAGGAATTTTCTACACAACTCTTTGATATGTAACACTAAGCACAACATATATTTGATTATCTTTTACTTCTTAATACCTTGCTGTGAAGATTTACCTGCATGTTTTAAAAATATTGTTAGGTTTACGGCCGCTTTATGATGGTTCTGCAATTTTCAATCACCGGAGGTGCTTCACCGGGTAAGTTTTGAGTACTAAAGATTTCTTTCAATTTGAAATCATTTTAATTTTCGCATTGCATATTATTCCAAATAAGCGATGCTTCGAACATTTAAATTGATTCCATATGTGATCGACAACCCTGTAATGCTCGTAGAATATTCATCCATGCTTTGATTAGTTTGTTGTCCAAGACCATAGTTTTTTCTTGATAAAGAATAAATTTGATATGATCTTAGGTGATTTTCAAGTAGGCTCCATGATCAAAACCACCAACCATGTACTTTGCATACATACCCTTGAGCACCCCCTCCACAGAAAATAAAAATAATAATCAAAATCAAAACAAGGCTAGGCAAGTAATCTTTCTTACTTGGATCGATAATTCCTTTTGGGAGAGTCACAAGCAAAACCAAATGAGAAGCCAAATACAAAATTGGATAACCTGGTTCACCGAAAGAAGCCACTTCATTAGCGACATTATGAAACCATGGCCTTGAGTAGTTGTCAACGAGGCGAGAGGTTTGTTTTAGTAAAGCGATCTTTTGGCCAAAAGCACGGATTGTTCTTTGCTCACGATAGTTACTCGCAAAGTGGTGTAGGATTGGAGCTATTTGTATCCATGATAAGCGAGCCAATTCTCTTGCGGTTGGTGTATAATATTACGCCATCATTAACAAATATTAGATCAAGATTACAAAATGATAACACTTGCACACGCGTGTGAGTAGCATTTCCTTGGTTCATGGACTTGGCGATAAGTTTGTTTTGAAAACTCAAAAAGTATTATCCTTATCCTCTATATAAGTCTTATCTTATTGATATTGTCCTTGAGTCTTTTTTTTTGAAGATGAACTATAAAGTTCAAGTGCTTTTGATACCGAAGCAAATCGTGTTGTTTGGAAATGTGTAATCGTTTTGATAATAAAGACTAGAGGTAAAGGAGATGTCTTACTTGGTACCGGATGCAAACGGTTGTTACTAGAATGAAGATGATGAATACTTCCCAAGCCACTGCGTGACATTACTATTGAAATGGTCCCAAGAATCGGATTGTTGAGAAAGCACACCAACCTACTTTAAAACTAATAATAAACAAAATCAAAAGTTGGACCTGAACAACTAAAATCTTTCAATCACCCATCTTCAACATATGTATGTATATTATGAAATCTCATAATAGAAAGAATTTAACATAAACCAATTCATCCGGTGTACCAACAGCTTATAGGATTCTAATTTGTCCAACCAAATTTTGCCTTGATATCCACCAAGGTACAATCGGACTTCTTTTAGTAATAACTCCCATTCTTCTCCAATATAAGATTTTTTCCGGGCATCATGCAAACATGATGACCTAGTAAACAATATAATTATCACTTCTTCAATCTCATGAACCACAATATCCATCTCCGCTTTTCGATTCAATTGTTTTGGCCCCATCATAGCAAAGATGCAGACCTCATTCCATGAGTAGATCATTACTTTCTTCTACAACATTAACCAATTCATACTCAACTAGTGATGATTATTATCATCTTTAAGCGTGAAGTCGGGCCGCTTTAGTCACTTCAACACATGACCACTTGTCCACGCCTAACCTCATCGACCCTTGAACATGTCAATTTTAGCATTCATGTAATATTACAAAGAAAATTGTTCTTCATCAAGTCCACTACAAAAAGGTATACAAGTAATGAAGTTAGACTCCTCATAAAGTTTGACACTAAGAATCATAACCATCTCAAACTTCGAATTTCGACAACTCAAGGCTATTCTCGCAAACTAAAAGTTAGTATATACTAAATTATCCTCGCATACATGAAGCCCAAGGAGCAAACAATTTTCTAAACATGCACATTTTCAAATTGGAACCAAGATTACTTTAATTAAATCATTTAAACTACGGAACCTTCAAACCATATAATCAATCAAACTGTCAAACATGATCACATCTAAAATTAACTTACTAGTTGAAGTGCATTCTCGCACATGCTCGATAGTATCTGAGAAGTTCTCTTTGCTATTAATTACAACCAATCGGTTTTTTGCGAGTTATCTTTCTCTTGAGAATTCTCCAAATAATAATAAAATTTAAGAATCAAGGTGGCGTGCAGGATGAGGTTTACTTCTTGTAAGAAACTCAACTTGATTGGTAACATAAACTATGGTCTTTTCCTTAAGAATCCCCATTAGGCACTCCTGAAGCAGATTATATAGAAGAAACATCGTTCTCAATCTCCATATTTTCTCGCTTCATATCGAGGGTATTGGAAAATTAGAACATGGATTTGGTAGAAATACTAACCTCAAAGAGTTATTCTACAGCATATGTGCATCCACCGCACTAAAAGGATCATCGAGTAGGTATATATCAAAGATCCTCGTAAACTACACAATTGATTGAGCCAAGAAAATGTTACTAGCTAGAGAAATGTAGCTTTTCCATACGGACAATTGTTTTTCTTCTTGATTCTTTTCGTAATTTCCATTTAGAAGTGGGTCGCCGATACCATTAGGAGAGTCGAGGACTATGCATGTCTTCCTCGAACCGAAATACCCAACAGCAAGTGGACGTAAGAAGAAGACTAGGAAGTCAACATAATCGGATATACTAAATTGTTCATGGTTTGTAATTACAAAATGGGCCTCAAGAGTTACCTAAGCAAGAGACAAAGAAGAAGCGCGTGATGACCACCAGATTCTCGTAATCCAAGGAACTTGCTACACTTATCTTTATTAATTTTGTGTAGTGCAACTAATGTAATAACGCATGATACTAATTGCATGATTTCTAAGGTTGGTGTCATCTTAATTTTGTCACGCATCTTTTTAGTTAGCCAATCCACATTACGGTAAATAGAGATGCTAGATTTCCCAATCGGTACCTAAGTAAGTTTGAAAGAAAGATAAACAAATTAGAAAATGTGTACAATTTCTTATGCATAGAAAAACTTTAAAAGTAAAAGAACTTGGAAAGGGCTGAAATTATATCGGTGGTTATAGAATTTGAAGCTCGCCAAACAGTCTCCACAAAGGTATGCCAATGTTGTTAGAATTTGCATCAATCAAGGCCATCTCCACTCCCGCTCTAACCTTCAATAACAAATACAACATAATAAGAATTGCGTAAACATTTTAACTTCAAAAGGTTGTAAATTCAAAAGGATGAGTATTGTCGAAGTCACTTTCGAATGCTCAAGGGCTTTCTCGCTCAAAAGCCCTCCAGGGGTAGGGATAAAGTCCGTGGAATTTGAACAAGTTGTCCCGAGTTGTCCTTCTTGAGTATATCTAGTGGAATTTGATCAAGTTGACCTAGAGTTGTAACTGCTAGTATGTCCACGATGGGGCTTGTATGTGGAAAATACTGTCTTCTGGTCTTCACCCATGTGAGCTATAGTGAAGGCCTTTTCGATCTCTTTAATCCAGGTTTGCGCAACTGTCGGGTCAATGGTTCCTGCGAACTCTGGAGGTCCCACACTCTTAAAATCTTTGAAGGTCGTTACTGGGACAGCTTGGGGAACGGGTGGTACGGGTTCGTTTCTTCCCCTCAGAGCTTCTCCCAATAAATCTACCAGTCTCTGTATTAGATCTACAGGACCTCTCTTATCATTAACTGACTCTTCTGGGACAGTTATTCTACATCTGGGTGGCATTTTTTGCATCACAAATTTTTCATTTTATTATCTAGTTATAATACTTAGACATTTCTCAATAGAACGAACTACAAGTTTATAACACGATTCTGAAATAAGATCATTTATATTCATATGCCAAAGGGTTACATTACTTGTTCTTTTCTAGCATACTGCTATAAATGATACACATATCCCTACTATCACAAAAGACAGGGACATACTAACTTACTACCCCTCTAGCACTTTTCAGAAGTTTTGGGGGTTTCACCACTATCTCACATCTTACATAAAAGATTGAGATTACAACAACATATAAATAACACATAAATAAAAATACTACACTACTGAATTTTTCCCTCTAGACTCAATCTAACATCCCACGCTCAATGGCGCTCTGATATTCCTTCTAAGTGATATACACCACCATGTCCCGACTTATGGTATGTTGGGTCTGTCCTTGCTCAGCTGGGTAATGATGTACCCCATCTATCAATCTCTCCATGGTCGTGCGAAGAGCATAGCTCATCTTGTTCATCTTCCTCCTCTTGCACCGCACCTCATCCTCTAGGTCATCTGCCCTATCATTGGCTTCTTCCCACTTCTCCTCGAAGTGAATTCCTATCCATCACCTCCATCTCTAACTGAATTCGGAGAGCCTCCTTCTCCGCCCTCTCACTCAACACTTTCTGCTCTAATTCCTATAGTTTTCCTGCCACTTCAACATTCCTCGCCACCGCTCGATGAAACAAAGTTCCCATCTGGATCCCTGCTTCCTTACGGTGAGCAATCTCCACCTCCATCTCCTGCATCACTAGCTGCCTCTGATGGTCCTCGTCCCTCAACTTCTGGAACGCAGACTCCCTCTCCCTAGCCTCTGCCTCAAGCTCCTCTACTGTACATCCCAACTCCAATATCTTCTCCTCATACTCTCCTAACATCCGATCCTCAAAAGTAGCCTCGTTGGAGTCCTCTACAGGCTCGGGCTCCTCCTCCAAAGGCTCCTCCTCAGGGTCAGACTCCACCTCTTCCTCATCGTCATTATCAAAAGGGGCTACTACTAAAATAGGCTCTGCTATCAAGGGTGTCTCAAATACTATGTGGATATCACGTGGCTCCTCCTCTACTGATCGGCTAGGTCCTCCCATGCCAGTCATCCTACAATCACCAACATAAGACAAAAACAAACAACAACTCCATTAGAATGTTAAAAAAACATAAGTTCATTGTATAGAATGAAATTACATTTCATAACACACTAAGCCTCTCAAGGAAAACTCTACATGAGTTTTATCTCCTTCCTAACTTCTAAGTTCCCTTAAGTTATAATCTAAGGACACTCGATCCTAAGGTTTATAACTAAGGCTTTGATACCAACCTGTGACGCATCCAAATTCGGACCTCCACTTGGTCACTCGAATTCGGTTCATCACGTTCACATGGTAAAACCATAATAACTAAAATAACGCATACACAATGGAAAATCTATTTTAGAATAATATACGATGATTTATTATAATTATTCCCCCAAGTCTTACAACCTACAGTGCTTAATAGATTATATAATAATATCTAATAAAGACTTATTACATGATCATACTTAAGCTTAAACATAGTCCGCAAATAATCCTAACATAACATAATAGCTTTAAACATAAAAAGGACAAGCCAGTCGGTAGCCTTGCCCTTGCCCGTGTCTTCTCCAGTGACACCTCCCTGTTCCTCCTTAGCTGAAAGGTTTTAAATAAGCAATAATATCACAAGGTTTGAAATATCGAAGGTTTATTTCTAGGATAGTTCAAAGTGTCAGAATAACATCATGAATAAGGGATATAAAAATTCAATATAAATCAACAGATATATATGAATTCAACGGCTAACAATGTATCCAACTGGATAAGCAATTTATAATGAGCAGTCACTAAGGACTGTGGAACTTCCACTAGAGTTACCAATATTAAACTGATAACCCAAAATATCAAGTACTATAGATGATCAGTCTACAATACTTCACGTTATGCATAACACCACAATAATATTTATTCATGTGTTGGGGTTTCCAACAACATACACACCCCTTACCAAAAGGGTTGTCCAACTCAGTTTTCAAGATTTCGCACCAATGAATTGGTTTGGACAGTTTTTTTATAAACATGCATATAGTCTAGCCGAATTAAATGGCATCAACTCTTTCACAATATTCAAGGGCAATACCAATTTCAACATGAATAATAGCCTTCACAAGGGTTTAACATACTAACTCATTTGAACGAGAAAGTAATATAACTTGTATTCAAAGGGATAAGCTTACGGTATTGTTCGACTAAATAATGTAATGGTTTTGCACAACAATAATAGTAGGGTTCGGATACTTGCCTCAAGCGTAGTTTATCCACGTTAATAAATCAACACTTTCGAATCCTATTTATAACGCATTATATGTTCAAGATGTTAATTAGCTAACACAGTTTTTAATCAAGCTTGACACGATTCAAGTATACACACGCATATGGTACAAAATCAGTTTATAAGTCATTATGAATCAACTACTTAGTTACAAGCAAATCAAGAATGCTCAAGGTTAAGACTTCCTACTCATAGACTTTTCATATCAATGCAACACCGACTTATCAACTAAGCATCACACATATATATGTATATCAGTAAGTTTTAGATCACATTTAGCATCATAGGTATCACGTATTTACTGTCCAAAAGATCAGAATTCATTTTTGGGATTCGAATGGCATTAATCAGCAGATTGGCTAAGTTTAGGGCCAAGGCCAATGCTTGCCATCCCCGACTTCTGCCAAGTCTTAGTCATTGCCTTTGGATTCTGTCCGGTCTCGAATGCACAATCATACCTAATGTATTTTGACATGTTAAAGGCTTTCACATGCTTCTTAGATCAATCTAGGCCCTTTCTTGCATAACATGGTTCTAAGTTCGATCATTTCAACAAATTAAGGTCATTCAAGGTCATGAAACCACAAAGTCTAGCATGCTTGTTTTCTAAATTATACAAGATAGTTACAACACTCATATTATACATTCTTGTGTGTATTCATAACACATACATGAAACTAACACCGCTTTAGTTGAAAATATGCTTTGTACGTGCTTCATTTGAAATATAACATATAAGCATAGTATATCCATGGTTACACTACATGAGTTAATCTAAGAGAGTCATTAAATATGATCACAAATGTCAGATTCTAGTCCTCAAGGTTGTTAGAGTTTATGCCCTAGAGGCCAATTATTTGATATAATTGCTTAACGTTTTGATATTATATTTGATTAAATAAATGAATGATTTTATTATGGTTTTATTTATTGCGTTATATAAATGTTAACATAATAAAAATCCTTAGAATAGTGATACAAATTATATAGTTTCAAGTATGTGACTTGAACATGAGATTATATAATTACAATTAGTATCATTGTTCTTAGATGTCCCTAGTCGAGTATCATTGTTGATGGGACAACAATGATGCATTAAGACTAGTATGTGGATTAACTGATGACCAAATCTCATTGGTCATAAATATATGAGATATTAAGTCAATGCATAGGTACATGTTAGAGAACGATGTACTAGACAGACCAACCATGAGAATTCTATGTGGAGCATTATGCGAAGTGTCATTAGCAATTCTCATAGTGACAATGATGTAATGGTCCTCCGACCTGAAATCACTATATTACTACACGAGAATTTATATACTTTGATATCATCAAATGTCACCTTTAATAGGGTGGACTATAAAGGTGATTATTAGGTACATCATGAATCGTGTGAGGAATATGAGTGATCTTGATGGAATTTAACCCTCCTATATATTAGGGGTGATATCCATAGGCCTCTTGATTGAGTAGGACTATGAAATGCATGGTCATGCTCAAATAGTGCATTTGTTTCATATAGTCTACTCATTGATCAAGAAAAAGTCAGATTAAATTATGAAGAGTATGCCACATTCCATGACTCAAGTTTAATCTAGGATATTAAGGTTAAAAGGATTAAATTACATTGAAACATTGGTCACGAAAAGGCATCGATCTTATTATTACTTGGGTAGCAGTGATGCATTACTAGATTCCGCTCACTATTTAAAATTTTATATTATGATTTTAAAATTATTGCCAACGTAATAATAACCTATAGGGTCACACACATAGAACGTTATTAAAAGGGAATTAATTTAAATTGTAAGGATTTAAATATATCAATATAATTGATAGTATTTAAATCACGAATTTAAATTAAAAGGATGATTTATATATATATATATATATATATATATATATAATTAAGTAAGACTTAATTAAGATATATATATATATATATAAATTCGGATTTTATTTTAATTAGATTAGGGTTTTGATTAATTCCGATTTATTGCTATATATATATATATGATATATCAGCGTTTAGGGAAGTTAATCATAATCAAAACTCTAGCTGCTCTTAGAGAGAGACTAGAGAAAAATTTCGAAAATACTAATCCTTGGTGGCTAGTACCGCAATTCTCTTCACTGCAGACCGTGCGACGATTCGCAAGGTGTTCGTGTGGATACCGTAGAGGCGCGGTTCTGATTGGATTGCATAAAGGATTCGAAGCCGTTTCAAAAATCTTTCATAATCGGTATAATATCTAAACCACTGAATTAATTGTTTTTGCATGGATCCTGTTTAGGGTTTCGAATTTGTTTTAAATTGTTCTATTTCCGCTGTGTGTTACTGTGTCGAAACCCTTCAAAGGTAACATGACAATATTCCTATTCAAAGGTCATATTTTCATTAGTAAAGTATACTAATTCACTCAACATGTTCATGCTTTATTGTCAATCACATAAACACAAGCTAAAGGTTTATTCATGCATGTCTAAGTCATACTAACATGCTTTGCAAAGTAAGAATATACAACATGTAGAAATCATGTAAGTTAGAATACTAGGCTAAGTTTTTTCTTGAAAATATTCCTAACATAAGGCTTAACAAGTTTGATTATGCTCAACGGACTATGTACACTACAACATGCTCATCTATGTGCAAAATCAGTCATGTATAGCTCACTAGGTTCACAATTTGTAGAACATGATCTTTAACATAGTTGGTTTTAAAAACTTAAGGTTCAAATCTCCATTTAAATCATATACTTTCGTTAATCATGCAAACCTATTAAAACATGCTCCACTTAGCATAATATACATGCACATACACATTACATATGCTTACATGCTATTATAAGCCATAGTACTATATCAGATTGCAAAACAGAAACTAAAAATTGAACTTCTAAGAACCCGAGCATTTTATTAGGCTTACACCTCAATACAAATATATGCATTGCAACATTGTAGTGCTTGGTCCAAGCTAAGAATACGATGCTTTTAATAATTTGTCCAGCCAAATCTCAAAATTTATTCACCAAATGGATTCTAAACACTCATAAATTCATTACAACATGCTTATATGATCATTTAACAACTAATTAAAAATTACTCAACCTCCTTAACATATAATTCCATGAATTCAAGAATTTGAACTTTAAAAGTTTAAGAACTCTGTTTACAGAAACTAAAAATGGTAAGCATAGAATAGGATTATACCTCTGTAATATGAATGAAACTTGCTCCAATTGAACTCCTAAACTATAGCACACTTGTATGCTCTCAATTCTTACTTAGCAATTCTCAAACAATCTCAAACAACACGATGAATGAAGGGAAGAGCTCCATTTATAGAAAACTCATTGACCATGCCAAACCATTGCCCAAGAATTTAAACTCATAGGTTGAGGGATTGCATGATCTATAAGAAGGAGTTGGTAATTAGTTGTTGGATTTCATCATGAGTACCACTCCCCCCCCATGATCATGCCTAGCAAGCTTGGAAGAAAATATGAAAAACATAGGCCTTAGCCTTTATGAAATGCACGTGAATGAGAAATGAGAGGTAAATGGGACTATCAATTTGGGACAAACAAGTTAACTAGCATTCTTGTATACTCCTACACATCCTCACTCTTATGTTATATTTTTAATACACATTTCAACCATATATTATAATTAAATATCATATTTCATAATTAAGGTTTCAATGTAGTAGATGAAATATGGAAATGTAATATACATATAATCCATGTACATTTTATCACACTGGTATACTTTAATAGTTCATGGTATATTATTTCTATACATGCCCATATACATATTATCACATAGATAATATATTTATAACATATAGTTCCAATATATTTAGTCACAATGCCCAAACAATATAACTTTATAAGACTTAATATATAGTCACACGTTGTCACACTACACTATATAGTTGTATTATTACTCATGTGCACATAACTATCAATATAATATTATTATATTACTAACTTACTCACTTATGTTAAATAAATTAATCATGCACTTCCTTAATTAATTAACATCAATATTAATTAATCCACCCATTGATTAATGTAGTTATGGATTTCCATAATCATTAAGTATCTTTATAATATATTACAAATAATAGTAATCACACATTATTAGTTAATTACTAAAAATTCAATCTTTTACCACAACCATCATCAATTAATTAATATAATCATTAATTAATCCTCACTATTAATTAATTAATCTACCACACACCAATTAACAACTAATAGTATACTACAACAATAATTAACAATTAATATTACTTAATTGCTCATCTTATAATTTCTTCGCCGATTAACATTACTATTAGTATTTCCCATCACCATGCCGCACAAGGCTTTGAACGAGTTTACCACGAACTCCACGTATTCTCAATTATTCAATTATTTAATATAATTGAGTTATCTCATTTCATAACACGAAATTGTTCATATTCAAATAAATATTTATTTCCATTAATATATTTATTTAATAATAAAACTCGAAAATTCTCGGGTATTACATCCTCCCCCCCCCTTATAAAAATTCCGTCCCGGAATTGCTACAAGGCTACACAAACAAATGGGGATAATCCCTCATCATTCTATCTTCTTACTCCCACGTTGCCTCCTCAATATTGTGGTTACGCCAAAGTACTTTTACAGAAGAAATAACTTTATTTCTCAAGGTTTGCTCTTTCCTATCTAGAATTTTGACAGGAATTTCTTCGTACGCTAAGTTTTTCTCCACTTGAATGGGTTCGTAAGAAATCACGTGCTTGTAGTCGGGCTTGTATGGACGCAACACAGATATGTGATACACGTTATGGATGTGCTCCAACTCAGGTGGTAGTGAAACTTTGTACGCTACTTCGCCCACTCGTTGTAGTATCTCGAACGGTCCTATGAATCTTGGACTTAGTTTTCCTTTCTTGTCAAAACGGATTTTTCATTTCCACGGAGATACCTTCAAGAATACAAAACTGCCGACATCAAAGTCTCGGTCTTGCCGATGCAAATCTGCGTACTTTTTCTGGCAATCTTGAGCTGCTATAAATCTTGCCCTTATCACTTTTACCACGTCTGCGGCTTGTTGTACTAACTCTGGTCCGAGTATTCGTCGTTCTCCGACTTTGTCCCAACATAACGGCATTCTGCACTTCCTTCCGTAAAGAGCTTCATATGATGGCATGCCGATACTCGCATGGTAACTATTATTATACCCAAATTCGACTAAAGGTAGGTGGTCGTCCCAATTTCCCTTGAAGTCCATCACGCTAGTCCTAAGCATGTCCTCTAGCGTTTGTATTGTTCGCTCACTTTGTCCGTCTGTCTGAGGATGATAAGCATTACTCAACCTCAACTGCGTTCCCATCCTCTCTTGCAAGCTTTTCAAGAATTTTGATGTGAAACGCCGGTCTCGGTCAGAAACAATCGACACTGGCACTCCATGTCGTGAAACAATTTCCTTTACCTACCGACTCGCTAATTGGTTTAAACTGTAGCGGATCTTGATAGGTAGAAAATGTGCGGTCTTCGTAAGTGGATCCACGATGACCCAAATGGCATCAAAACCTTTATGTGTGACTGGAAGTCCTACCATGAAATCCATCATAATATGCTACCATTTCCACTCTAGTATTTCCAACGGTTGTAGTAAACCACTCGGTCGCTGATGTTTTGCTTTTACACATTGACACGTAAGGCATCTACTAACGTACTCCGCAATTTCCCGTTTCAGATTTGGCCACCAAAAATGTTGCTTCAAGTCCCGGTACATCCTCGTGCCTCCCAGATGAATGGAATACGTTGTATTATGAGCCTCGTGCAAAATTTTCTCTCTTAACTTGGCCACTGCCGGTACCCACACTCTCCCTTCGAATATTAAGATACCATCTTTATCTATTCGAAAATTTTCTTCCTCTTTTTCCATGATCCTTCTTCTAATTTTCTCACACTCTCCATCTTTCTCCTAGGCTTCCTTTACTCTATCCAACAATGTCGGACAAGCTTCTATTACAAATAACTTTTCTGCAGACCTCTCGGGTCCCCTCACTTTTATTTCTAATTTCTCCATATCTCTTATTAACTCCTCCTGAGTTGTCAGTCGAAACAATTTCTCCCTTCCTTTCCTGCTCAGAGCATCGACAACTACGTTTGCATTCCCCGGGTGATAAAGAATTTCACAGTCATAATCTTTGATTAATTCTAACCACCTTCTCTGACACATATTCAACTCCTTCTACGTGAAGATATATCTCAGACTTTTGTGGTCCGTGTATATCTCACATTTCTCTCCGTACAAATAATGCCTTCATATCTTTAACGCAAAAACTACTGCCGCTAACTCTAAGTCATGAGTAGGGTATCATTTTTCGTAATCCTTTAATTGTCGTGATGCATACGCAATGACCTTGTCGTGTTGCATAAGCATACAACCAAGTCCTCTATGCGACGCATCACTGTACACCACAAATCCTCTCGTATCATCTGGTAATGATAATACAGGCGCCTTGCTTAATCTCTTCTTCAACTCTTGAAAACTCTCCTCGCATTTGTCGGTCCATACAAATTTCACCATCTACCTCGTCAAATTAGTCAACGGGGTTGCTATCTTAGAAAAATCTTGGATGAATCTTCGATAGTACCCAGCTAACCCTAAGAAACTTCTCACCTCCGTCGGAGTTCTCGGTTGTTCCCAATTACTTACTGCTTTGACCTTTTCGGGGTCTATTGAGATTCCATTCTCATCCACCACGTGGCCTAAGAATTAAACCTTCTTCATCCAAAACTCGCACTTAGAAAACTTCGCATAAATCTTCTCCTTTTGTAGTGCCTCCAAAACAATCTTCAGATGTTCGACGTGTTCTTCTTCCATCTTCGAGTAAATTAAAATATCATCGATGAAAACTACTACGAATTTATCCAAATATGGCTTGAAAACTCAATTCATCAAGTCCATGAATACTGCCGGAGCATTAGTTAAACCGAATGACATTACCAAAAACTCGTAATGTCCATAATAGGTTCTAAACGCAATCTTTGGTATGTCTTCATCCCGTACTTTCAGTTGATGATATCTTATCCGCAGGTCAATCTTCAAGAAACACTTCACTCCTTTCAGTTGATCAAATAAGTCGCCTATTCTCGATAGCGGATATCTGTTACTCTGTTTAATTCGCGATAATCAATACAAAGCCTCATCGATCCGTCCTTTTTCTTAACGAATAACACTGGTGCTCCCCAAGGAGACACACTCGGTCGAATGTAACCTTTATCCAATAACTCTTGAAGTTGTATCATCAATTCCTTCATTTCTACCAGTGCCATACGATATGGAGCTTTCAAAATCGGTGCCGTTCCCGGTGTTAAATCTATTACGAATTCGATTTCTCTGTATGGCGGAAGGCCAGACAGATCGTCCGTAAACACATCCTAAAATTCACTCACTACGGGTATATCATTAATCTCTACTCCCTTTTTTTGAGTATCCACAACGTAAGCTAAATAACCTACACATCCTTTCTTTAACAATTTCTTGGCCTGCATCATCGTAACGCAACACGATTGCTTAAGCGATGAGCTACCATAAAACACTACCTTAGACTTACTCAAAGTCTGAAGGTTCACACATTTGTTCTAACAGTCAATTACTGCTGCATGGTCATATAACTAATCCATCCCCAGTATTACGTCAAATTCTCCTAGTCAAATAGGAATCAAGTCTACGCTTAGTTCATGTTCTCTAATGTTTACGCGATAATTTCGATAGATGTATTCTATAGAGATTATTTCCTTATTCGGAACTTCTATGTTCAAAGGATCTTCTAAACGATCTCAGGGTGTACTTAGTTTATTAGCAAATTCTTCGAATACGAACGAACAGGTGGCACCCGAATCAAATAATACATAAGCATTTATATTATTGATTGGGATTAAACCTGACACCACGTCCTTTGCAGCTACAACATCTTGGACGGTCATGTTAAAGGTTCGAGCGGTCGATCGGTTGGGTTGCGCAGGTCCACCAATCATCAACTTACTTCCTCCCCCTTGGCTTCCTCCAGCTCCACCGCTTCCTTTCTTTGGGCAATCTTTTATCTGGTGCTCTGTTGATCCACAAGCAAAACATCCCCTGATTTTCTTCGGCTTCGGGCAGTTTGGCGATATATGCCCCTCTTGGCCGCAATTATAGCAAGTGTTTTTTCTCTTCCAGCATTCTCCCTGATGGCTTCTTCCACATTTGTTGCAAGCTTCGGTCCTTTTCTTGAAGTTTCCTTGGGGATTCCCACCTTGATTGTTGCTTTTGTTGTTGTTTTCCCATTTCCTCTTTCCGGAGTTACTTCCTCCGCTGCTGCTTCCTCCACGATGCTCACTACCAGCGTTCTTATTCTTCTTCTCCTTATGATATAGATTTACGGCCTCACTGCCACCTTCCGCAATGATTGCCTTCTCCAACAATGTCGTAAAGGAATCAACCTGGAAGACCGATACCTTATTGTACAACCACGGTTTTAACCCTTATTCAAAACGTCTCGCCTTCCTTTCCTCATCCATAACTCGGTGTTCTGCAAACCGCGCTAGTTCATTGAACTTAGCTGCGTACTGCGCCACCATCATATCACAGCTTGTTTTAATTCTAAGAATTTTACTTCCATCCTACTCTTCATACTCTTCGGAAAATAGTTTTCGAAAAACAACGTAGTAAACCTCTCCCATGTTATCGTTCCTTCCCCCGCTCTCTGCTGATTGGTTTCCCACCAATAGTTCGATTCGCCCCTCATCATGTATGTGGCAAATATTGTCTTCTCGTCTTCACCCACACGAGCTATAGTGAAGGCCTTCTCAATCTCCTTGATCCAGGTTTGCGCAACTATCGGGTCAATGGTTCCCGCGAACTCTGGGGGTCCTACACTCTTAAAATATTTGAAGGTCGTTACTGGGACAGCTTGGGGAACGGGTGGTACGGGTTTGTTTCTTCCCCTCAGAGCTTCTCCCAATAAATCTACCAATCTCTGTATCGGATCTACAGGACCTCCCTCATCATTAACTGACTCTTCTTGGACAGTTATTCTACATCTAGGCGGCATTTTCTGCATCACAAATTTTTCATTTTATTATCTAGTTATAATACTTAGACATTTCTCAATAGAACGAACTACAAGTTTATAACACGTTTCTGAAATAAGATCATTTATATTCATATGCCAAAGGGTTACATTACATGTTCTTTTCTAGCATCCGCTATAAATGATAACACATATCCCCTAATATCACAAAAGACGGGGACATACTAACTTACTACCCTCTAGCACTTTCAAAAGTTTTGGGGTTTTACCACTATCTCACATCTTACACAAAAGATTGAGATTACAACAACATATAAATAACACATAAATAAAAATACTACACTACTGAATTTTTTCCTCTAGACTCAATCTAACATCCCATGCTCAATGGCGCTCTGATATTCCTTCTGTGTGATGTGCACCACCATGTCCCAACTTATGGTATGCCAGGTCTATCCTTGCTCAGCTTGGTAATGATGTACCCCATCTATCAATATCTCCATGGCCGTGCGAAGAGCATAGCCCATCTTGTTCATCTTCCTCCTCTTGCACCGTACCTCATCCTCTAGGTCATCTGCCCTATCATTGGCTTCTTCCCACTTCTCCTCGAAGTGAATCATATCCATCACCTCCATCTCTAACTGAGTTCAAAGAGCCTCCTTCTCCGCCCTCTCACTCAACACTTTCTGCTCTAATTCCTCTAGTTTTCCTGCCACTTCAACATTCCTCGCCACCGCTCGGTGAAACAAAGTTCCCATCTAGATCACTGCTTCCTTACAGTGAGCAATCTCGACCTCCATCTCCTACATCACTAGCTGCCTCTGATGGTCCTCGTCCCTCAACTTCTGGAACGCAAACTCCCTCTCCCTAGCCGCATCCTCAAGCTCATCTACTCTACATCCCAACTCCAATATCTGCTCCTCATAATCTCCTAACATCCGATCCTCAAAAGTAGCCTCGTCGGAGTCCTCCACAGGCTCGGGCTCGTCCTCCAAAGGCTCCTCCTTAGGGTCAGACTTCACCTCTTCTTCATCGTCGTCATCAAAACGGGATACTACTGAAATAGGCTCTGCTATCAAGGGTGTCTCAAATACTACGTGGATATCACGAGGCTCCTCCTCTACTACTCGGCTTGGTCCTCCCATGTCAGTCATCCTAAAATCACCAACATAAGACAACACAAACAACAACTCCATTAGAATGTTAAACAAACATAAGTTCATTGTATATAATGAAATTACATTTCATAACACACTAAGCCTCTCAAGGAAAACTCTACATGAGTTTTATCTCCTTCCTAACTTCTAGGTTCCCTTAAGTTATAATCTAAGGACACTCGCTCCTAAGGTTTATAACTAAGGCTTTGATACCAACCTATGATGCCCCCAAATTCGAACCTCCACTTGGTCACTCGAATTCGGTTCATCACGTTCTCATGGTAAAACCATAATAACTAAAATAATGCATACACAACGGAAAATCTATTTTAGAATAATATACAATGATTTATTATAATTATTCCCCAAGTCTTGCAACCTACAGTGCTTAATAGATTACATAATAATATCTAATAAAGATTTATTACATGATCATACTTAAGCTTAAACATAGTCCACAAATAATCCTAACATAACATAATAGCTTTAAACATAAAAAGGACAAGCCAGTCAGTAGCCTTGCCCTTGCTCGTGTCTGCTCCAGTGACACCTCCCTGTTCCTCCTTAGCTGAAAGGTTTTAAATAAGCAAGGATGAACACAAATTGCCCAGCAAGTAATATACAACAAGGGTGTAGGATATAATATCACAAGGTTTGAAATATCGAAGGTTTATTTCTAGGATAGTTCAAAGTGTCAGAATAACATCATGAATAAGGGATATAAAAATTCAATATAAATCAATAGATATATATGAATTCAATGGCTAACAATGTATCCAACTGGATAAGCAATTTATAATGAGCAGTCACTAAGGACTATGGAACTTCCACTAAAGTTACCAATATTAAACTGATAACCCAAAATATCAAGTACAATAGATGATCAGTCTACAATACTTCATGTTATGCATAACACCACAATAATATTTATCCATGTGTTGGGTTTTCCAACAACATACACTCCCCTTACCAAAAGGGTTGTCCAACTCAATTTTCAAGATTTCCGCACCAATGAATTGGTTTGGACAGTTTTTTTATAAACATGCATATAGGTTAGCCGAATCAAATGGCATCAACTCTTTCACAATATTCATATGCAATTCCAATTTCAACATGAATAATAGCCTTCACAAGGGTTTAACATACTAACTCATTGGAACGAGAAAGTAATATAACTTGTATTCAAAGGGATAAGCTTACGGTATTGTTCGAATAAATAATGTAATGGTATTGCACAACAATAATAGTAGGGTTCGGATACTTGCCTCAAGCGTAGTTTATCCACGTTAATAAATCAACACTTTCGAATCCTATTTATAACGCATTATATGTTCAAGATGTTAATTAGCTAACACAGTTTTTAATCAAGCTTGACACGATTCAAGTATACACACATATGGTACAAAATCAGTTTATAAGTCATCATGAATCAACTACTTAGTTACAAGCAAATCAAGAATGCTCAAGGTTAAGACTTCCTACTCATAGACTTTTCATATCAATGCAACACCGACTTATCAACTAAGCATCACACATATATATGTATATCAGTAAATTTTAGATCACATTTAGCATCATAGGCATCACGTAGTTACTGTCCAAAATATCAGAATTCATTTTCTGGGATTTCAGATCGATCTTGATCTTGTTGCGCCGTATGGCTAAGCCTAGGGGGCAAGCAAGTACATTGCTTGAATCCCTAATCGCCAAGACTCAATTCCGCGCCTTGTGGGTTCTGTCCGGTCTCAAACTCACAATCATACCTAATGTATTTTGACATGTTAAAGTCTTTAACATGCTTCTTAGATCAATCTAGGCCCTTTCTTGCATAACATGGTTCTAAGTTCGATCATTTCAACAAATTAAGGTCATTCAAGGTCATGAAACCACAAAGTCTAGCATGCTTGCTTTCTAAATTATACAAGATAGTTACAACACTTATATTATACATGCTTGTGTGTATTCATAACACATACGTGATACTAACACCGCTTTAGTTGAAAATATGCTTTGTTCGTGCTTCATTTGAAATATAACATACAAGCATAGTATATCCATGGTTACACTACATGAGTTAGTCTAAGAGAGTCATTAAATATGATCACAAATGTCAGATTCTAGTCCTCAAGGTAACATGATAATATTCCTATTCAAAGGTCATATTTTCATTTGTAAAGTATACTAATTCACTCAACATGTTCATGCTTTATTGTCGATCATATAAACACAAGCTAAAGGTTTATTCAAGCATGTCTAAGTCACATTAACATGCTTTACAAAGTCAGAATATACAACATGTAGAAATCATGTAAGTTAGCATATTAGGCTAAGTCTTTTCATGAAAATATTCCTAACATAAGGCTTAACAAGTTTGATCATGCTCAACGGACTATGTACACTACAACATGCTCATCTATGTTCACAATTAGTCATGTATAGCTCACTAGGTTCATAATTTGTAGAACATGATCTTTAACATAGTTGGTTTTCAAAACTTAAGGTTCAAATCTCCATTTAAACCATATACTTTCGTTAATCATGCGAACTTATTAAAACATGCTCCACTTAGCATAATATACATGCACATACACATTACATATGCTTACATGCTATTATAAGTCATAGTATTATATCAAATTGCAAAACAGAAACTAAAAAAGCTGAACTTCGACAAGAATCGGCGCAATTGTAATTTGCGCCTTAATCTAAATGTGGCAATTGCTTTGCATGTGTTCAGTTCAAGCGAAAGCGATCTCCTTTGGCAACTGTCCAGCCAAATCTCAAAATTTATTCACCAAATGGATTCTAAACACTCATAAATCCATTACAACATGCTTATATGATCATATAACAACTAATTAAACATTACTCAACCTCCATAACATATAATTCCATGAATTCAAGAATTTGAACTTTAAGAGTTCAAGAACTCTTTTTACATAAACTGAAAATGGTAAGTATAGAATGGGATTATACCTCTGCAATATGAATGAAACTAGCTCCAATTGAACTCCTAAGCTATAGCACACTGGTATGCTCTCAATTCTTACTAAGCAATTCTCAAACAATCTCAAACAACACAAAGAATGAAGGGAAGAGCTCCATTTATAGAAAACTCATTGACCATGCCAAACCATTTCCCAAGAATTTAAACTCAATGGTTGAGGGATTCCATGATGTATAAGAAGGAGTTGGTAATTAGTTGTTGGATTTCATCATGAGTACCACTCCCCCCCATGATCATGCCTAGCAAGCTTGGAAGAAAATATGAAAAACATAGGCCTTAGCCTTTATGAAATGCACGTGAATGAGAAATGAGAGGAAATGGGACTATCAATTTGGGACAAACAAGTTAACTAGCATTCTTGTACTCCTCTACACATCCTCACTCTTATGTTATATTTTAATGCACATCTCAACCATATATTATAATTAAATATCATATTTCATAATTAAGGTTTCAATGTAGTAGATGAAATATGGAAATGTAATATACATATAATCCATGTACATTTTATCATAATGGTATACTTTAATAGTTCATGGTATATTATTTTCTATACATGCCCATATACATATTATCATATAGATAATATATTTATAACATATAGTTCAATATATTTAATTACAATGCCCAAACAATTTAGTTTTATAAGACTTAATATATAGTCACATAAATGTCACACTACACTATATATATATAGTTGTATTATTACTCATATGCACATAACTATCAATATAATATTATTATATTACTAACTTACTCACTTATGTTAAATAAATTAATCATGCACTTCCTTAATTAATTAACATCAATATTAATTAATCCACCCATTGATTAATGTAGTTATGGATTTCCATAATCATTAATTATCTTTATAATATATTACAAATAATAGTAATTACACATTATTAGTTAATTACTAAAAATTCAATCTTTTACCACAACCATCATCAATTAATTAATATAATCATTAATTAATCCTCATTATTAATTAATTAATCTACCACATACCAATTAACAACTAATAGTATACTACAACAACAATTAACAATTAATATTACTTAATTGCTCATCTTATAATTTCTTCGTCGATTAACATTACTATTAGTATTTCCCATCACCATGCCACACAAGGCTTTCAACGAGTTTACCACGAACTCCACGTATTCTCAATTATTCAATTATTTAATATAATTGAGTTATCTCATTTCATTACACGAAATTGTTCATATTCAAATAAATATTTATTTCCATTAATATATTTATTTAATAATAAAACACGGAAATTCTCGGGTATTACATTTTTTTTCGTAAATTGAAAGCAAGGCCTAATTATGTGCTATGCCAAAAGATCATCTTAGACAGTTTTGAATCACTATAATTTGTTAAGGAGCCTGGGAAGTCCATAATGAAGGCTTTAATATTATTGTTGAACCCAACTTGATCAAACAGCTTAGGCTGAGTGTTCTTAGGACAACCTCGTGTATTAAGCCTTCAACATCAAACTTGACCATTGATGTGGGACTAAGCCAACTGATATGTTACCTTAATTGTGACGCCCCCAAAATAGGTATACACAACACCCATTCTGAGTCGCCAAATACATGGTACAGAAACAACTACATCTTTATTATTACAATGAAGAAAGCTGTGAGTTTAAATACAAATATTATCTTAGACAATATTTATACTCAAATAAATCCTCATCACATTTATTGATACATTATTTTACAAAAATGGTGAGGACTACTAAACAATCCTTTCTAAATCCTTCATTCCATACCCCAGGACTCGTACTTTCATTATATTCTCGCCTCACGAGAAGAATGGAACAAAAAGGAAAAGGGTGAGCTCAACTAGCTCGATAAAGAATATTATGACTAAGATAATATACAACAAATTATCGTTAGTCTTCATGAGGAAAAATTTAATAGAATCTGATAGGCAACAAGTTTCGAGATCAATATTCGCGTGAAATAATAATTCATAGAAGAGTTACGTAGAGAATGAAATCTACTATAATCTATGAATTTAACGATCCATCATCAATATTTTATCCTCCTGTAACATCAATCAATATTCATCTCAAATCAAATATTCATCTTTTACTCTGAGGCCAAAGATATTCATCAATCAGTCGTGTTCATCTCAACACTGTTCATCTTTGCACTCTGAGGCCGAAGATATTCATCGATTGGTCATGTTCATTTAAACACTGTTCATCTTTGCACTTCTGTGCCAAAGATATTCTTGAGAAATCATTCATCTTTACTTCTGGCCAAAGATATTCAATAATATCATCATTTAAGGCGAGGATGATGAAAATATTTTTAAAAAAGCGAATCCGGTGAAACAAAATGACAAGGATTAAGGATTAATGATTAGTACTTTGTTTTATCCATGTCCAACAATACCTCAAAAATAATCATAGTGGTGTAAAATTCAAGAATGATCAAAACATGGATACAATCAAAGCTAGTATCCGAATAGATATTTTGGACGAAAAGAAGAAATTTTATTTTTTAGGTGAATAGTTCAGTATCATGAATAGTACAGTATATCGTGAATAGTCTTAGTATCGTGAATAGTAACTCAGACATGAAAAGATAGAAATTCCCAAAAAATATTTTCACGCTTCATGAATATTACTCGTGAATAGTAACTCGTGAATAGTAACTCATGAATAGTAACTTCGTGAATAGTAACTCATGAATAGTAACCCCGAGCATGAAAAAGTTCCAAATTTGATAAAAACCTCGGATCGACATTTTAGCATAATGATATTGAAGAAATAATATCATTCTGAAAAAATAATATCCCTTACCTCGAAGAATCGGTGCCGGAAGGAAAGGTCGGAAGTGATCTTTGAATGAAACTTATCTTGACGGCAACTCTCAAAGTATCTAAATACTCACAAAATCGCTTTCAATATAGAGAAAGAGAAAACTTTGTTTACGGTGTGATTTTCAATTCTAACTTAGCCCTCTATTTATAGGAAAATGTTAGCCCGTCAGCCAAGCGGACTTGACTGCTTACACGATGGCTTTACACTGCTACTATTGCCACCCACCACATTTGAAATAAAATTCAGCACATTTCTTCACCAACCACAAGTGGGGCCCACTCAATTCTAGAATTTTCCACCAAAATCAATTATAACCCTAATTTCCGAATCGGACACCTCTTAAAATTCATAACAAATCATTCGTGCATTTTTAACGGTTCAAAATTTGTGGACATATACTCAACTTATGTATGTATAACATACCCAAAAATTACCACAATCAGCGGTCGGATTAAAATTATAATCCCATGCAATATATCTCAAAAACCACGATTTAATTTTTAATACCTCGATGCGGTAAAATCTTGATAAAACACCTCAACAATAATTTCTTCATTTATAACCACATAAATAAATCCATCATTTATATCCACATAAAATAAATATTTCTTTATCATATGAATCAATAATTAATTATTCACAAATAATATTACAGAATCACAATTATGATGACGGTAGTTCGAGGAAGGGGCTTTCAGATAAGATTTTCTCTCTTCTTGGTGCGCATGATTAGGTGACCAAACCTCTCCTTGACAGAACTTTCTAGACATTGCCAATAATGCTATCTAATAATATTATTTAAATAATATGAATTATTGATCTGATAATGGAGATAATGTGCAGTGACAATTATTGAACAACAATAATATAAAATATCAACGACAATTATTGAATCAATAAAATAAAATATTGAGCGGTAACTCACTTTGTAAAAATTATTGAGTAGTGCCTTCTTACGTAAGGATCGATAATTCAACAATCTTTATGCGTAATACTGAGTGTCTTCTTGTGCGACCCACAGCGCGTATTCACGTATTTTAACCCACCGGGTATTCAAGCGATCTTACTTGGTAACAACTACTGGCGTTATTTTTAACTTGACTTATATTTGTCGTTTTCTTCATCAATCGCTTTCCATTATGGGGCCCACACATGGGCTGCTACGTTGTCGTCATCGATACGAATATTCTGAACAAAGACGAATATTCCACGACCAAACGAATATTCCCGAACAAAAATGAATATTTTATAACCACTTGCTTATTTTGAAATATTTGCGTATTTAACCCTTAACTATCCACATTAATCAAATCAACCCTTACTATTTCAAAATAATAAATAAAGGAAATTCCTTTTTATTTAAAAAAATTTGAGGGGTCTTCTGACCTCCCCTCCTTATGAAATTTCGTCCTCGAAATTGGCGTACGATACACAGTGTTTGAAAAGGTGAGGATACCTCGCTTTCATTTCCGTTTCCAATTCCCAGGTCATTTCCTCTATAGCATGATTCCTCCACAAAACTTTAACTTGTGGTATGACCTTTACGCGTAGGACATGCTCCTTCCTATCCAAGATCTTGATAGGTACCTCCTCATACGTTAAGTCTTGGCTATTTCGTCAGGGTTCTAACTTCGATAGCGTGGTTGGGTCTTTCACATATTCTGAAATACAGATATGTGAAACACATTATGAACACGAGACATACTCGGAGGTAACGCAAGTCTATAGGCTACATTTCTACTCGGTCGAGAATTTGAAATGGACCGATAAATCGTGGATTGAGCTTTCCTCTCTTCCCAAATCTTGTAACTCCTTCCGTGGAGCAACTTCATGACAATACATGATCCCTACATTAAATTCCACGTCCTTTCGATGAAGATCCGCATAACTCTTTTTGTCGATCTTGGCCGTTTGTATCGTTGTCGAATCATTTGGATCTTTTCGGTGAGTCATACGTCTTAACTTTCGGGTCCCAACAATGTTGCTTCACCCACCTCATCCCAACATATTGGAGAAGCGACATTTTCGTCCATATAATGCTTGAATGGAGCCACACTATACTTGCACGATAAGCTGTTGTTGTAGGAGAATTCCACCGATGGTAAATACTTATCCCAAGCGCCCTTGAAGTCTAGGACACGCAGTCTTAATAAATCTTCAAGAGTTTGAATAGTCCTCTCGATTGTCCGTCTGGTTTGGGGATGGTATGCGAACTAAATCGCAAATCCGTGCCCATAGCTTTTTGCAAGCTAACCCAAAATCTTGAAGTGAATCTTGGGTCACGATCGAAACTATGGATCTGGGCATGCCATGCAACCTCACGATCTCATTTACGTGCATACTAGCAAGGCGTTCAAGGAATAAGTCTCCGTATCGGCAAGAAATGAAGCGAACTTGGTTAATCTATCAACAATAACCCAAATAGCATTGATGCCTTGAAAGCGAAGTAGGAAGACCGATGTGAAATCCATGGTAATGTGTTCCCACTTCCATTAGGAATCTCAAGTGGTTGCAAGCGGACCCTTAGGTACTAGATGCTCGCCTTTGCGTTGGCAAGTTAAACACATCGAGATAAACTTTGCAATTTCTCTCTTCATATTATTCCACCAAAATGTATGTGAAGATCACGATACATTTTAGTACTTCGAGGATGGATTGCAAATGGTGTATTGTGTGCCTCCATCATAATCTTGTACTTCAAATCAGTCGTTAGGAACACAAAGTCTAGAGTGGACTCGAAGTATTCCTTCTTCATCGATTCTCGCTTAGGAATAGCTCCTTCTTGTACTTTCTTCTTCATACACGATATTTCAAGATTCGGTGGGCGAGCAACCTTAACTTTTTCTATTAAAGTTGGCTCTGTCGTATACTTGACATCATCGCACTTTTCGTTCCGCATATGATCTTCTACTCGATGCGTCACTACCACGTTCGCTTTACCGGGATGGTATTGAATAGTGTGGTCGTAGTCTTTCAATAGCTCGAGCCAGCGTCATTGCTGCGTGTTGAGTTCTTTTGAGTGAAGAAATATTTAAGGCTTTTATGGTGCGAATATATCTCCACTTTCTCCCCATATAGATAGTGCCTCCATATCTTTAGCGCAGAAAGCTTGCTGCTAACTCTAGATCATGAGTAGGATAATTCCTCTCATACTCTTTAAGTTGTCGCGAGGCATAGGCTATGACTTTCCCACGTTGCATGAGAACACATCCTAACCCTTTGCTGAAGCATCATTTGTGAGATAACAAATCCATCCGAACGGATGGTATTGTTAGAAGCAGTCTTAGAAATAAGTCTCCTCTTAAGCTCTTGGAAACTTTTCTCGCATTCTTCGCTCCAAGCGAATTTCAGTATCCTTCGAGTTATTTGAGTTAATGGAGTAGCGATTCGAGAAAACCCTTCCACGAATCTCCGATAATAACCATTAAGCCCAAAAAGCTACGTACTTGATCCACCGAACTTGGTTGCTCCAACTTTGTATTGCTTCAATCTTGGCCGGATCAGCAGATACTCCATGTTTCGACACCACGTGCCCAAGGAATGCTACTTCCTCAAGCGAACTCGCATTTCTTCAATTTGGCATATAGTTTGTTTTCACGAAGCCTTTGGAGTACCGACTTCAAATGGTGCTCATGATCTTCACGACTTTTGGAATATATAAGGATGTCATCAATAAAAACACAACAACGAAGCCGATCCAAATATTCCTTGAATACTCGGTTCATCATATCCATGAAAGCCGCAGGAGCATTAGTTAGTCAGAAAGACATAACTAAAATTCATAATGCCCATCTAGGAGTTCGAAGGCGGTCTTTGGAATATCCTCGGTTCTAATCTTCATTTGATGATATCGAGCGAAGATCGATTTTTGAAAAGAATTGTGCCCCTTGCATTTGGTCAAATAAGTCATCAATACGAGGTAGAGGATACCTATTCTTGATGGTGACATGGTTCAATTCGATAGTCAATACAAAGTCGCATACTCCCGTCTTTCTTTTTACAAATAAAGCAGGGAGCACCCCAAGGAGATGTCTTAGGGCCGAATGAAACCGATGTCCAACAATTTCTGTAGTTGGACCTTTAACTCTGAAGTTGATAGGAGCCATTCGATATGGGGTTTTAGAAATGGGCTTTGTGCGGGTTCAAGATCAATAAAGAATTCAACTTCACGTTCGGGGTAGGCCGGGAAGTTCTTGAAATCGTCGGGAAAGTCGATAACAACAGAATATTATTCAAATTTGGCGTGTCTTTATTCAAATCCATAACATGGGCTAAGAAAGCTTGACATCCGTTTTTCAATAAGCGAATAGCTTTATGATTAGATATGATAGTGATTGATTTTAATGGTTTAGTTGCTTGAATTGCATGACGGGTTGGTTAGGAATATGAAAACTAATGACCTTACGAAAACAATCAATTTTGGCATGATGAGTAGTTAACCAATCAATCCCTAAAATCACATCAAAAGCAAGTATCTTTAAAGAGATAAGGTCAACGAGGTAAGGTGATGGTGCCAACTAGAATCAAACAAGATTTATAAGCGGTGGATGTGATGAAAGTTTCTCTAGCGGAGTTTCCACAGATAGGTCAAAGTCTAATTTCTCGAGTCAAGTTTAAGCGTTGAGCTCATGCAGGAGAGATAAATGAATGGGTACACCGGTATCAAGTAAGGTATAAACTTAAGAATTTATAAATAGCTTACCCGTGATCACCTCGTTTGGGTTCCTCGCATTATGACCGATCACAACAAACGCTCTTCCGGAATCGTTGACTTTGACTTTTACAGGGACGATCTTTTGAGTCACCAAATCCCATTGAACTAGGTTTCGCTACCATACAATCTCGGCGATATGTCCTTCCTTTCCACAACTATAGCATACCTTGAGCTGTTGTGGGCGGTTTGGCGATATGTCCCTCTTTTCGCATTTGTAGCATATAATGGGTGGTCGTTCTCCTCCCTTAGAACCGATTCTTTTTACTTGTGACTTGTCGTCTTCACATAGTCGTTGTTAAATCTCCTCTTTTAAAATCTCCTCGATTTCGCTTCTTACATTTTCATGACCATGATTACCACCAGAGTGGTTACCATTTCTGTCGTCATTTCTTTCTCTCATGAGTTATCATTATTACATTGTTCGCTATCTGCAGTGCGATCTGGTTATGGTCCCTCGGTTGGCCGTACTCGTTATCTCGCTCTAATAATTGAGCCCACATTTACAACATCTGAATAAAGAGAAAGTTTATGAGAAATGAGAGATCTTGGCGTATCTTAGGGTTTCAAACCTCTAAGAAACATCCGCGTCATCGTTCCTCATTCTCCACCAAATGAGATGCAAACACGGATAACTCTGCAAACTTTGCCTCGTCTTTGAGACACCGTCGTGTTGTTTTGCTCTAATCGATGAACTCCACTTCCTTCCATATAGTGAACACTTTCGGGGAAGTATTTGTCATTAAATAGTCTCTGAAAGCGTCTCCCAAGACATCTTGAGTGCTTGGTTTGGATACGCTTCACTGAGACTCCCACCGATGTCTGCCTCGCCACGGAACATAAAGGTGGCGAATGGAACCTTCTGTTTTCCGTGCATCCCAAGACATCGAATATCTTGGTAATTTGTTTGACCCATGTTTCCTTGTGATCGGATCTGGCTTTCCCTTAAATTCTGGTGGTCCCGACTCTTTGAAGCTTGCTTGTTGTGACAACGGTAATTGCTATCATTTCCTCTGTATTTTGAACACGAGTCTCCTAAATGCGATTTTGCATGAGCTGCAAAAAGCTTCTAAACATCCCTCGTTCATCATCTCGCTTTCGGTGGTGTTGTTCACGGGAGGAACATTGCCGACTGTTGCACGTTCTCCTCGTTGGTAAATCTGTGAGGCATCTCCACGGTCTCATTTACTCCTTTATTAATATTCTCGATTCGACATTCTCAAATCTTGTCATAAAACAAGGGTTAATTAAGGAAATCGATATATCACATAATATCCTATATCTTGACCAACTAACAAATAAGCTTAGGTAGGACACCTTTAGCGAAGGATTCTTTCGTCTCTCCCTCTAGTTCTATTCCCGATCTCACTTGGGAGATCATATCCCTAAGCTACGATACCAATTGTGGCGCCCCCAAAATAGGTATACACAACACCCATTACGAGTTGTCAAATACATGATGCGAAACAACTACATCTTTATTATTACAATGATAAAGCGTGAGTTTAAATACAAATATTATCTTCTAGACAATATTTATACTCAAATAAATCCTCATCACATTTATTGATACATTATTTTACAAAAATGGTGAGGACTACTAAACAATCCTTTCTAAATCCTTCATTCCATACCCCAGGCTGCATACTCATTTATATTCTCGCCTCACGAGAAGAATGGAACAAAAAGGAAAAGGGTGAGCTCAACTAGCTCGATAAAGAATATTATGACTAAGATAATATACAACAAATTATCGTTAGTCTTCAATGAGGGAAAAATTTAATAGAATCTGATAGGCAATGAGTTTTGGATCGATATTATGGTGAAATAATAATTCATAGAAGAGTTACGTAGAGAATGAAATCTACTATAATCTATGAATTTAACGAGTCCATCATCAATATTTTATCCCTGTAACATCAATCGATATTCATCTCAAATCAAATATTTATCTTTGCACTACTGCCAAAGCCGAAGATATTCATCAATCGGTCGTGTTCATCTCAACACTGTTCATCTTTGCACTCTGGCGAAGATATTCATCGATTAGTCGTATGTTCATTTAAACACTGTTCATCTTTGCACTTCTGGGCCAAAGATATTCTTGAAATCATTCATGCACTACTGGGCCAAAGATATTCAATAATATCATCATTTAAGGCGAGGATGATGAAAATATTTTTAAAAAGCGAATCCGGTGAAACAAAATGACAAGGATTAAGGATTAATGATTAAGTACTTTGTTTTATCCATGTCCAACAATACCTCAAAAATAATCATAGTGGTGTAAAATTGAGAATGATCAAAACATGGATCTGATCAAAGCTAGTATCGAGAATAGATATTTTAGACGAAAAGAAGAAATTTTATTTTTCGGTGAATAGTTTCAGTATCGTGAATAGTCTTTAGTATCGTGAATAGTCAAATATATCGTGAATAGTAACTCAGCGTACGAAAGATAGAAATTCACAAAAAAATATTTTCACGCTTCATGAATATTACTCGTGAATAGTAACTTCGTGAATAGTAACTCATGAATAGTAACTTCGTGAATAGTAACTCATGAATAGTAACTTGAGCATGAAAAAGTTCCAAATTTGATAAAAACCTCAGATCGACATTTTAGCGTAATGATATTGAAGAAATAATATCATTCTGAAAAAAAATAATATCCCCTTACCTCAAAGAATCGGTGCCGGAAGGAAAGGTCGGAAGTGATCTTTGAATGAAACTTATCTTGAGCAACAACTCTCAAAGTATCTAAATACTCACAAAATCGCTCAACAATAGAGAGAAAGAAGAAAACTTTGTTTACGGTGTGATTTTCAATTCTAACTTAGCCCTCTATTTATAGGAAAATGTTAGCCGCAAAATGAGACTTGACTGCTACGATGGCTTTACTCGCTACTATTGCCACCCACCACATTTGAAATAAAATTCAGCACATTTCTTCACCAACCACAAGTGGGGCCCACTCAATTCTAGAATTTTCCACCAAAATCAATTATAACCCTAATTTAGAATCGGACACCTCTTAAAATTCATAACAAATCATTCGTGCATTTTTAACGGTTCAAAATTTGTGGACATATACTCAACTTATGTATGTATAACATACCCAAAAATTACCACAATCAGCGATTCGGGATTAAAATTATAATCCCCATGATATATCTCAAAACCCACGATTTAATTTTAATACCTCGATCGGTAAAAAATCTTGATAAAACACCTCAACAATAATTTCTTCATTTATAACCACATAAATAAATCCATCATTTATATCCACATAAAATAAATATTTCTTTATCATATGAATCAATAATTAATTATTCACAAATAATATTACGAGAATCACAATTATAATGACGGTAGTTCCAGGAAAGAGGGGCTTTCAGATAAGGATTTCTCCTTCTTGGTGGCATGATTAGGTGACCAAACCTCTCCTTGTGAGAACTTTCTAGACATTGCCAATAATGCTATCTAATAATATTATTTAAATAATATGAATTATTGATCGATAATGGAGAGATAATGCGGTGACAATTATTGAACAATGATAATATAAAATATCAACGCATGACAATTATTGAATCGATAAAATAAAATATTGAGCGAGTAACTCACTGTGAAAATTATTGAGTAGTGCCTTCTTACGTAAGGATCAATAATTCAACAATCTTTGTGCAATCTGGTGTCTTCTTTGTCTTGACCGCAGCGTATTCTTGTATTTTAACCACCGGGTATTCAACAGTCTTACTTGGTAACAACTACGTAGTTATTTTTAACCAACTTATATTTGTCGTTTTCTTCATCCAATCGCTTTTTCCATTATGGGGCCCCACACGGGCATTTTACTTGGGCGTAAATACGAATATTCCCAAGCGATCTGAATATTCCACGACAAACGAATATTTCCGTCAAAAATGAATATTTTATAACCACTTGCTTATTTTGAAATATTTGCGTATTTAACCCTTAACTATCCACATTAATCAAATCAACCCTTACTATTTCAAAATAATAAATAAAGGAAATTCCTTTTTATTTAAAAAAATTTCGGGGTCTTACATTAATATCAATTAATCTAAAAATAGGATCAAGGAAAAAAAAACTCACGAGCATAAAAAATTATCACATCCAAAAACCCAATGTAGCAGAACCTCATTTCAATCACTAATCAGTACACCCAAATCACCATATATGATATTTTTAACAAAAAAAATGAATTAATATCGCAGTTAAAGGAAGTCTAAGCTTAGTAAAGGACAAAAAAATCCTTATGCAACTTACAGAAGCAAATTCGTGTCCATGAAGAATCCCACCAATTTCCCCCAACACTGAGCTCAAAGTCATCCCCGAACTCCTCTTCAGAAGCTCATACGCCTCCGCCGCCTTCGCCATGGCCACCGGATGATCTTCCGCAGTTACAAACGGGAGAATAGGAGCCTCACCCCACCCAATACACCCATTACTCAATTAAATCCTAATAGCCACATTCTCAACCTTTTCAAGCCAAAATGTAGCAATTGTAAAAGGGGAAATCATGGGTACATTCAATTCCCTCCTCTCTTCCCTCTGCACATCAACTGTAAATGTCTCAATTAAATTCTTAAACCCAAATCGTGTATTTGCCACCACGGCCGCCATTGTTTTGCCAAAACGGCTGGTGGGTGATTTGAAAAGGTGGGGTTGAAATTTTGGGGTTTTGGGGGATAAAAGAATGAGGGAAAGAGGGGTTGTTGGTGGTGAGGAGAGAGAACTAAACTCATTTGGACTCATTTGATGGTAATTTTGAGGGATTTAGGGATATTTGATTGGGTTTTGAGAAAAATGTGAATCAGTACCATTGTTGATTGTCCTTTTAATACTCTATGGGAGAGTATATATTCACACCTTTGTATGAAAATTATATTTTTCATAGTAATACTTTGTATTAAAATAAGTCTATATTAAAATTATTTTAATCTCTTTTTTAAATAAAAAATTCTAAAAATTAATATTAGAATTTATTATTAAAAATTATTCTTAATTGATTGTCTCTTTTGTGAAAGATTTAGTTCGTAACAAATCATATAATAAAAATATATTCATATATATATATATATATATATATATTTATCATACGCATTATACCATATATACTTACTTATTACGTATCACATATTCAATACTGGATATATTAAAATAAAAAAATATTTTAGTAAATTCTTATTTTAATATATACTGAACATTTGGACTATTACATTATCTTTTGTCAACACTATAAATGCATACATAACTTATAGATCAGCCTTATGAATTTAAGTTTCTTGATACGCGAAATCACTACTTTCATTTTTTTTTCAAGAAAGCAGAATCATTCTATGATGTTGATTCACTAAACTTACTAATCAAGTCTATTAAGTTGCTTTGTCAAAAATTTAAACCAAATAGTGATTTAGATTATCAAAATTGTACAAGATCATCAACAACACTAGTAACCATCAACAACAATGACATGAAATCATTTCAAAATCATAGTTGTTCAATTAGAACAACTACTAATCAATTCAAATCAAAATCTAGAAAAAACATACCTAAAATGTCAAATAATTTCTGCCTTCAAATTGGGATTATTGAAAATTGATAATGGAGGTTGCCAATTATAAAAGGAAGACCGGCGACGTCGCTTGGATACAAGTTTGTTTGGAAATTTTTTGCCTCCATATAAAAATGTGACATCATTGCATAGTTTGTCACTAAATATAAGGATTTATGACGAACCAGTTTTGTCACTTATCCACGCATCTAATTAGTGACGTACTATTATCTTGTCATATAAAATTGGTATTTATGACAATATAAATTGTCATAAATTATTATTTTTTCGTCTTTAAAAAATTTCCCTCCAAATTTTTTCAGAAAATTTTTGCCACCAAATAAAATTGTGACGATATTACGTACTTTGTCACTAAATATAAGAATTTATGACGACCCATTTTTGTCACTTATCCACTCATCTAATTAGTGACAAACTATTATCTCGTCATATAAAATTGGTATTTATGACAATATAAATTGTCATAAATTATTATTTTTTCATCTTTAAAAATTTCCCCAAAAAATTTTAGAAAATTTTACCTCCAAATAAAATTGTGATGAATTTGTATTTGGCGTCAGTAAATGTGAACATTAGCGACGAAAGCACATTGTCACTAAATTTTACAAATAATTAATGACAAACTATTATGTTATCATCGAAAAAAATATTATGTGATAATAAATACTGTCATCAATTATTACAAAATGTCACTAAAAGGTTTCCCTCCAAAATTTTGGCATGAAATTCTACCGCCAAAATAACTTGTGACGAAATTTTTTTGATCGTCATCAAATGTGTAAATTAGTGACGATATAAATGATTAATAGTAACAAAATTAAAGGTCGTCACAAAAGAAAACATTTTAGTGACAATTCTGAATTTCGTAATTATTAATTAACAAATTGTGACAAAATATTGTGTGTGGCAAAAAATTCATCATAAAATGTGTGATTTCTTGTAGTGAACACTTACAACACCAAATAAATAAACACACTGAGATCTAGAAGGTCTGACATTCGGTTGTCAGACAACAAAATAAATTTTTCTAGATTTTGTAAAATGTTAGATCTAAGCCTATAGATGTTATGGATCTAACATCTATAAACCCAGATCATCATTATACACTACTAACAACATAATTAACACACAAAAACTAACATCTAACTTGGAATCAAAGATCAAATTTTAGGTCTAGGGTTTTATACCTTTTTTGCTAAATCTTGTTTCTGGCTTCTGATTTTGTTAAAGGTGATAGTAGGGCTTGGTTTGTGACTGATCTTAGCAAAGGATTTCATGGTTTTGAGTTGAGAGAGTCTAGTTGGGTGTTGGAGAACAAAATGGCTAATAATAGACACTTTTCTCTCTCTTGAACTATATAAACACTTAGATGAAATGTATTATGCTGAGATATGAGGCTGATCTGTTGAAAATTTAGTCACATGGGGTTAGTAAGAGTTGGTAAACAACTAAAGTGTTGTCAATTTTCACAAGCAACCTAATAAAAATTCAATAAGGGCAAAATGGTCAATATGCTTGTAATTTTAATGGCACAAAAATAATCTTGACAAACCCTTAGGGTTTAACCCTACGGTTTAACATATAGAATTTGTAGGATTTCCTATTAGGGTTTGTACAAAAATAAAATTTTAGTTTCTAAAATTTATAATTAGGGTTTCCTTAATTAGATTAGGTTTTTAATTACATTATACATGAACATTAGGGTTTAATTATTTACTAATTTTAGTTAACCTTGCTAATTTAGTAATTAGGGTTTACAATTAGTAATTAGGTTTTAAAATTACTAATTAGGGTTACTAAATATAGAAATTAGGGTTTCTTATTTCAAGATTAGGGTTTCTAACAATAATTAGGGTTTTCCCTAATTAATTAAACTTACATATTAGGTTTAAGAATTTATTAATTGTCGTTAAGCGTGCCAAACTAGCGGTTAGGGTTTACTTTTAATAATTAGGGCTTACTAACTTAGATTATAATTCTAACACTTATTATTAACACAATTTTTGACCGATCTTTACTCCGGTTTGAGTTCAAATAACAGTACTACTAGGTCTTCTACTGATATACCATAATTGACCGATCATTATCAATACGTACATATTTATAGCACTTAAAAATCAAAATATATTAATATTATATTATTATTCTCATTCCTTGTTCAAAATCCAAAATTAGAGTTTGGATTCCATATCTGATTTATCTTGCATAAATAACATTATTAATTAAGTTAAAATAATTAACTTAACTAATATTAAATAAATTCATATAATAAAATAAAATAATTATTATAATAATTCTATAATCATTTCATCTATTATTTAAATAATATAATAATCATATTTTTATGAAAAATAAATAATAAAAAACAATTTCATTATAAAATTAATTATTATAAGAATTTAGTTCATAATGATCAATAATTCTAACATAAAATTATTTATAAATATTTAATGTAATAAATAAATTTTTATTTATCACATAATTACATAAAATTTGTCTTATACATATTTCCCATATTTATTTTAATAAATAAAATAAAATAAAAATTTATACGCAAAATTTCTGATTTATTTATATAGAAAATATCGGATTGTTACATTCACCCTCCCTTATAAAGATTCCGTCCCCGGAATCACCGTTTTAAAACCTATACATACAAGGGTACATAGCATACACAATCATTGTAAGTAGATCTCGACCAACTTTGATCGAACTGATCGTTAACTATTCACGTAAAGCTTGTCTATCTGATTCAACGGAAATTTGATTTCTAACAGAACTCAAATTCCTCCTTCAAAATTTCTTTATAAAATAATTTACTATATATATGAAAATCATGTATATATAAAAAAAATAAAAGTTATACAAATAATACCTGGAGTTCCATTGCCAGCTGCCACCGTATCCTAGACCATCATGTTGAAGACCCTTGCTGTTGATTTTGTTGGCTTGCTTGATAACGTTGGTCCTGTGATTGCTAAAGTCCCGCTACCCTTGCCAGTAGTCACGCTTCCTGCCTCCATCCTTCTTTTCGGACAATCTTTCACCTTATGCTCAGTTGACCCGCATAAAAAACACCCACTGTTCATCCTAGGATTAGGGCAGTTGGGAGAGATATGGCCCTCCTGCCCGCACTTGTAGCATACAAACTTCCCGTTTAGACATTCACCTGTATGGTTCTTTCCACAATTCTTACACGGTACCACCTGCTTCTTCACACCTACTTGATTCACCTGGACATTGCCAAAATAGTTCCCCTTCCTCTTGCTACTGCCACTTCTACTTCCACTATTAATTTTCTCCTTCCCAGCTCCTTCGACCTTACCTTTGTGCTTTCTCTCCTTGTTGTAGAGGCTCATGGCCTCATTCCCTTCCTGGGCTATGATAGCCTTTTCAATGAGTGCTACAAATGTAGGAATCTGCAACACTGCCACCTTGTTATAGAGCCAGGGTTTTAATCCCAGTTCAAACTTTCTCGCTTTCCTAGCCTCCGTATCAACTTGATGCTGAGCGAACCTAGCCAACTCATTGAACTTTGCGATATACTCCGCAACAGTCATATTCTCCTGTTTCAACTCTAAAAATTTCACCTCCATCCTAGCCTGCATACTGGATAAGAAATAGTTTTCGAAAAACAAAGTCTTAAACCTATCCCATGTAACTACACCTTCTCCTGCCCTTGCCTGATTTGCATCCCACAAAAAGTTTGCCTCCCCTTTCATCATGTAGGTGGCAAAAGCGGTCTTTTTCCCCTCAGCTACCCTAGCTATCACAAACGCCTTTTCAATCTCTTTAACCCAAGTTTGGGCTTCAATAGGTTCAGTTGTCCCTTTGAATTCTGGCGGTCCTACAACTTTGAAATCTTTGAAGTTTGCTAAGCGATTATCCTGTTGGTTCCCAGCGGTTGGCATTCCTTGCTGCATAGCTTGTGCTACCATGTTTGTAAAGTCTTCGATCGAGATTACGCTTGTTATTGTTCCTCAACGTTGTTTCTGATTCTTACGCCCTTAAATGTACCATATCGCGCAAAGCGTGCACCTTGTCATCTGTTCATTTTCCTTATAAAACAACATGCAATCGTTGGGACATGCATTGATCATTTGTTATCCAAGACCCAACTTCTTCACCATTTTCTTACAAAAGTAATAGTTACCAGGTAATTTCTCACCTTCAGGCAACATACTCTTAATAGCCTTCAAGAGCGACTCAAAACATGCATGGCTCATGTTGTGATCACCTTGATGTTAAGTAATGTCGCTTAACGCGCAGACAATGTAATTTGGTTTGGTGCAACCATGCCACAATGGCTCGCTACCCTCGTCTAACAACTTAAAGAAGTCTTTGGCATCAGAATTCATAGGTTGATCTCTGGCTTGTTCCCAATCAAATTTGGCCCTGTAATATCATTAACCATTTCATTCATTCGATGAGTACTACTGCCCGAATTGTGTACTTCTGTGATGTCACCATCTCTTCTCTGCCCATGTGCCACCAGCATTCTTCATAATTTTTCATGAACCCAGAAACAAGTAAATGATAGTTTACAACGTCTTTGTCCATATAATTTACATTCTTACACTTCAAACATGAACATCCTATCTGCGACTTACCATTCATACATTCCGGATGACTATACGCATACTCCAAAAACACTTGGCAACCAGCTCTAAATTCTGCTGTAGCACCTATCTGGGCACTTGACTTTTGTCGTGCCATCCAACTACGGTCTGAATAGAGGTCCATGATTCCACGGTACCTACTATAGACAACATTATAAATGTTAACATATGACTTGAGCATACTTGTAAGCATGCATATGATTAACATTTAAGCATACTTGTAAGCATATGAGTTGAGCATACTTGTAAGCATATGACTTGAGCATACTTGTAAGCATATGAATGACATTTAAGCATACTTGTAAGCATATGACTTGAGAGCATACTTGTAATCATATGACTTGAGTATACTTCCAAGCATATGATTAACATTTAAGCATACTTGTAAGCATATGAGTTGAGCATAATTGTAACCATATGACTTGAGCATACTTGTAAGCATATGAATGACATTTAAGCATACTTGTAAGCATATAACTTGAGAGCATACTTGTAATCATATGACTTGAGAGCATACTTGTAATCATATGACTTGAGTATACTTGTAAGCATATGATTAACATTTAAGCATACTTGATGTTAATGAATGAATGCAAATTAAAGCAGTATGAGAAACTTTAAATGTTATTAAATTTAGTATGAGAAACTAAGTAAATTCTACTTAGTTTAATAGTTATATTATATCATGTTATTTTATTTTAATTTGTTTTAAATTTGTTTTTATTGTTTATCGTAAGAGAATACGTAAGGTATTTCATTCATGCTAGCTTTATATCAGAGTTTGCTAACTCATTTATACAACTTTTGAGTATCTTGGAGATTCATTCATATCAACTAGTGTGCTAAGGCGCCTAACATGTTTTAAGATTATACCCCTCATGGTCCATTTCTATAATCTTTTATGTTTTCGGATTGTCACAACTTGGTTGAGCAATTTATAGGTTTTATAACATTTTGTAGCTTTATTCTTGTATACATAAGTGTTAAATACCCTTGTTTTTCTGTTATAGCCAAAACAGTCTCTTTATTGACCAAGTGTGTCTAGTTACCTTCTCTGTTGCACTAAAAAGTTCCCTAAGATCGCCTATTTTGGCTTAACGCATCTCTAATAGCTTACCATGCTAACAACCAAGCTTGGCTTGGCCCTCGTGAGGCTTGGCTAAGCTTGGTGTAACCTCGTGTGGCCTCAAGGCCCCAAGCCCAAACCCATCACTCCAACATCCCTTAATAGGCTACAGTGGATCACCAATAGGCTCGTTAATAATAGTATAAATGTTCGCAACTCACCCTGAGCCAATAAAAAATTTCGCCAGAGTCTCCCCTATAATATGGACTAGCCACATGCACGACGGCTTGTATATAAAGTCATTTCTAGGCATCCAAGACACAAACCAAGAGTCCACATAGACGATCTTGCATAAGTATAAGTTATGTGAAGAAAAGCCTAACTATTACCCATTAGACAATCTTGCATAAGTATAGTTCTCATATAGACATAGATTTGACTATAATTTCATAAACAGTCCACATGTAGGCAAAAGAAACCTTTAGGCATTTAAACAACTTTAAAATCATGATAATAAAAGGTACTTTAGGCATGATTAAGTACTAAATTATACTAACAGTTCATACAAGGTACTTTAGGCATGATTAAGTACTAAATTATACTAACAGTCCCCAAGCCTTCCATTATAAATATTATTACATCAAATAATTGCTATAAATATCAATACCTATAATATGATGTCTATACAAATTGACTGAAAATAAAAGAAGAAATAGAGCAAACAAACTTACTGGCGTAGAGTTTCAGTGATAAACTGCTGTGTTGAGGATACACTTTTTTGAAAGCCCCCTTTCCTAGAACCTCTTTATAGTGCAAATTACATCACATAAATCAGATTGAGGAAAACGTTATAATGCAGTAGACTCAACTCAATCGCAATGAACACATAATGATAATATCAGAAATGATAACAATTGAAAAGTTTCATTGAATAATACCCTGAGATTCCTAATCGCTAAAATATCCCCAATGCTTCCTTCCAATATCTATTTAAACAATACCCTAAAATCAAACTATTCCAATCTAGCATACATATCAATCAAAACATTACCAATAAGCTAATTTCTATATATAGGAGCAAATAACACAATCAACAAAACCAATTCCATAATATCCTATTCAAATTCCAACTGATTAATTAGAGCAACCCTAGTTCATATCTAAGTCAAACAAACCAAAAGTTCAAGCACCAATAATAACAAAAATGAAAAAAAAAATTAGGCTATGTTTCATAATATAACAGTTTTTTTTATTAATTTTAAAATAAACTTTAATTAGTTCATTGTCATTAGTTTCCTTTTAATCTTAATTAACAGTGCAAATGTGGCAACACTTGACTCTTTGATTGGCTTATTCATTTTTGATTTAGGGTTTGTCTAAACCACATTCAATTAACAAATTAACAAGGTTTCTAGTGGATTTTAAGTGGGTTACCTTTGTAGAGGCGGTGGCAGGTGGGTGGCAGGTGGTAGGAGGCGGTGGCAGCGCGAACTTCTTCTCCTTCTTCTCTTCTCCCCCCTTTCTCCCTCTTCTCTCTATTTTGGACCTCCCTATTTTCTTTTCTCTCGTGTTCGTGTCGAGTTTAATGTCAAGCATCGATAACATTTAGTTTGATCGTGATTGCATTATCAAGAACCGCATTGTCTGATCATTTGAATTTTAATGACATGTACTTATTAGCGACCGCATGCGGTCGCTGATTTAAAGTGGTCGCACAAAACCTTGGCACCAACATATCGTGCCAAATTTTATGAGGCAAATTTGTAATAGCGACCGTATACGGTCGCTGATAGTATTTAGCGACTAGATTAATGTACGGTCGCAGATGTCGGTCGCTATTAATAGTATCAGCGACCGGATATCCGGTCGCTGATAGTCTTGGTTGTTGTTAGGCCTTTTTCTTGTAGTGATAGAGAGTTGTTATGTTATTATTATCGGGTCAGATTACTTCACAACTATTGATTTGTTGTAAAAGGGTAGTACAAAGAAAACATTTAATCCTTTCAACTAATATTTATAATTGTTATTACTTGTTGGGCACTCAAATGCTCATCCTTGCTTAATTTAAATGTTTTCAGCTAAGTGTGAACAACCAGAAGGCTCTGCCAAGAACAAAGGAAAAGGGAAAGTTGCTAAATGAGTGTTATGCTATATATTATGTAATAGTTTGGTTTTATTAAGATGAGAATGATATATATTATCTATCATATATTGTAATGAATGTTTAAAGGTTGCGTACTTGGGAATAGACTCTGATATGTAAATTAAGTTTAATAATTATATTATTGTTATTATTATTAGTATTATTCCGCTCATAGAAATGGTATCGTAAAGCACCGAGTTCGGGTTTTAAGTACCTGAATTTGGGGGCTTTACAGGTTGGTATCAGAGCTTTAGGGTTAGAAACCTTAGGTGGGGTAGACCTTAGGCTATAACCTTAGAACAGAGGGAAACGTTGAAAATATAAATAACTCATATAGAGTTTAAAAAGAGATGAATTGAATAAATTCATTGTCAAATAAAATAAAAGATAACTTATATAAAACTATTATTTGCTGTGTGTATATACTATATGCTAATCATGATAATTTGTGTGTGTAGATGTCTGGTGGAAAAGGCTTGTTATATGCTTATAGCATAAAGAATGATCAAATCCATACACCCGAGCTAATATTAAAGCCAATAGCTGAAATAGAGGCTCACGATGAAAATAACTCTGATGAGGTGGTTATTTTAAAAAACGTAGTACCAGATCCGGAGATGGTGGAGCTCACATATAGTGATTCAGACGCTAAAGTTGAAGCTGATCAAGCATCAACGGAGGTGCAGGATCTGAGGAACAAGGTTTTTTCTCTGAAAAAGCTGTGGGAAATAGAAAAGCTGCTAAATAGTCAGTTGTGAAAAGCCTTACTAGAAACAATGAAAGAACAAGATAAGCTTAAAATCCAAATTGATCAAATGGGAGCCACAAGTAACACATCGTGTGCAACTCCGAGCAATAAGGGGAAAAGAAAGATAGAAGAACACGACTTAAGAAAATTTGATAAGAAGAAATGGAAAAAGATATGTTACCTTTGCGGCTATGAGGGACATACCACTCTGTATTGTCCCGACTATAAACTAGGTGCATGTTTTATTTGTGGATTGGAAGGTCATCAGGAAAAGGGTTGTCCAAGAAAAAGGCGTAATAAATAGGTAGTATATGTTCTGTTGTGTAGGTATGTTTAATATATATGATAGGTATGTCTATGTAATGTAATGCTCCCAACTTTTGTATTAGTCAAGGTTGTAAATCCTGACTTTTATAGTTGCAAAGGGATAGCTGATGTTTAAAGCAGTATGTGTTATGCTGTGTAAAGTATTCGCTAAATGAATATGAATCTATGTTTGACTAATGAAACAAGTTTAATATGTTAAACTTATATGATAAGATTTAGAATGTAAAGTATAATTTATAGTTATCTTTAATCATATAATGCCGCCAAGACGTCAAACTCGAAACCTAATAAAGAGGGTGTGACTACAAAAAAGTCAAGTATACCGTTTAAGATTCTAAGGTATTTTCCAATAACACATCGGCTAAAGAGATTGTACATGTCTTCAAGAATAGCTGAACATATGAGTTGGCATGCGAAATATCCAGCTAAAGATGGAGAACTAAATCATCCCGCAGATGGGCAGGCTTGGAAAGATTTCAACTTAGCACATCCTGGGTTTGCATTGGAACCTAGAAATGTGAGGCTTGGATTGTCCACCGATGGTTTCAATCCGTTTGGCCACTCATGCTATTCCGTACTCATGTTGGACTATAATTGTTACTCCGTACAACTTGCCTCCTTGGATGTGTATGAAACAACCATACTTGTTTCTTTCACTCGTGGTTCCTGGTCCTAAGAGTCCTGGAAAGAACTTAGATATTTACTTGAGACCTCTTGTAGATGAGTTAAAGGTATTGTCAGAGGATGGAGTACAGACTTGGGATGTTGCAATGAAAACAAATTTCAACCTTAGGGTAGCGGTTATGTGGACTATAAGTGACTTTCCAACTTATGGTATGTTAGCTGGATGGAGTACACACGGGAAGTTGGCTTGTCCGTATTGTATGGAGCATACAAAGTCGTTTAATCTATCAAAAGGTCGAAATCCTTGTTGGTTTGACTGTCATCGTCGATTCTTTCCTGTAGATCACCCGTTTCGAAGAAATAGAGAAAACTTCAGGAAAGGGAAAGTAGACAATGATATGCCTGCACCGCGATTCTCGAGAACAGAGATGCGAGATCATGTGATGAGATTGTCGGTTATCCCATTTGGTAAGATTGATGCCAAAAACATAATCAATGGGTTTGGCGAATCTCATAACTGAGTTCGGAGAAGCATCTTTTGGGAACTGCCTTATTGGTCTACAAATTTGATTCGTTATAATCTAGATGTGATGCATATTGAGAAGAATGTGTTTGACAATGTGTTTAACACCATGATGAATGATACGGGGAAGACAAAAGATAACGATAAGGCACGTTTGGACATGAAAGATATTAGTAAGCGTCCTGGATTAAAACTTTATGAATCTCCTAATGGTAAAATTGTCAAACTGCATGCAAGGTACACATTGTCCAAAAAGCAAGTTGAAGATGTGTGCACATGGGTTAAGTCTCTAAAACTACCAGACGGATATGCGTCAAACATTGCAAGGTGTGTTACAGGTGGGAAATTGCAAGGGATGAAGAGTCATGATTGTCATGTGTTCATGGAGAGACTCATGCCTATAGCATTTCAGGATCTGCTTGATAAACCAATATGGGATGCTTTGACGGATCTTAGTCGTTTCTTTAGAGACTTATGTTCAAAATCATTAAATGAGAAGGACATGTCTATACTTGAGAAGAACATAATAGAGATCACGTGTAAACTGGAAAAAATATTCCCACTTGGTTTTTTTGACTCCATGGAGCATTTGCAAATCCATCTTCCCTATGAAGCTCGTGTTGGGGGTCCAGATCAATATAAATGGATGTACCCTTTCGAGAGGGTGATGGGAAACCTTAAGAGGAAGGTGAAGAATAGAGCTTATGTCGAGGGATCGATATGTGAAGCATACAGTTTCGATGAGATATCTAGGTTTGTCTCAGACTATTTTCTGGACGAAGTCTTGACAAAGGCCAATCGAGTATCGAGACATGATGATGGGGGAAATGTTGAACTAAATGGTCGGCTCTGTGTATTTGGTCTATCGGGCCGCGCTTATGGAAAAGGGAAGCACATATTCCTCTTAGAGCAAGAGTTACATGCTGCACATACTTACATTCTTCTCAATTACGAGGAGATTGACGAATTTGTGAGGTACACATGTAAACATGATAATTTATCTTTTAAGTTGAAAATTAATTATTCCAATATGTTAATGTTAATAACACGGTATAGATTGTACGATGACGAGTTAAAAGTGAAGCATCATGGCATAACTGATAAAGATATTCAAATTAATCATGATAAAAATTTGCACTTTGGCTAAAGGACAAAGTAAGTTCAATTTCTTAAGAACGACATATATATATATATACTCCATGTTAACTATGACTTCATTTAATAAGATGGAGTTTTTGTAAGCTTTGATCATGGATCAACGATTCTAGCTAATGTACAAGTCCTAGCTATGGGACCGTATAGGACCAAGTCAGCCGCAATGGTTACAAAATAAATGGTTGTGAATTTCATACAAAGGCATATGGGCACGGTAAAAGAACAACGAACTCTGGAGTGTGTGTCCAAGGAGATTATTACATTGAGCTTAGTCGTGCCTTTTATTGGGAATTGGAGGAAATCGTAGAGTTCTCGTACAAGGGCACGTACGGGGGTCATATTCACTTGTTCAAGTGTCATTGGTTTGATTCAGAAAAAGGGATACGTGTTAACAGACATGGAATCGTCGATATTGACCTCCATAGGTCTGTATACTCCAACGAACCGTTTGTTTTACCAACTCAAACAGTACAAGTATACTACACTCCTAGTCCTGTTAGGAAAAAGGGATAGACCGCCTACAGATTATAAAGTTATAATGTATATTCCCGCGCGTAGTCATGTAGAAGTAGTTGATGGGGAGATTTACCAAGAGCAGATGCTTCATAGTCAAACTATAATAAATGTGGAGGACGACAATGAAGTAATCTAAATAGATGGTGGAGATGAACCATATGAATTAGATCCTGAGTCAATACTTGTGTCAGATGACATTGATACTGAGGAGGAAGAGTTATTGACTGAATCTGACACTGAATCTAAAGCAGATGATGGTTATGAATCTACAACACGATACAAGATGATTCCTAATCGTATATCGACACTTGAACAAATGAAATGTATGTTTAGCATTACATGTTTTTTATATCATTGTCATGTTTATGTACTAAACTATTTAAATGCAACTTTTATTTATTGTCATTTTATATTCATATATATACATGTTTATATCATTGCCATGTTTATGTACTAAACTATTTAAATGCAACTTTTGTTTATTGTCATTTTATATTCATATATATACATGTTTATATCATCATTATGTTTATTATCATATATACATGTAATCAAATATGACTCATAATAACATCTTGAAATTTATAATATACAATAAGCTTCAAGCAAGTAGCAGACAAAAAGCGCCATTGGGTAGGGGGCCTAATCATGTGCCCAAGGCCTCTACTTAATCCCGGATGATCGGATTCTTATTCAGATCCGCCTCCTCTCTAATAAAGACGACGTCCGCATATATCATTTATATATAAGCATTTAAGATTGACAAGATCATGAACATGAGTATGACATAAAACACAACTAGGAATTAAGTTTATCCATAATTCAATCCATAATTCATGTATAATTGTATATTGGTAATGTTTTGATTGGTATTATATTGGTAATGTATATGGGTCTGAATTTTTTACTGCTTTAATTTGCATTCAATCGTTATTGTTTTGGTCTTATTGTATTGAAAATTTGTATATTTTTCTTGGTTTGTGTCTTGGGTGCCTAGAAATGTCCATATATGTATGACGTCGTGCATGTGGCTAGTCTATATTGTAGGGGAGACTATGGTGAATTTTTTTGAAGTATTATAAGTATAAGTTTGAAAAATGTTCATAAGTATTATAACTTAGATGCAAATTGCTTTAATATATCTACTTATCGTTGATGTAAATTGTTGTATATTATAGTGATTTTTCAGATAATAAGATCGTCAAGTGCATATCACAGCTGTGTTTACAGAATTGGCCTACACCTGTGATTACGTGGGCGAGCACACCTATCGCCCACAAGGATGCTGTTTAGGCTAAATTTCAGGTATGTTTTTTTTTAATTATGATAGATAATATAATATTAAAAGGATAATTGTTTAGTAATGTTATTATTGTTGTTTTATTTGCGTAAAACCAGATAGATGGGAGGACGCGCAGCTTCAAAGGATACGTACATTATTCTAGCGTAAGACGCTGTCCACACCAAAGACAATTTGTACAAAGAAAGACAAAAGCCCTTCACAATGCCGAGATTGACCATCCGTGTGTGGAGAGGATTACATGCATGAGCATAAATTTCGGTGGTGCACCAATCTGTGATTGACCCCAAAATAGGTCCATTCCATCCAACCCATTCTGAGTCGCCAAATACATGGTATAGAAACAACTACAACTTTATTATCACAACAATAAAACTGTGAGTTTAAATACAAATATTATCTTCTAGACAATATTTATACTCAAATAAATCCTCATCACATTTATTGATACATTATTTTACAATAATGGTGAGGACTACTAAACAACTCTCTCTAGAACCTTCATTCCATACCCCGACTAGTACTCGCTACATTCTCGCCTCCCCGAGAAGAAAAATGGAACAACAAGGAAAAGGGTGAGCTCAACTAGCCCAAAGAAAGAATGTTACGACTAAGATAATATACAACAAATTATCGTTAGTCTCCAACAGGAAAAAATCGATAGAATACAATGTACAACAAGTTTCGATCAATATTCGCAATGAAAATAATAATTCATGTAAGAGTTACGTAGAGAATGAAATCTACTATAATCTATGAATTTAACAAACCCATCATCAATATTTTATCCCCTGTAACATCAATCAATATTCATCTCAAATCAAATATTCATCTTTGCACTACTGGTGCCAAAGATATTCATCAATCTGTCATGTTCATCTCAACACTGCTCATCTTTGCACTAAAGGCCAAAGATATTCATCACCTACCATGTTCATTTAAACACTGCTCATCTTTGCAGACTACGTGCCAAAGATATTCTTCAGAAATCATTCATCTTCGCACTACAAGCCAAAGATATTCAATAATATCATCATTTAAGACCGAGGATGATGAAAAATATTTTAAAGAATCGAATCCAAATTGAAACAAAATGACAAGGATTAAGGATTCAGTACTTGGTTTTATCCACGTCCAAAAATACCTCAAAATAATCATAGTGGTGTAAAATTCAAGAATGATTCAAAACATGGATACAATCAAAGCTAGTATCCGTAATAGATATTTTAGATGAAAAGAAAAATTTTCATTTTTTCTATGAATAGTGCCAGATTCGTGAAAAAGTGTCAGATATCGTGAATAGTGTCGTATACGTGAATAGTAACTCAGACACCAAAAGATAGAAATTCCACAAAAACATCTTCACGCTTCACTTAATAGTACTCGTGAATAAGAATCGTGAATAGTAACTCATGAATAGTAACTCGTGAATAAGAACTCATGAATAGTAACCCCTACATGAAAAAGTTCCAAATTTGATAAAAAGTTCCAACCAATATTTCAAAGATAATGATATCAAGAAATAATATCATTTGAGAAGAAAATAACATCCCTTACCTCAAAGAATCAAGATTTTAAGAAAAAGGCTCAAGTGATGTCGAATGAAACTTATAACCTCAACAAAGAACTCTCAAAGTATCTAAATACTCACAAAATACGCTTCAATAATATAGAGAGAGAAAGAGAGAAAACTTTGTTTCGGTGTGATTTTCAATTCTAACTTAGCCCTCTATTTATAGGAAAATGTTAGTCACCAAGGCAGACTGACTCGCTACCGATGGCTTTTACCGCTACTATTGCCACCCACCACATTTGAAATAAAATTCAGCACATTTCTTCACCAACCACAAGTGGGGCCCACTCAATTCTAGAATTTTCCACCAAAATCAATTATAAACCTAATTTCCGAATCCGACACCTCTTAAAATTCACAACAAATCATTCAAGCATTTTTAACGGTTCAAAATTTGTGGACATATACTCAACTTATGTATGTATAACATACCCAAAAATTACCACAATCCAACGGTCGGATTAAAAATTATAACCCCCATAATATATCTCAAAACCCCGATTTGATTTTTTAACACCTCCAATCCGATAAAATACCGATAAAACACCTCAACATTAATTCCTTCATTAATAACCACATAAATAAATCCATCATTTATATTCATATAAAATAAATATTTCCTTATTATATGAATCAATAATTAATTATTCACAAATAATATTACGTAATCACATTTATGATAACCAGCTGCTCCTCAGAAAGAGGGGCTTTCAATAAGGATCTCTCTCCATCGGGCGCCGCAATTAGGTGACCAAACCTCTCCTTAGATGTAACTTTCTAGACATTGCCAATAATGTTATCTAATAATATTATTCAAATAATATGAATTATTGATCCGATAATGGGAAATATCATGCAATTGACAATTATTGAAACATCAATAATATAAAATACCAACGCAAAGAATTATTGAATCAATAAAATAAACTATTGAGCGAAAGAATTATCGTAATAATTATTGAGTAGTGCCTTCTTCACGTAAGGATCAATAATTCAACAACATCTGCGGTAATACCGTGCAAGGCATTATGCAACCACGCCAGACATCGTATTTTAACCAACAAGTATTCCAATGGCCTTTAACGCAGAATAACTAGGTACCTTAATTCAGAATAACTACGCCAAGTTATTTATAACCACCCAAACTTTGTCGCTTTTCCTCATCCAATCGCTTTCCGTTATGGGCCTACATACGGTCAAGCGCCCGTCGCATTTAATATTCCCGACAAGCATTTAATATTCCACGACCAAACGAATATTCCCGATAAAATGAATATTTTATAACCACTTGCTTATTTTGAAATATTTGCGATTTAACCCTTTACTATCCACATTAATCAAATCAACCCTTACTATTTCAAAATAATAAATAAAGGAAATTCCTTTTTATTTAAAAAATTTCGGGTCTTTACAACCTCCCTCCTTATGAAATTTCGTCCTCAAAATCGACGACGCACTCGGTGTGTTTCAAAAGGTAAAGATACCTCGCTTTCATTTTCGCTTCCAACTCCCGTGTCATTTCCTCAATAGCATGGTTTCTCCACAAAACTTTAACTTATGGTATAACCTCGATGACATAGGTCATGTTCTTTCCTCTACAAAATCTTGGACAGTACCTCCTCGTGACGTTAAGTCTTGGCTATCTCGTTCGGTTCTAACTCAATGACGTGTTTGGTCGCCCACATATTTACGTAACATCGACACGTGAAAAACGTTATGAACACGCGTCATACTTTGTGGTAAAACGAGTCTATAGGCCACAGGTTCCTATTCGATCGAGAATTTCAAATGGATTAATAAATCAAGGTTTGAGCTTTCCTCACCTCACCAATTCTCGCTTTTAAAATAACAACTTCGCACCTCCTTCTTCAAATTCATCACCGGTAGCTTGTATCAAATTTTAACTTTATCGATTAAAGTCGATTATACTCGTATATCATCACGCATCAGATATCATCACGTGGGTACCTTAGAGTTTTCATCTCCATCTCTATTATTTGTATATTATACTGAAATGAGTCTTTGACAATATTGTACTGTGATTTGTATAACGATCTTCTACTCAATACGCCGCCACTACCACGTCGCTCTTTTCAGGATGGCATGGTCGTAACATGTGTCTTGAAATGAGTCTCCTCTCGAGTTCTTGAAGCTCTTCCCACATTCCTTGCTCCATTCAAATTTTGTATCTCTACGAGTTAGCTACGTTAATGGAATAGCGATTCGAGAATATCCTTCAACGATCTCGATAATAACCAACTAAGCCTAGAAAACTACGATTTCGATTACTCGACTTAGGTTGTTCTCAATCGTGACTCATATCCCAACCTTGGATAAGACGTCACAATGACACTCTATCGCTTTACTATCGCATCTAATATGACGTCCCCTTACAGAGAGTCCGCTTAGGTGGATTCCACAAAGGAAGTCACAAGATAAAGGCTCATGTACCAAATTTATAGTTGAATTTTAACTCGAAGTTCAATAGAGCCATTCGATATGAGATTTTAGAAATGAGTTTTGTATGCAGGGTTCAAAGTCGATACAAAATTTAATATCGATCTTTGAGTAAGCCAATAAATTCTTCAGAAATACGCCAGAAAATTAATAACAACAGAATATTATTCAAATCGACGTGTCTTTATTCAAATCCATAACATGGACTAAGAAAACTTGACATCCGTAATAAACGAATGACTTCATGGCTTGATATGAAAATGTTTGACTACAATGGTTTGATTGCCTGAATTCAATTAATAGTTGCCTTAGGAATATGAAAACTAACAACCTTACGAAAGCAATCAATTTTGGCATGATGAGTAGTTAACCAATCAATCCCCAAAAGCAAGTATCTTTAAAGAGATAAGATCAACAGGTAAGGTAATGGTGCCAACTTGAATCAAACAAGATTTTTTTAAATAACGGATGTAATGAAAGTTTCTCCTAACGGAGTCTCCATAAATAGGTCAAAGTCTAATTTCTCCGTAGTCAAGTTCAAACGCTGAGCGCAAGCAAGAGAGATAAAAGAATGGGTAGAACCAGATTCAGTAAGGTATAAACTTGCAAGAATTTATAATTAACTAACCCTGCTAACTTCGTCGGGTTCCTCGATTTTGAATTCTGGCCACGACAAACGCTTCTTCCAAGAACCGCTGACTTTGACTTTTCTCGGGACATCCTTTTGAGTCACCATTCCCATTGGATCGGGTTTCGATATCGCATAATCTCGGCGATATGTCCTTCTTTCCACAATTATAGCATACCTTAAATCTGCTGGGCGCTTTGGGCTTATATGTCCTCTTCTCAGAGATTTGTAATATACGAATCGATGGTCGTTCTCCTCCCTTAAAACCAAATTGCCATCGGCGCCGACGCCTTCATATGGTCGTTGTTGAATCTCCTCTTTTAAAATCTCCTCCCAACTCGCTTCTTCTATTTTCATGGGCCACGATTACCACCGTAGTGGTTACCGCCTTTGTCTCGTATTCTTCTTTCTCCTTTGGTTATCGTTATTCGATGGATCATATCTTCGGATGATCTCGGTTATGGTCCTCGGTTGAACGTATTTCGTTATCTCGCCTAACAACCGAGCCCTCGATTACAACATCCGAATAAAGAGAAAGTTTATGAGAAATGAGATATCGACGTACGCCGGTTTCAAACCTCTAAGAAACATCCGCCATACGTTCCTCATTCTCCACCAAATGAGGTGCAAACTCGATAACTCCGCAAACTTCGCCGTCATCGGGACACCGCCATGTTATTCGCCCAATCTAATAAACTCCACTTCCTTCATATGACGAATACTTTCAGGAAGTACTTGTCATTGAACTGCTTCAAACGTCTCCCATGACATGCCGAAAAATGAACGGGTACGCTTCAAAGATTCCCACCAAAGAATCGCCTTCGCCACTTTAACATAAAAGTAGCGAATGGAACTTTCGTTCTTCTCGTGCATCCCAAGACATCGAATATCTTGGTAATTTGTTTGACCCATGTTTCCGCCATGATCGGATCCGCTTTCCCTGCACTCGTGGTCCCAACTTCGAATCGCTTGCATTTGTGACCACCCGTGAATTGTTATCATCTCCTCCCAGATTTTGAACACGAAGTCTCCTCGTTCCGATTTTGCATGAACTGCAAAAAACTTCTAAACATCCCCTCGCTCATCATCTCGCTTTCGGTGGTGTTATTCACAGGAGGTACATTGCCAAATTTGCACGCTTTTCCTCGTTGTTAAGTATGCATCTCCACGGTCTCATTTACACCACTATTAATATTCTCAAATGACATTCTCAACCATCATATGTTATAAAACAAGGGTTAATTAAGGAAATCAATCACATAATATCCTTATATATCGACCAACTAACAAATAAGCTTAGGTAGGACACACTAGCGAAGGATTTACTCTGCCTCCCTCCTAGTTCTATTCCGATCCCCGCCAGAGATCATATCCTCAAGCTCGATATCAACTGTGACGACCCCAAAATAGGTCCATTCCATCCAACCCATTCTCGAGTCGCCAAATACATGGCATGTAAACAACTACAACTTTATTATCACAACAATAAAATCGTGAGTTTAAATACAAATATTATCTTCTAGACAATATTTATACTCAAATAAATCCTCATCACATTTATTGATACATTATTTTACAATAATGGTGAGGACTACTAAACAACTCTCTCTAGAACCTTCTTTCCATACCCGACTAAGTACTCGCTACATTCTCGCCTCCCGAGAAGAAAAATGGAACAACAAGGAAAAGGGTGAGCTCAACTAGCCCAGAAAGAATGTTATGACTAAGATAATATACAACAAATTATCGTTAGTCTCCAACAGGAAAAACTGATAGAATACAATAGACAACAAGTTTTGAGATCAATATTCATAGTGAAATAATAATTCATAGAAGAGTTACGAGAGAATGAAATCTACTATAATCTATGAATTTAATAGGTCCATCATCAATATTTTATCCTGTAACATCAATCAATATTCATCTCAAATCAAATATTCATCTTTTACTGACCACAGGCCAAAGATATTCATCAATCGGTCATGTTCATCTCAACACCTGTTCATCTTTGCACTAAATGAAAGTAGTATGCACACAAGCCAATCATGTTTGATGATAAAGCATATACTTTGTAACAATCTTATTCATTTATTAATAAAAGTATTAATTTATTAAAGGCTTTTAATTATCTACATGATGTCGTTTTATAATATGTGATAAACCCATAGTTTTAAGCAATGCTTTTAGAATAATGATGATGATCATTCTAATGAGATCTAAATTCTTTGAAAGCTTAAAACTAAAATAGTTCCCAATCATTGGATTACTAAATTGGGGATTAGTGAATCCAGGATAGATTGGTACATACGTTGTTTTGCTTCATTGGATGAGGATGATTGATCTCATGATCATTTGTGTGGAGACACTAAAGCAAGTATGTAGTGCTTATTAGAGAATAAGTTCATCGAACGTGGCTCGCTAAGGAATACCTAATGGAGTTTTATTTGCTGTCAATAGGAATTTCAGAGTGATAGTAGTACAAGTGATCCTTGGACTTGAGATCATCATAGTATCTTGTGTATGATGAGTTATACTTTGACTTATTCCTTAAGACCCTTAGGGTATATCAAAGGATATGCTTGGGTATAATAAGTTGTACATGGAGATAATGTATGATCAATAAAGAATCTACCACTTTTTTAATAAAAGAAGAGAAATGTCCTATGTGATTCGGATAAATGACAACCCAAAGAGTCCTTGGTTAAGGCGGAATGAAATTAGAAAGGAGTTTCTAATTTGCATTATTTGAGTTGTGCATTTAAGAGTCGTAAATACATATAATTAAATAAAATAAGACTTTGATGTAATTCCATGTCTTATATTTAATTGGGACATTGAATGGTGGAAGGATTGAATTGATTTGTAACTATTTACTCAAAGGTTCTTTAATGATTAATGTTGGAATCTATATTATCCGGAAAGTCGTTGATCGCTAGGAGGCTTATCCCTATGTAGAATAAATATTATTTATTTAAATAAATTAATTGTTTAATTTATTTATTTAAATAAGATTAGAATTGTTCTAATTGATTTATTCACAACCGGTTTAATATGGAGAACCTAAAGGGTCACACCATAAAAAGGAAGAATAATTATTTAAGAAGTTAATGGCATAATCGTAATAATATAGTTAAGTATATTTAATTTAATCTATGGTGATAGAATAAATTAAATAGCTTAATATTTATTATTTAATATTTTAGAAATATTAAATATAAATTAATAAGAGAGTCTTATTAATATTATTACAATTATTATTATTTTAATTTCTAAAAGAGTTTAGGAATTAATTTAATATAAGTACTCTCATTTATTCCTAATTGGATTAGGAAGGAAAATTAGTTAAAAGAGTTTAATTAATTATCCCTAATAAGATTAGGGAGCTTAATTAATTAAAAGAATTTAATTAATTAAATAAAACCCAATTCTTAATTGTTAAGGTGGGTTGTCCACATCTATAAATAAGAGGAGTCTTATTATGGGTGGCATGGGTTGTTGACTTTTTACAACGTAATAATTCCAATTTGTTGAGAGTACCTTTTTCTATAGAGATAGGAAAACTAGGGTTTGAGCCATAAAACCCATCTTCTTGAATTTTCTTCTTCCTTGGTGGATCACCTCTTCAGAGGCCAAACACATGGGTGGCTAACGTTGATCAAAGGAAGGAACCAAACCGGTGGATTCAAGATTGAACGCTAAAAGGATTGGAGGTGAACTTGTACACGAGGAAGCTCGATCTTCAAGGGTATGATTTTATTCTTTATCTTTTCGTTTAATTAATAATTATGCATAAGGGTGATCCGAGGGTATATGGTTTGTAAATTTTTTAAACTCGATTTTACCACGCTTCGCACTTTTTATGCAATTTGATTGCGTTATGAATATTACAAACGTAACAAGTGGCATCGAGCCAAACCTTTATGCGAATTATTAATTATTTTAATTTAATATGTATATTGATATGTGTTTAGAACAATTTAATTGGGCATAATTTTATTGTATAAAATTTATAAAAAAAAAAAAAAAAAAAAAAATAACGTGGTCACTGGCGGTACAATTCAAGTTGCTTTTCAAATCTAATACACGGATTCTGCCGGATTTGGAAGGACAAGTTTATAAAAAAAAAAATGTTCGGCTTTTTTTAACCAATTGAATCAAGGATTACAACATGTGCATGGTTTTAAAATTAAAAGGGCGTACAATACGGTTTTGAAAAAGACAAAAGGAACTTATGGATATATATATATATATATATATATATATATATAGTATAATAAGTTAACTATATATATATATATATACGGATATTAATATATATATATATATAAATTACTGGATATTATATATATATATATATATATATAAGATATATATAAATATTAGGTTATTATATATATATATATAATATTTTAATAATTTTATAATTAAAATAAATTTTAATTTTAATTTTAAAATAAAAAGTTTATTTTAATCTTAAAAATAAAAGAGTTTATTTTAATTTTAAAATTAGAATTTCATGCTAACTAATTAGAATTGGAATTGGATTCCATAATAACTAATTGGAGTTGAAATTGGATTTTATTTTCCTAAAATAAAGGAGTTTATTTGTGAATAGGGAAGTAAATCCATCTTTCCTTAAATAAAGGAGTTTGTTTAGATATGAAATAAGATTTCATATTATTCAAAAATAAAAGAGTTTATTTGTGAATAGGAAAGAGAATCCTAATTTCCTTAAATAAAGGAGTTTATTTAAATATGAAATAAGATTTCATATTATTCAAAATAAAGGAGTTTATTTGTGAATAGGAAAGAATATCCGTGTTTCCTTTAATATTTTTTTACATGGAATTGGATTCCATAATTAATTAAAATAAAAGAGTTTATTTTAATTAAAGATTTTTTTTATATATATATATATATGGAATTGGATTCCATAATTAATTAAAATAAAGGAGTTTATTTTGATTAAAATTTTGATTAAAGTAAAATAGTTTATTTTATTCAAAATTGGATAAATTAAAATAAAATAGTTTTATTTTGATTTAAATTTGGATTAAAATAAAGGAGTTTATTTTGATTCAAAATTAGATTTTATACTAACTAAATTTGCCCATTAAATGATATCAATATATATATTAAATGTTTATTATTCATGAGATGAATGTTATTTATTGATGCATATGGTGATGTGTATGATAATAAATGTGATTGATTATGGACTATCGACCAATATATAATGGATTTTATTTTAGTTGGATGCATGAATGTATGGGTTTTTTATTAAATTAATTCTCACAGATTTGCCTTCTCTAATTTTTCTTAATGTAAATTTATCTCTCTCCTATGTACTTCTCCTCGATCACGATCAAGGTTTCTATTTATTTTAAATAGTTTTGTAATAGGAATAGTTAGAATTAATTTTGAAAAATTAGAGATCAAGGACAAGCAAGCGCTTGAAGACCAAGTTTGTAATGGAGCCCGGATTTAAATGTAATAGTTATATTTAAATATTATTTCTTGCACCCTTAGGGTTTGACCTTTTGGTTCACTTGGTGGCTCTAGTGAACCAAACTAGAATAAAAGTCCATAATCAATCGGGTAGAATATAGTATTCTATATGTGCATGCTTATACTATATATATTATATATTATGCAAACATACTGCACGCATGTTCATTAATATGACGCGTATTTATATATATATGCATGCGCTAAACAAGATGAGACAAATTAATAACAAACCCTCAATTTTTATATTAAGTCCAAAGCGCTCAAAGATATTTGGAATATCGAACGCCGCTTTTTCTAGCATGATAAAATTAATAGAGTATTAAATATTTAATATGAGTTTGTTGTGTCACCACAAGGCAAGTATTAAGTATTTAAGATGTTAATTTATCACATTTGATGCTTATAAAGAAAATTGAACAATATTGTTTTGTTGTGTCACCACAAGGATGATATTTTCTTTTTTGAATATATGGAGTGCTAGGTTGGACTTAACTTGGATAATTTTGATTCTGGATGTGCCACCACTTGATCAAAATAATCTAAGAGGCAAAATACAAGGAGTTCAGATAGTTGATGTAATTGACAAAGAGTTGTCTACCTATTTATTTATATATAGTTTGTGTGTCACCACAAGGCTATATACATTTGAAATGGGATCCTTATTCTCACTAGCAAATCTTTAATTAGATTTTGTTTAACTATATAAGTGAGGGTAATATAGTTTGAAGAAAATAGTGGGAGATACCAATTTAAAACAAGACCTAATTTATTTTGGTAATTAATAAAAGAATGTATGTTAAAATGTTGTTAATTACAAATTCATTTACGTAAATTTTACAATGTCTAAAATTACTATCATCGCGAAAGCATATTAGATGCTAAATTAATCGTAATCAATTAAACGGATTGGTTAAGGAATTTGAGAATAGTTCTCATAATTGAAAAGCTATCTTATGTCCTAAATACGCCTATCCCCGCAATGGTTGCGCATAATGCCTCCGAGGAAGACATTGCTACTTTTAGAAAGTGGCAAGATGATGCATGATTGGCTCAATGTATCATGCTCGCATCCATGAGTAACGAGCTTCAGCCACAAGATGAAACTATGGATGCTTCTATCATATTCCCGCACATCAAGTAGTTGATGGTGAGGAAAGTAGGACCTGATAGATATCGAGATATCTAAGGAGCTCTTCCGATCTAGAATGGCCAATGGCACTATATAATGATGATAAAAAGTTCTTAACATAATCAATTTGATTGATCAATTAGACAACTTGTTTTGTCATGGATGGAGAGTTGAGCCAAGATTTGATCTTGCACTCACTCCTGGACTCCTTTCACAATTGTTGTGAATTTTTCATATGAACAAGCTAGATATCAACTTTCACGATTTGCTTAACATGTTGAAAAATGTTGAGAGTCACTTTCCAACCAAGAAAGATCAAGTCTTACTCGGTAGGGGCCAATGGATCTTCCGAAAAAGAAGAATGATTCAAAGAAGGTAAATAGAAAGGCATAAACAAAGGATAATAAGAACAAAATCGATACTGGATAGCAAAGGAGTTTGCTTTCACCGCAATAAGCCCGGATAATCGAAAGAAATCTGCGAGAAGCATCTTGCAAAGGTTAACCAAAGAAGCTTAGTGAAGTTTCTACATAAATACAAATTTGTTCATGATTGAAATAAATTTTTCTTTAAGTCAAGGTTCTACTTGGGTATTGGATACTGATTTTGGTTATCATAAATGTAGATTTATGAAGGACCAAGTAAGTAGAAAGCTAAACAAATATAAGTAATCCTATGTGTAGAAAATGAAGCAAAGGTTGCTGCATTAGCCATAGGAACTTATAGTTTAGCAATGCCTACAGGCAAATCTATTAAGTCAATAAGTTGTTATTGTATTCTAGCTCTCGTTGAAAACATTATTTCCATTTTATTGTTGGACAATGAAATCTTTGGTATTATAATTAAGAACAATTGTTGTTCTATTTATAATAATAATAATTTTTGTATAGAACTCGAATATTACTTAATAAATTTTGTATACTGACTTACATGAAAATAATTTTGCATATATGAACAAATTAGTATAAGAAAAAGGAGATGATCATTCAAAGAGTTGAATGTATGTATTTATTGAATACAAGTGTGAATTATTTGAAAGGTTCAAAGAATTGTAAAGTGAAACAAATTGGCAAAGTATTAAGATTCTTTGATTAGATCAAGGAATAAATACTTGTGCAATAAGTTTCTAAATCATCTCAAATGGTTTTTTCTCATAATGGAAACATCCTCGATACATAATAATTGATTGATGTATCCGAATGGAAAAATCATACCTTGTTGGACATGGTACGGTCCATAATGATTTTACCTAACATTCTAGTATTCTTCTCAGGTCATGTCCTAGAAATGGTCAGATATCTACTTTTAAAAGGTAACCTCAAAATCCAAATTTCAAGACTCCATAAAAGTTATGGATGGGGAGGATTCTAATCTTAAGTATGTTAAGATAAGGGTTGTCCAACTTATGTGAAAAGGTTTCAAAGGATAAGCTTGGGACAAGATTTGACAAGTGTCGATTTGTGGGACATCCTAAAGTAAGTTTAGGGTATATGTTCTATAATTCTACTTAGCAAAAGGTGTTTGTTACTGAAACACGCCGCTTTCTAAGATAAAGGTGTTTATCATTAAAAGGCTAGTGGGAGGATAATAGATCTTGAAGAGTTCAAGAACCACAAAACACTATAAGTCAAATAAGAGGAACCTATAGATAGACTCCATTGTACCACAACCTCAATCAGAATCGGAATAGTACCAAAGATACACAGAGGTAGGTATGGATTCATCATGGATGATGATGATGAGGTACATGATCATAGGAGATGATGATCCGAGTTACATATGATGAGGAAAGAGTTCTAGTGTGTACAAAAGGGACAAGAATGAGCGGTGACATTCCTAATATATATTATATCGATATACTACTACGATAAGGAATGACATACTAATGCTACAATCATTAATGATAAAGTTGTCTAAACATTCCTCCATGAATGATTTGGAAGAGTATCTTAATTGGGGATATAAATCTATATAGATAGATTTAAGAGGATGCTCGACTTAAACCAAGGAACGTATATTCATTTGATGCTAAAGTCGTTTAGCATGGCAAACTCCAAGAGATGTCTCATGTCGATGAGCTATGGAGTGTATCTCTCTTAATAGTCCCCACAGACTCAAAAAGAGAGATCACATGAAAGTAACTATCATGTATGCAATGAAATATACGAGACCCGATGTTGATCGACCATATTCGGAGAAGTTCACTGAGTCGTCGTGAAAACATCTTAAAGTGCTTAACCTAAGCACTAAGGATGTGATCATATTCATGGTGGGTCTAAATTAAAACTAGAGGGCTTAATGGACTCAAGTTTTTTCGACATGCATCAAGACGACGAAAAAATCCACTTTAAGGTAAAGCGTTATCTCAAGAAACGTTGGTGCGTTGAATCGAAAGGTTCCAAACAAAAGAAAGAGTTCTTTGGTTTAGTGATAAAGACAAAGTATATAGCTATAAATGAAGTCTGCAAGTTGATTGTTTGGATTAAAAGTTCATTACGTAACTAGGAATAGTTCCTAAGCCTCATCTTGGATCTAAACATGTGTTGTGGCACTTTCATTTGATTATTAAAATCGTTGAAAGATGGGAAATCACTATAGAGAGATAGTGGACTCTCAAGAACAACATTACATATCCATTAACTAAAGCTTATCCAACAACAGGATAATCGCCACTTAGAGAAGAAGAGTATAAGATACCATGACGATTGGCTTTAGTGCAAGTGGGAGATTGAAAGTAGTATGCACACAAGCTCAATCATGTTTGATGATAAAGCATATACTTTGTAACAATCTTATTCATTTATTAATAAAAGTATTAATTTATTAAAGGCTTTTAATTATCTACATGATGCTCGTTTTATAATATGTGATAAACCCATAGTTTTAAGCAATGCTTTTAGAATAATGATGATGATCATTCTAATGAGATCTAAATTCTTTGAAAGCTTAAAACTAAAATAGTTCCCAATCATTGGATTACTAAATTGGGGATTAGTGAATCCGGATAGATTGTAGTACATACGTTGCTTTGCTCATTGGATGAGGATGATTGATCTCATGATCATTTGTGTGGAGACACTAAAGCAAGTATGTAGGTGCTTATTAGAGAATAAGTTCATCGAACGTGGCTCGCTAAGGAATACCTAATGGAGTTTTATTTCACTGTCAATAGGAATTCTCAGAGTGATAGTAAAGACAAGTGATCCTTGGACTTGAGATCATCAGCAAGTATCTTGTGTATGATGAGTTATACTTTTGACTTATTCCTTAAGACCCTTAGGGTATATCAAAGGATATGCTTGGGTATAATAAGTTGTACATGGAGATAATGTATGATCAATAAAGAATCTACCACTTTTAATAAAAGAAGAGAAATGTCCTATGTGATTCGATAAATGACAACCCAGAAGAGTCCTTGGTTAATGAGTAATGAAATTAGAAAGGAGTTTCTAATTTGCATTATTTGGAGTTGTGCATTTAAGAGTCGAAATACATATAATTAAATAAAATAAGACATGAAGAATTCCATGTCTTATATTTAATTGGGACATTGAATGGTGGAAGGATTGAATTGTCAAGTAACTATTTACTCAAAGGTTCTTTAATGATTAATGTTGGAATCTATATTATCCGGAAAGTCGTTGATCGCTAGGGAGGCTTATCCCTATTGTAGAATAAATATTATTTATTTAAATAAATTAATTGTTTAATTTATTTATTTAAATAAGATTAGAATTGTTCTAATTGATTTATTCACAACCGGTTTAATATGGAGAACCTAAAGGGTCACACCATAAAAGGAAGAATAATTATTTAAGAAGTTAATGGCATAATCGTAATAATATAGTTAGTATATTTAATTTAATCTATGGTGATAGAATAAATTAAATAGCTTAATATTTATTATTTAATATTTTAGAAATATTAAATATAAATTAATAAGAGGAGTCTTATTAATATTATTACAATTATTATTATTTTAATTTCTAAAAGAGTTTAGGAATTAATTTAATATAAGTACTCTCATTTATTCCTAATTGGATTAGGAAGGAAAATTAGTTAAAAGAGTTTAATTAATTATCCCTAATAAGATTAGGGAGCTTAATTAATTAAAAGAATTTAATTAATTAAATAAAACCCAATTCCTTAATTGTTAAGGTGGGTTGTCCACATCTATAAATAAGAGGAGTCTTATTATGGGTGGCATGGGTTGTTGACTTTTACAACGTAATAATTCCAATTTGTTGGAGAGTACCCTTTTTCTATAGAGATAGGAAAAACTAGGGTTTGAGCCATAAAAACCCATCTTCTTGAATTTTCTTCTTCCTTGGTGGATCACCTCTAGAGGCCAAACACATGGGTGGCTAACGTTGATCAAAGGAAGGAACCAAACCCGATGGATTCAAGATTGAACGCGAAAAGGATTGGAGGTGAACTTGCACACGAGGAAGCTCGATCTTCAAGGGTATGATTTTATTCTTTATCTTTTCGTTTAATTAATAATTATATGCATAAAGGGTGATCGGGTATATGGTTTGTAAATTTTTTAAACTCGATTTTTACCACGCTTCGCACTTTTATGCAATTTGATTGCGTTATGAATATTACAAACCTAACACTAAAGGCCAAAGATATTCATCATTCGCATCATATGTTCATTTAAACACTGCTCATCTTTGCACTACACAGCCAAAGATATTCTTCAGAAATCATTCATCTTTGCACTACTGCCAAAGATATTCAATAATATCATCATTTAAGACCGAGGATGATGAAAATATTTTTAAAGAAACGAATCCGGTGAAACAAAATGACAAGGATTAAGGATTCGTACTTGGTTTTATCCACGCCCAAAATACCTCAAAAATAATCATAGTGGTGTAAAATTCAAGAATGATTCAAAACATGGATACAATCAAAGCTAGTATCCGAATAGATATTTTAGATGAAAAGAAAAATTTTCATTTTTTAGGTGAATAGTGCCAGATTCGTGAATAAGGTCAGATATCGTGAATAAGTGTCGATATCGTGAATAGTAACTCGACACCAAAAGATAGAAATTCCACAAAAAACATCTTCACGCTTCATGAATAGTACTCGTGAATAGTAACTCGTGAATAGTAACTCATGAATAGTAACTCGTGAATAGTAACTCATGAATAGTAACCCCGACATGAAAAAGTTCCAAATTTGATAAAAAGTTCCAACCAATATTTCAGCATAATGATATTGAAGAAATATTATCATTTGAGAAGAAAATAACATCCCTTACCTCAAAGAATCAAGATTGCCGGAAGAAAAGGCTCAAGTGATCTTTGAATGAAACTTATAATTGACAAAGAACTCTCAAAGTATCTAAATACTCACAAAATACGCTCAATAATATAGAGAGAGAGAGAGAAAACTTTGTTTTCGGTGTGATTTTCAATTCTAACTTAGCCCTCTATTTATAGGAAAATGTTAGCCGGCCAAGAAGCTTGATTTGACTGCCACACGATGGCTTTACACGCTACTATTGCCACCCACCACATTTGAAATAAAATTCAGCACATTTCTTCACCAACCACAAGTGGGGCCCACTCAATTCTAGAATTTTCCACCAAAATCAATTATAAACCTAATTTAGAATCCGACACCTCTTAAAATTCACAACAAATCATTCGTGCATTTTAACGGTTCAAAATTTGTGGACATATACTCAACTTATGTATGTATAACATACCCAAAAATTACCACAATCCAACTGGGATTAAAAATTATAACCCCTTAATATATCTCAAAACCCCCGATTTGATTTTTTTAACACCTCCAATCCGATAAAAAATCGATAAAACACCTCAACATTAATTCCTTCATTAATAACCACATAAATAAATCCATCATTTATATTCATATAAAATAAATATTTCCTTATCATATGAATCAATAATTAATTATTCACAAATAATATTATGAGAATCACATTTATGACAACCAAATGTTCCCAGAAAGAGGGGCTTTCCAATAAGGATCTCTCCCATGGTAGCCGCAATTAGGTGACCAAACCTCTCCTTAGACAGTAACTTTCTAGACATTGCCAATAATGTTATCTAATAATATTATTCAAATAATATGAATTATTGATCCGATAATGGGAATATCAGTGCAAATGACAATTATTGAAACATCAATAATATAAAATACCAACGCAAAGAATTATTGAATCAATAAAATAAACTATTGAGCAAGAATTACCGTAACAATTATCGAGTAGTGCCTTCACGTAAGGATCAATAATTCAACAATCTTGTGCAATACCGTGCCATCTCTTTGTGCAACCACGCCAGACATCAGATTTTAACCAACGGGTATTCCAAAGCGAATCTTAACAGAATAACCATACAATCTTAGCAGTAACAACTACGCCAGTTATTTATAACCACCCAAACTTTGTCGCTTTTCCTCATCCAATCGCTTTCAGTTATGGGGCCCATACATGGTCGCTGGCTGGCCGCATTTAATATTCCCCGACAAAGACGAATATTCCACGACCAAACGAATATTCCCCGATAAAATGAATATTTTATAACCACTTGCTTATTTTGAAATATTTGCGTATTTAACCCTTTACTATCCACATTAATCAAATCAACCCTTACTATTTCAAAATAATAAATAAAGGAAATTCCTTTTATTTAAAAAATTTTGGTCTTATACAATCAATATAATTTGAGATGTGTGCCTAATGGAGAGTCGAGAGTGGGTGAAAAGACGAAAGACGCCGCCACTAATGCGGATCCTCGGGTGTGCAGATGGGCTAAAAGGCTAAAGGAACATACAAGGGCGGCAATATTTCATAGTTGCATCATATCACTACCAGGGTACGTATTTACAAGTTTTAATATGTTTACATTCATGAATTGTAGAAAATATCACATTTTTACTTAGTAATATTTTAAGCATTTTTTGTATAGGAGTCTCAGTCTCAAGGTCAGCCTATCCATTGGCTGGATGTGTACGTGGCCACCCGTGATGGTCAGCTTGATGCTATCCAAATAGCGGTAATAAGTTTTAACAATTTGATCTTGTTTATCAATGCTTACAGAATTTATTTTTAACTATTTAATCGTTAACATAATGACAGGATACTTACAAGCGTTTATTGAATGAGTGCTATCCTGAAGGCACTCCACGTCCGCCTATTGAACAAGAGTTGTGGGAGAGGGCATCTGTTGTGAAGAAGAACTACATTAAAGGTCAAGGATAACGACGACGCCCATCCTTCAGTGACTCAGGCTGCTCTTCTACCCAGTCTTCACAGTCATCGAGCCATCCAGTTGTTAATACTCCGGCTGACTGTGTGAGAGCTATATGTCGAGATCGAGATCTTCTGAAGATACTAGGCGGGCATCTGGGGGTTCTGAGTCCTGAGGATTTAATTTAAGCAAGATGGCAGCAAAGATCGTGACAAACATGGGGATGGCGATGAGGTATAAAATCAATTTGTTGTATGTATTGTCATAATATATACCAGTATCAACATAGTTACTATATTTGTAACTTATTTTATTATTTTGTTAATTATAGATTGATCAAGGAGGCGATGATGCTTGACGTACCTGCTTTAGATCAGTTTTGTAGTTATAGTATAAGCTTGTACTTGTATATTCATTCTGTGGATGTTTGTATGTTACTTAAACAAGTTTTGAAATGTTATTATATTTATTCAAATCATATTAGTTTTTAAAGGTTTATATACTAGTTTGGTGTATGTGTTGGTGGACGATGGATGTTTATATTGTTGTGTATGTTGTTTATCTTGTTGTGTATGTGTGTTGGGATAAAGCAGGTACAAAATAGGTATGGTGTTTTGGGAATTCATAGCAAAAGCAAAAAAATCGCTTTTATTTTTTCATATATCAATGACCGCATGCGATATTGATAGTTATTAATGTGGGTAAACAATTGAGGGTATTATCATTGCGCAGTGGTCGCCGATAGTAGTTCGCCGCCACGTGGACAACGTCGACTTTGGCCTGGATCATGTCGACTCAAACTTAAGCGACCAGATTTGTCATTTGACGCTTCATATCATCGCAGAGATATATCGATTACGCTAATAGTGGTCGCTGATGTGCATCCCAGCGACCAGATTTTATGCGACAACTATCAGCGACCGAATGTGGTCGCTGATAGTTATCTGCGACCGAGTGCGGTCGCTGATAGGAGGTCGCTGATAGACCTTTTTCTTATAGTGTATCAAATTTTTAAAACTACGTACTGACTATAAATAGGGTTAAGGTGACATACTATGAATATTGTTTTCAATTTTTGAATAGGTTTAGCAGAATTTCTTCCGCAAACCATCATAACTTATGGGCACGGGTGGTGATCAGCCCGTTATGCCCTGTATTTATCAATAGTATATGCAAGAACGATATTATCGTTCACTTTGTCCACCTTGGGAGCATAAAAGTTTTCCCATGTTTGGGATTTTCATACATAGTCCGGAATCCGAATCAAAACAATTTGATTGGATACAAAAAGGTTTTATCATATTCAACGATATTTCTAAATCTGTGTCTAGTTTGTCAAATAGCTTAGACAACTTTTACTTATTGTATACGTACTGAAGATCAATAGGTGTATATATATATATATATATATATATATATCAACATGTGATTAAATACAATGATTATCCAAGTGGGGACACTTGTATAACCATATATAGAAATTAACGAACAAAATAAATATCTGAATAATAATATAATACCATGTTGATAATCAATGATCAGATATAATATATATAACAATAGGGTTAATAATCTGGTACAATAATAATATAATTCTAAAACTTTCTTACTCATGTCCATTGCATAAAGAAAATGCAAAGATAGGATACTTGCCTGGTCTGCTGCTTACAATACGCAACTTAGATTTTATCTTTTCTATAACAACCTATCAGTAATAAGATCATTTTACTAATTAGAATAACATATCGTAGTATTACATAAAGTAATCGCTTATTTGTAGTCAAAGACATAACCTAATCACATTGTCACATATATTCAACAGTCATTGAATCACAAACAAACACTAATACAGACAAAATATCTAAGTCCAGATCAATTTCTGAAATATGTCGGTGTACCAACGGATTAATTGGGTAATCATCGAGTCTAAGACTATATCCTGTAGCTCAATAACTGTAATTATCAGTCATATTATTTTTAAATGACTTATAAATAATTTTTAAACATTTATTATAATTTATCATAAATTTTCAAACTCCTGAATCATTATTAAATGATTGAAATATTAAACAATTCTATTATCATTAACATTTAATTAATTTAAACTATTAATAAAACCATTGTCAAAATATTAAAGTTATTTATAATAACTCCAAATATTTTTAAAGTATTAATATTACCCTTAAATAATTTTTAAAACATTTAAAATTATTTTAAATAATTACCATTAATATTTAAATATTAATGTATCATTTATCAAAATATTAAAAGTCATTAAGTATAACTTAAAATATTTTTAATTCATTTATATCCCTTTTAAATGATTTTTAAATTAATAAAACCATTTTAAAACTATTTATTTAATATAATTATTAAATAAATATAATACCATTAATGTTAAATTAATATCATTAATATTAAATTAATATCATTAATATTAAATTATTAATAAAATTATCCTTTAAATATTAAAAGTTATATTTTATAACTTAAAATATCTTTAAACACTTTATTTTCATTTAAAAATAATTTTATAATACTAAAATCATTTTTAAACTAAATTATTTAATATAATTATTAAATAAATTTAATATCATTAATAATAATTAATTAATAAAATTTACCTTTAAATATTGAAAGTTATATTTTATAACTTAAAATATTTTAAAATACCTTACTATTATTTAAAATGATTTTTAATATAATAAAATCATTTTTTTATTAATTTATTTAATGCATTTATTAAATAAATTAAATATCAATAACATTTAAATAAATACTAATATTTATGAAAAATATGTCAAATTATTAAAAGTTAATTTTTATAACTTCAAATAATTTTTAAAATAATTTTTGTAATTTTCGAAAATTATTTTCTATTTGTAGATAATTTTTAGAAATAAAATTAATTAAAATTACACAGTCTGTCGCTAAAGGTACCTATAGTGACAAAACAATCACTATAGGTGTTCTTTAGCAAACCCAGACATTCAAAGGCAGTTTTGAGGGTGCTACTTTGACCACGATTTAAACCTTGATCTTAATGTTATCTGGGCAAGATAATGGTTTGATGTTGTAGTACTACTATAATACTACAAGTTCTAACAACAAACATGGTCAAAACATGTACCAAAAGCAAGATCTAGGCTCAAGAACAAGTTGTCAGAGTTGTTCTTTATTTTTGGGTTTGCCCAAAAATGAAGAACAGTTCGATTGTTCATATTTGGGCGTCCACAACTTGAACTCTTGTTGATGATTATGTGATTTAAGACTTCCATGTTGTAGCCAGCATGTCTAGGAACATATTCATTACATAAAACAAGTCTAACAACATCACAACAAGTAGATCTATGCCGGTCAAAGCATGTCATAAACCATGTTCATAGGTTTTCTGGGTTACCCCGAAAATCGATTTCGTGCTCGACCATGCTACTTTGACCGGTCACTACATTAAATCTATATGTTATTTAGATGATCTAGAAGCTTTAAATTGTAGTCCATATACAATATTACAACCTTATTACATCAACAAGAACAAAAAAACTAACACCTGTATGATCTAGCCACATGAACATACTGTCAGAACATTCTGGCAATTTCGGGTCATTTAAAGAATCAGATGATCACGGCTCATTAATCTCGGCGGGTTTGACCACCCATATCTGACAATATGTTCATGCTATGACTTTGATTCAAGTTTCAGAGTAAAGATCTCATATCACAGTACAATATCAAACACTTACAACACCAAATAAATAAACACACTGAGATCTAGAAGGTCTGACATTCGGTTGTCAGATCACAAAATAAATTTTTCCAGGTTTTGTAAAATGCTAGATCTGAGCCTATAAATTTTATGGATCTAACATCTATCAACCCAGGTCATCATTATACACTACTAACAACATAATTAACACACAAAAACTAACATCTAACATAGAATCAAAGATCAAATTTTAGGTCTAGGGTTTTATACCTTTCTTACTAAATCTTGTTTCTGGCATCTGATTTTGTTAAAGGTGATAGTGGGGCTTGGTTTGTGACTGATCTTAGCAAAGGATTTCGTGGTTTTGAGTTGAGAGAGTCTAGTTGGGTGTTGGAGAACAAAATGGCTAATAATAGACACTTTTCTCTCTCTTGAACTATATAAACACTTAGATGCAATGTATTATGCTGAAATATGAGGCTGATCTGCTGAAAATTTAGTCACTGTGGTTAGTAAGAGTTGGTAAACAACTAAAGTGTTGGCAATTTTCACAAGCAACCTAATAAAAATTCAATAAGGGCAAAATGGTCAATATGCTTGTAATTTTAATGGCACAAAAGTAATCTTGACAAACCCTTAGGGTTTGACCCTTAGGGTTTAACCCTGAGGTTTAACCCTGAGGTTTAACATATAGAATTTATAGGATTTCCAATTAGGGTTTGTACAAAAATAAAATTTTAGTTTTTAAAATTTGTAATTAGGGTTTCCTTAATTAGATTAGGTTTCTAATTACATTATACATGAACATTAGGGTTTAATTATTTTCAAATTTTAGTTAACCTTGCTAATTTAGCAATTAGGGTTTACAATTAGTAATTAGGTTTTAAAATTACTAATTAGGGTTACTAAATATAGAAATTAGGGTTTCTAATTTCAAGATTAGGGTTTCTAACAATAATTAGGGTTTTCCCTAATTAATTAAACTTATATATTAGGTTTAAGAATTTATTAATTATCGTTAAGCGTGCCAAACTAGCAGTTAGGGTTTACTTTTAACAATTAGGGTTTATAATTTCGAAGTTAGGGTTCCCAATTTAGAAATCAGGGTGTACTAACTTAGATTATAATTCTAAAACTTATTATTAACACAATTTTTGACCGATCTTTACTCCGATTTGAGTTCAAATAACAGTACTACTAGGTCTTCTACTGATATACCATAATTGATCGATCATTATCAATACGTACATAAAGTACATATTTATAACACTGAAAAATCAAAATATAATTAATATTATATTATTATTCTCATTCCATACTAGAAATCCAAAATTAAGGTTCAGATTCCATATCCGATTTATTTGCATAAATAACATTATTAATAAAGTTAAAAATAATTAACTTAACTAATGAAATAAATTAATATAATATAATAAAATAATTATTATAATAATTCTATAATGATTTTATCTATTATTTAAATAATATAATAATCATATTTTTATGAAAAATAAATAATAAAAATATTTTTACTATAAAATTAATTATTATAAGAATCTAATTCATAATGATCAATAATTCAAACATAAAATTATTTGTAAATATTTAATGTAATAAATAAATTTTTGTTTATCACATAATTACATACGATTTGTCTTATACATATTTCCCATATTTATTTTAATAAATAAAAAATTATATCTTAAAAATTTCGATTTATTTATATAGAAAATATCGGGTTGTTATAAGTACTCTCATTTATTCCTAATAGGATTAAGAGGCAAAATTAGTTAAAGGAGTTTAATTAATTATCCCTAATAAGATTAGGGAGCCTAATTAATTAAAGGGTTAAGTTCAGATGACCACCTGGGGTTTGAGCGGTTTCCCACATAACCACATATAGTCAGTAAAGCTACATTTAAACTCCTGACTTTTTGAGTTAAAGTGAAAACATTACCTTTTCCATCCAAATTAATCGTGCATGTATTTCAAACGCCAAAAACGCATGAGAAAGGGCTATAAGAGTAAAAAAAAAACCTAGTAAATGTCAAAAATACCCCTTTCTTCTTCCTCTCTTCTCCTCTTATTCTCCCTTCAACCTTCAAACCCACCAACACTCTCAAATCCACTCATTCTAACAATACCCACTCTGATTCTTGAGCTCTCTCATAAAGCCATGGGCTTGTTTCACGATCCGATTTTAGTTTGTTTGGCAGAGAACATACTAGGTTTATATAGATCGGGAAGAAGCTGGTTCGGTCCCGAAGAGGGCGAGCGAAGCAAATGGCTTTCACAAGGTCGGCCTCTAGGGTTTGATCGGGATCGAGGATGGTAAAAGGAATTTTGCAGTCCCAAGTTGTCTTACGTGAAGTGGGTATCCAGATAAGTTACGGCCATTGTTGGATGAGGGAATTAACGAAGGTTCTATTCGATAATAATGTGGGTTATGTTGTGCGTTACCGATTCTCTGCTCCATTGAAACAGATTCGACCAAGAGAGAGAGACAAAAGAGAAAAGGTTTCGTCTTCTTCTTCTTCTAAATCTATTTTATGTGTTTTAAAAAAACCCCAAATCTTGTTGGAGAAAATCTTGTTATTTTTTAGAATTAATGGCTTACGGGGGGGGGGGGGGTTCTGAGTAGAAAATCTTGTTAGAATTTTTCAGAATTCGAGTAGAAATTTCTCCCAAAAAATCCTAGACTTGTGAGCAAATGTGTTTTAGGGGTTTGGGAAACCCTAAGTTTTTCTCTGCCAGAAGATGAAATAGTGGGAAATTGGTGTTCTGAGTACGTATCTATTGACCAACGACGAGAGGTTGAAGAAAGGGACCTGTTCCGTAGAATATTGGAGAGTGGTATTCGCAGCTGCTCCTTCCACTTCTTCTTCTAAATCTGATTATTGATGCAATGTAGTTGATTTTGTTGCAGGAAATTTTGTCGAGTTCTGATCTCTTTTGATTTTTCTCTGGCCGAACTAATACATTTATTGAATAATACGGCCGGAGGTGGTGTGTGTATATATATTCGTAGATATGGAGTGGTGGAGCAAGATGACAGTTCATGTGCGTTAAGCTTGGTTCGGTGTCTCTAAGCGTCTTGGGATGTCAGCTCTGTTAAATGTCATTTGTAATTTTAAGTCTTTTTGTGATTCTATGTGTAATTGTTTTTGATTTTGGATTTTGTGATGGTGTTTTGATAAATGATGTTTTGATTTCGTGTTCTAATTCTCTGATAAGTTTAGCACCTGTTCTTAAATTTTAGTTTGGGGATATACATTCTGTGAATGGTTTTCTCTGTTTTGTTGCAAATCTGGATTGTACATTTGTCATTTATATATAAGGAGGGTAATTAAGTCTTTATCCAACTTAAGTAACAGAGTTATGACAGAAAGCAGTTATTCACTTTAACTCAAAAAGTCGGGAGTTTAAATGTAGCTTTACTGACTACAGGTGGTTAAGTGGGAAATCGCTCAAACCCCAGGTGGTCATCTGAACTTAACCCTTAATTAAATGAGTTTAATTAAATAAATAATACCATACTTTAATTAAACAGGGTTACCTGATATCTTTATAAGTGGAGTCTTATATCAGATATCAAAAATATGTGATTCCAATTGTTGGAGAGTACGCCCCCTTTTTCTATAGAAATAGGAAAAACTAGGGTTTGAGTCAATACACCATTCTTCTTTAAAATTCTTCTTCCTTGGTGGATCACCTATAGAGGTCATACACTTGAGTGCCTAACATTGATCAAAGGAAGGAATCTACCCAGACATTCAAGGAGATCGGGAAGAAGTAGGAGTTAAACTTGTACTTGTGGAAGCTCGTATCTACAAGGGTATGATTCCATAACTTCTTGTTCTTCGTTTTAATTAATAATATACATAAAGAATGATCCGGGTAATTGGTTTGTGAAAAATTTTAAAATCTGATTTTACTTTGCTTCCGCTAATTTTGCAATTTGATTGCGTCTTTGATTTTCACAAAACCTTACAGATATTCCCCGACAAAAAGAATATTCCCCTACCAAATGAATATATTATGACAACTTGTTTATTTTTAAAAAAAATCACATATCACCCTTAACTTTAACCTTTTATCAATTTAACCAATTATTGAATAATAATTATAAGAAAAATTGAATACTTTTATTTCATAAAATTGGGGTCTTACAATTGATGATGGACTTTTAAATCATAGAATATAGTAGACATCATGCTCTACTTTACTCTTCTAATGGATTGCTATTTTCACAGCAGTTGTTGATCTAATACTTGTTATCTATTGTATTCTATCAGATTTTTCCCTTTTCCTTTTGGTTCCATTGTTCTTCTCAGGAGGCGAGAGTGTAGCTGGAACTAGTCGGGGAGTGGAGTAATGGTCCAAGATGATTATTTTAGTAATCATCACTATTTTTTAAAATAGTGTGAAAATAATTGTAATGAAGATTTTATTTAAGTTTGTATATTATCTATGTTACGCCCCCAAAATAGGTATACATCACCCATCTTGAGTTGCCAAATACATGGTACAAAATTCAAATACAACTTAATTATACAACAGTCATGTAAAATACGACAAAACATAATCTAAGAGTTTTAATAAGAATTAATATTGTCATCTAGACAATATCCACACTCAATGGAGTCCTCATTACATTTATTGTCACACTATTTAACAAAATAGTGAGGACTACTAATGTTATCATCTGGACCGTCACTCTGTTCCCCGACTAATCCCGGCTACGCTCTCATTTCCTGAAGAGAACAGTGAAAGAAATGGTGAGCTCAACTAGCCCAGTAAGAAATATTATGACTAAGATAATCCAGAATAAATTATCATTAGTCTTCAACAATGTTAAACTGATAAAATACAATAGACATCAAGTTTAACTGCAGCGGAATAAGCAATCCATTAGAAGAGTCAAGTAGAGTATAAAATCTATTATCTTCTATGATTTAAAATGTTTTTCATCAACTTTATCGCTGAGACTCGGCTTTATAAATAAACCATATCATCGATTCTTCCCTGCACTACGGGCCAAGGATATTCATTAAATCATCAATGGTCATGACTTTACCGAATAATCCCTGGTCATAATCATACCAAAAACTGTCCATCAATGCACTATAGGCCACTGAGGACTTTCACCACATCATTCGTCACATTACGGTCATGATTATACTGAATAATCCCTGGTCATAATCATACCAAGTTCATCTATGCACGTAAGCCAAAGATGACTTTCATCACAATATAAGCATGAGGATGATGACAATGACATAATTATTCAATAAAACAAGTTCAAGGATAAATTTTAAAGATTTATAATTTAATTTATCCAGAAATCAATAACGTCCAAATTGTCAACATGATCTTTGCTTTTGTGGAGTAAAATTCAAGAATGCTCAGAAGAATATTTCCATGAAAAGATACTGGATGAAGCGCAAATATTCAAGATATTCTACTAATTTCATGGAGCATAGAAGCCAAAACTTTAACCAACTGAGTATAATAGAATATATGAAACTACAAATGGATTTTTGCCCGCCATGTTGTAATCCACGTAGACAGATCATTTCCATAATTTAATAAGGAATGAATACAAAGGATCATTCACCATGCATGTGGTAATCCACATAAACAAAAGTTATTCCAATGTAATAAAAAGAATAGAATAATGTAAGAATTCACCATGCATGCGATAGAGACCACACAACGCATGTGTTATTTCCAATGTAATAATAAAGAATGGAACTGTGTCATGCGAATCCGCGATGCATGTGATATTCCAATGTAATAATAAAGAATGGAATAACGGAAGAATTTCACCATGTATGCGGCACTTCGCATAGACAAGTTATTCCAACAGAATAATAAATAATGGAACCAGGTCATGCGTAATACGCACAGACAGGATATTCCAACATAATAATAAAGAATGGAATAACAGAAGAATTTCACCATGTATGCGTTACTTCGCATCGATAGGTTATTCCAACATAATAATAAATAGTGGAACCAGGTCATGTGTAAAACGCACAGACAGGATATTCCAACAGAATAATAAAGAATGGAATAACAGAAGAATTTCACCATGTATGTGGTACTTCGCATAAATAGGTTATTCCAACATAATAATAAGGAATGGAATAACAATAGCTCTTTTCATGAAAATGAAAGACATGTGAAAATACGAATTACAGTATAGTACCTCCATCTATACCTCCAATTTTAACTTAGTCATGCAAATATTATCAATCTTGCATCAACTCCCCTAATAGTACACACATGTGAACAAATAGTTATAATCATGTGAATCAATAGCAATTAATTGCTCATTTATTTGGTTAATTACCCGATTGGTCAATATAACCTCCAGACATTAATTATTATCGAAATAAATGTCGATTTCCACTAATACTAATAATTCCCACACAATGGAATTATCAATTTCATCTTTAATCAACAAAAACTTATTCATCATTAATATTATAATTCACAATATTTAACAACTAGGTCGTTCCCAGGAAAGAGGGGGCTTTTCGATAAGGATTTCTCCTTATTGGCGCGTAATTAGGTGACCAAACCTCTCCTTGATAGAACTTCTAGACATTGTCAATATTGCAAATAATAATATGAATAACTTTGCCGTCTCAATTATAGATTTAATAATATAACATATTATATGTATTGATAATCTTGTGACAATAATTGAATCAATAATATGAGAGATATGATGCAAAGCCAATTATCGTAGCAATAATTGAGTATAACTCGAGTGACTTCTTACGTAAGCATCAATAATCAATATCGTGCAACTATGCAACCACGCCGTATTATTGTACTTTTTACTACCGAGTAGTTCAACAGTTTTAATTTGGTAACACTTTCAGTTATTTTATAAAAGATAATTCTATCATTTTCTTACTACGACAATACTTCCGTTGTGGGGTCCACCAATGATTGTGCCATCGTACGGATATTCCCTGACAAAAAGAATATTCCCTGACCAAACGAATATTTTATAACAACTTGCATACTTTGCAAAAAAATTCACATATCACCCTTAACTTGAACCTTTTATCAATTTAACCATTTACGAAATAAAATAATAATTATAAGAAAATTGAATACTTTCATTTCATAAAATTCGGGGTCTTACAATCTCCCCTCCTTATGAAATTTTGCCCTCGAAATTTACGTATGTACCTGGTATGCCGAAGAGGTGAGGATACCTTGACATCATTTCAAATTCTAACTCTTGAGGTATAACCTTTGAGTGTAGAATATGATCCTTCTTATCTAAGATTTTTTCACGTATCTCCTCATACGTTAAATCTTCTGCTATCTGATCTAGTTCTAATTCAATAATGTGGTTTGGGTCGTCCACATATTTACGTAACATCGATACATGAAAAACGTTATGAACACGCGACATGCTTGCCGGCAAAACGAGTCTATAGGCCACAGTTCCTACTCGATCGAGGATTTCAAATAGGCCAATTAAATTGAGGGTTGATATTTCCTCTTTTCATCAACTCTTGCTTCTAGAATAACGCCTTCTTGAACCTTCTTCTTCATTTTCATCAGCTCCAGGTGAGTAGTTTGAGCGGCTTTAACTTTATCGATTAAAGTTGATTCTACTCGTATATTCCTTATCTTCATGTGGGTCCCTAGAGTCTTTAACTCTATCTTCTTTATTTGTAAGTTATACGAAATGGGTTTTTGTGTTAACAACGTCACACTCGTAAACGCATACGATCTTCTACTCAACGCGTCAGCTACCACATTCGTTCTTCCACGATGATATTGAATGGTATAGTCATAATCTTCAACAGCTCGAGCCAACGTCCTTGGCACATTATATGATCATTTTAGGTAAAGAAATATTTGAGGGTTTTAGAAATGGGTTTTGTACTGGGGTCAATACAAAATTCGATTTCACGCTCTAGGGGTAAGCTAAGAAGTCTTCAGGAATACGTCAGGAAATTTATTAACAATAGAAATATCATTCAAAACTGTGACCCTCATCCAAGACTTGGATAACACATCACATTGATATCTATCAACTTACCACCGTTATTCACAACGTCCCTTACGGAAAGTTTGGCTTCGGTGTATTCCAAGACTTGAAAGTCACTAGTGAAAGGCTCGGGGCTCTTTACTTATGGCTTGATATGAAAGTGACTGACTTTAGTGGTATGGTTGCTTGAATTCACATAACAGGTTGGTTAGGAATATGAAAGCTAACAACCTTACGAAAAGCTTGATGAGTAGTTAACCAATCGATACATCAAAGGCAAGTATTTTCAAAGAGATAAGATCGACAGGTAACATAAAAGTGTCGATTTGAATCAAACAAGATTTATAAACAGTGGAGGTAACGAAGGTTTCTCCTAATCGATTTTCAACCAATAAGTCAAAGTTTAACTTCTCTAGGGTCAGATTTAAACGTTGAGCGCAAGCAAGAGAGATAAAAGATTGGGTAGAACCGGTATCTAATAAGGTAAAAACTTCGCAATAATTTATAATTAACTAACCCGTGCTAACTTCGTTCGGGTTACTCGCTTTTTGAGAAGTCACAAAAAATGCTCTTCCTGAAACCACCGACTTTGTTTTGTCCGTATCCGCCTTTGGTGCCACCGTCCCAGCTGGACTTGATTTTGCTACAGGACAAAATCGAGCTATGTGACCGTCTTTTCCATAACTAAAACATACCTTGGAAGGCTGTGAACAGTTTGGACTTATGTGTCCCTCCTCTCCGCATCTGTAGCATCTAACTAGCGGTCATTCTCCTCCCCTAGAATTTGTTGTTGGTGTTGGTGTTACTGCCAATGTCTTCCCATCATTGTTAAATCTTCTCATCTTGAATTTTCCACTTCTATTATCTTGGCCATGATTACCACCGAAGTGGTTACCATTCTTGGCATGATAATTTCCCCCACGATGGTTATCATTGTTCCGATGGCCATTGCCATCGGTACGATTATTATCTAGTTGTTGGTCATTGGCTTTTCGTTGTGCTGACTCATTACCGCGCTCTAATAACTGAGTCCTATTCACAACATCTGAATATAAATAAAATTTGTGAGAAATGAGGTATTGACATATAACGGGTTTCAAACATCTTAAAACATTTGCGTCATTTGCTCCTCATTATCGACCAAATGGGATGCAAACTGGGACAACTCGGCAAACTTAGCTTCGTACTGCGACACGGTCATATTGTTTTGCTCCAACTTGATGAACTCTACCTCCTTAATGTGACGAATACTTTCAAGAAAGTATTTGTCGTTGAACAGTTCTTGAAACTTCTCCCAAGACATCTTGAGTGTGTCAGGCTAGGTACGTTTTACAGATTCCCACCAGTAATCTGCCTCTTCATGCAACATAAAGGTGGCGAAGGGAACCTTTTGCTCCTCGGAGCATCCCAAGACATCAAATATCTTGGTGATCTTCTTTAACCACGTCTCCAACTTAAGTGGTTCTGGCCTTCCCAAAAACTTCGACGATCCCAGCTCCTTGAACTGCTTAGCAGTGACCATCCGAGAGTTGCCAGTGTTTCCACCTGCATTTTGGACAGGAGTCTCTCTCGCCTGATGTTGCATGAATTGCATAAAGCCTCTGAACATCCCATCGTTCATCATTTGATCATTGTTGTTTACCTGAGGATTATTGTCTTCTTGTTGCACATTATCCTGGGTATTGATAGTTGGTGACTCAACGGTCTCATGTACTTCATTGCTGATCTCAACATTTTCAGATGCCATTTTCAAATATTACCACAAAACAAGGGTTAATTGACATGTCAAATATTATCCCTATACTCTGACCGACCAATTAAATACCAAATAAACTTAGGTAGGTCATACAAGCGAAGGAATTCCCCGTCTCTCCCCTCCTAGTTCTTGTCTCACATCTCAGCCAGGGATCATATCCCTACGCTTTGATACCAACTGTGACGCCCCCAAAATAGGTATACATCACCCATCTTGAGTCGCCAAATACATGGTACAAAATTCAAATACAACTTAATTATACAACAGTCGTGTCAAATACGACAAAACATAATCTAAGAGTTTTAATAAGAATTAATATTGTCATCTAGACAATATCCACACTCAATGGAGTCCTCATTACATTTATTGTCACACTATTTAACAGAATAGTGAGGACTACTAATGTTATCATCTGGACCGTCACTCGGTTCCCCTACTAGTCCCGGCTACGTTCTCATTTCCTGAATAGGACAATGAAAGAAAGGGTGAGCTCAACTAGCCCAGTAAGAAATATTATGACTAAGATAATGCAGAATAAATTATCATTAGTCTTCAACAATGTTAAACTGATAAAATACAATAGACATCAAGTTTAACAGCAGCGGAATAAGCAATCCATTAGAAGAGTCAAGTAGAGCAAAAAATCTACTGTCTTCTATGATTTAAAAAGTTTTTCATCAACTTTATCGCTGAGACTCAGCTTAATAAATAAACCATATCATCAATTCTTCCATGCACTACGAGCCAAGGATATTCATTAAATCATCAATGGTCATGACTATACCGAATAATCTATGGTCATAATCATACCAATTCCATCTATGCACTTAAGCCAAAGATGACTTTCATCACAATATAAGCATGAGGATGATGACAATGACATAATTATTCAATAAAACAAGTTCAAGGATAAATTTTAAAGATTTATAATTTAATTTATCCAGAAATCAATAACGTCCAAATTGTCAACACGATACTGCTTTGTGGAGTAAAATTCAAGAATGCTCAGAATAATATTTCCATGAAAAGATACTAGATGAAGTACAAATATCCAGGATATTCTACTAATTTTATGGAGCATAGAAGCCAAAACTTTAACCAACTGAGTACAATAGAATATATGAAACTGCAAATGGATTTTTGCCCGCCATTCGGTAATCCACGTAGACAGATCATTTCCACAATTTAGTACGGAATGAATACAAAGGATCATTCACCATGCATGTGGTAATCTAAAAATAGCGAGTTATTCCAATGTAATAATAAAGAATGGAACCAGTCATGCGTAATCCGCATGCACAAGATATTCCAATGAATAATAAAGAATGGAATAACAACAGAATTCACCGGGCATGCGATAGATCGCATGCATGAGTTATTCCAAAAGAATAATAAATAATGGAACCAGTCATAAATGTAATACGCATGCATGAGGATATTCCAATAGAATAATAAAGAATGGAATAACGGAAGAATTTCACCATATATCTGAGACTGATGCATAAAGTTATTCCAATGAATAATAAATAGTGGAACTAGGTCATGCATGAATACTACACGTGATATTCCAAATGTAAAAATAAGGAATTGAATAACAGAAGAATTTCACCATATATGCGGTACTTCACATAGACAGGTTATTCCAACATAATAATAAGGAATGGAATAACAATAGCTCTCTTCATGAAAATGAAAGAAATAATACCCCTTACCTTAGAATAAAGCTGGATACTGGAATAGAGAGGTAGCAGATTTCTCTTCTTCTATCTCTCTATAATTTCTCTCTATAATAATTGCTCTATAGCTTTAGTGAATTGGTGAAAATTAATGAAGGAATGAGCTTCTATTTATAGGAAAATATAGTTTCGATAATTGCACGTTTTGGAGCTCAAAATATTACAGTATAATACCTTCCTCTTTACTTTCATTTTTAATTTAGTCCTGCAAGTATTATCAAACTTGCACCACCTCCCCTAATAGTAAATCATGTGAATCAATAGTTCTAGACATGTAAAAATACGAATTACAGTATAGTACCTCCATCTATACGTCCATTTTTAACTTATTTATGCAAGTATTATCAATCTTGCACCAACTCCCCTAATTGTAAATGAATGTGAATCAATAGTACACACATGTGAACAAATAGTTATAATCATGTGAATCAATAGCAATTAATTGCTCATTTATTCGGTTAATTACCCGATCGGGTCGATATAATCTCGGACATTAATTATTATCGAAATAAATGTCGATTTCCACTAATACTAATAATAATTCCCACAATGGAATTGTCAATTTCATCTTTAATCAACACGAACTTATTCATCATTAATATTATAATTCACAATATTTAACAACTGTGTCGTTCCCAGGAAAGAGGGGCTTTCCGATAAGGATTTCTCCTTATGGCATGCAATTAGGTGACCAAACCTCTCCTCGATGTAACTTAGACATTGTCAATATTGCAAATAATAATATGAATAACTTGTAAATCTCAATTATTGATTTAATAATATAACATATTAGATGGATGATAATCGTAACAATAATTGAATCAATAATATGAGAGATATGATGCAAAAGCAATTATCAGAAAGCAATAATTGAGTATAATCGAAAGTGACTTTACGTAAGCATTAATAATCAATACCGGTGCTACTATGCAACCACGCCAGTATTATTGTACTTTTTTTTACCGAGTAGTTCAAGCAGTTTTAACTGTAACACTTTCGCCGATTATTTTTATAAAAAGATAATTTGTTTTTTTACTACTTATATACTTCCATTAATGGGGTCCACCAATGATTGCTGCTGTCAGACGGATACGGATATTAACGACCCCAAAATAGGTCCATTCCATCCAACCCATTCTCGAGTCGCCAAATACATGGTACGGAAAAACAACTACAACTTTATTACAACAATTGTCGTGCAAAATACAACAACACATATCTTGCCGTGAGTTTGGATACAAATATATACCAATCAGAAAGACGTTACAATGACACCTTACATAAAGGTATAGTCAAAAACTATTTTAGAAATTAGAATCTTTGGGAAGTGCTCAAGAAAACCTTCGTACATGGGAGGCCATGCTTTTAGGTTATGGTAGATATCATATATGGCCACGTAATTATCCTTGGTTGACCTAATAGACCCCAAAGAAAAACAAGAAGATTACTATCATATTCTTCCCAATGGCGAGTCTTCTCTTGACATATCATTATCTCCACTCGTCTCTAATTTGGTATTATACTCCAAACAAACACCAAGATTATATAGGTAGTGCTTGTAAATATACTCAAAGAAGTGGATGAGCACAACCATGTCTTATGATAACACGAAGTTTGTATGTCATTAGACATCTTGTATGATAGTGACAAAACACCCTTCCAAAGTTGGGTTCGCCTCACCCTATTTAATTCACCAAAATAACTATTAAATGATGTATAAAATACAACACACTAAAGCCCTCAATAAAATTATTTTCATACTCTTTAGGGAGAACCTCAACAACTATAGACCACCGTTCTATTCCCTTGTTATCCCCGCTCAACCCAGCTACACTTTTATTACCTGAAAGGAATTGTGAAACAAAAGGGTGAGCACAACTAGCTCAGTAAAGAATATTATGACTAAAGATAAATAAATTATCAATAGTCTTCATCAGTAATGAATCAGAGATTTAGAACATATGGTAGATGATAAAACTTTTCAACCATAGTTGCAGCAGAACAAGCAATCCATTAAAAGAGTCAAATAGACTATAAAGTCTATTGTCTTCTCCACGTTAAAAGTCCACCAACAATATTTTATCCCTGTAACATCAATCAACAGTTCCTTTCCACAATCATATGAATAACTCATAATCATAATTGTGATTCTAAATTCCTCTTCTCATCCAGGACGAAGATAATTTTCATCACCTGTCTTTACCTGAAACATCAAATATCATGGTTATACCAAATCACAGTTCCTGTTCATAATCATACTAATAAATTCATCTTTGCACCACGGGCCAAAGATATTCATCAACAGTACTACAGGCTAAAGATATTCAACAACAGGTCATCTTTGCATTACGAGCCAAAGATATTCATCAATAATTCATCTTTGCACTACAGGCTAAAGATATTCAACAACAGGTCATCTTTGCATTACGAGCCAAAGATATTCATCAATAATTCATCTTTGCACTTCAAAGCAAAGATATTCAACAACAGGTCATCTTTGCATTACGAGCCAAAGATATTCATATATCAAAGAAATACATAATCATTTCAGAAGTTATATAACAATAATTATAACCATGTTGATCAATTCACCTTTGCACTTAAGCTAAAAATATTCAATTGTAAATTCAATGGTCAGCGATCATACCAACCAACAATTCAACTTTTGCACCATCGGCCAAAGAGAACCTATGGTCACGATCATACCAATAATCTACCCATCTTTACACTCAAGTCAAAGAGAAATATCATCATTAGGGTTATAAGAATGTTATATAAAAACAATATAATCAAAACTTGGTTTTAATTTCAAGAGTAAGATTCATAAATCAACTATAATTTGGTTAGAAAAAGAAACCAATTTTTTTTTTCGTGAATAGTACCCGTGAATAGTAACTCGTGAATAGTAACTCGTGAATAGTAACTCGTGAATAGTAACTCATGAATAGTAACTCGTGAATAGTAACTCGTGAATAGTAACTCGTGAATAGTAACTTATGAATAATAACTCGATTAAATATATAGTACCAAGTATACATAAATAATGTCATATACGTAAATAGTGCCATATACATGAAATAGTGCCGATACACGTGAATAGTGCCGAGATACGTGAATAGTAACCCCGACTTAAAAAGGTAGAAATTCCACAATAATATTCATATCAATATTCTTGGTATAATGATATTGAAAGAAATAATATCATTTTACGAAGAAAATAGCATTCCTTACCATCCCTTACTATCCCTTACCTCAAAAGAGTAAGACTTGATTGGATATCGGATATATTATTTGAAGGAAACTTGCACTGATGAATAGCAACTCACCAAGTATCTAAATACTCACAAAATACACTCGATAATCTAGAGAGAAAAAGAGAGAAAACTTGTGTTTCTGGTGTGATTTTCAATTCTAACTTAGCCCTCTATTTATAGGAAAATTTTGGCAGACTTGACCTGCAACCTGATGGCTTTACCTGCTACTATTCCCACCCACCACATTTGAAATAAAATTCAGCACATTTTTTCACCAACCACAAGTGGGGCCCACTCAATTCTAGAATTTTCCACCAAAATCAATTATAAACCTAATTTCCGAATTAAACACCTCTTAAAATTTATAACAAATCATTCGTTCATTTTTAACTGTTCAAAATTTGTAGACATATACTCAACTTATATATGTATAACATATCCAAAAATTACAACGATCCAACGGTCGGATCAAAATTTATAACTCATGTAATATAGTCAAGAACAACGATCGATTTTGGACTATTAGTCCTTCTGGACCCGATTTCATTCAAAATTTCACCACGAAATATCTACAAAGAATTTTGGGTGATTCAAATTTCTACAGTTAGCTTACTTCTAGGGCTTTCTTTTGATATATGGCTCATCTCTTAACTCATTATACATTAAAGAGTTATGGATTTTACAAAATCAAGTAATAAACTAATTTTTCTGAAAATCCCATATTTTGTTCTCCATTTCGACAAATACTGATAAAACACCTCATCATTAATTCCTTCACTTATAAATACATAAATAAATCCATCATTTATATCCACATCAAATAAATATTTTCTTATCATATAAATCAATAACTAATTATTCACAAATAATATTACGTAATCACATTTATGACAACTGTGGTAGTTCGAGAAAGAGGGGCTTTCAATAAGAATTTCTCCTTCTTGGTAGCGCAATTAGGTGACCAAACCTCTCCTTGACAGAACTTTCTAGACATTGCCAATAATGCTATCTAATAATATTATTCAAATAATATGAATTATTGATCTGATAATGGGAAATACTGTGCAGTGACAATTATTGAAACAACAATAACATAAAATATCAACGCAAACAATTATTGAATCAATAAAATAAAATATTAAGCGGTAAGAATTTGTAACAATTATTGAGTAGTGCCTTCTCACGTAAGAATCAATAATTGAAAAATATCAGGTAATACTGGTAATGTCTTCTTGTGCAACAACGCAGATTACTTTACTTTACCAACCGAGTATTCCAATGTTGTTAATCAGTAACGATTACGCCTGTTATTTATAAACAACTTATATTTGTCGTTTTCCTCATCCAATCGCTTTCCGTTATGGGGCCCACACATGGTCGCTCTTGTCGTGCATTTAATAATATTCCCTGAAGCGATTTAATATTCCACGACCAAACGAATATTCCCCGACAAAAATGAATATTTTATAACCACTTGTGTATTTTGAAAAATTTCATATATCACCCTTATCTTTAACTTTTATCAATTTAACCATTTACTGAATAGTAATTATAAGAAAATTGAATACTTTTATTTCATAAAATTCGGGGTCTTACAGATATTCCCCGACAAAAAGAATATTCCCCGACCAAATGAATATTTTATAACAACTTGCATACTTTGCAAAAATTTTCACATATCACCCTTAACTTTAACCTTTTATCAATTTAACCATTTACGAAATTAAATAATAATTATAAGAAAATTGAATACTTTCATTTCATAAAATTCGGGGTCTTACAATCTACGGGGCAATATTTATATTAAAACTCACAGCATATGTTTTGTCGTATTTTACACGATAATTAATAGTTGTATAAATGAAGTTTGTATTTGAATTCTGTACCATGTATTTGAAAACTCAGAATGAGTTGTGTGGACCTATTTGGGAGCGTCACAGTTGGTATCAGAGCTTAGGGATATGATCTCTGGCGGAGATCTGAGGTTAGAACTAGGAGGGGAGAGACAAGTAAAACCTTCTCTAGTATGTCCTACATAAGCTTAATTGTTATTTAATTGGTCGAACAGAATATAGGAATAATATGTGACATGTTAATTTCTTTAATTAATCCTTATTTTGTGACAGTATTTGAGAATGACATCTGAAAATTTTGAGATAAGCAATGGAGCACATGCAACAATTGAGACACCGATAATTAATAACCAGGATAATGTGCATCAAGAAGGTAGTAATCCTCATGTAAACAATAACACCGACCAAATGATGAACGATGAGATATTTAAGAGCTTTCTACAATTCATGAAACACCAAACGAAAGAGACTCCTGTTCAAAATACAGGTGGAAACAATGGTAACTCACGACTGGTCACTACTAAGAAATTCAAGGAGTTGGGACCCTCGGAATTTTTTGGAAAGCCAGAGCCAGTTAAGGCAGAAGCTTGGATTAAATAGATCACCACGATAGTTGATATCTTGGGATGCACAGAAGAGCAAAAGGTTCCATTCGCCACCTTTATGTTGTGTGGGGAGGCAAATTACTGGTGGGAATCCGTAAAGCGTACTCATCTGTCCGCACTTAAGATGTCTTGGGAGATGTTCCAGGAATTGTTCAACGACAAATATTTTCCAAAAAGTATTCATCACATAAAGGATATAAAATTCATCAAACTGGAATAGAACAACATGACTGTATCGCAATACGAGGCAAAGTTTGCAAAGTTATCCCGGTTTGCATCTCATTTGGTAGATAATTAGGAGCGAATGACACGGATGTTTCTGCGAGGTTTGAAGCCTAAAATTTGTCAATACCTCATTTCTCACGAACTTTGTTTATATTTAGATGTTGTGAATATGGCTTAGTTATTAGAGCGTGATAATGAGTCAGCTCAACCAAAAGATAACAACCGGTAAAATGATAATAGTCATACCAGTGGCAATAGTCATCGAAGCAGTGATAACAAACGTGGAGGAAATTATCATGCCAGAAATGTTAACCACTTCATTGGTAATCCTGGCCAAGATAATAGAAGAAATGAGTCAAGTGGAAATTTTAGAAAGAGAAGATTTAACAATGATGAAAGACATCGGCACCAGCACCCATTTTTAAGGAAGGAGAACGACCACCGGTAGTATACTACAAATGCGAACAGGAGGGACACATCAGTTTAAACTTTACGCAGCAACCCAAAGTGTGTTTAAATTACGGAAAGGAAGGTCATTTAGCTCAATTTTTTCATACAACGAAGTCAAGTCCAGCTGGGACAGTGACACCAAAGGCTGTCCCGAACAAGTCAAAGCCGGTAGTTCAAGGGAGAGAATTTTTCATGACTTCCCAAAAAGTGAGGAACCCGAACGAAGTTACACGGGTAAGCTAATTATAAGCTCTTACGAAGTTTATACCTTATTAGATACTGGTTCTACCCATTCTTTTATTTCACCTACTTGTGCTCAACGTTTAAATTTGACTCTAGAGAAATTAGACTTTGACTTATCTGTTGAAAATCCATTAGGAGAAAACTTCATTACATCCACCATTTATAAATCTTGTTTGATTAAAATTGACACTTTCACATTACCTATTAATCTCATCTCTTTGAAAATGCTTGCATTTGATGTGAATTTAGGGATTGCTTGGTTAACTACTCATCATGCTAAAATTAATTATTTTCGTAAGGTCGTTAGTTTTCATATTCCTAACCAACCTATTATGCGAATTCAAGCAATCAAACCACTAAAGTCAATCACTGTCATATCAAGCCATAAAGTCATTCGTTTATTAAAAAACAGATGTCAAGCTTTCTTAGCCCATGTCACGAATTTAAACAAAAATACGTTTGATGTGAATTATATTTTTATTGTTAATAAATTTCCTGACATATTTCCCGAAAAACTTCCTGGCCTACCCCAGAGCGTGAAATCGAATTTTATATTGACCCGGTACAAAACTCATTTCCATAACTCCATATTGAATGGCTCCTATTGAATTTCAGAAGTTAAAAACCCAACTGCAGGAACTATTAGACATCAGTTTCATTAGTCTTAGTAAATCAATTTGGGGTGCTCCTGTTCTATTCGTAAAGAAGAAAGATGGGAGTATGTGACTTTGCATTGACTTGCAAGAGTTGAATCATGTCACCATCAAAAATAGGTACCTATTACCTCGCATTGATGACCTGTTTAACTAATTGCAAGGTGATAAATTCTTTTCAAAGATCGATCTTCGTTCCGAATATCATCAATTAAAGATTAAAACCGATGACATTCCAAAGATTGCTTTCAAAATGCTATACGGGCATTACGAATTCCTAGTCATGTCTTTTGGATTAACTAATGCTCCTGCTGCCTTCATGGATATGATGAATCGAGTATTCAAGGAATATTTGGATCATTTTATGGTTGTGGCTGATACTCCAAAAGCTTCTTGAAAACAAGTTATATGCCAAGTTAAAGAATTGTGAGTTCTGGCCTAAGGAAGTAGCATTCCTTGGGCACGTGATATCGAAACATGGAATATCAGTTGGCCCGATGAAGATTGAAGCAATACAAAGTTGGGAGAAACCTAGGTCAGTAACCAAAATACGTAGCTTTCTAGGCTTAACTGGTTATTATCGGAGATTCGTGGAAGGATTTTCTCGAATCACCACTCCATTAACTCAGCTGACTCAAAAAGATATAAATTTCGGATGGAGCAAAAAATGTGAGAAGAGTTTCCAAGAACTCAAGAGGAGACCCATTTCAGCACCTATTATGACAATATCATCAGGTTCGGAGGGATTTGTCATCTACAACGATGCTTCAGGTAAAGGTTTAGGATGTGTTCTCATGCAACATGGAAAATCATAGTTTATGCCCGGAGATGACTCTCAAAGAATATGAGAGGAATTATCCTACTCATGATCTAGAGTTGGCAGCAGTCATTTTCGCATTAAAGTTCTGGAGACATTATCTGTATGGGGAGAAAGTGGAGATCTATACATATCATAAAAGTATCAAATATTTCTTCACCCAAAAAGAACTTAACATGCGGCAAAGACGTTGGCTTGAGCTATTGAAAGATTACGACCATACTATTCAATACCATCATGGAAAAGCGAATGTGGTAGCTAACGCGTTGAGTAGAAGATCATATGCGGGTACGAATGCGATATTGTTAACACAAAGGCCCATTTTTTATGACTTACAAAGGATGGAGATAGAGTTAAAAACTTAAGGGACTGACGTGATGATGTTAAATATACGAGTAGAACCGACTTTAATCGATAAAGTTAAATCTGCTCAAGCTACAGACCCAGAGCTAAGAAATATAAAGAAAAAGGTGCAAGAAGGTGTTATTCCAGAAGCAAGGATCGACGAAGAAGGAATACTTTGAGTCAACTCTAGACTTTGTGTTCCTAATGACTCTAATTTGAAGTATAAAATCATAATGGAGGCACACAACACACCGTTTGTAATCCATCTTGGAAGTACCAAAATGTATCGTGATCTTCAACATACATTTTGGTGGAGCAATATAAAGAGAGAGATCGCGGAGTTTATCTCAAGGTGTTTAACTTGTCAATGTGTCAAGGCAAAGTAATAAGTGCCAAAAGGTCCATTGCAACCACTTGAAATTCCAGAATGGAAGTGGGAGCACATTAACATGGATTTCATTACTGGTCTTCCCAAGGTTTCTCAAGGGATAGATGCAATTTGGGTCATTGTCAATAGATTAACTAAGTCTGCTCATTTCTTACCGATACGTGAAATATATTCACTTGAACATCTTGTTCGTATGTACATAGATGAGATTGTGAAATTGCATGGTATGCCAGTATCCATAGTGTCGACGTCGGGATTTTTATTTATACCTTTCTGGTGTTCTCATTTTAGCTGAGATTTGTTTGAAAAAATAAGTTTGAAAAGGTCCGACTTGTATATATCGACGATTTGATTGTAAGAGTCGCCAGTTGGTTATGTTTAAATGGTTACACCAACTCAACCGAGAAAAGGTTTGCACAAAGACCTAGTGATGTGACACTTTTTAACTAGTCTGGAAAACAAAAATTTGTTAGGGTCCGGAGGCTTGATTAAGCGGAGGGATGGTGCTAGGCACCCCCGACTTCCGTGATAACACGGTTACTGCCACTTTTGATTAAAACTTTTATATGTGTATGTGTTTGTGTGTGAATTAGGTCTATGTGCAGTTGTTTGGAAGTAGTGTTATGTCTCGTTTTCACCTATATACAAATGGTTTGACTTTTGTATAAAAGTTTAATTTTAACAAGATATAGCAGTGATGTTTTTTAAAACAAGTTTTTCAAACCCTTGTGCTCAATAGTAATTGAGGCCTTTGATACTTCTATTTTATTAAGTGTTCGGCTTGATTGCTTTTATTTTCGAGATGCGAAGCATCTTCGAGAAAATAAGATACATAGAAGTGCCGAACTCCTTGTAGGCGTGAGAACCATATAAGGATATTCAGACACCGTAGATAATTTACAAGCTGGATACAGCTGAAAATGTCCATTACGGGAACCGAATCTAGATTCAAGATCTGAATTTGTGATCACGTTATTCCTAGGCTCAAATGAACAAGCTGTATGCACAAAAGCCAGAAAAAGAACTAAATTTGAGTAAATTTAAACTATTCCATCTTCAACGGTTCCAGTTTACTCATCATGAAATGGTCAAATGAGAAATAGCCAGATTTAAGTAAATCTAGCCCGCAGGTTAAAAGATGAAATATCTACATTACGAGAGAAATAAAGCATATATTTATATAAAAGCGATATATATATATATAAGTTGTAAACGCACCGAATATTACACCCAGGCTCAATCGAAATAGAGTTCGATAATAATAAATATATATATATAAGTATTTATATATATATATAGAAGTAATGAACAACTTAAAAATCTGAAATATCTTACAGTGGGCTGCCAAGAAGACTTTAGATAGCTTTAAACGCCTGAAAACTCGATTTCCATTGGTTAAATTTTAGTATGTTGCAAAACATGAGCTTACAAGTGTTTAGAAAGAAAAATTACTCAATTTAGAGCACTCTAGAAGTGTTTACAAACTGAAATTGACAAAGTTTTCTCTCTCTTTTTTCGAAGAGTTGCAGCTATTTGGAGTACCCGGGGCCATGTAGGTCTCGTTGTCTCGAAGTATGTGCACTTAGGCAACGTGTTGTCCGCTCGAACATTCATAACTTTCAATCCGGGCATCTGATAAAGGAATGTTGTAACTTTTTAGAATGTTGTTGTCGAGAGCTAGACAATGACATGGGATTAAAGGTTGTATGAAGTCGGGAAGATGGGTCCATGACCAGATCTTCAAGTCTTCAAATTCTATCCAGTGTGCTGCCTTGTGTAGTAGTTACTCGGGATTTGAGCTATAGTTCTTTTGGGACACCTTGTATGTAGTGGGGGTTTGAATGATGCTGAGACGAAGTGAATGTAGTATCAAGGTGGAAAAATGATGATTTTGCCCCTCACCAAGGTTATCTCCGGCTTTGCGCAGATGTAGCAGTCGTTGCTCAGGGTTATCTCTGAGATTGGGCTGCTGTGAATGTTGAATATCCTCAGGGTTGTCTCTAAGGTGTGCTTGATGTCCTAGGGTTGTCTATGGGGTTGGAACTGAGTTCTTTGGGGTTATCTTCGAGGTTAAAACTGACTTTTCTGGGGTTATCCCCGAAACTATAATTGCATCCCTCGGGGTTGTCTATGAGGTTGGAACTGAGTATCCCAAGGTTATTTCTGGGGTTGGAATTGAGTATCTCGGGGTTACCTCTGAGATTGAGAACTGTACTTCCTGGGGTTATCTCCGGGGTTGAGCTGATTTGATTTCCAGGGTTATATCTGGAAGATAATTTTGCCTTCCTGCAGGGTTAGTAACAGGAATGTAAAATTTTGAGTGTCTACACATAGTTTCTTATCGAGACCCAAGATTCACTTCATAATTTTGGGTCAGCTTGCAGAAAGCTATAGGCACTGATTTATGATTCATTTCTGCATATCATCCTCAGACAGATGGGCAGTCGAAGAGGACTATTCAAACTCTTAAAGATCTATTAAGACTCTGTGTCCTAGAATTCAAAGGAAGTTGGGACAAGTACTTATAATTGGTGTAATTCTCCTACAACAATAATTATCAAGCTAAGTATAGGCATGGCTCTATTCGAGGTGTTGTATGGACGAAAGTTTCATTCTCCAGTATGTTGGGACGAGGTAGGTGAAACAACGTTGTTGGGACCAAAATTGTTACGGAAAATATTCAAATAATCCGGCAACGTATACAAACCTCATAAAATCGACAAAAGAGTTATGATGATCTTCATCAAAGGGACGTGGAATTCAATGTTGGAGATCATGTATTGTTACATGTTGCTCCATGGAAAAGAGTTACGAGATTTAGAAAGAGAGGAAAGCTCAACCCTCGATTCATTGGCCCATCTGAAATCCTCGACCGTGTAGGAAATGTGGCCTAAAAACTCATTTTACCGCCAAGTATGTCTCGTGTTCATAACGTTTTTCACATATCTATGTTACATAAATATGTGGAAGACCCGAACCACATTATTGAATTAGAAACAGACGAGATAGCAGAATATTTAAAGTATGAAAAGGTACCTATTAAAATCTTGGATAAGAAAGAATATATTCTACTCTCAAAGGTTATACCTCAAGTTAAAGTTTTATGGAGAAACCACAATATTGAGGAAATGACCTGGGATTTTGAATCTGAAATGAAAACAATGTATCCTCACCTCTTCGACACACAAGGTACGTACATTAATTTCGAGGACGAAATTTCATAAGAAGGGGAGGTTGTAAGTACCCAACTTTTTATGAATACAGATTTAATTTTCTCTAAATATTATTTTGAATAATAAGGTGTTGATTTGATATAATGTTATAGTTATGGGTGATATGTGCAAATTTTACAAAGTAAGCAAGTTGTCATAAAATATTCGTTTGGTCGGGGAATATTCTTTTTGTCAGGAAATATTCGTACGACGGCACAATCATTGGTGGACCCCACAATGGAAAGACTGTCGGATATAGAAAGCGACAGAAATAACCTTTTTATAAAAATAATGTCAAAACTTTCACCGTTAACTATTGAAATACTGGTGATAAAAGAAAAGTAATATGTATTGTTTCACAATAGCACACGGTATTGCACAGTATCTCTGATTATTGATGCTTACGTAAGAAGTCACTTAGTTTTATTCAATTATTGTAACAGTAGTTGCTTCATAGTATCTCATATTATTGATTCAATTATTGTCATAGTATCATCTGCATAATATTTTATATTATTAAATCAATAATAGAGACGACACAGTTATTAATATTATTATTTGCATTATTGATAATGTCTAGAAAGTTCTGTCGAGGAAAGGAGTTTGGTTATTTAATTGTACGCTAGTAAGGAGAATTTCTTATCGGAAACCCCCTCTTTTCTGGGAACGATCTGGTTGTCAATATTGTGAGTTATAATATTAATGATGAATAATTGTTGAAAGATTAAAAATGTGTTTATTGAAGTTAAGTGATTTGTGGTAAATTTTTATTCAATTTTTGATATAAATAGAGGGGTTTGTCATGAGGCGTTTGTTATAAGTTTGGCTTATTATTCCATGGGGAGATGTACTAATTTTTCAAATCGTTGGTTGAAGTCTTAATAGTAAATCAATATGGACCGTCGGTTGAGGTTTTAATAGTAAATCAATATGGACCGTCGGTTGAGGTTTTAATGGTAAATTAATATGGACCGTCCGTTTTAATAGTAAATCAATCTGGACCATCTGTGAATTATTTATAATTTAGTCCATTCTCCTATAAATAGAAGTTCATTTCTTCATTCTTTCTTACGAATTCACTAAAACTATAGAGAGACAGAAGAAGAGTATTTTGCTACTTCACTATTGCAATATCCAATCTCCTACTAAGGTAAGGGATATTATTTTTCGTATTCATTCTTTATTAATCTGTGGGAGTAACTTGTCTACACGGATTATCGCATGAATGGTGAATAACCCTTCGTATTCATTCTTTATTAATTTGCAGGAGTAACCTGTCTACGCGGATTACCACATGCATGGTGAATAACCCTTCGTATTCATTTTTTAACTTATGGGAATAACCTGTCTACGCGGATTACCGCATGTATAGTGAATAACCCTTCGTACTCATTCTTTATTTGTGGAAAAGATATGTCTACGCGGATTACTGCATGACGGGTGAAAATCCATTTGCAGTTTCGTATATTATTTCTTTTCATATTCCTAAATCTAAACTTACTATGGTAATTATTGCTTCTATAATCCCTGAAATTAGTAGAATATCCTTGAGTTTTGCGCTTCATCTAGTATCGTTTCATTGGAATATTGGTCTGAACTTTCTTGTTAAATTTTAATATTTTCATTTGGGGTACTATTCACGATAAAAATTGGTTTCTTTTCTGTCTAAATTATTTTTGATACATGAATATCATTCTTGAATTTTACTCCACAATTAATTATCATGTAACAATTTGGACATTCTTGAACTCTGGATAAATTGAATTATAAATCTCTAATATTTATTTTTGATCTCACTTGATTAATTCCTTATATCATTGTCGTCATCCTCATGCTTATGTTGTGGTAAAAGTCATCTTTGGCCCATAGTGCATAGATGGACTGTTGATTGGTATGATTATGACAAGGAATTGTGTATTGGTATAATCATGACCTGTAATGTTACAAACAAAAATTGTGGTGAAATTCCTCTTTGGCCCGTAATGTATAGATGGATAGTTGTTTGGCATAATCATGACCACTGGTGATACAAACGAATATCCTTGGCCCGTAGTGCATGGATAATTCATTGATTTGAAATATTTATTGATTGATGTTACATGGATAAAATATTGACGATGGACTTTTAAATCATAGAAGATAGTAGACATCATGCTCTACTTGACTCTTCTAATGGATTGTTATTTCCGCTGCAGTTTTTGATCTAAAACTTGTTGTCTATTGTATTCTATTAGATTTTTCTCTGTTAAGGACTAAGGATAATTTATTCTACATTATTTTAGTCATAATATTCTTTACTGGGCTAGTTGAGCTCACCCTTTTCCTTTTGGTTCCATTGTTCTTCTCAGGAGGCAAGAGTGTAGCTTTAACTAGTCGTGGAGTGGAATAATGGTTCAAGATGGTTATTTTATTAATCCTCACTATTTTATAAAATAGTGTGATAATAATTGTAATGAGAATTTTATTTGAGTTTGGATATTGTCTACGAGACAATATTTGTATTAAAACTCATAGCGTATGTTTTATCGTATTTTATACGATAATTAATAGTTGTATAAATGAAGTTTGTATTTGAATTTTGTACCATGTATTTGGCGACTCAGAATGGGTTGTGTGGACCTATTTTGGGGGTGTCACACAAAGTTTTTCGATAATTCACAGTGTTACTCTACGATTCACTATATGATGGAGTTGTTTGTCCGACGATTGATAAACCAGTTTACTCTACGGCTGCATGTCTACTCTACGAAGTGCTAGCTAGTGCAGAGTGTTACTCTACGATTTTGGTTGATTTATAGATTTTTGATTCTGAGCTAGTAGGATTTGTGGCATTAGACCTTAAGGATTTGATTCCTAACATGATTTGGAGATAGATTTACACATCAAAATGGAAGCTAAATCTAATATGAAGATCCAAGTCAAAGTCGATACAGAAACTAAGTATAAGTTGATTCCGAATTGAAAAAGGAAACTAAAGGAGACTTGGTTTTGGAAATTAAATTCTAATTCGATAAGGGAGTTACTTAAACCTAGATTGCAGAGGTTGACATGGATTTAGAATCTACCATATTTGCAGAGGAAAGACTTCCAAAGTATAATAGGATTAGAATTATTCTAGGGTTTCAATGATATCTATAAATACCTTTGCTTGTAAACATCCTGACACATCTTGGATATATTACTTTTAATTATTATGTGTCTCGTTATCAGCATGCTAGGCTAGTTTGTTTTATTCAGTTCAAAGGGGATATGAAACCTTCTTTATAGTTAATATTATAATCAAGTTTCATTATTGATTTCTTCTTATATGAGATTTATTCTGATAATATGTTTTAATTGCTTATATGCTATTTAGTTTAACTAATTTGGTTTCTGTAGGATTGAATTGGTTAACTAATATCATCTACTAGATTAAGATATAATATTAAGCAAACGATGTTGTATCTGATCACAGGTAGTGCTTAAAATATATGATTGTGGAAAAACTTTTGAGCATTGCTAATGTTATCAGGAGGCAAGTTAAATGATGTGCGATTGTATGATTGTTACTTGGAATAATATAATTCCCTATTTCTTAATGTTGTTGTTATATTAAATCTTGACTGATAATTCATGGTTATATAATAGTTAGAGTTTAGTGGGGACGATTATCGCATTAGATTTAAAATCTAAGGGAAATTTCGAATAAATTAACGATTGTTGTTATCTAGGGTTATTAATCTCATTGAAGGAAGAAATAATGTTAAACTGGATTATACTTTTGCTATAAATTAGAGAAACTGAACTGAAGAACTGAAGTTTTAATTTATCTGATTATCTTTATTAATTCAATTATGTTTTCTTTAGTTACTTATAATTGATTAAACACCCCCCCCCCCCAATTTTTTACTTAATGCTTATAGTTAGAAACATTAGAATAGATTTGAAATAATATTATTTTTTGTGGGATTGATCTTTATTTACTATTGTACTTATTATTAACGCCAAGATCTTTCTCCACGTCCCAATCACCAAGACGCGTCCGATATCCTGCACAGTTCAACAAGTCAACACCAAAAGCTCGACTACCGACCTGGCTTGGGATAGCTCCGGCGTGAGAGTCGATGATCAAGAATCACAAGGTCAACAATGGAGAGAAAAATAATGTTTAATGTCTGAGAGAGAATAATAATATGAATGTGTGTGTTACTTACCCTCTTATGTGATCTTAGCTCCATACATACTCCAGTCCCGGTTTACCGTGCCACTCATCATTTCTTGACACCTTTTCCCCACTTCCCATTCATTTCAAGCAGTAAAGTATGCAAAACTTACTTCCACACCGCTACCATTGTTTGCCCACCACGAATCATCCGAGTCCCATCCTCATAAATGCCATGCGTAAAGGTGGTATACGAGAGTCAACTATCACTTGGCATAATGATTACCGGTCAAAGTTGGATTAAGTGACAATTTGTATAATGGGCCAATTCAATGACTAAGCCCAAATAACGGAAATGACCCCAACGACCGGATCCAACCGAAAGGACCCAATGAAATAATCAAGTAACTGGGCCCAATAAGGAAAAGGATTATGGCCCAACATTGCCCCCTAGTCTTTTATTAAACAGGGTGTTTAATGAAAGACTATAAATAGTATAGGCCCATGATATAACGAATTATGATAAATCACAAGAGATCCAAAGTGAAACTCACCAAAGCCCATCAAAATCGGTCCAAATTGATATCAGGAATAGAAATGGGAAGCCCAATAGACGCAAGCCCACTCAGGTGAAGATATTTAGACCCAAAAACGGACGAAACCTCTTCCCATTCATCATCATTGCAAATGAATTAAAATGCCGCCTCGACATCAGTATAACTATCAAGATAAAAGGTAAACTTTACCAATTCTGACGGTTTTAAATGCTAATTTGAAATTTAAACCTTTGAGCTTTCTTCTCCTCTGCAGAACTTCTTCCTCTGATTCAAGAAATCTCGACAATGGTGACTGTGAATTCCAGCCATAACTCTCCCAACCAAAACCCTAACCAAGAGGGTTCAAGTTCCAACCCCCAATCTTCAACAACCATGGGGGGAAATCCACCTCTGACCCCCTCTGCAAGAATCGCTTCGACTTTTTTCAAGGATCGGGAACAGCTTCCCCATGCCAACATCCTTCCTCCGTCACGGAATCTGAAATATGTATCCTCGGGACTCGTTATCGATTCCGACATATGTACGCCATATAAGGGCCCCCCGATCCTCAAGAAGATATATGTACCAATGACCGTGTGTTGGTCGCCATGCGGCCACTTTTTCCGGAAAAGGGGTTCGCTTTACCTCTCCATGCTTTTATCGTTACCCTCCTAGGGTTCATAGGAGTGGGCTTTGCTCGATTAGTGCCCAACTCCTACATCCATATCCCGCATTCATTGCCTTTTGTCATGAATTAGGATTTCTCCTCCGTTGACATCTTCTTCACCCTCTTCTCTCACGGAAAGTCTCGAGAACGAGGCTTCAAAATGTTGAAAGCAAGCGGTCTCCCGACCCAACACCAGATTCGAGAGGAGACCCACGATGGATACCCTTCCAAAGAACAAGGGTTGGCACGAGAAGTGGTTTTTTGTCACGGACCCGAGATCTCTTCTCTTCCAGATTGGACTACCTCTCGATCGGGTCTCTCACGACTTTAGAGACATCTCTCAAGAGCGTGTGAGGAGATGGCGAGACTTTTTGAAGAAGATTCCTCCAAAGAATGGAGTTTTACACTTCGACCAAACAAGCCCTGGCTATATGACCACAAGTGTAAGTTTCAACAACTTTGTAACATAATTTTCGAGATATATAAGTGATACGGGTTCGACGACACATGATTTTTGCAAAGTGTCTCTAATCAAACCGACTTCTTTGGAAGTGAGAGACTGGAAGATTTTTTAAGGGAAGAATACGGATGCAGTGAAGAGCATCCTATCAAGAATCTTCTTCCCAAGTTGATCCCTTACCATCAATCCACCAACTACTTCCCTTCAAAATGATGAACCTCAAACCGATTTAACCCAACATACCCAAGAAAACCTCGAGACTCGCCAAGAAAAAGATCCGCCAAAAGATCCAAATCCACTCAACCGTAAACAAACCCCGAAAGTGATCCTAAACACTTCAAGCAAGCCCCACAAACAAATTTCTCTCAACCGACCCCAATCCTACATCTTCGAACCTACCGGTGAGGAGGAGCTCATTCGACATTCCTTTGCACGATCGGGCTAAGGTCCTTCGTAAAGAAAATAAGGACTAAGATAACCCCGACCGCCAAGAGCTCCGAAGTTCCCATCTTTGGGCCGTCATTCCTCCGATTACTTCCACGTAAATTCAAGTGCTCGACGATGAACCGACCGGATCCGTCCCCACTCCATCTCAAAAAGAAAACATCCATCGATACCACCCGGTACATCTTCTGCACCTTCGCCGACTCCCGAACCCACTCCTGCTCGGTCTCCCTCTCCTGAAACCATTCATGTGGACTCCTCGCCAGTTCGCAATCAACCCCCACCTTCTCCTGCAAGAGAAACAACTATCGAATTCCAGCAGGACGCCATGGCCTCTCCAACGATGTGGCCCCAATTCAATGCCCATTTTCCCTTTCAACTATTCAAAACCTTCGTTCGTGAAACCGATGATCATCGGTTCAGGAACAGTTCGAATGGGGATTTACTCAGCGAAGGCATGAGCTACTTAGCGAAGGTAAACGATTCTCCCCTTTATTTCCGATTTTATCTTTATACTTATACAACTGAAAACTGATTAAATAATATTGGAAACGCATAGGCAAATGCTGTGTTCGGGCGTCTGCGTCCGAGGTCCCTCGAAGCCGAATCTGAGGAAGAGGCCCTGAGGAAGGAGAATGCCCTTCTGAAGTCTGCCTTGGCTAAGGAAAAGACTCAACGTGAATGCATTCTTCATACAAATGAAGGGCTTCAAAAAGATTTAGCTCAAGCCAAGGGAGATGTGAAGGCCTCCAATGAAGAGTTAAAGTCAATCAAAGTACAGCACGAGGAGATCGTCAAAATGAACATTGACTTGGTTCAGAGGAGCGAGATAAGGATGGAGAAGATCGAGGAATTAAAGGCTGATGCTAAAATCTTGACCAAGACCATCCACAAACTAGAGGCGGCAGAGACTCGTCATCTGAATAAAGTAATTTGAAGCTCGAAGAAGAAATCCGAGAACTCAAGGCTCTTTGGGACCTTGGGCCTCCTCTAACCGATGACCTTCGCAAACAAATATGTGAAGAGTACCGGAACTCGGACGAAATCAATGGGGAGATAATGAAGATATATTCTGAGAGTTACGAGCTCTACCGGAGTCGTGGCAAGTAGAAGCTGATTGCAGCCAACTTGGATCCATCCTTACTCGATTCTTCAGATGACGAAGATGGCGCCTGAAGCTGATGTTCTTGTTTTTGTTATTTTTCTTTCTTTAATTTATAGGACTTGTAAAAATTATATAATATTGTGATTAGATTGAATATCAATGAAAAATGGCTTCATTCCTTATGACTTCGGTGTATTTATTTTCTGCCAATACTCCAATATTAATTTAACTGAAAAGATGCACAAACTCTTTCATGGACTGAACCCGAACTGTTAAGTAACAACTAAACATGTCATATAACAGATAAGATGAAATTAAAGAATGAGGCATTCCGAACTCAACACTTAAGAGAAAATTAGTGTAATAAAGTAAAGGGATACTTATTAGTTATCAAGTGTGAGAAAGATCGCTTCATTAGGAATTTGTTTACCCCGAAAGACCTAACAAAATCAAAAGATGACATTTGCCTACCACGAAGGGCCCGACAAAGTCTAAGTGACAACACTCGCTTACCACAAAGGGCACTGACATAAGGTCGAAGGATGACATTTGCTACCTACCACGAAGGGCTCGATAAAGTCGAAGGATGACATTTGCCTACCACGAAGGGCTAACAAAGTCCCGAGTGTACAATTGCCTACCACGAAGGGCACGACAACGTCTTAATGATGGTGTTTTTACCACGAAGGGCGACAATCCCATAAGGTCCACACGCCATTTAGGCTACCATCGAACAGCCAAGTCCAGTCCACCGAACCTCCTAACACCAATGGCGTTTGCCTACCACCGAAGGGCCCGACAAACTCATAAGGACCCACCCGAAAGAAAAAGGTCGCCATCGGATGCCAAATGAGTCCACCGAACCTCCTAACACCAATGATGTTTTGCCTACCAAGGGCCCGACGACAAACTCATAAGGACCACCGCCAAAAAGGTTAGTCCATCGGATGGCCAATGAGTCCACGAACCTCTAATACCAATGATGTTTTTACCACGAAGGGCACGACAAACTCATAAGGACCACCGCTTAAAAGGCTACCATCGGGTGAGTCCACCGAACCTCCTAACACCAATGACCTTATCAGCACCGAAGACAAGATTTGTTCGAGAAAAAAGGGAACTTTTATTGATGTTGACATAAATATTTACAAACTTCCAATGTATTGACATCATTTTTACTGAAAGTACTTCCTAAGCCTGCCAGCGTGCCAAGTATTCTTAATTGCTGACCCGTCTAATGCCTTTAACCGTTAAGTCCCCGGCTTCGGCACTTCAGTGATTTCATACGGTCCTTCCCAGTTTGGCATCAGCTTTCCCAGATTCTGAGGTGTAGATGCTTCGGCTTCTCTGAGGACAAAATCTACTACGTCGAACCTGCGAAGCTTTATCCCCTTGTTATAATACTTAGCCACTCTTCGCTGATAGGCTGCCAATTTGATTAAGGTTGTTTCTCTTACTTCCTCAAGCAAATCAAGATTGGCCTTAAGTCCTTCCTCATTGTAGATCTCTTTGAATTGACTGACCCAAAGACTTGGAGATCCAATTTCAACTAGGACTAAGGCATCAGTACCATAGGCCAGTCTAAAAGGTGAATCCCCTGCCAGTAGTCCTCTGAGTAGTTCGATAAGCCCATAACACGCTAAGTAGCTCCTCTGGCCATCTGCCCTTGGCTTCGTCCAATCTGCGCTTGATCCCATTTAGCAGCGATTCGTTGGTCACTTCAACTTGTCCATTTGACTGTGGATGAGCCACTGAAGTCTTTCATCTTTGAATCCCCAGTTCTTTCAAAATGCTTCAAATTTCGATCCCACAAACCGACGTCCATTGTCCGATATTACCACCTTAGGAATCCCAAACGAAATACTATTGATTCTTTCAAAAATTTCAAGCATTCCTGTTCCGTTATTAACCTAAGTGGTTTTGCTTCTACCCACTTGGTCATATAGTCGATGGCAACTATAACAAAACTGACTTGACCTTTTGCCTTCGGTAGTGGACCCAGTATATCAACCCCCCAGACAGCGAAGGGTATAGGAGATAAGATCGAGTATAGCTCTTCTGGTGGCTGATGTGGGATCGGACTGTTGAGTTGACACTTCTCGCACTTCTTGACGTATTCAGTCGCTTCTTTGAAGATGGTAGGCCAGTAGTACCCTTGTCGAAGTACTTTATAGGCTAATGACTTAGCCGCCATATGGTCGCCACAGATGCCTTCATGTACTTCCGGAGAGCATATTCAGCTTCAGATGGAGTCAGGCATTTCAGTAGTGGAGATGAGAAAGCCCTTCGGAATAGATCCCCATCAATCAGAACAAAATTAGCACTCTTATACTTGATTTTCTTGGCTAGCATCCGATCCGAAGGTAAAACGCCATCCGCCGGATACTCTATATATGGAGTCAACCAAATGATTGGTTCGGTCAATGCACATCACCGATTCATAATGGACACTAGGATGTTGCAAAATTTCTAAGTAAATCGACCCATCAAAGACGTTAACATCCGTAGTGGCTAATTTGGAGAGTACATCAACAATGGAATTGTTATTATGCTCGACCCCCTGAAACTCGTAGGATTGGAAATGTTGACGTTGTTCCTTCAATTCTGTTAGATATTTGATCATTTTTGGGCCTCGAGCTTCGTATTCCCGTAAAGTTTTAACGACTAAGCGAGAATCATGAAGATGATTATTCTTTTGCACTTCAAGACTCTTTGCCAGTCGTAACCCTGCAAGTACCGCCTCATACTCAGCTTCATTATTTGTCGCTTTGAACTAAAATCGATGGCTTCTTTGACTTGAATCCTCCGAACTCGTAAGAATAATCCTCGCTCCATCGACGTGTCGTGGTAGAAGACCCATCTCGCATACTGGCGCATTTAATCTCGCTTCTATTTGAAGAAATGCAATCGCTCTATCCAGATCCTTCACCGCCACAACTTCATCACTTGAGAAAATGAGCATTCAACTACAAAATCACCAAGGCTTACCCTTTGATGGCGGTTGGGGATGATATTCAATGAAAAATTGGGACAACTCCATCGTTAATGCACTAATCTCTCCCGATACCTCATGTTTGCCCATAATCTTCTTCAAGGGCTGATCTGTATATACTATTACCAATCTACCCTGGAAGTATTGCCTAAGCTTTCGACTAGCAGTTATTAAAGCAAAAGCAAACTTTTCAATGTTCGGGTACCTTGTTTCAGCATCCCGAAGGACATGGCTTACATAATAAACCGGGTGCTGCTTACCCCCAACTTCACGCACCAAAACTGCTCCTACTGCCAACGAACTAGCTGCTAAGTACAAATATAGGGGTTCAGCAGGAGCGGGTTTCACCAACAAAGGTGCCGAAGATAGGTAGGACTTGATGCTCTGGAAGGCATCCTCACACTCCGAAGTCCATTGAAACGTCTTTGCATTCTTCGGCCCTTTCAATGTATCAAAGAACGATAAACATCTTTCTGCCGACTTGGACATGAACCTCCTTAAAGCTGCAATCCTTCCAGTCAGACGTTGAACATCTTTAAATGACTGAGGAGTCTTCATGTTCAGGATCGCTTGAATCTTCTCTGGATTGGCTTCAATTCCTCTCTGACTGACAAGATAACCCAGAAATTTGCCAGCCCCTAGACCAAACGTGCACTTAGTGGGGTTCAATCTCAAATTGTGATGACGAATTGTCTGAAAGCATTCTTCTAAATCATCCAGATGTTTATGCGCCAACATGCTTTTGACAATCATGTCGATCACGACACCTCCACATTCCCGCCTTGGTGATATCTCAAGACATGGTTCATCATCCTCGGTATGTGGTCTCGGCATTGATGAGGCCGAAAGTCATTTTTTTCTTATAGGCATATACCGAACGATGCGTAATGAACAGCGTCTTTGGTATATCCTCCTCACCGCATGGAAATTTGATGATATCCAGAGAATGCGTCCATGAAACTTAACAAAGCATACCCCGAAGTGGCATCGATGAGTTGGTCGATGTGGGGCAGCGGGTAGAAATCTTTTGGACAAGCTTTATTTAGATCGGTGTAATCGATGCAGACTCGCCATTTACCATTCTGCTTCTGGACCAGCACCACATTCGCCATCCATTGTGGGTAGTCGATCTCGAAGATGAAGTCAGCTGCCAACAGTTTTGCAATCTCTTCATCAATGATTCGCTGACGTTCAGGTGCAAAGATCCTCCTCTTCTGTCGGACTGGTTTCTTTGACGGGTCTACCTCCAGCCGATGCTCAGCGATATCCCTGCTTACTCCTGGCATATCCTGAGGTTCCCATGCGAAAATGTCAACATAGCATTGCAGGAGCTCCACAAGGTTCGTCCGGAGAGGTTCTGGCAGACCCGAACCTATTTGCACCGTCTTGTTCTCTTTGCCCGGGATGAGCTCTATCTCCTCCGTTTCTTCAGCTGGCATGACCAACGGTTCGGAACTACTCTCTGTGAAGGGTTCGATCTCTATCGCCATGGTCTGCTTCTGCTTCGATACTCCCACTCCCGAAGTGATCACAGCGTTCCTATAACACCTTCTAGCGAGATCCAAATCCCCTTTCACCTCGCCAACCCCATGAGCCGTAGGAAATTTGATTTTGAAATGAGGAATTGAGGTCACAGCTTGCAAAGCAATTAAAGTAGGCCTTCCCAAAATAGCATTATAAGAAGAATCTACATGCACAACATAAAATTTGCAAATAATTTCTACCTGTTGGGGGGCCGTTCCGAAGATGACTGGTAGTTCAATGGTTCCAGCCACCTTGACCGGGTCGTTACTAAAACCATATAAAGGAGCCTCCTGTCCTATCTCCATCTTTTCGCCTGCTCAGGTGCATCCTCTGATAAGCGTGGGCATACAGAATATCTACAGAAGACCCATTATCTACCATCATCCGCTTCATATCCACCGAACCCACTTGTGCAGTCAGCACCAATGATCCCTCGTGCGGTTCGATGACTTTCGAAGGGTAATCTTCATCAGTAAAGGAGATTACCGTACTCGAATAAGGTCATCGATCTTGGGAGGGTACCACGACATGACGATCGAATCCAAGTAACCGCCGCTTCTTTCCAACGAGTTTGCCAGAAGTACCCCCAGTGATGACATCTACCATGTGCCTTGCAGTCATTAAAGGGGTCAGCAACGCCACGAACTGGTTGAAATTTGTTTGAACAGCCCTCTCTGTCTTTCATTGTTGATTAGTTACAGCGACCACACATCTTTGAATTAAAGCCCGCCTTGTACCTTTCTTTCAATAAAGTCCTTCAAACTAGCACGATCGTTTGTATCATGACCAAGCTTGATGGTAATCACAATACTTATGAGAATTCCCTTTCCCGGGCTTAATGTTATCTCGAGGTGGTTCGAAAATAGGTTGATTCTTAATTTGATCCAAGATAATGTACCATTCGTGTGTTTGAGTGTTATGTACGCCCTATTCACTCTCTAAAGGCTAAAGCGTATTAACGTCCTCCACCCCTATCTCCAATTGTTATATTTCTTGACCCACCTTCGTAGCGGTCTTTATTCCCTTCATTCTTTTTTCCGGTCTCTACTCGGTTCGTCCCGATCCGTCTCTGCTTCGGCGATCGAAGAAGGACGTTTGAGGTCATCCATGGCATCCTCCACCACGATATAGCCTTCACTTTGTCGAAGGCTTCAATGAGACTCTTCGGTGATGAAACATTAACTTCTTCACCAACTTCTACGATCGACCAGATCTAACCCATTCTGAAACAGTCAAACGGCTTGTAGATCGTTCAGTTCATCACTTGGCCGATCGCTTCACGGAACCGCTTCACATAATCGCCCAAAGACTCATTCAAAATCGCCGAACCCGAGCCAACGAACCGATTGGTTTTCCCTTCTTTTGTTGCTCGAAGCGAGCATGAAATTTCTTGCACATGTCTCGCCCAAGATGAAATTGAATCGAGGGCAAAGTCCCCATCCACCGCCAGCATCCTTTTCGAGTGTTGTGACAAAAGCATGACACTTAGCGGCATCGCTAAAGTCATAATAATCCATCGGTCGATTCGAACGCTTTCGATCGTGGTCATAGGGATCCCGATCCATCATAACTCTCGATATGGGGCAACTTCTTGGTGGGGTCGACTTTTTCTTTAAGAATCTCGGTGGAAAAAGGGATGCCTTCTTTCGAAGTATCCTTCATTTTTGTACTTCGCAGTTCGCTTAGAAGTTCTTTTAACTCTTTAACCGGATACTCCACACCTTCCGTTGAGATGATGCTTCTTTTTCGGTGACTCCTTCCTCCTCCGAGTAGGTGGTTTCTTACAATAGAGCCTTCAACTCTAGAAGGGCTTTTACGATGTGAGAGTGTCCCAGGGGTGGTGTACCGTCAATAGACTCTCTGGAGTACGATCTCTAGATATACTTCATCATCCCGAGCTTTCGGGCACTATGGCGAGAATGTGCAACAATAAGGGCTTTCTTTGTGGTCTCGGGAGTGTGATCTCCGGATCGACCTCTTTGTTCTCTCCGACCTTGCTCCTTAGAATTGACAGGTGATGTACCCTCTTGATCTTTGAGGAGTAGGGCTTGAGGATCTTCTTCTTTCTCGAGTTCAACCTCGAGACTCTCGTCCCGAATGAATGTGTTCTTCCTACTTGGTGTCCTTGCTTCTTGGACCGATCATAACCGAGCTCTTCGTCTCTCAACTCGCCATCCGGGTCATCCTTTCATTTATATCTGTCGTTGCTTCACGAGTACTTCCATAGCTCTATCCGCCTCATCTCGCCATCTTAGCCTGGTCGTGAAGCTTTTTCGTCTTGGTTCTCTCGATTATCGAGTTCTAAGCGAAGTGCCTTTACCCATTTCCGACCAGTGGCGGATGCTTTTCTCCGTCGGAAGACTAGCCTACTACTTTAGCCTTGCCCATCGCCTTGATCGAAAATCTTGGTGATCGTTTGATATTTGTCTAGCATGAACACTTATTATCGGTCCCAAACGATCCTCGACAGACACTTTCGTGGTGTCGATTGATTCGGCGACCCTCTACCCGCTCTTCTGTGTAGGTGTTCTACTCTTTACCATGAATATCGATGTAGAACAAACACGATCGTGATTGAAAAATACTTAGGACACTAGAAACTCGGCCCTCTCTTCTAGCGCCAATGTTAACGCCAAGATCTTTCTCCACGTCCCAATCACCAAGACGCGTCCGATATCCCGCGATTCAACAAGTCGACACCAAAAGCAGCGACTTTGGACCGTCGTGGGATAGCTCCGGCGTGAGATCGAGATCGGCAATCACAAGGTCAACAATGGAGAGAAAAATAATGTCTAATGTCCGAGAGAGAATAATAATATGAATGTGTGTTACTTACCCTCTTATGTGATCTTAGCTTCATACATACTCCGGTCCGGTTCTGCCATCGTGCCACTCATCATTTTCGACACCTTTTCCCCACTTAGGTCATTTCGGTAGAAAAGTAAATTTACTTCCACACTGCTACTTCTTTGTTTGCCACACGGCAATATCCGAGTCTCATCCTCATAAATGCCATGCAGAAAGGTGGCGGAATACGGTAATCAACTATCACTTGGCATAATGACGACAAATCTAATAAAAGTTGGATTAAGTGATGATTTGTATAATGGGCCAATTCAATGACTAAGCGAATAACTAAAAAAATGGCCCTAACGATAGAATCCAACCGAAAGGACCTAAATGAAATAATCAAATAACCTACCAATAAGGAAAAGGATTATGGCCCAAAACTTATTATTTGAATTTATAGAGTGAAAGTGATGTTAATTTTGAATTGCTTGACGACAGATTCCCAGGACTCCTATTGTTCTTTCACTTAAACCTGGATTTTCAAAAGGGTAGTTCATTTGCCTTTTGCTTGACAGTGAAATGAATGTAGTTAGATGCCTTTTTAATGGCAGACACACATTATGCATGGTAGGTACACCTCATGGAAAGATGAAAATCTATGTCAAAAGTTTCCAACTATCATCACTTATTGGGGGTGGGGGTGGGGGGTGGGGGGGTCGTGTATACCAATACATAAAAAGCATGCCAACATTAATCATACTAAGCACAACTTTAGTTGTATTATAATTGATTATCTTCTTTATGATCACAAGCCTGTATTACAATTTAATAAGATACACTTCCACTTAAATAACTTTAGCAAAAAATAGTATATACATACATGATTCCCAAAAGTTTTTAGAGAATCCAAACCCCAAAATTACATTGTTTGGAAAAGTTAGTAGAAAATTAAGCATCCAAGTCTCCCTCTAGACATATATAGAGGGTAATCTAACATTTAACCCTTGTTAAATGGCATGTCATTAGGAAAACTCTTCTCACCAAAAAATATAAAATCATAAAATCATAAAAAAGAAAAAAGAAAAAACGGAATCTGTTTCTTAGTAGTTAGGATACTTAATTAATACTACTAACTATTATACAGACTCTAATAGGTGTATAATATCAAGGAACCTGATTTCGTACCGTTTGTTTTCGACAGTTCATTGGACAGTACTATAAGAATTAGTTGCATTAGTATAATTAGAGAGTTGTAACTGTATAATACTTTTTTACTGTAATAAAAGTCATCGAAATGTAACTCTCTAGTTATAACAATGTTGCTAATTTCCATAAAATACCCAAATAAACCGTCAAAAACCCACTTTTCTGAAATCCAAATCCTGATATCCATCCCTTTCATGCTTAATTAACGGTATGAATAGGACGGATATATGTGCTTGCCTAATTATAGGTGAACAACCTTTTGATTCTTGCCATTGGGGGACAATTCAAAGTCTTCATAATGAACTAAACTACCCCTTTTCTTACTAAAACAACCACTTGTACTAAAACAAGACTCCTGGCCAAGTAGCAGCTGATTCCTCGGAGATTGAATTGTCACCGGAGGAATCTCAACGGAGTTGAGCGGCGGCGGCGGGTGCTGCCACTGAGGAAGCGGCCCCGCCACAAGCAGTGTTTGTAGGAGTGGCCCTGCATCCATCACCGCCTGCAAAAACTTACCTTTTTCCGGCAATGTCTTGTTCATCACTAATAGCTCAGCCACATCTAGTTGTGGTGATTGCGGTGGAGGTGGCCGTGGGGGCGGTGGTGAGGCGGTGAAATTTTCATCGCAACCCGATGATAAAAATCCGGTGGCAGAGTCCCCCTTTGTAGTTGGTTCATCTACCTGAAGGCTTGTATACGTCGTTTCAGTGTTGATAGTGAAAGAGGTTTTTTTTTGTAGTTTTTGTTGCAATAAGAATTTTTCAAAAATTAGACTTTGGCATTTTGATTGCGCCTCTTCTTTTTCTTTGATGGTTTTTGTCAGGAGGCTTTTGAGTCGCATAATTCCATCTCCTTTTTTTGCAAGTTCCTCATGAGCAGATATAAGTGTATTTTCTAACTCCAAAGTTGTGTACAAGAGAGAATGCTTCAACTCCTCAATTCCCTATTGGAAATTAAGTATATATTACACATTTAGTACATTACTTTAAAAACCAATAGAAATCAATAAACTAGATTTTTTTAAAAAAAAGAAAAAGAAAAACCCAATTAAAATACTTACCTCTTCTTGGTAGTAGAATGCCCAGTTGAATGGACTATATTCTTCCTCCATTTTTTGGTATAATGGTTTTGGGAGAAAGAGTGAGAGTGAGAAAGAGTTGGTGTAAATGGTTCTTAAACTTGTTCCAAGGGTTTTAAGTACATATTTTCCTCTTTATTTTTCTCTATCTATTAACCTTTTTTCCTAATGGGACATATATAGGGTAGGACCAAAACACAAAAGGGTACTCAATTCAATAAAGTACTTTAAAAATCAATAGAAATCAAGAAACTAGTTATAAAGAAAAGAAAAGAAAAGAAAAAGTACCCAATTAAATTCCTTACCTCCTCCTTGTAGTAGAATGCCCAATTGAAAGAACCATATTCTTCCTCCATTTTCTTGTATAATGGTTTTGGGAGAAAGAGTGAGAGTTTGTGAAAGTAGTTCTTACACTTGCTATATGGGTTGGCTAATTTGGCTCAATCCCTACTATTATTTATTTATTTATTTTTAATTTTATTGTACTGGATGCAAGATGTTCCTTGTATTTTTCCTGACCGAAATTCAGGCTTAATAGATTTCAGTCATTCCTGGTGGGATTGTTTAATAAAAAAAAATACATTCTTTTCCTCTTTAATTTTATCTATTTTAACTCTCTTTTTTCCCCCTAATGGACATAGGGTAGGAGTAAAACATAAAAGGCCAAATAAGTAAGAAAAGGGGCCAAATTGGCTAGTGCATTATGCTTTCACTATTCAGATTCTAAGTATTAGGGGAAGCTATACTGTTGAGTGGAGGAAAGAATATTAATTCTGTTATCAAAGTTGGGGACTCAAATTCCCTTTGTAAATATTTATCGTATACTAGCTGCGGATTGCACGTGTATCTGCACGTGCAATTTCAAGTGGCTGTTAATTTTTGAATTAATCTAGGTATCTTGTTACAGATAATATATGCATTAGACTTGAAATAAAAAAATAAAAAAATAAAAATCATCGGAAATATAATGAATATATCAAGTGTATGGTAGTGTTTTTTTTCTTCTGTAATCTTGATTCTAGATTGTTCAAAATTGACAGTCTATTTGGGCAAGTTTATATAAACACAATCACGTAAGACGTCCTGATCCTGCACAGTAAACACGATAAACACCACAAACTTGACGGTTTCGACCGTCGGAGGATAGCTCAGGCGTGAGAGTCAGTATACATGTTCACGAGGTTAACAATGGAGGATAATAATTGTCTAGTGTATTTAGAAAGATAATAATTTTCAGTCGTGTGTGTATGTGAACGTGAATGTTAACGTACCTCTTTGTGCAGACCTCCTTGCTAGGTTATACTCTCTTTACCCGGATTACCGTGTCACCCACTACTATCTGACACAGCCCCCTGATCTGATGGGTTCTGCCGACTGCATGCAGTCTATCCACTACCTTTGGTCTTCATTTTTCTCACCGTTGGTGACTATGATCCCATCCACATTAATGCATGGCAGTTACAGCAATCAACTATCATGTTTTTTCATCATTACAAGTCAAAGTAATAGATATTAAAATATCTAATGGGTTAGTCTAATGAACCGACCCGGTCTCATAAGGTTTTAATAGAAATAATATGATGGCTAGGCCCAATGACTTTCAAGGTTCAATAATGAAGGCCCAATAGACTAATTAAATAAGTGAGCCCAATTCATTCGAGCCCAAATAGAAGAAAATATCATGACTCAACATTGCCCCCTAGTTTTTTATTAAACAGAATTTTTAATAGAAAACTATAAATGGTCCATGATATTTTACTAAAGGCCTATAACAGGGAGTAATTGAGACATACCCGATTTGGTCCATAAGAGGAGACAAAGGATGGCTGAATATCCAACGTAAAAGGCCCAAACAATAGAGGGTTGAGTTTGAGAAAGATGGACTAAAAACCGGAAATCCAACCGAAAAGCCCAATCTGATAAAATATCTAAGGATTGACCCGGACCTTTCCCATTCGAATTCTCATCATTGCCGGGAATTAAATGTGCATATTCAGAAACTCGTAACCGCATCAATTATAAAAGGTAAACTTTACTAAATTTGACAGCTTTTACTTGCTAATTTGAATTTTGGACCTTTGAGAGCTCTCTCTTCTCTCTTCGATTCTTTTCTGTTTCTCTGCGAAATCTCAACAATGGCGTCCCAGATTCGAAAGCGGTGGCTCTCCCATCCTTGTCACTCCAATCACTACCGTTGCCCCAAATCCAAACCCCAACAAAGAAAAGGCTTCAAGCTCTAACCCCAAAGCCACCACTTCGAGCAAGAATCCACCCCAAAAACCTACCCCTACTCCTTCTGAATACTTCAGAAACAAAGATCATTTCTCCCACGCCAATACTCCTTCCGATATGACCGAGGCAGGGCTGAAGAGTATTCAAACCAAATATTCCATTCCGGGCACCCATCAGGTAAGAGTTCCACGGGCTGGAAAAAGGATGTATCAGCGACCGGAGGGATGGACGGCTATTCCTGTATCTATCATGGATAAGGGGATTCGGTTTCCTCTTCACGTGTTCGTAATAACCCTCCTAGGGTTTATTGGCGTTGGGTTCTCCCAATTGGTACCGAACTCCTACATTCATATTCTGGCCTTCATCGCCTTCTGCCACGAAGTCGGGGTGGAGCCCTCTCTAGATTTCTTCTTCACCGTCTACAAGGTCAGCCAAACCCGAGAAAAGGGGTTTAAAGTTTTAGGTAAGCATGCATCGAAGACTGGTGAAAAGTTTGAGAGACGATCTCTAGTGAATACCCCTTCGAGCAACAGGGGATGGCATAAGGGATGGTTTTTCGTTAAGGGACCCGAGATTGCCTCTTTGCCGGACTGGACCACGAGCGAAGTGGTTTCTGCTGACTTTGGTGATATCTCAGAAGAGCGTGAGGCCGAGATGATAGAGCTCTTCGAGAACTTTCCATCGAAGGAATGGAACTATTTGCTTCTTACTAAGCAGGCCTGGTTGTATGACCACAAATGTAAGTTCTGATTTACTTGACTGCATAATTATTTGAAAATGTTTAATGATGTAAATTTTGACATGTGATCCTTCTGTCTTTTGCAGTGTCTTTGATTAAGCCGTCTTCGATAGACGTGAGAGATTTGGAGGATTTCTTAGCTGGAAAGTCGGCACAAGCCATTGCCGAGCCTCCCCAATCAAAAATCCCAGAAACTGAAGATAACCCGATTGATGAAACCCATACAATTGATCCTCGAATAGGTGAACCGGAAGATGTCGAATCTCCTCCTCCCGAAGAGATACTCCAAACCCGACAAAAAAGGCGGGCAGTTCGGAAGCCTCGACCCACGCCCGTTCTAAAAACTTCGGAGCCCCTTCCAGAATCTGAACCACCCACCACATCAGTCCCTCCTCGGGGAAGCTTACTCGATCATCCTGATCGAAGGAGTCTTCTCCGAATCAAAAAATTGAAATCCAAAGTGACTCCTCTGTCAGCCGAAGAGCTCAGAGTACCTCCGTCTTCGATCAAGCTCCCTTCACCAATTCCAGTGGAGATACAAGTTTCTGATGAAGAAGAGCAAGTTGAAACCGTGCCTGCACTATCTCGGAAAAGAAAGCGCTCTTCTGATGATCCTCCTAGTGCGGCTTCAGCCCCATCACCACCACGAGAATCTGTGCCGATCCGATCTCCATCTCCCGAGAATGTACACATGGACCCGTCACCGTCTCCCAAACGACCAACTCCATCTCCCGATCTAGCAAAGGTATCACCCGAACGACCCGGACCTTCAAATCAGGGATATCATAATGAAGCTATGGGGTCTCCGACCCTATGGCCTCGGTTTAATGCAAATTTCCCTTTCAAGCTCTTTGATACCTTCGTTCGAGACACAGACGATCACCGATTTGGTAATCACACGGACGGGGATCTGCTTGACGAGGGGATAAGTTATTTGGCTAAGGTAAGTAACAGTTTTTTGTTTATCTTCTTCACTCCTGCTTCTGTTTAAATATTTGAATTTGATCGGATATTGTTGGACATATGCAGGCAAATGCTGTCTTCGGGCGTTTACGTCCGAGGCATATCAATGGTGAAGCCGAGGAGGATTTTTTGAGACAGGATAACCATATGCTGAAGGCAACCCTGGCTCGGGAAAGAAGTGATCACGAGGGCGTTCTTCATACCAATGAAGGCCTTTGGAAAGACCTAGATCGAGCTATAATGGACTTGAAGACGTCTGATGACGAGCTGAGGGCCACAAGGGATGAGCTGGTTGCGTCGATGCCAGTCAAAAATCTTTAGCTGATATGAATACGGGCCTCGTCGAGGAGAATCTGTTTTTGAAGGCCAAGATTGAAGAGCTCGTCACAGCCCAACGGAACTGGGCGCTGCAATTGGGTGAAGTCCAAGCGAAGGCTCAAGATGAGAAGAAGGCGTATAGGGCCAAACGTCACAAGCTTCGTCACAAGATAAAGGAACTCGAGGGACGAGGTCCTCTTCTGACTGAAGAAGTGCGTAAGCAGATCCAGGCCGACTATCGAGAGTCTGACGAGATTAATGCTGAGATCATGAAGGTTTATTCCGAAGGCTATGAAGATTGTCGGGAGCGTGGTAAGGAAAAATTGGCTACTGCTTAGCTAGATCCAGCTCTGATCGACTCCGATGGTGGAGACGGTGCTTGAATGTCCTTTCTGCTTTTTTCTGATATTTTACTGACTTGTGAAAATTATTTATTTAAACTGTTTATGTTTTTGGAACTATTTGAAACTTTATGTAAGGATTTTGACAGGATTTCTACGCTTGTGTAATTAATTAGTTAGTGTTATGGACGAATTTTGGTTTTGAACAGATGAATGAATATCTTATCTTGTCAATGAATCCTTAACTTTCTTGATTATGACTTCTGTTTTGGTTCGTTTCTTGTCAATAATTCAGTATCAATTAATCTGTATGAACTTAACTTAGATTGTGAATCAGCTAAGGTATATAACAGTTAAGTTATGAAATAAAGTGAACTGAATCTAATGAACTGAATTGAATGGATAGAGTTGAATGAACTGAACTCAACACTTGAACAAAATAAAGTAATGTATACTTATAATTCTATCAAGTGTGAGATCGGTCATGTGTAAGGTGAATTCGGCTGATCCTCCTTGCACCATCGGGATTTTGTTTACCACTCAGGGTGAAACAAGTATATAAGGACCAATATATAAGGACATTTGTCTACCACGCAGGGTATAACAAAGATATAAGGACCATGGAATTTGTCTACCACACGGGGTCACAAATTCATAAGGACACTCCTGACAATAAGGCTGCCATCGAATGGCCAGCAAGTCCGACCATACCTCCTTACTTCAGTGTTTTTGTTTACCATGCGGGGTATAACAAATTTAAAAGGACCATGGACTTTGTATACCACGCGAGGTATAACAAAACCATAAGGACACTCCTGCCGAAAAGGCTACCATCGAATGGTCAGCGAGTCCACCCCGTCCTCCTTACTTCGGTGCCCATTGATTTACCACCCTTGGTAAAAACAATATTAAAAGGACCATAGGATTTGTCTACCACACGGGGTAACAAATAAATAGGCTGCCATCGAATGGCCAGCGAGTCCGACCATACCTCCTTACACCATTGTGAACTTAAGACAAATATGAAGAAGATCAATTGTGAAAAAGTGACTTTTTGTTGATAATGGACAATCATATACAGACTTCCGGTAAATTGACTTGATCTCTATTGAAAATATTTCCGAAGCCTGCCAGCATGCCAAGTGTTCTTGATCTCGGACCCATCTAATGCCTTTAATCGATAAGTCCCTGGCTTTGGTACTTCGATCACCTCATACGGCCCTTCCCAATTCGGCATTAGCTTTCCCGTGTTCTGAGGGGTAGATGCTTCGGCTTCTCTGAGGACGAAGTCTCCTACTTCGAATCTGCGAAGTTTGACTCCCTTGTTGTAATGCTTAGCTACTCTTCGTTGGTAGGCTGCCAGTTTGAGCAAAGCTACCTCTCTGACTTCTTCTAACAGATCCAAGTTGGCCTTCAGTCCTTCGTCGTTGTAGATCTCTTTGAATTGACTGACCCAAAGACTTGGAGATCCAATTTCGACTGGGACTAAGGCATCAATACCATAGGCCAATCGAAAAGGTGAATCCCCTGTGGTAGTCCTCGGTGTGGTCCGATAAGCCCATAGCACACTGACCAGCTCCTCTGGCCATCTTCCTTTGGCTTCATCCATCTGCGTTTGATCTGATTTCGCCAGTTGTTCGCTTTGTCACCTCAACTTGCCTGTTTGATCGTGGATGAGCCAATCAAGTCTTCTTATGTTGAATCCCCACTCCTTTAAAATCCTTCAAATTTTGATCCATTTAACCGACGTCCGTTGTTCGATATCAACACTTTAGGAATTAAAGCGAAACACTACGGACTCTTTTATGAACTTCAAACACTCTTGTTCGTTATCAACCAAAGTGGCTTCGCCTCTACCCACTTGGTCATGTAATCAATAGCAACTATGATAAAGTCGACCGACCTTTAGCTTTAGGCAATCGGACCCAATATATCTACCCCCATAAAGAAAGGGTATAGGAGATAAAATCGAAATATAGCTCTTCGGTGGGTGATGTGGGATCGAATCATTGAGTAGCATTTTCACATTTCTTGACATACTCTGTAGCTTCCTTGAAAATTATAGGCCAATAGTATCCTCGCCGTCAAGTACTTTATAAGCCAAAGACTTGGCAGCCATATGATCACCGTAAATACCCTCGTGAACCTCCCGAAGAGCATACTCAGCCTCGGATGGAACCAGACACTTCAGCAATGGTGAGGAAAATGCCAATCGATAAAGATCCCCATCAATAAGAACAAAATTGGCACTCTTGTATTTGATCTTCTTTGCCAACATCTGATCCGAAGGAAGGATGCCATCTGCCAGATATTCAATATAGGGAGTCATCCAGCAGTTAGATCGTTCGATACACATTACTGCTTCATGCTGGATACTCGGCTGCTGCAAAATTTCTAAATAAACCGATCCGTTGAAAACATCTCGATCCAGTAGTGGCGGCCGACAAATGCATCGACAATGGAATTGTCGTTACGCTCTATGCCCTGAAACTCATAAGAAACGAAGTATTAAGTCGGTCTTTTAATTTCGCCAGATACTTGATCATCCGGTCCCACGAGCTTCATAAAATCTCCCGACAGTTGTTTGACGACCAACTGAGAGTCACTGTAAATGATCAGCTTCTGGACCTCTAGACTCTTCGCCAATTGAACTCCTCGCTAACACCGCATCATACTACCTCGTTGTTTGTTGCTTTGAACCCAAATCGATCATTTCTTTGCACTTGAATCCTTCCGGACTTGTCAATATAATCCCTGCCCCACTAACATTCACCGTAGAGGACCCATCTGCATACAACGTCCATGTATTCTAATATTTCAAGAAACAAGAATCTTTCGATCGGACGTCTCGACCCTCTGCAACTCAAGAGATCGCTTCGGTGAACGAACATTCCACCATAAAATCGGCCAAGGCCTGACCCTTGATAGCGGTTCGGGGATGGTATTCGATAAAAAATTGGGACAATTCCATCGTCCATGCTGCCAACCTCCCCGAAACCTCTGGCTTGCTCATCACCTTCTTCAATGGCTGATCCGTGTAGACGACCAGGAGCCGACCTTGAAAATATTGCCGAAGCTTTCTACTAGCAATTATCAAAGCAAAAGCAAATTTTTCAATATTCGGGTACCTGGTTTCAGCATCTCGTAGGACGTGACTGACATAATAGACCGGATGCTGCTTCCCACTGACCTCCCGAACCAGCACTGCTCCAACTGCCAACGAACTTGCTGCAAGGTACAAATACAAGGTCTTCTTTGGGCGAGCTTCACCAATAAAGGAGCGCAGAAGATGATATGTCTTTATGCCTTGAAGGCGTCTTCACACCAAGTCCATCTGAACGTCTTCGCATTCTTGACCCCTTCAATGTGTCAAGAACGGCAAGCATCTCTCTCGTGAGACTTCGACATAAACCTCCTCGAGTCGCAATCACGCCACCGACGTTGGACGCCTTTGAACGACCGAGGAGTCTTCATGTCAAGAATGGCTGGATCTTCTCCGGATTGGCTTCAATGCCTCCGACGGTGACCAGATACCCTGGGAACTTCCCCGCACCGAAGTCCGAAGGTACACTTTCTTTGGATTGAGCCTCAACTTGTGGTGACGAGCGACCTAAAAGCATTCCTCCAGATCATCCAAGTGCTTTTGGACTTGCATGCTTTTCACGATCATATCATCTACGTACACCTCCATGTTCCTCCCCAGCTGTCTATCGAATATGAAATTCATCATTCTTTGGTAGGTGGCTCCAACATTTATAAGGCCAAAGGTCATCTTCTTATAGGCATACACCGAACGGTGTGTAATGAATGTTGTCTTCGGAATGTCCTCCTTGCACATGGAAATTTGATGATAACCTGAAAAAGCATCCATAAAGCTTAGTAATGCATACCCTGAAGTGGCATCGATGAGTTGATCAATATGGGGCAGAGGATAAAAATCCTTCGGACAAGCTTTATTCAAGTCGGTGTAGTCGATGCAAACCCGCCACTTTCCATTCTGCTTCTGCACCAACACTACATTGGCCATCCACTGTGGGTAGTCGATTTCAAAAATGAAGTCAGCAACTATCAGCTTAGCAATCTCCTCATCAATGATCCTCTGACGCTCAGGTGCAAAGATTCGCCTTTTTTTCGAACTGGCTTTTTTGATGGATCTACCTCCAACCTGTGCTCGGCAATTTTCTGGCTAATTCCAGGCATATCTTGTGGTTTCCATGCAAAAATGTCCGCATAGCAGCAAAGGAGCTCTATAAGATTAGTCCGAAGAGGTTCTGGTAGACCCGAACCAATCTTCACTGTTTTGTCTCTCTTCCCGATGACCAACTCGATCTCTTCTGTCTCTCCTGCAGGAGTAACCAATGGCTCTGAACTTCTTTCAGTAAAGGGATTGATCTCAATTGCCATGGTTTGGCTCTGCTTGCTGACCCCTACTCCGGAGGAAATGACAGCATTCCAATAATAGCGTCGGGCTAGATCCAAGTCCCCTGCCACCTCTCCAACTCCGTGTGCCATGGGGAACTTGATTTTGAAGTGAGGGATGGAGGTCACAGCTTGGAGAGCCGTCAAGGTAAGCCTTCCCAATATGGCGTTGTAAGCCGAATCTACATGCACAACATAAAATTTACATGTTATTTCTACTTGCTGAGGAGCTGTGCCGAAGACCACTGGGAGTTCAATAGTGCCCGCAACTTTGACTGGATCGTTGCTGAAGCCATATAAAGGAGCCTCCTGTCCGACCTCCATCTTTCGCCCATCAAGATGCATCCTCTGATAAGCGTGGGCATACAGAATATCTACAAAAGACCCATTGTCTATCATCATACGCTTCACATCCACCGAGCCTACTTGTGCAGTGATCACTAACGCTCTTTCATGGGGCTCGATGAGCTCCGAAGGATAATCTGCATCGGTGAAGGATATGACAGTCCCCGAAAATGGTCGGTCGGCCTTCGGGGACACACCCGCCACGGACATGACCGAATCTAGATACCCTCTCTCTTCTTCCCTACCAACTTTCCTGTTGTCCCACCGGTTATTACATCAATGACGTGCCTCGGCGGTGGTACTGGAGCATTTTGGACGGGTGGAACCGTTTGGACCGTCTGAACAGTACGATTGACATTTTGTTGATCTTGTCGGTCCCTCTCGGCCACATACTGAACCAGCAAACCACTTTGAATCTTCTTCTCCACGAAATCCTTCAAATTACAACACTCATTAGTATCATGGCCCGCGGCTTGATGATAGCCACAATATTTTCGAGAGTTGCCTTGCCCTATCTTATAGTTATCACGAGGTGGCTCATAGAATGGCTGGTTCCTGATCTGGTCTAAAATCACCGACCTATCCGTATTCAGCTTAGTGTAAACCTTATTCACCTTTGGGGCGGACGCAGGTGGACGACTACTTCCTTGTCGCCATGAGTTGTTGAACTTTTTCGAACTGCCCTCTGGCCGATCATTATATCCTCCCCCCTTTCTCTGATCGCCATCTGCTTTAGGCGTGTCTGCCTCTTTCATTTGGTCCGAAGAAGGGCGTTTCAAGCTATTCATAGCCTCCTCCACGACAATATAACCTTTTGCCTTATCAAAAGCTTCTGCTAAGCTCTTCGGGTGATGGAACATCAACTTCTTCACCAGCTTTTCGGACTTTACCAGGTCTAACCCATTCTGAAACAACCCTACCGCTTAGAGATCATTGAGGTCGGACACCTGACCAACCGCTTCCCTGAATCTCTTCACATACTGGCCTAAAGACTCGTTGGTGAACTGTCTGACCTGTGCTAAAAGAACTGTGAAGCTTCCCCTTCTTCTCATTCTCCTAAAGCGGGCATGGAACTTATCACAAAGCTCGGTCCAAGAGGAAATTGAATCTGACGGTAAAGTCCCCATCCATTGCCTCGCATCTTTCCTCAGCGTCGTGACAAATGTGTGGCACTTGGCAGCATCGGTGAAATCGTAATAATCCATCAGCCGGTCGAACGCCTGGCTATGGTCATAAGGGTCTCCAGACCCATCGTAACTCTCCATACGCGGTAACTTCTTGGTGATGTCTGCCTTTTCCTTCAGTATGTCCGAGGAGAAAGGAGACGCCTTCTTCCCCGGGGGTGTCCTTTCACTTTCTTTGACTTCGCTTAACCGCTTTCCGGAGCACCTTCAACTCCTTTATCAAGAAACCAACATCTTCGGGCTGCGAGGAGACTTCATTCTCCTAAATGACGTTCTGCTTTTGAGTGGATCGACCCTTCCTGCCGACCTCACTGCCTTTGTTGGGCTTCTTGATCTACTCCGGCGTATAACCCTATCCTCATGGTGAGAATAGTCACGCGATGATGCTCTCTTCTTACGGTTTCGCAAAATCTCCTTCGACTACTCTCCTTCTCGTGTCGTCGTCTCGATGCTGAGAACCAACGACCACTAGTGCCTTCCTCGAGGCCACGGGAGTTCTGCTCCTCGATCTCCTTCTGCCGCGAGAACGATCCCTAGACACATGCGTGGAATGCTCCGGCTCTTTCTCCTCTCGCTGTTGCATCTCCTTATGCTTACTCCGCCTTTCAGACTGAACATGGCTAGATGTTTCGTCCCTTAACTCCGCTACCCGAAGCATCTGTTCGGCTATATCTTCCCTCTGCTTTAACAGGACCTCCAAGGCTTTATCTGCTTCGTCCACCATCCTCGCCAACTTGGCAGCTCTGTCCTCTTGACCACTTCGGCGATGAGTCTTGGTCGGTGAGCCTTCTGCTCGCCCTCGACCACGATCATGCCCTTTATCTGCATCAAAGACCAACCTTCGTCTGACTCCACCATGGATCTTCGGACGGATATCTTCCGAATTAAGCTTGGAGGCCGTGCTTTCATGAGCACTCTTAGAAGGACCAAGACGATCCTTTACTGAAATACGGGGCAACGACGAGCTCACAGCCATCGCCTGCCCTTCGGGTGTACCATCCCTACTTCTCGCCATCTTCCGAAGTAGATTAAATGAATGTGATTGAAAACTCAATAACACTAGAAAAAGCCCTCCTTCTAGCGCCAATGTTAACGCCAAGATCTTTTGTCGCGTCCCAATCACGTAAGACGTCCTGATCCTGCACAGTAAACACGATAAACACCACAAGCTTGACGGCTTCGACCGTCGGGGGATAGCTCAGGCGTGAGAGTCAGTATACATATTCACGAGGTTAACAATGGAGGATAATAATTGTCTAGTGTATTGAGAGAGATAATAATTCTCAGTCGTGTGTGTATGTGAACGTGAATGTTAACGTACCTCTTTGTGAAGACCTCATTGCTAGGTTATACTCTCTTTGCGGGACATCGTGCCACCCACTACTATCGACATAGCCCCCGATCCGATGGGTTTCTGCCGACTACATGCGATCTATCCACTACCTTTGGTCACTGTTTTTTACCGGCCGTACCGATTATGATCCCATCCACATTAATGCATGGCGCCATAAATGATCAACTATCATGCTTTTTCATCATTACAAGTCAAAGTAATAGATATTAAAATATCTAATGGGTTAGTCTAATGAACCCAATCCCGGTCTCATAAGGTTTTAATAGAAATAATATGATGGTAGGCCCAATGACTTTCAAGGTTCAATAATGAAGGCCAATAGACTAATTAAATAAAGTGAGCCCAATTCATTATTTAAATAGAAGAAAATATCGTATTTCAACATGAGTTTGATTAAGACCTGCAGGCGTAACAAATTAATTTCATATTTGTCCTTGAGTTCACATACACCAATTTTCATTGTTTCAAAAGTGCATTGCTTAAACTTCATGAACTGAATAGAAAGTATTGCTGGTGTGTGGAAGGAAATTATTTATACAAGTCCTTGGTCAGATCAAGAGAAAGTTGAGTATGTTGAAATGATTAAAGCCACTTGATTTGCGACTTTCTTCCTTTTCTGAGTACATACTTTGGATTTCGTTCAAGTCTCTAAAAAGAATTTCATTGTTTGTTTCATTTTTAGGCCTTGAAAAAAAACAGGTAAAATCGAATTTTAATTTTTTAACCAAATTATTTAAGTATTCGGTTCTTTTAATTATAACCATTTAAATTTTTGGTATTCGATTACAATTTTAAAAATTACATAATTTGGGTGCTCGAATAACTGAATTGATTTTTTTTTAAAAAATAGTATTACATTTTTTAAATTTTTAAGTCAAAGATAATACTTTCTATCAAAAATATAGTAATTTTGATATAGTATATTATTTTTATTAAAAATATAGTAATTTTGATATTCCATTGTAACCAAATAGACAATATGGGTGTGATTATAACTTAATGCTTAGTCCTACTCTTGAGGACAGGGTATACAGGCATTTGTTTATATCTTTTTATAATACATAGTCATTTTTTTTTCTTTTTTTAATAAAAATAAAATAATATAAGGAGAAAGTATTAACTTTTAATGTAATGATAGGACCGTGTGGGTCTAAGCAAAATTGTGATTTGGGCATAAACTACTTACTCCAACTTAAAGGAAAAATGAGTAATTTTATTTTTATTTTAATTAAATATATAATGTTATATCAACATAAAAAGTTTAGGCTATTAATAATTTCATAACAATAATTATATTGTCAGAACAAGAAGTTTGATTGAAAGTTTATAATATCATTAAAAGTGTAAAAATATGGTTAAAAATATATTTAACTCTAGCAGTATAATTATAGAATAGACATTATTATCATCATTTAAGTACGCATTTTTCCTAAGGACTACGGAGAGTGTATTCAATAGAGACTTTCAAATATTTTTTTAAATAATAGACTTTTGTAGAGTGTAGATTTTAAAGACTTTTAAAATTATTTTTAAAGACTATGAAATAAGTGACAAACTTTTATAGATTTTTTACTAAGATTTTGATAAACTTTTGTATACTTCTAATATATGTTGCATCATATATTAATTGTTAAAAGTCAAAAAAAAAATTATATTTTTGATAAAATGAGTACGATATCAAATAATATTACAATATTTTGACCATGTCAAAACCTAATTTGAAATAAAAGTAATTGTTGAAGTTGAATTATTAGATCATACCTAGTCTATTACAAGGAAATGTCCTATTTCATAATTTTTATATTTCATAAAAAAGTCATTTTCTACTAACAAAGTAATATAAAATAAGAATTTCGATTTTAAAATTGTTCATTTTTCGTTTTCCTATCAAGTCATTATTATTAAATTAACCATTTATAATTTTCAACAAATAACAAAATTAACAAATTTATTACTTTTAAAATAAACATAAAACAAAATATTTCCTTAATGCTTACAAGTATAATAAATGAGATTTTTTAATGGGAGAGAATAAATATAAAATTATATTAAAATATTTGTCATCTCCATTTATACCATTGGTTCTATTTGTAACATTTAAAGTTACTCCCTCTTTTTAACCCCTTCTCCTTTTTCTCTCTCATCGCCTACTATAATAACTCTTTTTTTTTTTGGGGTTTTTATTTTGAGAGGACTGAGGTAGAGAGAGAAAGTGAAGATATATATATATATATATATATATATATATATATATATATATATATATATATATTCTTTTCTTTTTCTCTTTTTTGTTTGATCTCCTCTATCTCTCTTTCTTCTCTATTCATCTTCTTCATTTCTCAAATATTTAGAAATCTTTGAAAGTCTTTAAAAATGAGGTCAGACTTTGGAGACGGGTATCTCTTCTTCTAAAGTCCGTCAAACTCTACTATTTGATAGAAATCTAAAAAATCAATGACTTTTTGAATACCAAAATACTTTTATAGACTTTATAAAAGTCTCAATTCAATATCATCTAACTTTTAAAGATATTATAAAAGTTGCAATTGAATACCAGTAAATTTTTATATACTCTTTAAATGTCTTGATTGAATACAATCAAATTTTTAAAGTCTTTAAAAGTTTTTAAAAATCTTAATTAAATACACCCTCCTACATGAACTTAGAGAAAGGGTCAGGGGAGAATTACGGGAGAAATTAGAGAAAACTTACCTTAATTGCTATGTGTTTAGTTAGTTTTCCTAAGCATTTTAAAGTCTGTTAATATTGACATAGTGAAAATTATATTGAAACAATTTATTGATTAATGTATTGAAGTAGAATATGTCACATCAACAATTTATAAAATATTTATAGAATAATTTATGTTTGTAGCATCACTCTAATGTTATAACAACAATAAATGTTGCTTCAAAAGTTAAATGTAGTTCAAACAATTTATATTGTCACTAAAATATATTTGATTTGACAATATTATTTTTATTTTATTAATATCAGCAACCTTTTAAAATGCACTAAAAATACATTTTTGTATTATATTTGAAATATATTCCTTCTGGAGAGGAAAAGAGTCATATTTAAAAATATATATAAACATTAAGGATGTATTTTGTTTCATATTCATTCTCGGTATAATAATAAAATTATTATGCAAATTATAAAATATTATATCATTTTCCACTATATCAAATAAATTAAAATTTATTTTATAAAATATAAAATTGACAAATAAAAGACTTTTTTTATAATATAATATATAAAATAGAGGGACTAGTACTAATATTTTAATTATATGTTTCTCACATGGTCCCATCAAAGATAAACTTTTAAAATTGTCCAATGTTATCCGTTTGGCGGGTCCATAATAATGTGAGAACATAGGACCCACACGAAAACGCCTGGTGAAGGGATTTCCTCCAAAACAGCTAGCTTTTAAACTAGTACCGTTATCCTTTCCCTCCAAATACCACGTTATTAAGGTATCCATATGGACCCTGCTATTAATTTTGGCAAATTTGATTACTTATTTAACCAATATAATAGACTCTCTCAATTTCAAAATTTAATATTAATTTTAACTTTTTAAATTTTTTTAAATAATTTTAAAATTAATATAAATACAATTAATTTAAATTTTAAAAGCAATGAATATTACAACTATTAACACTTAGATTTTAGCTAGTGTATAATATATATAATTGTATAATTAAATAAATTTATATTAAATTTAAATTTAAATTTAAAAATTTCTCAAGTTAACTTAAAAAAAATAAAAATTGATCTATATTTGTGGATCAAAAAAGTGTTATTAAGACTTGGGTACATATGCAAGCTATGTTGATAGAGTTATTTTGACGCCACAAAATTAGGTACCTTTAAATTTTAATTATGGTGTATCACAGTATTTTCCACTAGACATAATCATAAAGATAGAAAGGTAATTACTAAATTATTACAAATCATTTTAATTTAACTTCCCAAGTTATATGACCTTTACAAGTTTGGAAGCATCATAATATAATATAATAAATATTACATCATTCTACTTAATAAGTATCAATCATAACATAAACTATTACATAAAATATTTTATTCGGAAACTTTTCCTTTTTCTTTGTCTTTCTTACCCGAACTCTCTCCCCGCTCAAGCTTAGCTAAAAACATTTAATATTAAGCAAGAATGAGCTAAGAAGTTCAACAAGTATAACATTTTAAATAACAACAAAATCAAGAATCATGTTTTCATTTCAACAACTGAACAATAGTTGTGAAACTATCTCGCATAAATAGGAATAATAATAATAAATTCCCTTTTTATTTAACATCCTTGAAACTACGCACAGAGCGGTCAAACGACCTTTGACATTTTTTATTTTCATAAAAGGTTTAACAGAAATTCATCTGTAAACCATCATTTTCTAAGTACGATAGGGAGTCAACATGTTGTACTTATGTTGTGCACAACCTTTTTCCTTTAAATGACTATTTGCATTTACTTTTACATCGCAAAGGTCAATCGAAAATCTGACCAATTTTTTTTCTAATAATAGGGTTGTTCATCTCAGACTTAAGTCAAAGTCCTCACCAATTTAATTTGTAAGTCCAATAATAATCTAGAAGGGGGGTTGAATAGATTATTACCATTTAAAAATTTATCTTAGGCCTTTTTGAATTTTTAGTTAATTAATTTGCAGTATTAAAAATAATATGCAAGACAATAAAAATTCAATCACACAATGCACAAAGATTTATTTTCTTCACAACATACATCCCGGGTATGTTGCTACGTCCAGTCTTAGCTCCTCTCCAGTACTTGAGATCCTATTACTATCAATAATAAATACTCCTTCAATAGGCGGAGAAACCTTTACAAAGTTTCATAGAAAAACTTTCAACTATTTTCAATTAACTATCTTAGATAGCAAGCTCCAGCTCCCTCCTCAACCTTAGTTGTATATTCTTTGAGTTTAATTCTATTATATGATCTGGTCTTGAAACAACAACCTCTTCCTCACCTCACAAGTACACTAGAGACCCAACTCCCAGCTGACCTCTCTAAGACTGGTCTTAGTCAAAGAATTACTAGTTTTTCTCACAGGTACATAAAATATACTAATTGTGAGGCCCCCAAATCTGGGTATCTTCCAACCATAGAGATGGTGCTACACGGTGCTACTAACTACACATACATTCAATTAAAATATGTCATTTGTGACGCCCCTAAAATAGGTATACATCACCCATTCTGAGTCGCCAAATACATGGTACATAATTTAAATACAAGCTTCTTTTATACAATACGACAAAAGCGTAGCTGAGAGTTTTTACACGAATATTGTCTGCTAGACAATATCCAAACTCAAATGGAGTCCTTATGACAATTATTATCACACTATTTCATAGAATAGTGAGGACTACTATAGCCACCATCTCGGACCACCACTCTGTTCCCCGACTAGTCCCGGCTACGTTCTCATTTCCTGAAGAGAAGAATGAAAGCAAAATGGTGAGCTCAACTAGCCCAGTAAGAAATATTATGACTATGATAATGCAGAATAAATTATCGTTAGCCTTCAACAGTGTTAAACTGATAATAAACAACAAGTTAACTACAACGGAACAAGCAATCCATTAGAAGAGTCTAGTAGAGCATGATATCTACTATCTTCTATGATTTAAAAAGTTTATCATCAATCTTATTGCTGAGACTCAGCTTAATAAATAATCCACATCACTGAATTATCCATGCACTACGGGCCAAGGATATTCGTGTTATCACCAATGGTCATGATCATGCCAACAACTGTCCATCAATGCACTACGGGCCAATGAGGACTTTTACCACATCATTTGTAACATTACGGGTCATGATTATACCGAATAATCCCTGCTCATAATCATACCAATCAACAGTCCATCTATGCACTATGGGCCAAAGATGACTTTCATCACAATATAAGCATGAGGATGATGACAATGATATAAGAATTGAATTAAATGAAAGTAAAGGATAAATCTTAAAGATTTATAATTTAATTTATCCAGAATCTAATAATGTCTAAATTGTCAATATGATACTGCTTTTGAGAAAAATTCAAGAATAATATTTTATCAAAAATGATTTGGACAGAAAAGAAATCAATTTTTGTCATGAATAGTACCCTAGGTGAATAGTACCCAAGTGAATAGTATCCCGTGAATAGTACTTCATGAATAATACTATATGAATAGTACCACATGAATAGTACTTTGTGAATAGTATCCCGTGAATAGTCCTTTGTGAATAGTAGCCCGTGAATAGAACTCCGACATGAAAAGCTTAAAATTTAACAAGAATGTTTAGAAAAAATATCCTTGTGAAATGATACTAGATGAAGCACAATTTTCAAGGATATTCTACTAATTTCACGGAGTATAGAAGCAATACTTTAACAAAATGAGTATATAATTAGGAATACGAAACGAAGTAATATTACTTACATACTATAGAGTATGGAAGAAAATATTATTTCATATGAATATTGAAGAAAAATAATATCCCTTACCTTACTAGAAGACTGAATACTGCAATAGTGAAGTATCAGAATACACTTCTTCTTCCTCTCTATAGTTTCTCTCTCTATAGTTGCTCTTGTGAGTCTTAGTGAATTGGTGAGAATGAAAGAAGAAATAAACTTCTATTTATAGGAAATCATAGTTTCGATAATTGCATGTTTAGGGGCTCAAATTATTACAGTATAGTACCTTCATCTATACCTCTATTTTTAATTTAGTCCTTCAATTATTATCAATCTTGTACAACCTCCCCTAATAGTACATGCATGTGAACCAACAATAATTTGCATGTGAACCAATAGCAATTAATTGCTCATTTATCCGATTAATTGCCCATTTGGTCAATAATAACAAAACCAACAAATCACATAATTACCCCCTTTGAGGGTAATTGGGTCACGGAAGAATTTACAAAAACTAAATGAACAAACATCTTTAATCAAAATGAACTTATTCATCATTAATATTATAACTGATGAATGGGTTTTATACCTATGAATCGACCTCTAATTCGAGCTTAAACGGTGTTAATTCTTTATTTTCATGTTTCGCTTTACTTGTTTAGTGTTTTTTTTGTGTTTAGGTGTGGTGGCGTGGCATTTGGACTTAAAAAAGGTGGATTCATGGCAAAACTTGGCAAGATCAGGAGCTAAACTTGAGCAAAATCAGAATGGATGTCTGCTGGGGCGGACTTATTACATACAAAACCCTTCCCGTCAGGCGAAGTCTTGAAAAATAATAAAAAAGGCTATTTCGTTGGGGCACGATTTAGAGAGTAAAAAACCCCCAATCGGAGAGAAGTGCACGGAAAGCTCAGACTCCTGTTTCTTTTGAACTATTGCAGAAGCGTGAAGGGGAGAGTTTGGCTTGGTCTAGAACTGTGATTGGCATCAAATTAAGTCAGAATATGTGTCTTAGGATATAATTAACAAGAGACAACAAGGGAGAAACATCATTTAATCAATTAACATTCTTTGGAGCCCTAATTTAAGCAAGAGCATTGTAGGAAGAATTTAAAGGATAATTCACAATAATTGCAAGATTGAAGCTAAGGAGAAGGGTGGTTCTGGATTCATTCGTTTTCTTTAGTTCAATAATTGTAATTGGGATGATGTTTAATTTGATTATTTCAATTTTTATTTCATTCATGATGAACTAATTTACTTTTTAGGCTTATGACGGATCTTTGGGTTGAACGATGATTATGTAATCTTTTATTTCAGTTTAATAATCTATCTTTCAGTTTATTTATATTGATTTGTGCTTGAATCTATGAATTACTTGATCACCAATTCTATGTGGACTTGTATGGATTCGAGAGAGGAAATATGAGTTTAGACTTAGTCAATATAGAATGTGTTCTTGAATTTTATGATTGAATGGAATCTTAATTAATGTTAGGGTAGAGATATGCCTAGCATCGCGTATAATCGGATAGAGAACTTGAACTTAAACCTTTCTTGATTGTAATTCACATAGACATATAGTGAATTAGTTAATTAAGGTGTTTAGCTTAATTCTATCTCATTTGTGGATTTAAGTTAATATGATATTACTGCATCGAGATATGGCTGGTTCTACTTGAGTGTTCTTGATTAATAATCTGGGATAGTGCATTAAACTAGATTAAGGTGTAATAATCAGAGTGATACTTAGAGTGAAGTTGTAAGCCTAATTCTCAAATATTTGTTTGAGATTACAATTTTTAAGTTTGTTGATTGTTTGATATTCTTAGTTTTTTTAATATTTTTAGTTTTTATAGTTATAATTCTTAAATTGCATAGTTTAATAAAATTTGGAATAATATAAAGCTGGTAATTGTTAGGATTAATTTCATACTAAATTCTCAGCTGGGAACGATACTTGACTTATCATTATATTACTTGTTGACCACGTGCACTTGCGTGTAAGCGTAGATAGATTTTACAACCAACAAGTTTTTGGCGACGTTGTCGGGGAGCTTAGTATAAATTTTAATATTTTTCAATATCAGTTTAATTAGTCCAGTTTTACTTAAACGTATTTTTTTCTTTTGTTTTGTTCTTTCTATTTCAGGTTCTTGAAGTTGGTTTATGTAAACTCGGTCCAAAAACCCAGACTTGCTTCCTTTTGAGGACGATATTGAGAAATGGTTTGAAAGTCTAAGTAAGTGGATTAAAGACACAAGGGAAAACTTTGAGAATTTTGAAAAAGAAGAAATAATGGCTGCCGAAGATTAGAAAACGTTGAGGGATTTTGCTACACCTAAGGTGACTAAGCTTCAGTCAAGTATCATCAAATACGTTTGAAATTAAGCCTGGGACTATTCAGATGATCCAAAACTCAGTTCAGTTTGGGGGACTTGCAAATGATGATCCGAATGAACACCTAGTCAACTTTTTGGAGATATGTGACACTTTCAAATACAATGGGGTGTCTAATAACACATTCAAACTTCGCTTGTTCCCATTTACCCTGCAGGACAAGGCGAAGAGTTGGTTACATTCTCTACCGCCAGGATCGATCACTACTTAGGATGATCTTGCTCAGAAATTTTTGGCTAAATTCTTTCCACTAGCCAAAACTACAAAGATAATGAATGAGATCACCATGTTTGAACAACAGCATGGGGAGTCTTTATATGAGGCATGTGAACGGTACAAGGAACTACTCAGGAAGTGCCCTCATCACAGACTACCAAAATAGTTGCAAATGAATACATTCTATAACGGGTTGAGTGGGAATCTCAGGACAAGTATAGATGCAGCTTCGGGTGGAGAGTTCATGGCCAAGAATTCTGAGGAAGCATATGAGTTGATAAAAACTATGGCAGCTAATAACTACCAGTGGCCTACCGCAAGATTGACACAACTAAGGTAGCTGGGTATTAGAGGTAGCTGGAATAACAGCATTGGCAACACAAATTTTAGCCTTATCGAAGAAAATGGATGTTTTGACTAGTGCACTACCACAGCAGGTGGCGTATGTTTGAGAGTTATGTGCAGGATAACATCCTATGGAGCAGTGTGCCATAAATCCAGCATCGATTCAGTTTGTGGGCAGGTACAATAGAATTCTGCTAAACATGTATCAAAATGCCTACAATTCGGGGAATAGGAACCATCCCTACTTTTCATGGAGCAACAATCAAACTCAGCAGGCTCTACGACCTTCTTATTCCCCGAGATTTCAAAATCAGCAGCAACAAGTAGCTTCACATCAAGTAGCTTCGCATCAAGAAAAGAAAACTGATTTAGAAGAGCTTTTGTTGAAATACATATCGGGAAATGAAGCGGCAATGAAATCACAAGCAGTGGCCATCAAAAACTTAGAAAATCAGATGGGACAGTTGACCTTATCATTGAATAATAGACCGTAAGGGACTCTGCCTAGTGACACATAAAAGAATCTAAAGGGAAATCATGAGCAGTGTCAAGCAATCACTTTAAGGAGCGAAAAGTATCTCAATGGGAAAATTGCAAAAAATTCAGTTAAGGAGGAAGTTAAAGATAATGAAAACAAAGTGGTTGAAGAGAAATAGGGTGAGGAGAAGCAAGATGAAGAGAATAAGTTGTGTATCCCCCACCGCCGTTTCAGTAGAGGGTCAAAAATAAGAAATTAGACAAGAAATTTGCTAAATTTTTGGAAGTTTTCAAGAAACTTCAAATAAATATTCCATTTGCAGAAGCCCTATAGAAAATGCCAAGTTATGCCAAATTTATGAAAGGTATTTTGTCTAGGAAGAAAAAGTTAGAAGACTATGAAACTGTGGTGTTGACAGAGGAATGCAGCGCAGTTTTACAGCGAAAGTTACCTCCAAAGTTAAAGGATCTGAAGAGTTTTACTATACCTTACACTATTGGTAACATGGCCTTCAAGAAGTGTTTATGTGATTTGGGGGCAAGTGTAAACCTCATGCCATTATCCGTTTATACTGAATTGGGTTTACCAGCACCAAGGCCCACGAACATATCGCTACAGTTAACAGATAGATCGGTAACTTATCCAAGAGGAATTGTGGAGGATATTTTGGTCAAGGTTAACAAATTCATATTTCCAGCAGATTTTATAATTTTGGATTATGAGGAAGATAAGAACATCCCCATCATCTTAGGGAGACCATTTTTGGCTACGGGTAGGACTCTCATCGATGTACAAAAAAGTGAACTAACTATGAGGGTTAAAGATCAAGAAGTTACATTCAACGTTTTCAAAGCCATGAAGTCCCCTAAAGATGAAGAGGAGTGTTTCCGGGTGGATGTCATCGACCAGATAGTGAATGAAGATATGGTCAAAAGTTTGGTCAATGATCCATTGGAGACTATACTATTAGGCGATGAAGATTTAGATAATCTAGAATTTGTGGATTATTTGCACATGTTAGATGCTTTGCCTAGAGTAAGTAGATTCAAAGTTCCATTCGAGCCATTACACACAGAAGAAAGAGCCACGACAAGGATGGAAACCTTTATTGGAGGAGCCACCTACATTTGAGCTTAAGCCACTTCCTAAACACCTCAGGTATGCATAGTTAGGCAATTCTAATACTTTACCTGTTATTATTGCTTCTGCGCTTAACGAATTGCAAGAAAATAAGTTACTGAGAGTGCTTAAAGAATACAAATCGGCTATTGGATGGACAATTGCAGATATCAAGGGAATCAATTCGTCCTTCTGCATGCTAAAAATTCTTATGAAGAGGATGCAAAGCCAACAGTGGAACAACAAAGATGGCTGAATCCAATCATGAAAGAAGTAGTGAAGAAAGAAATTTAAAGTGGTTGAATGTAGGAATCATCTACCCAATTTCAGATAGTACGTGGGTCAGTCCGGTTCAATGTGTGCCAAAAAAAGGAGGAATGACTGCAGTGAAGAATGAGGATAACGAATTAATTTCGACGAGGACAGTGACCGGTTGGAGGGTTTGCATGGACTACAGGAAGCTGAACAAGGCAACCCGCAAAGACCATTTTCCCCTGACTTTTATTGATTAGATGTTGGATAGGTTGGCGGGACACAAATTTTATTGCCTACTGGATGGGTATTCTGGGTATAATCAAATAGTCATTGCTCTTAAAGATCAAGAGAAGACCACCTTCATGTGCCCATACAACACTTTTGCATTCAGGAGAATGTCTTTTGGCTTGTTTAATGCACCCGTAACCTTCCAATGGTGTATAATGGCCATCTTCTCGGACATGGTGGAAAAGAATGTGGAAGTCTTCATGGACGACTTCTCTATTTATGGGGCACAAAGTCTCGGTGAAGGGATTAGAGGTTGATAGAGCAAAGTTGGAAATAATTGAAAATCTTCCACCACTAACTACAGTCAAGGGATTCCGCAACTTTCTAGGATATATAGGATTTTACCAAAGGTTCATTAAAGATTTCTCTAAGATTACAAAACCATTGGGCAGTCTCTTAGAGAAAGATGCAGTTTTCAAGTTTGATGAGGATTGTAAGATAGCATTTGAGCAATTGAAGAAAAAATTGACTACAGCTCCAATAATCGTCGTACTGGATTGGAATATGCCTTTTGAGTTAATATGCGATGCGAACGACTATACGGTAGAGGTTGTTTTGGGTCAACGCAGAGAAAAGATATTCCACGCCATATACTATGCAAGTAAAACCCTTACAGATGCACAATTGAACTACACAACTACAGAAAAGGAGTTACTTACAGTAGTATATGCCTTTGACAAATTCCGGTCATGTTTGATTAGGACAAAGGTGGTGGTATATACGGATCACTCGGCAATTCGATATTTAATTTCGAAGAAGGATGCTAAGCCTCGACTAATCAGATGGATCCTTCTTCTACAGGAATTTGACTTGGAAATAAAAGATAGAAAAGGGATAGAAAATCAAGTAGCAGACCATCTATCGAGGCTGGAAAATCCAAAAAAAGATGAAGTGGATAAGTGTGTAATCAATGAGTCATTCCGGATGAACAACTATTTGGAGTTACTTCAAAATTTCCATGGTATGCGGATTTTGCTAACTATTTGGTAAGCAACATCCTTCCCTCTGATCTGACGTGAGAATAGAAAAAGAAATTCCTATATGACGTCAAGTGGTACATGTGGGATGAGCCATACTTATTCAGATAATGTGCAGATAAGATGATTCGAAGGTGTGTGCCATACATTAAAGTGAAAAATATCCTACACGAGTGTCATTCGTCTGCATATGGGGGACATTATGGAAGTGAGTGGATAGCGGCCAAAGTTTTTCAGGCAGGATTTTACTGGCCTACAGTGTTTAAGGATGCCCACCAGTTTGTAAAGACTTGCGACTAATGCCAAAGGGTGGGAATTATATCAAAGTAGAATGAGATGCCACTACACACTATCATGGAAGTGGAAATTTTTGACTTATGGGGAATGGATTTTATGGGGCCATTTCCTTCATCTTTCAATAATCAGTACATCTTGCTTGCGGTTGATTATGTGTCGAAATGGGTTGAAGCCGTAGCACTTCCCACAAATGATGCCAAAGTGGTTCTCAAGTTCTTGCACAAGAATATCTTTATAAGATTTGGCACGCCAAGAGCTATTATAAGTGATGAGGGTAGTCACTTCTGCAACAGATCGTTTACAGCTCTTTTAGCAAAATATGGGGTCAACCATAAGGTGGCTACATCATATCACCTCCAAAAAAGTGGTCAAGCTGAGGTCTCCAACAGGGAGGTGAAGAAAATCTTAGAGAAGGTAGTAAACCCGAACAAAAAAGACTAGTCTCTCAAATAGGATGATACATTATGGGCTTATAGGACAGCTTACAAGACGCCAATTGGGATGTCACTATATCAGTTGGTTTACAGGAAAGCATGTCACCTATCTGTGGAGTTACAGCGTAAAGCCTACTGGGCAATTCAGAAGCTCAACTTCGATCAAACAGTAGCAGGTGAAAAGAGGATACTTTAATTGAACGAACTTGATGAATTCAGACTACGAGCCTATGAGAATTCTAAGTTATTCAAGGAAAAGGTTAAGAAGTGGCACGACCAAAAGATCATGCAGAGGAAGTTTGAACCAGGACAATTGGTATTACTGTTTAATTCACGACTGCGGTTGTTCCCAGGAAAGCTAAAATCGAGGTGGTCGGGTCCATTTACAATCAAGAGGGTTTTCCCACATGGCGCCATTGAGTTATACAGTAAGAATCCATTAGAGACGTTTAAAGTCAACGGTCAGCGGTTGAAACATTATTGGGGTCGCGACATCGACAATGAAGGCACCTCAATCACACTTGCCGATGCGCCATGAATAGAGAGTAGTCAGGCAGAAAGACTTAAAATCAATCGCTAATTTCATATTTCAGTATTTTTAAGCATGTTAATTAATTTGTAGTTTAGAATATAAGTTTAGTTTAATGTAAGTTAATTTTGCTATATTAAGTAGTTAGTTGAGTCATAATTTTTAGTAAATTCAACCTTCAATGTCTAATATTTATGTTGTTATCTTAAGATTATTATTTTATGGTGTTTTAGGTACTTAAAAAGCTCATGGATAATTGTTGCAGGCAAAGAAGTGGATAAATCAAGTGAAATAGCAAGACACACCCCTTCTCGTTTCAAGTGGGCTTTTTAAGAAAGAACCCCCATCTAAGTGGGGTCTTGACCCCAATAATGATAAACATGCCTTTGGGGTGGACAATTTGCTGATATAATAACCTCGGGGTGGGGGTCTTGAAGTAATAACAGAACACTACCCCACTGGGGCAGGGCCTCAACAGTACATTACTCCCCGCCGAGGCAGGAGTACGGGGACCTAAAGAGGTTGTTTAAGCTTATTCGGTAGTTCCACTTCCCCATTACTTCTTGCCAACCGAATCACATACTCCCACTACCCCACTCTCTACCCACGAACAAAAAATTAATCCCCATTTCCCCACTCCATTAAACCACTACATACATACACTAAATCTCTCCCTATGAATTAAACCCCTAACTACACTACATCTCCACTCCATTCCATTCAATTTCAATTCTCACAAGAGGTTAAGGTTCATATAGTGCGAATTTTGAAAGCCAAAAGAGAAGGGAGATTCAAAAATTTGTTCATACACTAAGGGTAAGTGATTGTACCTAAAATTCCTAATCTCATATCACCATACTTGAAGTCCAATTGCTAAGTTTGGGGGAATTGTAAGTTAAGCACGCCAAGTATTCGACGAATTGTTTGAGTGAAGTTTGGGGGTAGTGTGGCTTAAGATCATCCATCCAAATCCAATGGCACCTAAACTAGCGGCAAAACGACAGCGAGGCGAGAGTTCTAGCTCCACACCACCAACCCGGACGTTTGACAGATGAAAATTCATAAGTGTTTTCACCGCTGACCACTATGATTATCTTGTGACAAAAGCACTCACACCAGAACACGGCTTGACACCTAACCACGTCGACGGCGAAATGATGCAACAAATATATGAAAAATGATGGAAAAGGTTCACAGAAGAGCCAGAGCCATCAATTGTGAGTGTGGTAAAAGAATTCTATGCCAAAGTAGAGGATAAGGCCTTATTCACAACATTGGTGCGGGGTAAGAAGGTTCCTTTCAGTGCCGACACCATCATTGCATACTACCAATTACGAGTTTCTAGAGAGTGCCAGTATGCTTACTTGCGTGACCATGATCCTGACTATGAGGCCATTTTGACAGAAATTATAAAGCTGAACACCACATGGGTCAAGGGCCGAAAAGGGGGCATTATCTTCCATAGTAAGGATCTGAGCCGGTATAGTAAGATATGGTATGCGTTCATATGCGCCAAGCTATTCCCATCCACACATTTGACAGAGGTGACCAAGGAGAAGATACTCCTCTTATATGCCATCGTCCAAGACTTTCTCATTGACGTGTGTGCTATCATCAGTTTTTCTATCAAAAGTTGCCTGCGAGGACCATTCTCTGACGGCTTGCCACACCCATCTCTCATTTATGGGTTGTGTAAGTAGGCGGGAGTTAGATGGTCCGATGATAAGACCACCCAGATGCCACTTTAGACTTTAGACATGAGGATGATTACGCGGTATTCAGTGTGGCCCGGGGGCGAGTCGCACCCTAGAGGATTCGGGTTCATATTTCCATCAGCCTCAGAGGATGAGGCTAATGCTGAGGACACCTCAGATGACGACGAGTACCAGGTTAATGAGATGATGGGTGAGCAAGGACCTGAGGGGATGCAGCAAACTGATGATACGTTGAGCCCTCAAGTTTAGAGCCTCCAGAGACAAGTGGATGGGTACAATAAAGACACCAACAAAATGATGAGGAAACTCGCGGCCAGGAAGGACCATATGTTTGAGGCCATGAATATGTCATTTGCCTCATTGAACGCGATGCTCAAGAGTTTCAACCCCAACACGTAGTTCCCATACCAGCAACCTGACCCAATGCTAAGGTTCCCACCATCTGATTCAAATGAAGAGCAACATCCACCACCACCCCAAGCTTAGGCGATTACAGGGAAGTCCTCATTTATTTACTGCTTTATCTTTACAATGAGGACATTGTAATTTTCAAGTTTGGGGGAGTTAGTTTAATATTTATGTTTTCATGTTTAATTTTATTAGTAGATTTGCATAGGTTAGTTTTATGTTTAATTTTACGATTATTAGATGATTCCATTCATGTAGTGATTTAGTTGCATAATAGAGTAAATAGTTTTTATTAGTTTTCAATCATGTTATGTTTACTGTGACGCCCCCAAAATAGGTATACATCACCCATCTTGAGTCGCCAAATAGATGGTACATAACTCAAATACAAACTTAATTATACAACTGTCGTGTACAATACGACAAAACATAAGATGAGAGTTTAAACAAAAATATTGCCTTTTAGACAATATCCACTCTCAATGGAGTCCTCATTATAATTATTATCACACTATTTTACAGAATAGCGAGGACTACTAAAGCCATTTATCCTGGACCATCACTCCATTCCCCGACTCGTCCCAGCTACGTTCTCATTTCCTGAAGAGAACAATGAAAGCAAAAGTGTGGGCTTAACTAGCTCAGTAAGAAATATTATGACTAAGATAATGCGGAATAAATTATCCTTAGCCATCAATAGTATAACAACTGATAGAATATAATAGACAACAAGTTTTAGATCAACAACTACAGCGAAATAAGCAATCCATTAGAAGAGTCAAGTAGAGCATGATATCTACTATCTTCTATGATTTAAAAAGGTTTTCATCAACTTTATTGCTGAGACTCAACTTAATAAATAAACCACATCATCGAATCATCCCTGCACTACGGGCCAAGGATATTCATGTAATCATCAATGGTCATGATTATACCGAATAATCCCTGGTCATAATCATACCAACAACTGTCTATCAATGCACTACGGGCCAATGAGGACTTTTACCACATCATCTGTAATATTATGGGTCATGATTATATCGAATGATCTCTGGTCATAATCATACCAATCAATAGTCCATCTATACACGTAAGCCAAAGATGACTTTCATCACAATATAAACATGAGGATGATGACAATGATATAAGCATTAATCAAATGAAATCAAATCAAACGAATTCAAGGATAAATATTAAAGACTTTAAATTTATCTAGAGTTTAAAAATATCCAAATTGTCAACATGATACTGCTTTGTGGAGTAAAATTCAAGAATAATATTCATGTACCAAAAATAATTTGGACAGAAAAGAAATATTTTTTTCGAGTAAATAGTACCCCGTGAATAGTATACCCTGTGAATAGTACTTCGGGAATAGTACCTCATGAATAGTATCCCGACATGAAAAGTACCCCAAATACCCGAGTGAATAATATTCGGGTGAATAGTAATTGGGTGAATAGTAACCCATGAATAGTAACTCGTGAATAGTACTCCGGCATGAAAAGTGCCCCGAATACCCGAGTTAATAATATTTGAGTGAGTAGTAACCAGGTGAATAGTAACCCGTAAATAGTAACTCATGAATAGTATTCCGTCATGAAAAGATCAATAATTATCAAGAAAGCTCAGAATAATATTTTCATGAAAAGATACTGGATGAAGCGCAAATATCAAGGATATTCTACTAATTTCATGGAGTATAGAAGCCAAAACTTCAACAAAATGAGTATATAATTCAAAATCTGAAACGAAATAATATTACTTACATACTACAGAGTATGGAAGAAAATATTATTTCAAGCGAATATTGAACAAAAATAACATCCCTTGAACAAAAATAATATTCCAACGAATATTTAACGAAGATAATATTCCTACGAATATTGAAGCGAAGATAATATTCTTTATGAATATTGAACAAAAAATAATATATACGAGAATACGAAAAATAATATCTCTTCAGAATATGAAATAAATAATACCCCTTACCTTAGAAGAAGACTGGATACTGAAATAGTGAAGTAGCAGACTTCTCTTCTTCTTTCTCTCTATAACTTCTCTCTCTATAGCTTCTCTCTCTCTATAATTGCTCTTGTGAGACTTAGTGAATTGGTGAGAATGAAGGAAGAATGAGCTTCTATTTATAGGAAAATATAGTTTCGATAATTTCATGTTTTGGGGCTCAAAATATTATAGTATAATACCTTCATCTTTTCCTTCATTTTTAATTTAGTCCTACAAGTATTATCAAACTTGCACCACCTCCCCTAATAGTACATCATGTGAATCAATAGTTCAATCATATGAATCAATAGTTCTATACATGTGAAAATACGAATTACAGAATAGTACCTCCATCTATAACTTAGTCATACAAGTATTATCAATCTTGCACTACCTCCCCTAATAGTACATGAATGTTAATCAATAGTACACACATGTGAACAAATAGTTATAAACATATGAATTATTAGCAATTAATTGCTCATTTATCCGATTAATTACCCGATTGGTCAATATAACTTCCAGACATCAATTATTATCGAAATAAATGTCGATTTCCACTGACACTAATAATTCCAACATAATGGAACTATCAATTTCATCTTTAATCAACACAAACTTATTCATCATTAATATTATAACTCACAATATTTAACAACCAGGTCATTCCCAGGAAAGAGGGGACTTTTCGATAAGGATTTCTCCTTATTGGCGCGTAATTAGGTGACCAAACCTCTCCTTGACAGAACTTCTAGACATCGTCAATATTACAAATAATAATATGATTAACTTTGTCGTCTCAATTATTGATTTAATAATTTAAAATATTATGTAGATGATACTGTGACAATAATTGAATCAATAATATGAGAGATATGATGCAACAATTACTGTAGCAATAATTGAGTATAACTGAGTGACTTCTTACGTAAGCATCAATAATCAATACCGTGTGCTACTATGCAACCACCCGTATTACTGTACTTTTACTACCGGGTAGTTCACCAGTTTAACGGTAAAACTTTCGCCGTTATTTTTATAAAATGATAATTCCGTCATTTTCTAAATACGACAATACTTCCGTTGTGGGGTCCAACAATGATTTTGTCGTTGTACGAATATTTCCTGATAAAAAGAATATTCTCCGACCAAACGAATATTTTATATCAACTTGCTTACTTTACAAAATTTTCACATATCACCCTTAACTTTAACCCTTTATCAATTTAACCATTTACTAAATAGAATAATAATTATAAGAAACTTGAATACTTTCATTTTATAAAATTTGGGATCTCACATTTACCATATAAAAAAAAATTAGTTAAGTATTGTGTTATATTACATAAGTCTAGCGGTTTGTTATAGTTCGGTTTATTTTGGGCCAATGATGAGATTGGGATTAAGTAGATAAGTACATGACCAACTATTAGAACTTTGACATAATTTTCTGTTATAAATTGGATCTTTTGCTTGTTTGAAACTAGTATAATAAGGTTAACACGTTAATTACACCTATGTGGACTGATTTAGTTCAAATTAATACATAAGGAACCTCTAAAGGATAATGCTAGTTTAAATAAGAGAATGATAAGGATAGGCAGTGAAGGCAAAGAATTAGGAAAGAACCTAAGTTTGGGGGAAGAAGAGGGGTATATAAGCTTTTAACTAAAAAATAAACCGTGGTATGCTTGTCTAGTTTTTTGGCCTTTGTTACTTGAGTAAGTAAGCCTGATGGGATTGTCTTTACACCTAGCGCCTTAAGGTCTTAATGGTCTGGGAGTGGTTGGTTGAAAGCTCGTTAAGGTAGCATTAAAAAGCCTAAGGGAATAAGACATTTCATAGCCATGTGTAAAAAAAAAAAAAGAATACACGGGAAATAAGAGCAAAAAGCCCCTGTGATTGAAAAATAAACCATAAGTACCCTATTTAGACCCTTAATATTGGTAATTATTTGATTTTAGTTAGATCTCGTCTATTTTTGAAATTCTTAAGTTTATATTGTATGATGCCTTCTAAGGGACTTGTTATGTATTAAATTTAAATTTGCATTAGTTAGCATGGATGTTGAGCGCACACACACTATACTAGTAATAACAGTTTAAGATTTGATGAATGAAGGGAATTATTGATTAGTTTTGATACGAAGTATTGTTGTGTTTACTTGATTTCTCTGAGGCCGGTTGAACAGACTTGATTCTATAATTATTGTTGGATTCGTAGGCATATAGATTCGTTGTATTACATCTCATTACATTGCATTGTATAACATTTTTGTTTTGTTTCGTGCTCGAGGACTTGCATGGGTTTAAGTTTAGGGGAGTTTGATGAGTGGGTTAAACTGTGTTAATTCTTTATTTTTATGTTTCATTTTACTTGTTTAGTGTTGTTTTATGTTTAGGTGTGGTGGCGTGGCATTTAGACTTAAAAAGGTGGATTCATGGCAAAACTTGGTAAGATTAGGAGCTAAACTTGAGCAAAATCAGAATGGATGCCCGTTGGGGCGGACTTATTACATACAAAACCCGAAATGAGGTGGGGTGATGAAAATAATAAAGCTAGCACTGAGGCGGGCATTTAGAGAGTAAAAACCCCACCGAGCGCGGGCAATGAAAACTCAGACTCCTGTTTCTTTTAAACTATTGCAGAAGCGTGAAAGGGAGAGTTTGGCTTAGTTTGGAACTGTGATTGGCATTAAATTAAGTTAGAATACGTGTCTTAGGATATAATTAACAAGAGACAACAAGGGAGAAGCATCATTCAATCAATTAACATTCTTTGGAGCCCAAATTTAAGCAAGAACATTTGAGGAAGAATTTGAAGGAGAATTCACGATAATTGCAAGATTGGAGCTAAGGAGAAAGGTGGTTCTAGATTCATTCATTTTCTTTAGTTCAATAATTGTAATTAGGATGATGTTTACTTTGATTATTTCAGTTTTTATTCCATTCATGATGAACTAATTTACTTTTTAAGCTTATGACGGATCTTTGGGTTGAACGATGATTATGTAATCTTTAATTTCAGTTTAATAATCTATCTTTCAGTTTATCTATATTGATTTGTGCTTAAATTTATGAATTGCTTGATCACCAATTCTATGTGGACTTGTATGGATTTAAGAGAGGAAATATGAGTTTAGACGTGGTTAATATAGGATGTGTTCTTGAATTCTGTGATTGAATGGAATCTCTATTAATGTTAGGGTAGAGATATGCCTAGCATCGCGTGTAATCGGATAGAGAACTTTAGCTTAAACCTTCTTTGATTGTAATTCACATAGAGATATAGTGAATTAGTTAATTAGTTAATTAAGGTGTTTAGCTTAATTCTATCTAATTTGTGGATTTAAGTTAATATGGTATTACTGCATCGAGAGGTGGCTAGTTCTACTTGAGTGTTCTTGATTAATAAACTGGGATAGTGCATTAAACTGGATTAAGGTGTAATAATCAGAGTGATACTTAGAGTGAAGTTTTAAGCCTAATTCTCCAATATTTATTTGAAATTACAGTTTTTAAGTTTGTTGATTGTTTGGTATTCTTAGTATTTTTAATATTTTTAGTTTTTATAGTTATAATTCTTAAATTGGATAGTTTAATAAAATTTGGATTAATATAAATTTGGTAATTGTTAGGATTAATTTCATACTAAATTCTCTGTGGGAACGATACTTGACTTATCATTATATTACTTGTTGACCACGTGCACTTGCGTGTGAGCGTAGATAGATTTTACAACTAACAATAACTCACAACATTTAACAACCAGATCATTTCCAGGAAAGAGGGGGCTTTCTGATAAGGATTTCTCCCTATTGGCGCGCATTTAGGTGACCAAACCTCTTTCCTCGACATAACTTTCTAGACATCGTCAATAATGCAAATAATAATATGAATAACTTTGTCGTCTCTATTATTGATTTAATAATATAAAATATTATGCAGATGGTACTGTGATAATAATTGAATCAATAATATGAGAGATACTATACTACAATTACTGTGACAATAATTGAATAAAACTAAGTGACTTCTCACGTAAGCATCAATAATCAAAGATACTGTACAATATCGTGTGCTACTATGCAACCACGCGTATTACTGTACTTTTACCACTGGGTATTTCAACAGTTTAACGGTAAAACTTTCGTCGTTATTTTTATAAAAAGATAATTCTGTCATTTTCTAACTCCGACAATATTTTTGTTGTGGGGTCCACCAATGATTGTACTGTCGTACTAATATTCCCTGTTAAAACGAATATTCCTCGACCAATTGAATATTAAATAACAACTTGCTTAATTTGAAAATTTATAAATATTACCCACAACTATAACATTATATCAAATCCACACCATAATATTCAAAAATATATTTTGAGAAAAATTAATCTTTATATAAAAGTTGGGGTCTTACAACCTCCCATTCTTATGAAATTTCTTCCTCGAAATTGGGGTACGTACCTGGTATGTCGAAGAGGTAAGGATACCTTGACTTCATTTCAGATTCTAACTCCCAGGTCATTTTCTCAACATCGTGGTTTCTCCACAAAACTTTGACTTAAGGTATAACCTTGGAGCGTAGAATATGCTTCTTCTTATCCAAGATTTTAATAGGTAAATATTATACGTTAAAACTTCCGCTAATTCGTTCGGTTCTAATTCAATAATGTTGTTTGGGTCTTCCACATATTTACGTAACATAGATATGTGAAAAACGTTATGAACACGAGACATACTTGGCGGTAAGGCGAGTCTATAGGCCACAATTCCTACTCAATCGAGGATTTCAAATGGCCTAATGAATCGAAGATTGAGCTTTTCTCTCTTTCCAAATCTTGTAACTCTTTTCCATGGAGCAACACGCAACAACACATGATCTCCAATATTGAATTCCACGTCCTTTCGATGAAGATCAGCATAACTCTTTTGTCGATCTTGTGAGGTTTTTATACATTGTCAAATCATTTGAATCTTTTCCATTGTCATGCGTACAAATTCCAGACCCAACAACGTTGCTTCACCTACCTCATCCCAGCATACTGAAGAACGACACTTGCGTCCATACAATGCCTCGAATGGAGCTATGCCGATGCTTACTTGATAACTGTTGTTGTAGGAGAATTCCACCAATGGCAAGAACTTGTCCCAACTTCCTTTGTAGTCAAGGACACATATTCTTAATAGATTTTCAAGAGTTTGAATAGTCCTCTCCGACTGCCCGTCCATTTGAGGATGGTATGTCGAACTGAATCGTAAATCTATGCCCATAGCTTTTTACAAACTAACCAAAAATCGTGAAGTGAATCTTGGATCTCGATTAAAAACTACGGATTCTGGCATACCATCCAGTCTTACAATCTTATTTATGTATATACGAGTAAGACGTTCAAGTGAATAAGTTTCTCGTATAGGTAAGAAATGAGAAAATTTGGTCAATCTATCGACAATGACCCAAATTGCATCTATGCTTTTAGAAACCTTGGAAGACCAGTAATGAAATCCATGGTAATGTGTTCCCACTTCCATTTTAGAATTTCAAGTGGTTGCAATGGATCTTTTGGCACTAGATGCTCCGCCTTGATACGTTGACAAGTTAAACACATTGAGATCAACTCCGCTATCTCTCTTTTCATATTGCTCAACCAAAATGTATGTTGAAGATCACGATACATTTTGGTACTCCCAAGAAGGATTGTAAATAGTGTGTTGTGCGCCTCCATCATGATTTTATACTTCAAGTCAGAGTCGTTAGGAACACAAAGTCTGGAGTTGACTCGAAGTATCGCTTCTTCATCGATTCTTGCTTCTGGAATAGCACCTTCTTGTACTTTCTTCCTCATACGTACCAGCTCCAGGTCTGTAGGTTGAGCAGCTTTAACTTTATTGATTAAATTTGGTTCTACTCATATATTTGCCATCATCACGTGGGTACCTGGAGTGTTTATCTCTATCTCCATCCTTTGTGCGTTGACAAAATCTCACTCGTACCCGCATATGATCTTCTACTAAACGCGTCAGCTACCACGTTCACTTTTCTAGGATGGTATTGAATGGTATGATCGTAATCTTTTAACAGCTCGAGCCAACGTCTTTTTCACATGTTGAGTACTTTTTCGATGAAGAAATATTTAAGGCTTTTATGATCCTTATAGATCTTCACTTTCTCCCCATACAGGTAATGTCTCCAGATCTTTTGTGCGAAAACGGCTGCTACCAACTATAGATCATGAGTAGGATAATTCCTCTCATATTCTTTGAGTTGTCGTGAGGCATAGGCTATGACTTTCCCATGTTGCATGAGAACACATCCTAAACCTCTGCCTGAAGAATCACTGTAGATGAAAAATGTGACGCCCCCAAAATAGGTATACATCACCCATCTTGAGTCGCCAAATACATGGTACAAAAATCAAATACAAACTTCTTTAATACAATTGTCGTGTAAAAATATGACAAAACATAGCTGAGTTTTTACATGAATATTGTCTCATAGACAATATCCAAACTCAAATTTAATCCTCATTACATTTATTATCACACTAAGTAGTGAGGCCTACTAATATAACCATCTCAGACCGTCACTCCATTCCCCGACTAGTCCCGGCTACGTTCTTATTTCCTGAAGAGAATAATGAAAGCAAAAGGGTGAGCTCAACTATCCTAGTAAGAAATATTATGACTATGATAATGCAGAATAAATTATCATTAGCCTTCAACAGTGTTAAACTGATAAAATATAATAAATATCAAGTTTAACTGCAGCGGAACAAGCAATCCATTAGAAAAGTCAAGTAGAGCATGATATCTACTATCTTTTATGATTTAAAAAGTTTTTCATCAACTTTATCGCTGAGACTCAACTTAATAAATAAATAACATCATCGTATCATCCCTGCACTACGGGCCAATGATATTCATGTAATCATCAATGGTCATGATTATACCAAATAATCCCTGGTCATAATCATACCAACAACTGTCCATCAATGCACTACAAGCCAATGATGACTTTTACCACATCATTTGAAACATTACGGGTCATGATTATACCGAATGATCCCTGGTCATAATTATACCAATCAACAGTCCATCTATGCACGTAAGCCAAAGATGACTTTCATCACAATATAAGCATAAGGATGATGACAATGATATAAACATTAATCAAACGAAATCAAGAATAAATATGAAAGACTTTAAATTTATCTAGAGTTTAAAAATATCCAAATTGTCAACATGATACTACTTTGTAGAGTGAAATTCAAGAATAATATTCATGTATTAAAAATAATTTGGACAGAAAAGAAATATATTTTTTAGGTGAATAGTATCCCGTGAATAGTACCCTATGAATTGTACTTCGGGAATAGTACATCGTGAATAGTACCCCGACATGAAAAGTGTCCCAAATAGCCGAGTGAATAATATTCGAGTGAATAGTAACTGGGTGAATAGTAACCCATAAATAGTAACTCATGAATAGTATTCCGGCATGAAAAGATCAATAATTATCAAGAAAGCTCAGAATAATATTTCCATGAAAAGATACTGGATGAAGTGCAAATATCAAGGATATTCTACTAATTTCACGGAATATAAAAGCAATACTTTAACATAATGAGTGTAGAATTAGAAATACGAAATGAGATAATATTACTCACATACTACAGAGTATTGAAGAAAATATTATTTCATACGGATATTGAACAAAAATAATATCCCTTATGAATACGAAAGAAATAATACCTCTTACCTTAGTACCGGATACTGCAATAGTGAAGTAGCAGAATACTCTTCTTCTTTCTCACTATAGCTTCTCTCTCTATAATTGCTCTTGTGAGTCGTAGTGAATTGGTGAGAATGAAATAGTTTCGATAATTGCACGTTTTGGGGATCAAAATATTATAGTATAATATGTTCATATTTTCCTTTATTTTTAATTTAGTCTTGCAAGTATTATCAAACTTGCACCACCTCCCATAATAGTACATGCATGTGAATCAATAGTACATTCATGTGAATCAATAGTTCTATACATGTAAAAAATAGTTACAGTATAGTACCTTCATCTATACCTCTATTTTTAATTTAGTCATGCAATTATTATCAATCTTGTACCACCTCCCCTAATAGTACAATCATGTGAATTAATAGTACATTCATGTGAATCAATAGTTCTATACATGTGAATTAATAGCGATTTAATGCTAATTTATCCGATTAATTACCCGATTGGTCACTTTAACCTCCAGAAATCAATTATTATCAAAATAAATGTCGATTTCCATTAACACTAATAATCCCAACACAATGGAAATATCAATTTCATCTTTAATCAACGCGAAATTATTCATCATTAATATTATAACTCATAATATTTAACAACCAGATCATTCCCAGGAAAGAGGGGGCTTTTCGATAAGGATTTCTCCCTATGGGCGCGCAATTAGGTGGCCAAACCTCTCCTCGACAGAACTTTCTAGACATCGTCAATATTGAAAATAATAATATGCATAACTTTGTCGTCTTAATTATTGATTTAATAATATAAAATATTATGCAGATGATACTGTGACAATAATTGAATCAATAATATAAGAGATATTATGCAGCAATTACTGTAGCAATAATTGAGTATAACTGAGTGACTTCTCACGTAAGCATCAATAATCAAAGATATTGTACAATATCATGTGCTGATATATGCAACCACGCGTATTACTGTACTTTTACTACTGGGTAGTTCAACAGTTTAACGGTAAAACTTTCATCGTTATTTTTATAAAAGATATTTCTGTCGTTTTCTAACTCCGACAATAATTCTGTTGTAGGGTCCACCAATGATTGTGCCGTCGTACGAATATTCCTTGTTAAAACGAATATTCTCCAATCAATCAAATATTTTATAACCACTTACTTACTTCGCTAAAATTTGTAAATATTACCTACAACTATAACATTATATCAAATCCACACCATAATATTAAAAAAAATATATTTCGAGAAAAATTAATCTTTATTCATAAAAGTTGGGGTCTTACAACCTCACCTTCTTATGAAATTTTGTCCTCGAAATTAGGGTACGTACCTGGTATGTCGAAGAGGTGAGGATACCTTGACTTCATTTCAGATTCTAACTCCCAAGTCATTTCCTCAACATCATGGTTCCTCCATAAAACTTTGACTTGAGGTATAACCTTGGAGCGTAGAATATGATCCTATTTATCCAAGATTTTAACAGATACCTCTTCATATGTTAAATATTCCGTTATCTCGTCCGGTTCTAATTCAATAATGTGGTTCAGGTCTTTCACATATTTACGTAACATAGATATGTGAAAAATGTTATGAACACGAGACATACTTGGCGGTAAAGCGAGTCTATAGACCACAGTTCCTACTCGATCGAGGATTTTGAATGGCCCAATGAATCGAGGATTGAGCTTTCCTCTGTTTTCAAATCTTGTAACTCCTTTCCATGGAGTAACACATAACAACACATGCTCTCCAACATTGAATTCCACGTTTCTTCGATGTAGATCAGCATAACTCTTTTGTCGATCTTGTGAGGTATTTATACGTTGTCGGATCATTTGAATCTTTTCTGTTGTCATGCATACCAATTTCGGTCCCAACAATGTTGCTTCACCCACCTCATCCCAGCATACTGGAAAACGACACTTGCGTCCATACAACGCCTCGAATGGAGCCATGCCAATAGTTGCTTGATAACTTTTATTGTTGGAAAACTCCACCAATGGCAAGAACTTGTCTCAACTTCCTTTGATGTTAAGGACACAAAATCTTAATATATCTTCAAGAGTTTGAATAGTCCTCTCCGTCTCCTCATCCGTTTGAGGATGATATGCCAAACTAAATCGTAAATCCGTGCCCATAGCTTTTTTCAAACTAACCCAAAATTATGAAGTGAATCTTGGGTCTCGATCAGAAATTATGGATACTGGCATACCATACAGTCTTACAATCTCATTTATGTATAAATGAGTAAGACTTTCAAGTGAATAAGTTTCTCGTATAGGTAAGAAATGAGCAGACTTGGTCAATCTATCAATAATGACCCAAACGAAGTCCAGTAACGAAGACCAGTAATGTGCTCCCACTTCCATTTTGGAATTTCAAGTTGGTTGCAATGGACCTTTTGGCACTTGATGCTCTGCCTTGACTCATTGACAAGTTAAACGCCTTTAGATAAACTTCGCGATCTCTCTTTTCATATTGCTCCACCAAAATGTATGTCGAAGATCACGATACATTTTGGTACTCCTAGGATGGATTACAAACGGTGTGTTGTGCGCCTCCATCATGATTTTATACTTTAAATTAGGGTCGTTAGGAACACAAAGTCTGGAGTTGACTCGAAGTATTCCTCCTTCATCGATTGTTGCTTTCGGAATAGCACCCTCTTGCACTTTCTTCTTCATACGCATCAGCTCAGGTCTGTAGCTTTAGCAGCTTTAACTTTATAGATTAAAGTCGGTTCTACTCGTATATTTTGTGACACCCCCAAATTCGGGTACTTTATTTCTACAAGATTTGGTGTTCACTTGATAAAAACATTCATGTCTAACTACCCAAACATAATAAAATTTAATAATAAACCTTCCCATTAAAGGATTACATCAATAAGTTTAATAAAATCTCCCAGGTTATCTAACCTTTAAATACAAATATCATGTGCGGAAAATTAAATAACTACATCACAAGATTTAAAATAAAGTCTGATAATATAAAAGTCAACAGGTTTACAAGTCTTCAATACTTGCTTATCTCCCCTTTCCCTTTACTGGTTGTGGGTTCATCGGCCTTCTCAACTTTAGCTGTAATATTTATATAAGCAAGAGTGAGCAAACAATGCTCACTTGAAATGACAATGAATAAACGTCATATCAACTGCCAAATGAATAGGCTCAATAGAACTGAATAATGTGCTTTATCAATAATAATCATGAACAGAATTTGAAATATATATTTGAGGGTCAAAAGATCACGAACTATGTCCATAGTTATAAGTATTCTTTCAACTTAAACTTTAACAGTCATAAGACTATAGGGACTCCTCATACTTAGAGGGATCAACCCTTCGTACAATGTATTGTACACAAACATTTCAACGCTATGCGTAAAATTATCCCCTATAATAGGGTTGTTCATCTCAGCATTTAGAATACGAGTCCGCACCAAAGTAAGTTTGGTTTGGATAAGTTTCAAGGTAATTTAGAGTTTAACAAACATCAACTAAGGATTAGTTGAATAAGAATGTAATAACATTATGCTATGGAATAAATCATAAATGAATCAACATTGTATATTAAGGTTATGCTTTAGGAATAATCTAAGAGCATAAGCATTGAATAACATAACATACCTTGCTTGAATAATATTAAGCTAAGGTTAGAATCTTATTTAGAACTGAATATTGAGCATGCATAAATAATAGTAAATTGAATGATAAAACTTATTCAACATTAGTGTATCAGAATTTAAAAACTTGCATGCTAAATAACAAGTTAAAGTAGGAAACCTTTTCAAAGTTAGAGTTTAAGTTAAATAACTTTACACGAATCGTATAAATAAGATTAGGAATAACTTGCTCAATAACAACAAGGTAGAGTCAAGAAACTTTCACGATATAATTTAGAGTTAAGAAACTTGCTCAAAGATAGTTTAGAGTTAGAAAACTTGCCTTACGTGTAAGTTAAACCATAATAATTTGATTCACAGTATCCTATACACATGTCATTATGACACAATTAGTTACTACATATACTCTGTATACAATTAAGTGTCTACTTCATGTATGGCTTGATTTTTAACCACATAATCAAGTTACACTAGTAATGTAATAATAAAACTCGTTAATTGTTAACAAAATTCTCATTCTTAGCACTATAATACCACAAAAATTACATTTTAACAGTCATAATATTGCATCATATAAAAATTACAGAATTTGTGTAATTAAAATACACTTTCTTGCCGCTAATTGGCACAATGACTGGCGCCATTTTATTTATAATGGTGACGGCGGTGATGGTGATGGCTATTGACAACTGAGTCGAGCACTGTAAGTGGCGTTGTGGTATTTGAGTTTGGTAATCGCGATGTGAGGATTAAGCATCATGATATTTGAAATACCGTTTTGGGCATGAAGAATAGAAACAAGGCTAATTTTGTCTGTATCTTAGTTTCTAGCACCCAATTTAACACATATAACTTACATAATTTATACATAAATGTTATCCATCATATACACTAATTTAAAACAACTAAACTACAACTTTAGAAAAAATTAAATTCTTGATTGCCATGCTTTAAACCAAAAACTCCATTTTTGACATTGTTTGACAAAACTAACACTGTGATCACAATTATACACCAAATTAATTCATTCGAACTACGTTCTCTTCATTTCTTACCAAATTAACATATTCAAGGTTCAATTTATCTATTAGCCCACAATTAAATATCAATTTTGGTACTCCTACAAGCCATGTGCATACACATATTCACTATAAAACCATTTTCTTTCTTTTTGAACGTAAATTAGCATCATTTTCGGATGAACAACTATTTGGAGTTAATTCAGAATTTCCATGGTATGCAGATTTTGCTAACTATTTGGTGAGCAACATCATTCCCCCTGATCTGACGCGTCAACAAACAAAAAAAGAATTCCTACATGACGTCAAGTGGTACATGTGGGATGAGCCATACTTATTCAGACAGTGTGCAGACAAGATGATTCGAAGGTGTGTTCCATACAGTGAAGTGAAGAATATTCTACACGAATGTCATTCATCTGCATATTGGGGACATTATGGTAGTGAACGGACAGCAGCCAAGGTATTACAAGCAGGATTTTACCGGCCTACGGTGTTTAAGGATGCCCATCAGTTTATGAAAACTTGCGATAGATGCCAAAGGATGGGAAACATATCAAATCGAAATGAGATTACACTATAAACTATCATGGAAGTACAGATTTTTGATGTATGGGGGATGGATTTTATGGGGCCATTTCCTCCATCTTTTAATAATTTGTACATCTTACTAGCGGTTGATTATGTGTTGAAATGTGTTAAAGCCAGTAGCACTCCCTACAAACGATGCCAAGGTTGTTCTCAAATTCTTGCATAAGAATATTTTTTCAAGTTTGGGCACGCCAAGAGCTATTATAAGTGATGAGGGTAGTCACTTCTGCAACAGATCGTTTATAGCTCTTTTGGCAAAATATGGGGTCAATCATAGGTTGGCTATAGCATATCACCCCCAAACAAGTGGTCAAGCTAAAGTTTCGAATAGAGAGGTGAAGAAGATTTTATAGAAAGTAGTATATCCAAGCAGAAAAAAGTGGTCTCTAAAATTAGATGACGAACTCTGGGCTTATAAGATAGCATATAAAACACCAATTTGGATGTCTCCATATCAATTGGTCTACGGGAAAGCGTGTTACCTCCCAATGGAATTACAGCATAAAGCTTATTGGGCCATTCAGAAAATTAATTTTGATCAAGCAGTTGTAGGAGAGAAATGATTGCTCCAATTGAACAAACTATATAAGTTTCGACTGCAAGCATACGAGAACTCGAATCTGTACAAGGAAAAGGTTAAGAAGTGGCACGACCAAAAGATCACAAATAGAAAGTTGGAACCGGGATAATAAGTGTTATTATTCAATTCATGACTGCGATTGTTTCCAGGAAAGCTCAAATCTAGATGGTCGGGGCCATTCACAATCAAGAGGGTTTTCCCGCATGGCGTCGTTGAGTTATACAGTAGGAATCCATTGGAGACGTTTAAATTCAACGGTCATCGATTGAAGCATTACTAGGGTGGAGACATTGACAATGAAGTCACCACAATCACAATTGCCGATGCGCCATGAACAGGGAGTAGTCAGGCTAAAAGACTTAAAATCAAGCGCTAATTGGGAGGCAACCCTATTTTATTCTTTTTTTAGTATTTGTTTTTAAGCATGTTAAATTAATTCGTAGTTCAGAGTATAAGCTTAGTGTGAATTTAGTTTAAAGTATAAATTTAGTTTGATTTATTAGGTAGTTAGTCGAGTCATGCTTTCTAGTAAATTTAACTTTCAATGTTCAATGTTCATGTTGTTATCTTAAACTTATAATCTTTTGGTGTTTCAGGTACTTGGGAATTGCATGGATATGTGTTGTCGACGTCGGGATTTTTAGTGTCCCGTTTCGTTACTTTTTCTTTGGTGTTCTCATGTTAATGTGAGATTTATTTAAAAAAATAAGTGAAAAAGGTCCAACATGTGTAATGTCGATGATTTGACTTTAAGAGTCGCCAGTTGGTGTTTTTAACTGGTTTGCACATTGACCCAGTGATGTGACACTGCTAAACGGGTCTATGAAGCCGAGATTTATTAGGGTTTGGGGGCTTGATTATGCGGAGGGAAGGTGTTAGGCACCCCCCGACATCCGTGTTGCCACGGTGACCGCCACTTCTCAAAGAAACTGTTATATGTGTGTGTGTGTGTGTGTGTGTGGATCAATGTGCAATTATTTGAAAGTAGTGCGAGGCCTCATTCGCACCTATATACACAAGGTTTGAATTTTATAGAAAAATTCAGTTTTAACCAAGATATAGCAATGAAGTTTTATAAAAGAGGTTTTTCAAACCCTGTGCTCAATAGGAATTGAGACCTTTTCATACTTCCATTTTATTGTTAAATGTTCGACTTATTTACTTTTATTTTCGAGATGTGAGGCATCTTCGAGAAAACAGTATACAGCAGCGCCGAACTCCTTATTGGCATGACAACCATCCAAGGAAATTTGTACACTGTAAATAATGTACAAGCGAACTACAATTTGGAAAAAGAAGTCCATCACGGGGCAAGAATCTAGATTGATGAGATAGAATCTAGAATCGATGATGAATCTGTGATCACATGATTCTTAGGCTCGCATGATCTTTGCAATTTGTATGGAAAAGCGAAGCGATTATATATATATAAAAGCGGTAGAATATATATATATATATATATATATATATATATATATATATATATATATATGCATGATCAGCCACCACGAAGCAACTCCATGGGGGATCAGAAATGTAAATAAAGTAGTAAATGATATCAACCGCCACAAAGTAAACTCCAGGCGGGACTTGAATGTAAATAAAGCTGTAAAAGCTATCAACTGCCAAGAAGTAAGCTCCAAGCAGGACGAAATGTAAAGAAAGCTGTAAAAGGCCACGAAGTAAACTCCAAGCATGACAGAAATGTAAATATATATATATATACACACATATATATATATAAGCAGTTAATGCACCGAATATAAAATCCATGCTCATCGGATATGTCTGAAAACAATTATATATATAAGTATATATATAAAAGCAATTAAACGCACAAGATATAAAATTGGGCTCATCGAATCAGTCGACAGATTTATATATATATGTATATATATATATATATATATATATATATATATATATAAAAGCAAATAAACGCTCCAGACATAAGTCTAGGCTCAATCGAGGCATAACTCGATAATGTTAGTCCATATAAAAATATATACATATATATAAGTATATATATACATACAGAAATGAAAACCATGGACCGAAGTCCGGGCATATGCACACAACACGACTCTCAATGTGTAGAATAGTGTGTGCAAATATGAAGAGAAAGGCTTTATAGAGTGTAAGAAGGCTTACAGTAGGCTGCCAATGCAGACTTCTATGACTCTATATGGACAAACACTCAGCTCTAGCCGGTAAATTTAGAACTGTATGTGGGCTAACAGGTGTTTAAAAAGAGCAAGCACTCAATATAGGGTGTGTACAAAGCAAATTGGACAGGGCTTCCTCGCCTTTTCTTTTTTTAAAATGGCTAGCCCAAGCTCTATATTTATAGAGCTGCTAGCCGCAGTTACACCTGCGGCTACCCAGGCTACCCGGGGTTCCGTGGGTCCCGTCGTCTCGAAGTACATGCACTCGTACACTGTAATGTCATCTCGAACTTGCAGAACTTCAATTCGAGCATCCGAATGAGGTATATACGACCTTTTTTGGACTGCTTGTGTTGAGAGTTACGCAATGACATGGAATAGAGGTTGTACGAAGTTAGGAAGAGGGGACCATGCCTATGGTCTTCAAGCTTCAAATTTTATCTGGTGTGCTGTCACGCGTAATAGTCACTCAGGATTGGAACTCCTAGTTTTTGAAGAACATTGTTGTATTTATGTATGTATGTATGAAGCATTGAAACAACGCGCAGGTGTTGAGGTAGCAAGATGATGTATGACTCCTCATCGGGGTTATCGCCGATTTGAGTTGAAAGCAGACGTTGCTCAGGGCTACATCTGAGATTGGACTGCTGCAAGTGTTGAATGCCGCAATGTCATCTTGTGGATGCCTGTCTGCCCAGTGTTATCTCCGGGTCTGAGGTATGAGTGCCTCGGTAGGAGGTCTAATGTGAGACCCCAAATTTTATGAATAAAGATTTAAATTTCTCGAAATATTTTTTTTTAAATATTATGGTGTGGATTTGATATAATGTTATAGTTGTGGGTAATATTTATAAATTTTGCAAAGTATGCAAGTTGTTATATAATATTCGATTGGTCGAGGAATATTCTTTTTGTCGGGGAATATCCAAATACGATGACACAATCATTGGTGGACCTACAAGTAAGTATTGTCGTAGTTAGAAAAAACAGTGTAATTATCTTTTATTAAAAATAACGGCTAGTATTCTTTGTTAAAACCGTTGAACTACCGGGTAGTAAAAGTACAAGATGTCTGGCGTGGTCGCATAGTAGTAGCACTACCAGTATTGATTATTGATGCTTGCATAAGAAGTCACTCGGTTGTACTCAATTATTGCTACGATAATTTCTTTGCATCATATCTCTCATATTATTGATTCAATTATTGTCGCGATTATCATCATATAATATGTTATATTATTAAATCAATAATTGAGACGATAAAGTTATTCATATTACTATTTTCAATATTGACAATGTACAGAAGTTACATCGAGGAGAGGTTTGGTCACCCTAATTGCTGCGCTAATAAGGAGAAATCCTTATCGAAAAGCCCCTCTCTCGAGGAGCGACACTGGTTGTTAAATATTGTGAGTTATAATATTAATGATGAATAAGTTCGTGTTGATTAAAGATGAAATTGATATTTCCATTGTGTGGGAATTATTAGTGTTAGTGGAAATAGACATTTATTTCGATAATAATTGATGTCTGGAGGTTATATTGACCAATCGGGTAATTCACCAGATAATGAGCAATTAATTGCTATTAATTCACATGCTTATAACTATGTGTTCACATGTGTGTACTATTGATTCACATGATTTACTATTAGGGGAGTTGGTGTAAGATTGATAATACTTGCATGACTAAGTTAAAAATAGAGGTATAGATGGAGGTACTATACTGTAATTCGTATTTTCACATGATTATAACTATTGATTCACATAATTGAACTATTGATTCACATTATTTACTATTAGGAGAGGTGGTGCAAGTTTGATAATACTTGCAAGACTAAATTAGAAATGAAGGAAAAGAGGAAGGTATTATACTGTAATATTTTGAGCCCCAAAATGTGCAATTATTGAAACTATATTTTCCTATAAATAGAAGCTCATTCCTTCATTATTTTTCACCAATTCACTAAAGCTATAGAGAAATTATTATAGAGAAAATTATAGAGAGAAAGAAGAAGAGAAGTCTGCTACCTCACTATTCCGAAGATTCAGCCTTCTTTTTGAGGTAAGGTGTATTATTCTTTTCGTATTCATGAAGAGAGTTATTTTCTTTCAATACTCGTAAGGGTTGTTATTCCATTCTTTATTATTATGTTGGAATAACACCGCCTCATCCAATACCGCATACATGGTGAAATTCTTCATTATTCCATTCTTTATTATTACATTGGAATAACACGTCTGCATCTTGTCTATCGCGATGCACGGTGAATTCTTACATTATTCCATTCTTTATTATTCGTTGGAATAACCTCTCATTTGATCTATCGCATGTACGGTGAATTCTGTTGTTGTTCCATTCTTTATTATTCTGTTGGAATATCATATCTCTGCGGATTACGCATGACTTGGTTCCATTCTTTATTATTCTGTTGGAATATCATGTCTGTACGGATTACGCATGACTTGGTTCCATTCTTTATTATTCTGTTGGAATAACCTATCTTTGTGGATTACCGCATGCATGGTGAATTCTTCTGTTATTCCATTCTTTAATATTCTGTTGGAATAACCTGTCTATGTGGATTACCGCATGCATGGTGAATGATCATTCGTATTCATTCTTTATTAAATTGTGGAAATGATTTGTCTACGTGGATTATCGCATGGCGGATGAAAATCCATTTGTAGTTTCGTATATTCTATTATATTCATTTGGAATATCATTTCTTTTGTACTCGTCATGAAATATCGTTTTCTTTGGTATTTTTTACATTACGAGTTACTATTCACTGAGTTAGTATTAGTTATTATTCACTTTAGTATTATTCAATCGGTATTCGGGGCACTTTTGATGTAGGAGTACTATTCACAAATTACTATTCATGGATTACTATTCACCCGATTACTATTCACTCTAGTATCATTCACTCGGTATTTGGGATACTTTTCATGTCTGGGTACTTATTCACGGGTACTATTCTCGAAGTACTATTCACTTGGGTACTATTATTTGCGAAAAATATTTCTTTTCTGTCAAATTATTTTGGTACATGAATATTATTCTTGAATTTTACTCTACAAAGCAAATATCATGTTGACAATTTGGACATTATTGATTTACGGATAAATTAGATTATAAATCTTTAAAATTTATCCTTGAACTTGCTTTTATTGAATTATTATGTCATTGTCATCATCCTCATGCTTATATTACGATGAAAGTCATCTTTGACTTACGTGCATAGATGGACTTGGTATGATTATGACCGGGGATTATTTGGTATAATCATGGCCGTAATGTGACGAATGATGTGGTGAAAGTCCTCGTTGGCCCGTAGTGCATTGATGGGCGATTATGGGTATGATTATGACTAGGGATTATTCGGTATGATAGTCATGACCATTGATGATTACATGAATATCCTTCGCCCGTAGTGCGGGGATGATTCGATGATGTGGTTTATTTATTGTCGAGTCTCAAATGATAAATTTGATGAAAAACTTTTTAAATCATAGAAGATAGTAGATTTTATGCTCTACTTGACTCTTCTAATGGATTGCTTATTTTCGCTGCAGTTGTTGATCTAAAACTTATTGTCTATTATATTCTATCAGTTGTTATACTATTGAAGGCTAAGGATAATTTATTCTGCATTATCTTAGTCATAATATTTCTTACTGGGCTAGTTGAGCTCACCCTTTCTTTCATTGTTCTCTTCAGGAAATGAGAAAATAGCTGGGACGTGTCGGGGAATGGAGTGATGGTCCAGGATAAATGGCTTTAGTAGTCCTCACTATTCTACGAAATAATGTGATAATAATTGTAATGAGACACCATTGAGTGTGTATATTGTCTAGATGACAATATTCTTGTTTAAACTCTCAGCTATGTTTTATCGTATTTTACATGACTATTGTATAATTAAGTTATATTTGAATTTATGTACCATGTATCTGGCGACTCAAGATGGGTGATGTATACCTATTTTGGAGGCGTCACATCTGATTGAAGCTGATCGTATGTATTTGAAATAAGCATTTTCGGCGTTATCGCCAGAACTGCAACAACATTCCTTGGGGTTATCACCAAGGACGAAACTCGGGGTTATCTCCGAGGTTGGAAATGATGTTCCCGGTGTGTGTTCCGGGGTTTGAGACTGATACTCTCGGTGTATGGTCCGGGGTTGAGATTGAACTTCCGGTAGTATCCGGAATGGATGTGAACTGTCTTCCAGGGTTATCTCCGAAAGACGATTCTGCCCTCCTGCAATGTTAGTAATAGTTGTGTAAAAAAATTCGAGTGTCTACAGATGCCCCTCTTTATCATATTCATGCAACGCGAGGCATGGATATGATAAAGAATCCTAGACACTTGAAATGCAACAAGATAAACATGATGCTATGTGTAGCAACATGATGCAAATGTATGATGCATGAATGAATGATTGTCGTCTAATCTGTTGGGATGACAATCAGTGATGCCTTGGACATGCGATCCAAGTCTTCAAGGATGTTGACGTTGGGGCTATCACCAAAGTCGTGAATCCTAGACACAGACTTCATTCTCTATAGAGGTACCTCTTGTGTACAAGAGATCTGTGGGGATAAAGCTTTGTCTGTTTGAGGAAGTGTATAACATATCCCACCATCCTATCGAAGTTACTGCCAACAGTATGAACTTGTCAGGGTTGCCTGACCTTCGTTGATGTGTGTATCACCGGATAGATCCCTGTTGGGTGCATTGTCAAGGCTGCTTGACGTTCATTGATGTGTGTATCAATGATTGCAATGAGTTGTAATCCTTGCCGGGACGTATGTCAAGGTTGCTTGACCTTCATTGATGTATGTATCAATGGTTGCATTGCGTTGTAATCCCCACCGGGGATACGTGGATGTTTGAAAATGTTACGTTATGGCCCCCTCCGGGGATATGTCATCGGTTCGTGACTTTGGCGTTGTAACCCCCGCCGGGGATACGTCTTTAATTTGTAACTTCGGCATTGTAACCCCCGTCGAGGATACGTCAGGGCTGCCTGACGTTCATTAACGGCATCAGACCTTTGTGAGGTATTGCCGAGCATGATTTGTGAAAGCTGAGGCCACTAGTATTGTATACCTTGTGTGCAGGCAAATACCAATGTGGAGCCAGAATTTGGCTCATGAAAACTAGGATTCCAAGCTATTCCGCTCAATCGCGTAGCATTTTTATTCCTGACTTGGCCTTTTCAGCTTACGAGACCTCCTTTACAACTCTAACTGGAGCGAGCCGGAGATGTGGGACCCACAGAAGAGTGTCGCAGTACACCTGCAGCAGCTGCAGGTGGACCTGCTGCCAAACATGGCTATACAAAGCCCATGGGTTGCTTTCATAAGTCATTTTCAAGTTACGCAACGAAGGATATCTGAGAGCTCTTCTTCAGTCCTATTGAGTTCAAGCAACTTTCTTCATATTCTGTCATCGTACAAGCATTCTGCACTGTCCTGGTAATATATGCATGTATTCTTTTCCAGTTTCTATCCGTTGGAAAATGACTTATCACATGAAATGCATTTAGACACATAGTTGTGAATATGCATGCTGATATGATTTGATAAAAAATATTTAACACAGTAAATGTTAGTATTAAACCATGCTAAACATAATGATGTGAAAAAATTTGACTTTTGAAACAGTCAAATTGGTACCTTTTACTGTCATTTCTTATCCTATTTGAGGACAAATGAGTAAAGGTAGAAAAGTAAAACAACCCTGGTAATTAGATTACTCTTACGAATTTTTTATTATGATGTATTAATGCATGTAGGATGTATATATTTGTGGATAGGTAAAAGCTCTTGAATGGCCACTAGTCATATACATGTGGATAGTCCCATTTACAAAGGGGCTATGGCAAAATTTTTTAAAATATAGGCATTGGGTAGTCATGCATTTTTAACTCTACTATAGATGTATGTTAAAATAATGCATGCATGCATGTAATCATAGAATGCATTTTGAAAAGCTCTAGGTAAGAATTTACCACACCCTTTCTGAGGTGATTTGGAGACTTGTTGTCCAGATATTATGGATCCGGATCAGCCGAGTAGTTCCCGTAGGACCACTTCTGGTGTCTGAAGGAAGGCTTACAAGTACCTCGACCCTGATTCATTAAACTGACCTCATCGTTTGGTGGGGCGGTTATTAAATCTATCCGGGTTGAAGTCTTGGGATGTCGAGGGACGAGGAGGAGGATGTCTGGATTAAGGTTCTGCTCTTCATACGTGTTCCCCGTAGGGAGTTACTAGGAATTCAGGTGGCGAACCCAGATCTTTTGGGTGACTTGAGTCGGCATCCTTCAGTATACCTGCATGCAAACGAGGTATGAAGTTAGATCTTAATCTTCCTTGTTTCCTATTGATGAGAGTAAAGGGTTCGATGTTGATCTGCATTTGATGTAGGTTCACGGCTTTACGACCTCGAGGGGGCGGTTCAACATCCACTCTATGTATCAGGCCCTGCATGATGACTATATAGAGATTGTCCATGGCTGAGGATTCAGGACGTTCTTTTCCATTCTTCCCCGTCGTTGTCCCTAGGGTTACCTTAGGGTATTGTCTAAGCGGTGGTTTCACCAAACTCAGTCACTCCATTTGTTGGATTGTGAGGTGATGATGACGCCGATGGATTGGGTATTTATCACAGGTATGGAGTTTGGAGGGGATCCAGTGCCTTGTATGGTGGATATTACCCCTACTGCCGTCAGATCCTTGTTAGGAGTTCTGGCGGAGGCGCTCAAGGGCAGGGCTGTACGTACAGGTCCTTTGAGTGTAGATGCTATAAGCAGGCTATTGAGTTAGCCTATACTCGATGATGTGAGAGTCAGGGATCGCATTCTTTGGCGATTGTTCCTGATGATCATTAGGGGCTGCTTCATAGTAGATAACTCTTCTACGGTGTCCTTCACTTTGATCAGCGCCACTCAACACGTGGACCGTATAGGAGATTATGATTGGGGTTCCTACACCTTTTCCTACTTCCTCAGGGGAATACACATGCGATCACAGGGCTTGACCTAGGCGTGGTTAGGATTTTACCCGTTTCTGCTGGTGAGTATTTCTCTTATCTTTTCCCATGTACAGGTTAAGAGTGTTGACTGACAGCAGATGTTTGCCTTTGTGTTGGCAGTTTTGGGCCTATGAGTGGCTTCCATGTTTGCGTCTTGTGAGCGTGTTAGGTTTAGATACCTATCCACGAGGACGGAGATGGCATCATTCCATACTAGCGGAGGTCCCATTGCATTGAGGGTTTCACCCATTCGCTTCTGGTGGACTTGTTGACAGCGGATGTCATCACATGGGTTCCCTATTCTGGGGAACATTTGAGTGTTGGGTTTGAGGACGGATACCTGACTGGAGTTGAGTACGTTATGTCCACTCGTAGGATTCCTCTCTTCACAGATGGAGGATGGGAGCTCTATTTAGGAGAGCGTACTATCAGGAGCACTACAGGAGAGATTAGCATGCCGATCTTGCCTCCTGCCAGGCGTTATTGGCCTGTTTTACAGTCACCTATCACTGATATCCCGTTATTGGGGATTGACGGTTACACATTATCAGAGGGCCCATATACTCAGGAGATGTTCCAGCATTGATGGTTTCCTTGTACCATTGGAACTCAGACCCACGCCACATAGTTTATGGGGGATATGGTTCCAGGATCCGTGATGATGACGGATTGGCTAGCCTGTGTCTGAGATCCGACTCATGTGACACAGATTGATAGCTTGACCCGACAGTTAGACCGGGCACATTTCTTTATCCGGCATTTGGGTAGAGATCCTTCAGAGGCCGATACTTTTGATCCTTCTAGCTCTGGCGCTGGCCCCTCAGGTGACCATATGGCTTTACCAGTACAGATCCTCCCTTGTATAGGCCTGGCATCCCTGTAGATAGAGATCTAGTGACTCAGGAGGAGTTACATCAGGTGGACAGGATTGATGATGTGGACATCGACACCATTGACTTCTTCTGATGTTTTCTCGTTATCTCTTTTAATAGGCCTCTGTGAGCTACTGGGTAGCTTCCCCCCATTCTCACTATATCTTTTGATAGGCCTCTGTTGAGATGTTGGGTAGCTTCACCACATTTTCCCTGTATTTTAGTTGTACAGAGATGTATTAGATGATGATATACTTAGGAATGTATGTACAGTTTTCCATTCCCTATATCATATTGCCATTTATTGTATCATGCATGTTGTTATGTTATGCATATGTATATATATCCAGAGATACTCAGCATTGACCCCTGGATGGTCTTATGACACGGCCCGTACAGATGTCTTCTTCGATAGTTAGCTGTATTGATCATAACCCACCATTTTTGGTGGGATCTGGTATGCACTCATGGTATGATAGTATGTCACCACCGCACAGCCGATCAGTAGATCATTTCTTTCTTGACATACTATGACCTGTTGATGTTTTGAGTCCCACAAGATTTATGGAGGGTATTACAGAGCCTTTGGGTACCCTGGACAGATGAGTTTTCGGTTTGGGACACGAGAATTGACTCCTACCGGAGGAGTATGCACGATGAGCGATCTTTGCCATTGGACAAACCTTGCATGCATATGGCCACTTGAGACATGAGTAGGCAGTTCATGACCCTCGCTGGCTTGAGGCGTATGGTGGTACAGGATGAGATTACATCCGGCCACGTGATATCCCAACATTTTTTATTTGACAGATTTGGCTCTGAGGATAGTTATGCACGGCATTCCGGGGATTTCACCACATCGGAGGATCAGTGGCGTTTGGACAGAATGGATGTACTACTGTTGTGCGTATTGTCATATGTCTACATGCCACGTTACATGGATGAGTTGGACATCGGCGTCATTATGGCAGTGAGAGCTCTCAGGGAGGATCACACCATCCTACCGAATATTTTGACAAAGACTATGAAATTGACCACATATTCTTTGCACTTATCCCGGCGAGAGTGTTCATAGCAATTTTCATCATGCTTATCACGTGTGGTTTATGTCACACTTGAGACCGATTGGCACATTCAGACGGCATGGATATTGTTTCACCCATGATATAGCGATGTCGTACTCCTTCCAGCCTACGGAGTGTACAGATGCTGCATCTTGGTCAGCTTTTCTGGCAGAGATTGGAGATCCATCCACTATATTGCCGTGTACAGGGCTTAGCTCACCCTACAGCTTCATTACTCATGCTCCGGGCATGGATTATCTACCTCTAGTAGGTTTGAGAGGGATGATCACCTACCACCCATTGGTCGTGATGTGTCAGTCTGACCAGTTTCAGGATTTCCACCTATATGAGGGGGCAATGATTCAGCGTTTCGCTTCTCACCTTTTATCATTAGTGGACAGATCCAGGTTGTATGCCTGTTAGGATCAGCGAGAGGTAGCTGATTTTTCTATCAGTCATCCAGGTTATTCTGCAGAGTATTCAGCATGGATGGAGACAGAGACTACATCGGCTGTGGTAGTATCCACAGTGCAGGATATTGATTCCGACGATGAGGAGCCTATGGAGGTGGCTGACATTCCCATCAATGGGGACTTGACTGTTGGGCTGCCAGCATTTGTGATTGATTCTCTCACCCCGAGTGTGAGACCCCGAATTTTATAAAATTAAAGTATTCAATTTTCGTATAATTATTCTATTTAGTAAATGGTTAAATTGATAAAAGGTTAAAGTTAAGGGTGATGTGTGAAAATTTTTCAAAGTATGCAAGTTGTTATAAAATATTCGTTTGGTCGGGGAATATTCTTTTTGTAGGGGAATATCCGTAGGACGGCACAATCATTGGTGGACCCCACAATGGAAGTATTATCGTAGTAAGGAAACGACAGAATTATCTTTTTATAAAAATAACAACGAAAGTGTTACCGTTAAAACTGTTGAACTACTCGGTAGTAAAAAAGTATGCGATGTCTGGCGTTGTTGCATAAGTATAATACACGGTATTGATTATTAAATACTTACGTGAGAAGTCACTCTGTTATATTCAATTATTGTTATAGTAATTGTTGCATCATATCTCTCATATTATTGATTCAGTTATTGTCACATCATCATCGCATAATATTTTATATATTATTAAATCAATAATTGAGATGACAAAGTTATTCATATTATTATTTGCAATATCGACAATGTCTAGAAGTTACATTAAGGAGAGGTTTGGTCACCTAAATTGCGCTTGATAAGGAGAAATCCTTATCGGAAAGCCCCTCTTTCACAGGAACGACACGATTGTTAAATATTGTGAGTTATAATATTAATGATGAATGTTATAAAAAATCGAATTTGAGTTCGGAGTTGAATTTGGAGACGCGGACGTGATATTTGAGTCTGAAACGATGAAATTAGTAGAAATAGACTATAAACACAAAATTTATCGGGGTTGACTTTTTGGTCTAAAAAAGTCAATAGTTAACTTTTTGGTCAAAAAAGTCAATAGTTGACGTTTTGGTCAAAAAAAGTCAATAGTTGACATTTTCATAAAAAGTCAAACTTCGAAATTTCAAAAATAAAATTTTTGAGAAAAATATTTCCATTGTGTTGGGATTGTTAGTGTTAGTGGAAATCGACATTTATTTCGATAGTAATTGATGTCTGGAGGTTATATTGACCAATTGGGTAATTAATCGAATAAATGAGCAATTAATTGCTATTAATTCACATGATTATAACTATTTGTTCACATGTGTGTAATATTGATTCACATTCATGTACTATTAGGGGAGGTAGTGCAAGATTGATAATACTTGCATGACTAAGTTAAAAATGGAGGTATAGATGGAGGTACTATATTGTAATTCGTATTTTCACATGATTATAACAATTGAGTCACATGATTGTACTATTAGTTCACATTATTTACTATTAGGGGAGGTGGTGCAAGTTTGATAATACTTGCAGGACTAAATTAAAATTGAAAGAAAAGTTAAAGGTATTATACTGTAATATTTCGAGTCCAGAAACGTGCAATTATTGAAATTATATTTTCCTATAAATAAAAGCTCATTCTTCCTTCATTTCTCACCAATTCACTAAAGCTATAGAGCAATTATTATAGAGAGAAATTATAGAGAGAAAGAAAAGGAGAAGTCTGCTACCTCACTATTCCAAAGATCAGCTTTTTTCTAAGGTAAGGGTATTATTCTTTTGTATTCATGAAGAGAGTTATTTTCTTTCAATACTCGTAAGGGTACATTATTCCATTCTTTATTATTACATTGGAATAACTTTCATGCATGCTTGATCTATCGCATGCCTTGTGAATTCAGTTGTTATTCCATTCTTTATTATTACATTTGGAATATCACATGCGTGAGGATTACGCATGACTGGTTCCATTATTTATTATTCTATTGGAATATACCGCATGCAATGCGGATTTACGCATGACTGGTTCCATTCTTTATTATTCTCGTTGGAATAACACATGCGTGAGGTCTATCGCATGCACAGTGAATTTCATTGTTATTCCATTCTTTATTATTATGTTGGAATATCCATGCATGCGGATTACGCATGACTGGTTCCATTCTTTATTATTACATTGGAATATCACGTATATGCGGATTACGCGTGACTGGTTTCATTCTTTATTATTACATTGGGAATAACACATGCATGCGGTCTATCACATGCATGGTGAATTCTTACATTATTCCATTCTTTATTATTCTCTTGGAATAAACTGTCATGTGGATTCTTTGCATGCATGATGAATGATCCCTTGTATTCATTCCTTATTAAATTGTGGAAATGATGCATCTACATGGATTCTGCATGGCGGCGAAAATCCATTTGCGGTTTAAGTAATTTTTCTGACCCTCAAAAATTCTGGAAAAATTTGAAACAATAATTTGTTGAGTTTTCTAAATTGTGTCCAAAAATGACGATTTTTGGATGTATAGATTAGGAGTTATGAATTTTATGGGAAAAGACTGTTTTAAAAGTAAACCCTTATAACTCTTTGTGGTTAACTCCAAAATTGGTGAAATTTTTATTTGGAGTACATGTATATAACAAGAGTATACCTTGTAAATTTCAAAATTTTTGGACAAAAGTACAATTTATGATAAATGTCTAAATATTTGGCAGTTTTGGCCATATGAAAAATAGTATATGAATTTTAAAAATTTCAAGAAAAATATATGTTCAATATGGGACTATATTCTGCTAAATCCTAGAAAAGAAATATTTTTGGAACTGATTTGGTATTTTTCATGAAAATGAGCTAGTTATGAGTAAATAAATTAAATATGTTATAGGATTTTATAGTGGGAATCCTATATAGGATATATACAGATTTTTGACGAGGGATTTTATGGTGAAGATAGGTGATGAAAATTATCTTCGTCCTGGTTGCGAAGAGGAAGTTAGAATCACAATTATGATTATGAGTTATTCATATGATTGTGGACAGGAATTGTTGATTGATGTTACAGGGATAAAACATTATTCGTGGACTTTTAACATGGAGAAGATAATAGATCTAATGGTCTATTTGACTCTTCTAATGGATTGCTCGTTCCGCTGCAACTATGGTTGAAAAGTTTTATCATCTACCATATGTTCTAAATCTCTAATTTATTACTAATGAAGGCTATTGATGATGTAAATTATCTTTAGTCATGATATTCTTTACTGGGCTAGTTGTGCTCACCCTTTTGCTTCACAATTCCTTTCGTGTAATAAGAGTGTGTACGGGTCGAAGTGCGGGGTAATGAGGAGAATAGAGCGGTGGTCTATAGTCATTGAGGTTCTCCCTAAATAGTATGGAAATAATTTTATTGAGAACTTTAGATAAGTGTGTAGTATTGTATACGTCATTTGATATTTAATTTTGGTGAACCAAATAGGGTGAGGTGAACCCAACTTTGGAAGGGTGTTTTGCCACTATCATACAAGATGTCTAATGACATACTACCTCGTGTTATCATAAGACAAGGTTGTGCACATCCACTTGCTGAGTATATCTATGAGTACTACCTATATAATCTTGGAGTTTGTTTGAAATATGATTCTCAATTGGAGACAATGGAGATAATTATAAGTCAAGAGAAAACTCACCATTGGAAAGAAGATGTTAGCAATCTTCTTATTTTTCTTTAGGGACTATTGGGTCAACCAAGGATAATTCTGTGGACATATGATATCTATCATAACCTAGACGCATGGCCTCCCATGTACGAAGGTTTCCTTGAGTATTTTCCAAAGATTTTAATTTCTAAAATAGTTATTGATTGTACTTTTATATAAGGTACCATTATAAAGTTGTGGTCAAGGCACCATGAGAGTTACATACATTTGTATTAAAACTCACAGTTTAACTGTAGTCGTATTCTACACGACAGTTCAACAGTTGTATAAATGAAGTTTGTAAATGATTTTTATAGTGTGATATTTGGCGACTCAGAATGGGTTGTGTGGACCTATTTTGGGGATGTCACACCGAGTGCCACTGTTACTCAGTATTCGACACAACATTTGGAGCAGAGCTTACATCTGATGACCTATGATAGAGATCAGGCTAGGGCCGCGATGTTGACAGCTCTTGATGGGAGAGACGTCGCTCTATTAGAGAGGGATGAGGCTAGATCAGCCAAGGATGCTTTGATCGTGGAGCGGGATGCCACCCTATCTGCTAGGGATGCGGCCATTGCAGACAGTACCTCAATGAGATCCCAGACGACTGGCATTTTCGCTGATATGAGTTCATACATTGATGAGCATCAGGCCATCATGCAGTTAGCCTCAGATGTGCTAGCTCGTGTAGATACCATCAAGGGGAGCTTGCGACTTTACCTCCGTCTTGAGAGGGATGCTATGTTAGATCTGATAGTCCGTATAGACACAGATCCGTAGATAGCTTTGTATTTTCCTGCACAGACTAGCTTAGCCATTTACGTCCACGAACTCCCTAACCACTGGTATTTCCTCCAATTTCATACCCTTCTCTTTTTGAGTATCAACTATTTAGGCTAAGTACCCTACACAGCCTTTACTTAACAACTTCTCGGCTCGCACCATCGCCGGACATTTCATTTGTCTAAAGCGATTTGCTACTATGAAAAACTACTTTTGGTGAGTCAAAAGGTTTACACTTCTTTTGGCGATCAATTATCGCTCCATAATTGAATAGCCAATCCATTCCCAAAATAACATCAAACTCTCCGAGTTTTATCAGAATTAAATCTACTTTCATAACATTCCCCTTAATGTTCACCCTACAGTTCTTGTATACGAACCTAAGAGGAATCACTTCCCTATTCGCAATTTCTATGTTTAATGGAAATTTCAACTCTTCACAAGGTATTTATAACTTCTTAGCAAATTCATCAGATATAAACTAGCAAGTAGCACCCGAAGCAAATAATACATATGCATCTATATCATTGATTGGGATAATACCTGACACAACATCTTTTAATTGCACCGCGTCCTGCACCGTCATGTTAAAGGTTTTGGCTGTGGGTTTATTTGTTGATGTTGGCCCAGTAATAGCCAATGCTCCTCCACTAGCATTTCTTTTTCTCCCATTTGTCTCACCAGATCTCTTCTTAGGGCATTCACGAGCAAAGTGATCCTTGGATCCGCATATGAAGCACACATTCTTCTTAGCTTGAGTGCAATTTAGGGCGATGTGACCCTCCTGGCCACAATTGAAGCATACTCACTTCCCCATCAAGCATACACCCTTGTGAAACTTTCCACACGTAGTGCATGCTTCGAACTTCTTATTTTACTGGTTTCTTTGCTGACTACCACCACCATTCTTAGTTTTACTTTCACTTTTCTTCATCCTCTGCTCTTGATTATGTTTTGTTACTGCCTCGCCTGCACTTTTAGCGAGAATCACCTACTCCATCACTGCCGCAAACGTCTTCAAATGGAATAGGGAAACCCTACTATACAACCAGGGTTTCAATCCCTGCTTGAACCTCTTTGCCTTGCGCTCGTCTGTGCTGACTTGATATGGCGCAAACCTCGCCAACTCGTTGAACCTTGCGGCATACTCAGACACCGACATTGTTCCCTGCTTCAATTCCAAAAATTGAACCTCTAGCTAACTCTTCGAACTCTATGGGAAATAGCTCCTTAAACCTATCTCAGGTCATCACTCCTGGCCCTTCCTGAGTTTTGTTGGCCTGCCACCAATAGCTAGCCTCCTCTTTCAACATGAATGTTGCAAAAGCAGTCTTCTGATTATCCTCAACCCTAGCAACATCAAAAACCTTCTCGATTTCCATGATCCAGGTCTATGCTTCAACTGGATTCATGGACCCATGGAATTCAGGTTGTCCGACCACCTTGAAGTCCTTAAATGTAGTACCTTGGTTCTGAGGTTGATTCTGCAAAGCACCCGTCAGTAATGTAACTAGCTGCTGAACCGGGTTTCCTTCCATATTTTTGGTATTTTCCTCAAAGGTTCTTCATCGTGGTGGTTGACGTCTTGAAGCCATTTTCTGTTAAAATACATCCATTAGATTCTATTCAATCTCTTAAGTATTATATACTTAAGTCGCACATCATAACAATTTCTCACGTAACACTTAACACTTTGAATAAAACAATAACTTTTATTCATTCATCATAAAAACATCAAAACATTAGCATCACTGCTATTTACATTACTTTCCTGAACTATAACAGTTGCAGGATAACATCATCATCATCTATCCCATTGGTTATCATACCCAGGATTTACATTTCATTTATTTTCAAAATCATCTATCAATTACAATCTCTACAATGTCCTACTAAGATACTGCGTAGCCTTACGACACTCTTCCTCCATAATTCGGAACATTGTTCGGCGATCCAATACGTATGATGGTAGCGTCTCGAACTGAATCGGATAACTCATAACTCGATCTTGAGCTCAATTGACCACGGTGTTGAATAAGTTGCTCATTTCTTCCATCTTCCTCCTCTTAGCTTGTGCATCACTCTCTGCTATTCCGTCTCGATGATAAGCTTCACTGTACGCGTCTTCGGCTCTTGCCCTTTTTAGATTCTTCTTTCAGCTTATTCTCCAGTTCTGCAATCTTCTCCATCATTCGCTCATTCTCTCCTTTAGTGTGGACTTGCTTCTCTTCAACGTTGTTCAGTAGTTCTTCTCGATCCTAGATCTCATCGTCTTTCTGTGCCATCGAGGTCTGTTGTTCAGCTACTATCTCTTGTAACTCCTCGATAGTATCTTGAAATTCCTCATTGCGATCATACACCTCATCGTACATACGGGCGACTGGCATTTTTGCTGATATGAGTGCATACATTGATGAGCATCAGGCCATCATGCAGTTAGCCTCAGATCTGCTAGCTCGTGTAGATACCATTGGGCAGGAGCTTGCAGCTTTACCTCCGTCTTCAGAGAGGGATGCTATGTTAGATCTGATAGTCCGTATAAACACAAATCCGTAGATAGCTTTGTATTTTCCTGCACAGACTAGCTTAGCCATTTTGTCATGTACAACACAAATGTATATATCAAACAGTAGTATATATGGCAGAGAAATATATTTTGATTTACTTCCCTTTTATTTATGCCTTGATACTTGCTTGATATTTGCATGTTTCTTCAGGGCCTTGTGATCTTGATGCATTCTGAACTTGTCCTTGATATATGGACATTGAGCCACCGCAGGATCTCTCAGAACGGATCATTAATTTGTATAAATCCCTACCATCTTTGGTGTCTTGGGACTGGTACCTATATGGAATGTGGAGAAGAATGTGACTTTTCCTCTCTCGAGATTGGCGCACTACGGATGGTCGCTTGAGATTTCTATTTGTGAGAAGCCTAGTTAATTCCATCTCTTATGGATTGGTGTTGCTCTTCGAGGCATAACCACAGCTTAGATGGTCACCGAATCTTCTATTTGTGAGAAGAGGTTGGGTAATTCTATCCCTTTGGTCTAAAGCCGATGAAATGTGGTGGATTGAAGATTGATACCAGTACCGTGTGACAAAGATTTTTGTTCTGGTAGGGGTTAGACTGAACCATAAATGGCTGTCTACGTACTTCTATTGAAGAGGAGATCAAGTCTGCGTAGTTCGAACCTAGTGTAAGAGGTTCAACGCTGAATGTGAAAAGGCAGAGAGGTGTAGAAATGTTTTTGTTGTTTTTGTTTTTGTAGAGGAAGGGCAGAAATGTTTTTTTGTTATTTTTTTTATTGCGACCAGGCCATATAGAATATGGTTGCCTACGTACTCTCGGGTGTCAGGGAGATCAGGTCGACGTAGTTCGCCCCTCAGGATGAATTGCAGCCAAAGAGAAGTGTGAATCCCATGTGCAGGCTATACTGCGGGGAGAAGAAAGTTTGATCCCATAATGGGGACAAACTGCAGATGTGGAAAAAGTTTGATCCCGTCTTCAGGACAAACTGCAAGCGTAGAAAAGTTTAATCCCGTCCTCAGGATAAACTGCAGGTATAAAAAGTTTAATCCCGTCTTCAGGATAAACTGCAGGTATAAAAATTTTGATATGAAGTGAAACCAGGAAGCTGGTTTGAATTGTAGGTTTCCCTGAGGGGCAGAAGAGTTTGTAAAAAGATAGGGTTCAAAATCGGAATGATTGGTGATTGGATGATCAATACCAGGATGTTTGCTTGATGGTAACTTCAGACATAGAATCGTTTCACGGTTTCGAGTTGATAAGCTGTGGAAATTCATCGTCATCCATTTCCTGTAGTTTGAGAGCACCTCCTATCAATACCTCCTTGACAACAAATGAGGCTTCCCAGTTAGGAGCGAATTTTCCCTTTGATTGATCTTGGTTATCAATGATCTTCTCCAAAACTAAGTCATGTTGTTTGAATTGCCGTAGCAGGACTTTTTTGTTGTAGGATCTGGCGATCCTTTGTTGATATAACTGACCATGGAAGATTGCCGCGGTTCGCCTTTCATCTATCAGAGACAATTGGTGATACCTGTCTTGTACCCATTGGTCTTCGTCCAACTGAGCATCCATCAATACTCTGAGGGATTCCATTTCCACTTCTATGGGGAGCACTGCTTCCATCCCATAGGCTAATGAGTAAGGGGTTGCCCTAGTGGAAGTACGTATAGAAGTTCTGTAGGCTAATAAAGTCAGAGGCAAGAAGTCAGGCCACCCTTTGTGATTGGCGGATATTTTCTGTATGATCTTCTTGATATTTTTATTAGCCGCTTCAACAGCACCATTCATCTTTGGACGGTAGATGACGGAGTTAAGGTGTTTGATGTGGAATTTACTGCATAACTCCTCCATCATCTTGTTGTTGAGATTCTTAGCATTGTCTGACACAATGACCTCTGGTTGTCCATATCGACAGACGATATTGATTTTGATGAAAGCAATGATGACTTCTTTGGTAACCTTGGGGAAGGAGGCTGTTTCTACCCACTTGGTGAAGTAGTCGATCATGGTGAATATGAATCGATGTCCATTACTGGCTTTGGGCTCAATGGGCCCGATCACGTCCATCCCCCACATTGAGAAGCGCCAGGGCGAACTCATAGTGTGGAGTTCCCTTGGAGGGGCGTGGACGACATTCCCATGAATTTGGCATTGATATCATCTCTTGACGTGATCATCATAGTCAGCTTTGAGCGTAAGCCAATAATGCCCTGTTCTGAGAATTTTCTTGACAAGTAAGGGGCTGCTCATGTGTGGGACACATACTCCACCATGGATCTCATCCATGAGCCTCTGAGCTTGTTTTTTGTACGGACATCTAAGGAGACCTAATCCTGCATCTCTCTTGTAGAGTGCATCTCCGCTCAGGTAGAATTTCATAGCAAGTCGATGGATCCGCCTCTTCTCAATTAGGCTCGCCTCAGCGGGTGTAGATCCATCTCGCAGATACTCCTTGATATGCTGATACCAAGGGTTGTGGATGAGAGGTAACTCATCCGATACTTCTCCAACATAGTTCCCATAAACTGGGGCCTTTTGCATATCAAATGTGATGCTTGTCCTGTTTTCCTTGTCATGTATATGAACCAAGGAGCCCAACGTTGCTAATGCATCCGCAAAATCATTCCTATTACGAGGAATGTGTAGAAAGGAGATTTCTTCAAACTCCAAAGCCATCTGTAAAACTTGCCCATGGTAAGGCAGCAAATATAATTCTTTGGTTTGATAGATTCCCGTGGACTGTTTGATCACCAATTCGGAATTCCCAAAGACAGTTAACCGCCTGATGCCCATTGAGCGGGAAGTTTTAGCCCCATGATCTGACCTTCATACTCAATTTGTGTTGTTGGTGCCGATAAATCGCAATTTGATGACGACGGATGCACCCGTCACGGACATTAAAAGCTGCTTTCCGACTCTCAGAGCCTCGTGATTAATAGCTCCATCAAAATACATTTTCCATGTGTGGCATGCATCGCATCTTGATGGTGTTCTTTGAATCTGTCATTACCCCTTCATCGGGGAAATATGTTTCTAAGGGTTTGTAGTACCCTGTAGGTGTGGCGACCAGTTGATCCGCAATTCCTTGACCTTTGATAGACTTTTGCGTCACGTAGACGATGTGTGACACCCCCAAATCTAGGTACTTCATTCCCACAAGATTTGGTGCTCACTATTCAAACATTCATAATATCTACCCAAATAAAACAATATTTGAATCATAAAACCTCCCCTTAAATAGGATTACATCATTAAGTTCAAAAACATCCCAGGTTATAAAACCTTTAAACGTCATTCAAATGCAGAATTAAAATTATTACATAACATCATTGAGATAAAGTCTAATATCATCATCATAAATAAAAGTCTAATATCATAATCATAATCATAATCAAAATTACTAATCATTACTACTCGACACTCACGAGCACAAAGATTACTATCACATAAGCACATAAGTGTTTTATTACTTTCTTTTTCCTAAAACTCGATAAGAGTTTATCATCACTATCTTTTCAAAGGTTACTTCCTAAGGCTTTTCCCCCACCTAAGGTTCATAACCTAAGGCTTTGATACCAACCTGAATATGCAAGAGTGAGCAAAACAATTGCTCACTGAATATAACAATGAATCAACACGAGAATAACTGCCAACGAAGGCTCATCAAAACTGAATAGTACTCTAACAATGATAATCAGAAACTAGAATCCAAAATATGGAAAAAACATAACTGAGGGTCATAAGACCATGAACCATGTCCACAGTTGCGAGTAATCTTTCAACCCCAACTTTAACAGTCATAAGACTATAAGGACTCCTCGTACTTAGGGGGATTAGCCCTTAAATGCAGTGTATTGTGCACAAACATTTAATGCTACGCGTAAGTTATCCCCTAATAATAATAGGGTTGTTCAGCTCAGTATTTAGAGTACAAGTCCGCACCAAAGAAGGTTTGGTTTGGATAAGCTATCAAGGGTAATTTGAAGTTCAACGAACATCAACTAGTGGACTAGTTGAATCAATAGTGTTTGATAATACAACAGTTGATCAATAATAACATAATATGAAACAATGAATAAGTGTAAGTGAACTGACTATACTTGATCTCATGTTTAGAAACAACTACAAAGCATAAGTATTGAATGACAATAATAATCCTTGCTTGAATACAATTAAGCTAGGACTATGGATTATTGAATAAACATTAAGTAATAGCAAGCTGAAAATAAAGCTTACTTATTATAAAAATGACTTGTGTCAAGTAAATGAACTATAATAATTCAACATTTGAAATTAGAATTCAAGAAAGCTGCATTCATAATATCCGAATAACAATAATGAAACTTGTCTAACAATAAACAAGTTAGAATGCATCAATAAGTATTAGATTTCAAACTTGTTTGAATAAAATAATGTCATAGCTAGATTGTTCAAATCATGATTAGGAATACAATAGTTCGTTTAACGAAACTTTAAAGTAAGAACTAGTTCAACATGAATGTAAGGATAAAAGGCTTGTTCAATGTAAAAAGAGAAGTTTAGAAACTTGTTCAATGTAAATATAGAGTTAGAAAACTTGCCTTGAGCGTAAGCTATAAAATTAAACTCACGATTACCTACACATAATTTTAGAACCACAATACCTATTAGATATGCCAACATATCATAACATGATTATTACCATTTACATTTCAGAAACTCTAAGTGTTCTACTTCGCAACACTTAACTAACGTTCATTAGGTATACTAAATTATCACATAACGCATTCTCGACTTACTAATCATTTTTTCAACTTTGAGCTTACTAACCACAATTCACTATGTTATGTTAACCTTAACATTACCCATTTAACATACTAACGTAATTTCAGGCCATACTATGATGCTATCCAAGTCTGTAAAGAATATGAAGTCGAGAATCTCAAACAGGTATGGGCGCGATTTGCCCATACAAAGGCTTGGGGATGGCAAATTCACGAGTGTTCACAGACCTTGCAGAGAGGCTAATGAAGCGATGGCAGAGCTTTAGCCCAACAAACACAAATTTCACCCACCAAACAGTGATATTAACACGTAAAATAATTATACCACAATCATAAACATGACTGCTCACATTTACAACCAATTGAAATAATTTAACACCAACTAAAGCTATTTTAATTTCTAAAAATTCATGTTTTTCATATAAAACTCCATTTTTGATATTCATTCTAGAAATCATCACTGTGATTTCATTACTTGACCAAATTACTCCATTTAAGCTATGATACATTCATATCTCAATGAACTACCATATACAAGCTTCAATTTACAATTTCACATACAAATTGGCTATTAAAATTGATACTTACATGTTTACATATGAAAACATATATATACTGACAAAATTTTTACAGATATCCGAAATTATCATGAATTTCTCGTTTAAGACACAATCTCCAGTTATCATATACTCATATAATCACAAGTAATCCCATAATATAGCAACAATTCAACAATTTGAAATTCACAGAGTATGAAAATTGTTGTCGTAATATTCATATATATGCTTATAATATTAAAGTTGTAAAACATACCTTCAACTACAAATGCGAACACTACTAATCACTTGAACTTGCTGTGAAAATTCGTAACTCTCTCAATTTTCTCTGCTAACCTCTCAAGTTCTCAATTCTCTCTAATGCCTAGCACAACTAGAATGAAACTTTGATAGCTAGAATGCGTAACATAAAATAACACAAACTGATATGGCCTTAATAGCCATCATCAGTTATCAAAATAACATCTATAACATAAATACATTATATTTATTATTTATTTTATTTTATTTATATTATTTATTTTAAATTTCAAAAAGTAGAAATATCAAAAGCCCTAAGGCTTGTTTGGCAAACCATTTAAATTTTAAAGAATTAAAATACTTAAGCCTTGTTTGACAAAAACTACTTTAAATCCTTTTTAATTTATTTTAATAAACCCTTTAGTTTATAAACTATAATCACATATTATTTTCATATCCAACATTAACCCATTAAATTAATCACATACTATATTTTAATTAAATATAGTCATTTTAGCAAATATCACCAATTTATAATTTTCATTATAACTTTATTTAATAATTTAACACCATCTAAATTATTAAATCAACACAACCACATAACACCTCATGCTATAATACAAACCTCTAAATTATAAATTAATTTAATTTAGAAAATTCTCTAATCATTTAGATTCATCAACCATCACATCAATAAAATATTTATTTAACAATAAACACCTCAAATAATATTTATATAACTCAATAAATATTTAAATTACACTTTGAAATTTTGGATCGTTACACGATGTCAAATTGTTGTAGGATCAACTACCATCTGGACAGTCGACAATTCAATATGTGCTTACTGAACATATACTTGAGAGGATCCATGCGGGATATAAGATGGGTTGTGTGACCATGGAGATAATGGTGTAATCTCATGGAAGCCCATGCCAAAGCACAACAAGTCTTCTCAATCAGAGTGTACTTGTGTTTACTGGTGCTAAATCTTTTACTGAGGTAATAGATAGCTCGTTCTTTGCTTCTATCATCTTTTTGCCCCAGCATGCAGCCCATGGCATTGTCATTAACGGACAGGTACATAAATAGGGGAGCATTAACCAACTGCTCTTTAATAGCAAGGAAGGCTTTCTGGCACTCATCATTCCATTTCATGGAGGAGTTCTTCCTTAACAGCTTGAAGATGGGCTCACAAAGTTCTTTGTGAGTTAAGAGATAAATCTACTAATGAAGTTGATTCTTCCCAAAAATCCCGTATTTCCTTCTCTCGCATCGAGGAATGGGCATTTCCTTGATGGCCTGGATTTTGGTAGGATCCAGTTCAATCCCTTTGTGGCCTACTAGGAAACCTAGCAACTTGCCTGATTTGACACCAAAGGCGCGCTTGGCTGGATTCAACTTCAAGTTGTGTTTACGCAACCTGTTGAATAGCTTTTTAAGATGGTCTAAGTGGTCTTCCTCCTTTCGAGATTTGACAATGATGTCATTCACGTAGATCTCTATCTCTTTATGCATTAAATCGTGGAAAAGAGCCATCATAGCTCGCTGGTAGGTTGGCCCGACATTGATGAGGCCGAATGACAATAATCTATAGCAAAAGGTTCCCCAAGGCGTGATGAAAGCAGTTTTCTCACGGTCTTCCTCAGCAACCATAATCTGATGATACGCCGCAAAGCAATCCGCAAAGGAGTACATGTCGTATTGCGCAGTATTGTCAATGAGAATGTGGATAAAGGGCATGGGAAAGCTATCTTTAAGGCAAGCTTTATTCAAATCCCGGTAATCCACGCAAACTCGCACCTTTCCTCCTGGTTTAGGCACGGGAACAATTTGGGATATCCACTCCGGATATGTAGACACCATGATACTGTCAGCTTGAAATTGTTTCACAATTTCTTCTTTGACTTTTAAACTCCACTCGAGTTTCAATCGCTTTGAGTTTTACGCTACTTGGCTTGAATCCTTCTTTAATGGGAAGGCGATGAAGAACAATGTCAGTGGACAAACCCACCATGTCTTCATGAGACCATGCAAACACATCCTGGAATTGGGTTAATAGTGCAACCATGTCATTCCGTTTGTTTGGGGTGAGGTCTGAACCAATCTGGATTAGCTTAGGGTTTTCTAAGGTTCCAAGATTGAAAGAAGTGGTTTGGTTAAGGTTGGGTTTAGGCTTATCTGTAACCCATTCCTTAATCTCCTGAGGTGTCTCAATGTCCTCTTTTATGTCCATCAAGTCTGAGTTTAACTTTGCATCAAAGTTACAGCCCTTGTGGAGAGAAGTCATATCACCATCAAGTACAGGCACATCTATATTTAGAGTCCTGAAATCAAAAGATGCTTTCACTTAATATATGAAACTGTTTAATCATACAAAGTGTTAGCATGTACTAATAAAATAACTGCTAATACTGTATAGAAAAGTAAGCAATTAAAGTTATCTACAGGGTAGAGGGATTTTCTGCCCGGTTTACCCTCGTCGACCAATGCATGGAGTGCTGCTCCAATTGTCAAGGGTAAAGTCCCGATGGACTGCAGTGATAGAGGGGTCATCATTGCCCTCCTTCTCCCGAATGATAACCATGATATTTGGGCAATCATCATCTGGGGTATATCGATTTGCATGTTCATCATGAACAATGACGCGTATGCCGGACATCATCAAAGTGATGTCATGTTTGTGTTTCTACTCCTTTTCTTCCACTTCAGGATCAGGAATCAGCACCTCTTTTGCTTTGAATGGAACTGATTTGGGAAACAGCATAGTCATAACATGTGCTGGCACCTTAACTGGAGACTGTATCAGTTCATGAGGTGCAGACGGAAAACATCGTCGTGTGGCGGAAGTTTGAGGAACCGGCCTGTGTTTATGTGGATTCCTATGATCAAGAATCGGCGCGAATAGCCTAGTTAATTTGTCCGGTTTGACTAGACACTTGAATAGGGTGCTTAATACCCTGTTGATTTTTTCCAAGCCCTTGTCCAGGCTGATGACCCAATATTATGACATCATTTCTTGAGTGGCCGACATAACCTCGGCTGAAATCTTGGGTACAAGAAGTGATACTCCAATAGGTTGATATTGAGTGTTACTGTGATGCCCCCAAAACAGGTATACAACACCCATCTTGAGTCGCCGGATACATGGTACATAAATTCAAATACAACTTAATTATACTGACGGTATGTAAAATAATGACAAAACATAAATGAGAGTTTAAACAAGAATATTGTCATCTAGATAATATCCACACTCAATAGTGTCCTCATTACAATTATTATCATATTATTCCGTAGAATAGTGAGGACTACTAAAGCCATTTATCCTGGACCATCACTCCATTCCCCGACTCATCCCAGCTATATTCTCATTTCCTGAAGAGAACAATGAAAGAAAGGGTGAGCTCAACTAGCCCAGTAAGAAATATTATGACTAAGATAATGTAGAATAAATTATCCTTAGCCTTCAACAGTATAACAACTGATAGAATACAATAGACAACAAGTTTTAGATCAACAACTGCAGCGGAATAAGCAATCCATTAGAAGAGTCAAGTATAGAATAAAATCTACTATCTTCTATGATTTAAAAAGTTTTTCATCAACTTTATCGTTGAGACTCAGATTAATAAATAAAATCGAATCATCCCTGCACCACGGCCAAGGATATTCATGTAATCATCAATGGTCATGATTATATCGAATAATCCCTAGTCATAATCATACCAACAATTGTCCATCAATGAACTACAGGCCAATGAGGACTTTTACCACATCATTCATTACATTACGGTGATGATTATACCGAATAATCCCTGGTCATAATCATACCAAGTCCATCTATGCACGTAAGCCAAAGATGACTTATATCACAATATAAGCATGAGGATGATGACAATGACATAATAATTCAATAAAACGAGTTCAAGGATAAATTTTAAAGATTTATAATTTAATTTATCCAGAGATCAATAACGTCCAAATTGTCAACATGATACTGCTTTGTAGAGTAAAATTCAAGAATAATATTCATGTACCAAAAATAATTTAGACAGAAAAGAATCAATTTTTTATCGTGAATAGTACCCCGTGAATAGTACTTCGGGAATAGTACCTCGTGAATAGTACCCCAACATGAAAAGTACTCCAAATACTCGAGTGAATAATATTCCAGAGAATAGTAATTTGGGTGAATAGTAACCGTGTGAATAGTACTCAAACACCTGAAAAAAGTGCCGAATACCCGAGTGAATAATACTAGAGTGAATAGTGCTTAGGGTGAATAGTAACTCAGTAAATAGTAACTTCGTAATGAGAAAATACCAAAGAAAGCGATATTTCATGACGAGTACAAAAGAAATGATATCCCGAGATGAGTATAATAGAATATACAAAAGCTATGAATGGATTTTCACCGCCATGCAGTAATCCACGTAGACAGATCATTTTCACAATTTAATAAAGAATGAATACAAAGGATCATTCACCATGCATGCGGTAATCCACATAGACAGGTTATTTCAACAGAATAATAAAGAATGGAATAACAAAAGAATTTACCAGGCATGCGATAGACCGCACAGATAGGTTATTCCAACAGAATAATAAAGAATGGAACCAGGTTATGCGTAATCCGCACAGACTGGATATTCCAATAGAATGATAAAGAATGGAACTAGGTCATGCGTAATTCGCACAGACGGGATATTCCAACAGAATAATAAAGAATGGAATAACAACAGAATTCACTCGTGCATGCGATAGATCGCGCATGCATGAGTTATTCCAGCGAGAATAATAAAGAATGGAATAATGAAAGAATTTCACCATGTATACGATACTTGCGATAGGCAAAGTTATTCCAACATAATAATAAAGAATGGAATAACAAATGAATTCACGGGCATGCGATAGATCAAGCATGCATAAAGTTATTCCAACAGAATAATAAAGAATGGAATAATAGAAGAATTTCACCGTATATGCAAAGATTTTTGCATAGGCAAAGTTATTCTAACATAATAATAAAGAATGGAATAACAACCCTTACGAGTATTGAAAAAAATAACTCTCTTCATGAATACGAAAGAATAATACCCCTTACCTCAAAAGAAGACTGAATACTGGAATAGTGAGGTAGCAGACTTCTCTTCTTCTTTCTCTCTATAATTTCTCTCTATAATAATTGCTCTATAGCTTTAGTGAATTGGTGAGAAATGAAGGAAGAATGAGCTTCTATTTCTGAGGAAAATATAGTTTCGATAATTGCACGTTTTGGGGATCAAAATATTACAATTATAATACCTTCCTCTTTTTCTTCATTTTTAATTTAGTCCTGCAAGTATTATCAAACTTGCACCATTTCCCCTAATAGTAAATCATGTGAATCAATAGTAAATCACGTGAATCAATAGTTTTAGACATGTGAAAATACGAATTACAGTATAGTACCTCCATTTATACCTCTATTTTTAACTTAGTCATGCAAGTATTATCAATCTTGCACCAACTCCCCTAATAGTAAATGAATGTGAATCAATAGTACAAACATGTGAACAAATAGTTATAAGCATGTGAATTAATAGAAATTAATTACTCATTTATCCGGTTAATTACTCGATTGGTCAATATAACCTCCAGACATCAATTATTATCGAAATAAATGTCAATTTTCACTAACACTAATAATTCCAACATAATGGAACTATCAATTTCATCTTTAAAAAACATGAACTTATTCATCATTAATATTATAATTCATAATATTTAACAACCGTGTCGCTTTTTTAGGAAAGAGGGTTTTCGATAAGGATTTCTCTTATTAGTAGCATGATTAGGTGACCAAACCTCTCCTTGATAGAACTTTTAGACATTATCGATATTGCAAATAATAATATGAATAACTTTGTCATCTCAATTATTGATTTAATAATATAACATATTATGCGAGATGATACTCTGATAATAATTGAATCAATAATAATATGAGAGATATGATGCAAAGAATTCTTTATAGCAATAATTGAGTATAACCGAGTGACTTCTTAGGTAAGCATTAATAATCAATATCGTGTGCTACTATGCAACCACGCGTAGACATCGTAATTTTACTACTAGGGTAGTTCAACAGTTTTCTTGGTAACACTTTCTTAGAGTTATTTTTATAAAAAGATAATTACGTAGTTTTCTAATTACGATAATACTTTCATTGTGGGGTCCACCTAATGATTGTGTCGTCGTGCATTGCGAATATTCCTCTGTTAAAATGAATATTCCCTGACCAATCGAATATTATATAACAACTTGCTTACTTTGCAAAATTTATAAATATTACCCACAACTATAACATTATATCAAATCCACACCATAATATTCAAAAAAAATATTTTGAGAAATTTAAATCTTTATTCATAAAATTTGGGGTCTCACAGTTACTCACTTCCAAGGTATGAAAACTGGTCGGCTCAACTTCAGAGTTGAAATTGATAATTGGCATATCTCCTTGATCAGGATACTCCGGCTCAGCATTGACAGTGACTAGACTGTTGTTGATAATGTATTTGAGTTGTTGATGTATTATGGTGGGAACGGCTCCAACCATGTGTATCCATGGTCTCCCCAATAGCAAGTTGCATCCTGAATCTATTTTAAGGACGTGGAAGGGTACACTGAATGTATTTGGACCAATCTCAATTGGCAGCTCAATCTTTCTGACGGAATTTCACCGGGATCCATCGAAAGTTTTGATCACCGTATGGCTACTTCGGATCCGCTTGAGATTGGCATTCATCTTCACCAAAGTGGAATAAGGACAGATGTTCAGAGATGAACCTCCATCTATCAACACTTCAGCTAACATATACCCGGAGGATAACATTGTGATGTGTAGTGGCTTGCAATGACCAGTCCCTTCGGGAGGTATATTGTCATCAGTGAAGGATATCACATTGTTGTTGAAAATGTGATCAACCATATGTTGAAATTTTTCCACATCCATTGATTTTGGTAAGTAGGCTTCTTCCAAAACCTTGAGTAAAATATTCCGATGATCTTTAGAAGAGAAAACCAAGTCCAGGATTGATATCTGATGTGGAGCTTCTCTTAAGCTTAGAACCACCTTGGCTTCATTATGGCCCATAGTGCGAAGAAATTTTTCAATCTTCTCCATGGGAATCTTCCCCTTTGCTTTGAGGGTAGTCTTGATAACCCTTTGAGGAAGATATAGTGGATTATCCTTCGACACTGTAGCAGTAGAATGAGACGTAGATCCTTCAGCTTCTCTATAATTCCATAAAACTTTGTGTAAGCTGACAAAAGGATATTGTGGTCTGAAAGGTAAAGAAATTGGCTCGGGTGCGGCCACTTTCAAAGGATTGTCAGCTCCTTTGAGTTGAATTGCTTAAATGGGAAATGCTTTGACAGTCTTATCATCCTCATCGGATATAACTGCTACTGATCTCTTCCACTTAGTAGGACATGCAGTCCCACCTTCAAGTTGTACAGTGTTATCATCTCCCATTTGCAGGACACCGCTATCAATAAGATTTTGAATGAGGTGGCGGAGTGCCCAACATTCTTCTATGCTGTGACCGCGAGAATAGGAATGATATTGACACACTCCATCAGAGTTAAACCATCCTGCACAGGGATTGATTGGAGGTAGAAGGGATGTAATTCTTCCTTTATTGATCAGAATTTGAAACATTTCCTCCATAGATTGGCCCAGATAGGTAAACTCCCTCTGATTGGCAAAATCCCGACGGGCTTTAGCATTGGCTCTCTTTACAATCTTATCCTCCATAGCTTCATTTTCTGAAGGTGATGGTGGAGCATTCATAACAAATAGAAGGAGATGGCATGCTCCTATCTAATTAATTGGCGTGTGACTTGATGATGGTGGGTCACCAGTTCTGTCAATTGCTCAATTTATTTGCAAAGAGCTTTCATCTTTCGTTCCATAGTAAACTGGAACTTTTCATAATCCCATTTGTCAACACCATCTTTGATGGTCGGGGATGATTCACCGTTAAAACTGGAACTCTGTCCAGTGCTCCAACTGATCATGTTAACCTCTTCTTCTTTGTGTTGAGGAAGAAGGTTGTCTTGCACATGAGGTTGATCTGGTTTGGTAACCACGATCTCACCGTTGTCTATTAAATCTTGGATCTTGTGTTTCAATGCCCAATAATCTTGAGTATCATGTCCAGGTGCTCCAGCATGATAAGCACACTTCCGAGTAGCATTAAAACCCCTCCCATTAGGGTTGGTTGGTGGAAGAAGACGTGTGATTTTCTTCCGAATAGTCAGAAGAGTAAGAATATTCTCGAGTGAGTCCCCTAAGGGTGTGAACGTTTGAGGTTGCTTTGCTTCTCTACTTTTAGGCAATGGAGGGTTTGAAGACTGTGCTTGAAAAGGGGAGTAGTTTCTCCTCTGTATAGGCATGTTTTGACTGCCTTTCTGTCCATGTAGTATTAAGGAAACATCCTCCTCTATCTTTTTATGGACCCTTCGGGGGTTGTTTCCATAAGATCCGGATCGGATGTGCTCAGCAATAGCTTTAAGAGCAGCTAGGTCTTGAATCTTACCAGACTTCAATCCCATCTCAGCCATCTCTCCGTGTTTGATCATTTTAGAAAATGGTTTGCCAATACCACCTAGAACTCTCTCATAGAAAGGAGCTTCCTATACATCTATGAAAGTTATGACCATTTCTGATTCTGTCATGGAAGGAATAACTTGAGCCGCAAGGCGCCTCCACCTTTGAGCATACTCTCTAAATGACTCATTAGACTATTTCTTGTTTCTTGACCTTGGTAATTTGGTACCGGTCAGGAGCCATCTAAGATTAAAAACTATATTGAGTGAGGAAGGCGTGAGCTAGCTCTTCCCAGCTATGGATCTTGGAGTTGTCTAATCTGGTATACCATGAACGGGCTTCTCCAGTCAGACTCTTCTGGAACAGTTGCATTCTGATCTTTTCATTTTCTGCATAAGATCCAAGTTCTCCAATGAACACTTTCAAATGTGTATAAGGATCCCCTAATCCGACATACTTTTCAAAATTAGGAGTTTTGAATTTCTCTGGATAATGAACACCAGGGAATATGCAAAGGTCGGTATATGAGACACTTCCATGTGTTCCAATCCCTTTGAGAACATAGATAGTTTCCTCCATTTGGAGGACCTTCTTCCTGATGTCACCGGTGTCTGGATCTCCTTTAAGAAGGGTGTTTTCAGGGTCTTTGTTGGTCGTATCCAACTGAGGTTCTGGAATTGTTTTTTCCAAACCTTGGACTCCTCCTTGTGAAGAGGATTCTGTATGTGTAGGCATCTTCGTACCCTGAGTAGACTGATGCAGTTCTTTCAGCAGAACAGCCAAGTCTGTGATTTGTTTACTCAATCCATCAAATTCTTCTCAGGAAACAGGATTAGACTGGTCAGAAGAAGACATGATTGGCTGTAGGCTCGTGGCCTTTTTGGATTTTGAGTGGGTAACAGGCCCAATTGCTTCCCTACAAAAGACTTATATAGTTTAGTCTTAGGTATAATGTAAATGTTATCATGATGTGTCCGTTTTAGGAATATGGTCCTGCAAAAACAGTTGTTAATTGATAACATGTCATGTATGCACATATATTCTTCATATTTTCCATTATATATAAATGATCATGGAATAAAATTACAAGTAAATGCTTTTACAAGTAATTAAAAATGGAAAGCATGAAGAGACTTTCCTCCGCATTTGGTTTATCAAAGGTTGACCTATCTTAGGTTACTCTCGCGGCTTTTTGGCATGAAGGTTCCCAGATCATCGCAATCTACTTTACGAAAAGTTAATCCGATCTTTCAACTGGAGCAAATCTGGGTGGTGCCTTTCCTAAGCCTCGTTGGAATTAGTCTTCCTACGAGTCCAGTAATCAAACACCGACAAGATAGCCTCCTGGTGAAGGAACCACACAACATACATTCACATACAACGTGTCTCACCGTTTATGCAAAATGATGACATGTACGAAGCACTAATATCACATATAGATATTTAGCAATGCAGTAAGTAAGATGCATTAGTACACATTCATCATAAATGTAAATGCAATATTCACACACAAGCATATAACAATTTTGAAAAGCTTGTAATAGCGGTTTAAGCCCTCTTACTGGAGTCCCCAGCAGAGTCGCCACCTGTCGACGACGGGATTTTTAGTGTCCCTTTTCGTTACTTGTTCTTTGGTGTTCTCATGTTAATGTGAGATTTTTTTGAAAAAACAAGTGAAAAAGGTCTGACATGTGTAATGTCGACGATTTGACTTTAAGAGTCGCCAGTTGGTGTTTTTAATCGGTTGCACTAATATGAATGAAAAGGTTTGCACATTAACCCAAATGATGTGACATCGCTAAGCGGGTCTCGTGAAACCGAGATTCATTAGGGTTCGGGGGCTTGATTATGCGGAAGGAAGGTGTTAGGAACCCCCCGACATCCGTGTTGCCACGGTGACCGCCACTTCTCAAAGAAACTGTTATATGAATGTGTGTGTGTGTGTGTGGATCAATGTGCAATTATTTTAAAGTAGTGTGAGGCCTCGTTCGCACCTATATACATAAGGTTTGAATTTTATAGAAAAATTCAGTTTTAACCAAGATATAGCAATGAAGTTTTATAAAAGAGGTTTTTGAACCACATGCTCAATAGGAATTGAGACCTTTTCATACTTCCATTTTATTGTTAAATGTTTGGCTTTGTTTGCTTTTATTTTTAGAGATGCGGGCATCTTCGAGAAAACAAATATACTGTCAGTCATGAACACCTTATGGGTATGACAGCCATCCAAGGAAATTCATACACTGTAAATAATGTACAAGCTGCTTACAGCTGGAAAAAAGTCCATCACGGGAACCAAATCTAGATTCAGTAGACTGAATCTGTGATCACATGATTCATATGCTCACATAATACTGCAATTTGTGTGGAAAGCAGTAAGCAGTTATATATATATATATAAGCGATAAATATATATATATGTGTGTGTGTGTGTGTGTGTGTGCATGATCAGCCACCACGAAGCAACTCCATGGGGGATCAGAAATGTAAATAAAACAATAAATGCTATCAACCGCCACGAAGTAAACTCCAGGCGGGACTTGAATGTAAATAAAGCTGTAAAAGCTATCAACTGCCACGAAGTAAGCTCCAGGCAGGACAAAATATAAAGAAAGCTATAAAAGGCCACGAAGTAAACTCTAGGCCTGATAGAAATGTATATATATATATATAAGCAGTAAATGCACCGAATATAAAATCCATGCTCATCGGATATGTGGATAACAATTATATATATAATAATATATATATATATATATATATATATATATATATATATATATAAAAGCAATTAAACACACGATATATAAAATCTGTGCTCATCGTATGAGTTCGACAACAGTTTATATATATATATATATATATATAAGCAAATAAACGCCTCATAACACAAGTGCAGGCTCAATCGAGGCATAACTCGATAATGTTAGTCCATATAAAATATATATATATATATAAGTATATATATACAGACAGAAATGAAAACCATGGACCGAAGCCCGGGCATATGCACACAACACGACTCTCAATGTGTAAAATAGTGTGTGCAAATATGAAGAGAAAGGCTTTATAGAGTGTAAGAAGGCTTACAGTGGGCTGCCAATGAAGACTTCTATAACTCTATATGGACAAACACTCAGCTCCCGCCGGTAAATTTATAACTGTATGTGGGCTAACAGGTGTTTAAAAAGAGCAAGCACTCAATATAGGGTGCGTACAAAGTAAATTAGATAAGGCTTCCTCGCCTTTTCTTTTTTTTAAATGGCTAGCCCAAGCTCTATATTTATAGAGTCGCTAGTCATAGTGTACTACTATGGCTATTATGATTGCACTACTACATTGCCGCCTCGGTCTCATGGTCCCGTCGTCTCGAAATACGTGCACTCGTGCACTGTAATGTCCGCTTGAACTTGCAGAACTTCAATCCGAGCATCCGAACGAGGTATATACGACCTTCTTTAGACTGCTTGTGTCGAGAGTTACGCAATGACATGGAATAGAGGTTGTACGAAGTCAGGAAGAGGGGACAATGCCCATGGTCTTCAAGCTTCAAATTCTATCCGGTGTGCTGTCACGCGTAATAGTCACTCAGGATTGGAACTCCTAGTTCTTAAAGGACATTGTTGTATGTATGTATGTATGAAGCGTTGAGACAACGCGTAGGTGTTGAGGTAGCAAGATGACGTATGACTCCTCATCGGGGTCGTCGATTTGAGTTCAAAGAAAACGTTGCTCAGGGCTACATCTGAGATTGGACTGCTGCAAGTGTTGAATGCCACAACGTCATCTTGTGGATGCCTATTTGCCCGGTGTTATCTCCGGGTTTGAGGTATGAGTGCCTCGGCAGGAGGTCTGATTGAAGTTGATCGCATGTATTTGAAACAAGCATTTCCGGGGTTATCGCCAGAACAGCAACAACATTCCTTGGGGTTATCGCCAAGGAAGAAACTCGGGGTTATCTCCGAGGTTTGAAATGATGTTCCCGGTGTGTGTTCTGGGGTTTAAGACTGATACTCCCGGTGTATGTTCCGGGGTTGAGATTGAACTTCCGGTAGTATCCGGAATTGATGTGAACTGTCTTCCAGGGTTATCTCCGAAAGACGATTTTGCCCTCCTGCAATGTTAGTAACAGTTGTGCAAAATATTTTGAGTGTCTACATGTGTTAGATGCAAAGTATTGGAAAATTCAAGTTCAAAGAAGAATGTACCCCCACCGAAAGCGGAAATTAACAAAAGATACCCCCCGTCGGGGTGGACAAAGTGTATAGGATATCCCCAGCTGGGGTGGGGGTCTTGAACCAAAAGCAGAATACCCCCCCATCCAAGGGCATCATCAACAATACCCCCGTAGGGGCCAGGATCTGAGGAACATAAAAAGATCAATTTGGCAGTTACACACATGTAGCCCATCTTCTCCACTTACTTCTCTCACAACCGGCTCCTATACCCCCATTACCCACGATAAAGAAACACAAACTCCCCACTTCTCCACTATATTAACCCACTAAATACTTACACTACTTCTTCTCTATAAAACCAAGCTGTAACCACATCAATTTCATCCCATTCCATACAATTTCAACCATAATAGAGCTTGGATTCTTCTAGTTCAAGTTTCAACAAGGGGAAGAGTACTTCAATTGGCTTCATCCACTACATCAATATCACCATTGAAGGAGAAATCAGTGCAATCAACGAGGGTAAATTTTGTGCTAATCATTATTCTAAGTTATTCAACATAGTTGGGTTATAGTGTTCAAATTTGGGAGTCTAGTGGGTCGTGTACACCAAGTGTTCGACAATTTATTCAAGTAAAGTTTGGGGGGAATTTTGCTCGAGTTCATACATACCAGTACCATGGCACCAAAACCAGCATCGAAGAGATAGCGAGGCGAGAGCTCCGGGTCTACACCATCGACTAGGGCCTTTGATAGAAGGAACTTCGTGAGTGCCAACGCCGTCGATCGTTATGACTATCTAGTGACTAAAGCACTAACCCCAGAGCGCGACTTGGCACCTGACAACATAGATGGCGAAATGAAGAGACAAATATATGAAAAAGGGTGGGATAGATTCACTTACAAGTCGGAGCCTGCAATCGTCAATGTGGTGAAGGAATTCTATACCAATGAGGAAGATAAGGCTCCATTCATAGCATTTGTGAGGGGCAAGCAAGTACCTTTCAGTGTCGATGCTATTAACGAGTATTACCACTTGTGAGTTTCTATAGAGTGCCAGTATACCTATTTGTGTGACCATGATCCTGACTATGAGGCCATTTTAACTAAAATAACAAAGCTGGGCACCACATGGGTCAAGGGACGCAAAGGGGGCACCATCTTTCATAGCAAGAATCTTAGCCATTATGGTAAAATATGGTACGTGTTCATGTGTGCCAAGCTACTTCCGTCCACACATACGACAAAGGTGATAAAGGAGAAGATAATTCTCTTATATGCAATTGTGCAAGATTTTCTCATCGACGTGGGTGCCATCATAAATTTCTCTATTCAAAGATGCCTACAAGGGTAATTTTCCAGCGGCTTGCCACACCCATCTCTCATATATGGGATGTGCATGCAAGCTGGAGTTAGGTGGTCCGGTGATGAGACTACACAGATGTCGCTACAGACTTTGGACACAAGGATGATCGCATGGTATTCAATTTGGCCTGGAGGTGATTCGCACCCAAGAGGAGTCGAGTTCATATTTCAACCAGCCTCGGAGAATGAGGCTGATGTTGAGGACACCTCTGACGATGAAGAGTTCTAGGTGGACGAGACTATGGGAGAGCAGGCAACCGAAGAGATGCAATAGACCGACAGACATGTGTTTAGCTCTCAGTTTTGCAGCCTCTAGAGCCAAATTAATGGAAACAACAAAGACACCAACCAACAGATGAGGAGACTCGCTGCCAGGCAGGACCATATTTTCAAGGCCATGAATATGTCCTTCGCCTCCTTGAACTCAACGCTCCAAAGTTTCAACCCAAATGCTCAGTTTCCATACCAGCAGCCTGCGCTAATGCCACGGTTCCCACCTTCTGATTTAGACAATGAAGAGCAACAGCCACCACCACCTCAAACTTAGGCGATTATAGGGAAGTCCTCGTACACTTAGTGATTTATCTTTATAATGAGGACATTGTAATTGTTCAAGTTTGGGGGATTTAGTTTAATTTTGTTATGTTGCATGTTTAATTTAGTAGTTAGTTTTGCATATGTTAGTTTCATGTTTAGTTTTAGGTTCATTATATGTTCGCATTTAGGTAGTGTAATAGTTGCACAGTTGCATTCATGTAGTGTAAGAGTTGCATAGTAGAGTAGTATTGTAAATAGTTTTTATTAGTTGTTACTTCTGTTATGTTTACTCCACATATAAAAAAAATTAGTTAAGTATTGTGTTATCTTGCATGAGTTTAGCGGTTTGAGATAGTTCAGTCTATTTTGGCCAATGATGAGACTGGGATTAAGTAAATAAGTACAGTACCGAATATTAGAACTTTGACGTGATTTTCTGTTATGAATTGGATCTTTTCCTGTTTGAAACTGGTATAATCAAGGTTAGCACGTTAGAGACAACTATGTTAACTGATTAAGTTTAAATTGCCACATAATGGACTTCTTAAGGATAATACTAGTTTGAATGAATGAGAGACATGAATAGGCGGATATGGCTAATTTTTAGACAAAAACTTAAGTTTGATATGAGCTTCATAAAAAATATATATATAATAATAAAAATAAATATAAATAAATACCATGGCTAGTTGATGAGTGAGTTTTATACCTACGAATCGGCCTTTAATTCGAGCTTAAACTATGTTAATTCTTTGTTTTTATGTTTCATTTTTACTTGTTTAGTGTTATTTTGTGTTTAGGTTTGGTGGCGTGGCAATTGGACTTAAATGGTGGAATCATGGCGAAAATTGGCAAGAACAGTAGCAAAATTGGATAAATAGCAGAAAGGGCCCCCATCGTGGTGGACTTTCTACATATAAAACCCTCGTAGAAAGTGGGGATGCCGAGAATTTGTGAAGAGCATGCTTGCAGGGGCTGAGACATTTGTATATAAAAACCCCGCCGGGGGGGGAAGTGAGAAAGTGCTGGTGTTCATTTCTGCTTTGAATCATTGCAACAACGTGAAGGCTGGTGATTGGAATGGCTTGAAACTCAATTATGCATGGAATTAGAGTCAGAATACGTGTCTTGGCATATATTTAACATCAAACAACAAGATTAGAGGAAGATATAAGCAATTAACATCTTTGAAGCTAAAATTAAGAGCAAGCGCATTAGAGGAAGATTTTGAAGGAGATTTCACAATAATTGCAGATTGAGGCTAGAAAGAAGGGTGGTTCTGGATTTATTCTTTTTCTTTAGTTTAATATTTGTCATTGGGATGATGTTTACTTAATTATTTCAGTTTTTATTTCATCGATGATGAACTAAATTACTTTTTAGGCTTATAACGGATCTTTGGGTGGAATGATGATTATGTAATCTTTGATTTCCAGTTTAATAATCTATTCTTCAGTTTATCTATATTGATTTGTGCTTGAATTTATGAATTACTTGATCACCAATTCTATGTGGACTTGTATAGATTCAAGAGAGGAAATATGAGTCTAGACTTAGTCAATATAGCATGTGTTCTTGAATTCTATAATTGAATGGAATCTTGATTTATGTTAGGGTAGAGATATGTCTGGCATCTCATGTAATCAGATAGAGAACTTGAACTTAAACCTTCTTTGATTGTAATTCACATAGAGATATAGTGAGTTAGTTAATTAAGGTGTTTAACTTAATTCTATCTAATTTGTGAATTTAAGTTAATACAGTATTAGTGCATCGAGAGATGGCTAGTTCTACTTGAGTGTTCTTGATTAATAAACTGGAATAGTGCATTAAACTGGAATAAAGGGTAATAATCAGAGTGATACTTAGAGTGAAGTTGTAAGCCTAATTCTCCAATATTTGTGTGAAATTTTAGCTTTTAGGGTTTGTTGATTGTTTGGTATTTTTAATATTTTTAGTGATAATTCTTAAATTGGTTAGTTTAATAAAATTTGGATTAATAGGAAGCTGATAATTGTGAGGGTTAATTTCTTACTAATCTCTGTGGAACGATACTTTACTTACTACTATATTACTTGTTGACCACGTATACTTGTGTGTTGTACGTAATTAGATTTAACCCAACACTAGTCTTGTTTCGGGGCCTTTGTTACTTGAGCAAGTACTCCCGAGGAGATTGTCTCTACACCTAGCTCCCTAAGGTCTTTATGGTCTGGGAGTCATTGGTCGAAAGCTCGCTAAGGGGTAGCACTGTTAGCTTAATGGAATGAGACATTGCACAGTCATGTTTAAAAAGAATAAAAAAAATAATAATAAAACGGGAAAAGAGCAAAAAAGCCCCCGTAATGAAAAGTAAAGCATAAGTAACCCGGATTAGACTCGTGAACTTGGTGGATGTTTGACTTTAGTTGGATCTAGCTTGTTCGTGAATTTTGTGAGTTTACATTGTATGATGCCTTTAAAGAGATCTATTATGTGTTGTATTTAGCATTATATCAGTTAACATGGATGTTGAGCACACACGCACTATATCAGTAATAATAGTTTAAGATTTGATGATTGACTGAGAAATTGTTGATGGGTTTTGATATGAAGTATTGTCATGTTTGTTTGATTTTTTTTTAGGCTGGTTGAACAGACTTTTTTCTATCACTACTGCTGGATTCGTAGGCATGTAGACTAGTTGCATTACATTCCATTGCATTACATTGCATAGCATTTTTGTTTTGTTTTGTGCTCGAGGACTTGCACGGGTTTAAGTTTGGGGGAGTTTGATGAGTGGGTTTTATACCTATGAATCGGCCTCTAATTCAAGCTTAAATTGTGTTAATTCTTTATATTTATGATTCGTTTTACTTTTTTATTGTTGTTTCATGTTTAGGTGTTGTGGCAATTCATTTGGACTTAAAAGGTTGGTTCTTGGCAAAAACTTAGCAAGAAAATGAGCAATAATTGGACTTTTACATAAAGACTTTCAATTTGGCGGACTTTATAGAGGCAAAACCCCCATCAAGGCGGGGGTACCTAGTCAAAATCAAGTAGCACCCTTTTGACCGGGATGAGACAACTTATAGAAGAAAAACCCCCACCGGGGTAGGGGTATAGAAAAAGTAAAGAGTCTTGTTTCTCTTGCACTGCTGCAAAGGCGTGAAGGAGATAGGTTGGCATGGTTTGGAACTATGTTTGGCGTTGAATTATAGTCAGAATACGTGTCCTAGGCTGGATATTAATGAGAAACAACAGGGGAGACTATAACATACAATCAATTAGCAAAATTGGAAGCCCTAATTTGAGCGAAAGCATTGGAGGAAGGATTTGAAGGTTGAAGTCACGATAATTGCAGATTGAAGCTCGGGAGAAGGGTGATGTTTTATTCATTCTACTTCTTTAATTCAATAATTGTAATTGGGATGATGTTTACTTTGATGAATTCAATTTTTAATTTATTTATGATGAACTAATTTACTTGTTAGGCTTATAACGGATCTTTGGGTTGAACAATGATTATGTAGCTTTGAATTTTAGTTTAATAATCTATCTTTCAGTTTATCTATAGTGATTTGTGCTTGAATTTATGAATTGCTTGGTCACCAATTCTATGTGGATTTGTATGGATTCGAGAGAGAAAATATGAATCTAGACTTATTTATTATAGCCTGTGTTCTTGAATTCTGTGATTGAATGGAATCTTGATGAATGTTAGGGTAGAGATATGCCTAGCATCACATGTAATCGGATAGAGAACTTGAAATTAAACCTTATTTGATTGTAATTCACATAGAGATGTAGTGAACTAGTTGATTAAGGTGTTTAGCTTAATTTTATCTAATTTGTGAATTTAAGTTAATATGGTATTAGTGCATCGAGAGGTGACTATAGCTGGGACTAGTCGGGGAATGGAGTGAAGGTCCGAGATGGTGGCTATAGTAGTCCTCACTATTCTATAAAATAGTATGATAATAATTGTAATGAGGACTCCATTTGAGTTTGGATATTGTCTACGAGACAATATCCGTGTTAAAACTCTTAGCTACATTTTTGTCGCATTGTATAAATGAAGTTTGTATTTAAATTTTATACCATGTATTTGGCAACTCAGAATGGGTTGTGTATACCTATTTTGGGGGCTTCACATTATATCCACCAAACCCACCTGTGCAGTAATTACCAATGCTCCTTCGTGTGGTTCGATCGGTTCTGAAGGGAAATCATCATCAATGAATGAGATCACCGAACCAGGGTACGCCCTTTCATGTCGTGTAGGTTTGTTTGCCACTGACATTACTGTATCCAAGTATCCACATTGTTTTCTTCCAGCGACCTTCCCCATGGGTCCACTTATGATTACATCCACAACCTAGCGTGTCACCTGTGTTTGATCTGGTTGTACGGGCTGACTGATCTGGACAGGTGCACTATTCCTTTGTTGTGTTCTCGGGGCCTCTCATCCCACCATATACTGAACCAACGCCCCATTCTGCACGTTCCTTTATATCATCTCCTTTAAACCTCACCAGGACTCCATGGCATGCTATGCCGCGTGATGGTAATCATAGTACCTATTCGGATTCCCCATGACGGGTTTTATGTTATCTATGGGTGGGTCAAAGCAAGGTCTCCCTCTTATCTGCTCCAGTATGGTAACCCGATCAGTATTAAGCTTCGTGAAAACCCTATTCACCTTCTGATTCGGGAAAGGTGGGAAACCTCCCCCCGAACTTCCATTGTTATTGTATCTCTTCTGATACCCATCAGACTGATCATTATTACCACCATACCTCCTCTGGTTACTGTTCAATCTATTCTTATCCTTCTCCATCAGTTTCTCCGAAGTGCCCTGCTTCAAACTGCTCATGGCTTCCTCCACCACTATGAAGCCTTCAGCTTTTTCGAACGCCTTGGCCAGGCTATTCGGGTGATTAAACATCAGCTTCTTCACCAATTTCTCTGATTTGACCAGATCCAACCCATTCAGAAAAAGCCCTACAGCCTGAAGGTCATTAAGGTCTGTCACCTGACCCACCGTTTCTCTGAACCTTTTCACATACTGACCCAGCGTCTCATTGTAATGTTGTCTGATCTGTGACAACGATCCCGTGAGCTTTCCTCTTCTCTTGTTACTCTGAACCGGGCATGGAACTTGTCGCACAGCTCTTCCCATGACAAGACTGAGTTCATGGCTAAGGTCATCATCCACTACCTGACATCTTTCCTCAAAGTCGTCATGAAGGTCTACCACTTAGCCGCATCTGAGTAATCATAATAATCCATCAACCTATCATACGCCTGACTGTGCTCGTACGGATCTCCTGAGTTATCATAACTTTTCATATAGGGGAGCTTTTTATTGGGGTCCGCCTTCTCTCGAACGATTTTCGGAGAGAAAGGAGACACCTTTTTGCTCAAACTCACTTTCCCCTGTTTAACTTCGGCCAATTCTTTCTGAAGGTCCTCCATCTTTCTAGCCAGCAAATCCATCCCATCTAGCTTTGTTGGTTCTTCTTTCTTGGGAGAGCCCTTCTTTATATGGTCGGTTTGACCTTTTCCATTTGAACTATCAGCTCTAGAAGGTCTTCGTCTATCATTCTTGCTGTGTCGGGAACCATCAGGGCGATGTGCCCTCTTTTGATCCCCGGGTATGTGGCCACCTAATCTGCTTCGATCTCGAGAATGGCTCCGAAGCCTACTATCAGATCACCTTGAACCCTCATCCCTCCGTACCCTTGATCGCCTATCTGGAGACCTGCCTCACCTTCTGGATTGGTTGTGGTTGGAGGTCTCATTTTCCTGCTCGGTTAACAAGACCATCTGTTTCGCGATATCTTCTCTTTGCTGCAGCAGCACCCTCAGTGCTTCCTCTATCTCCTGGGCCTTTTTGGCCAGAGCAGATTTTGTATCTTCCTGAACATCTCGGGGTCGAGTTCGAGGCAGCGTGCCTCCTACCCTTCTCTGGTCGTTCTTGGTCCCTTTACTGGCTGTGGCGAACAGCCTCCTCCTGACATCATCGCGATCTCTATCCTCAAACCCTACCGAGGTGCCTTGTGGGCCAAGCTGCTCATGGATGCTCTTTGATGGCCCCAGTCTATCTTTAAAAGATCTTCTCTGTCGAGAAGAACCTCCGGTCATCGACTATCCTACAGCTAAAATCGTCCTACTGTTCTCCATGATTTCAGATGCAAGAAATTGATGATTGTGATTGGAAATCCAGCAACACTAGAAAAGCCCTCCTTCTAGCGCCAATATGAACACTAAGATCTGTCCATGCGCTCCAATCACTAAAGCGTGTCCAATCCTGCACGGAAATGAGTAAGCACTGAAAGTTTGACGACTTGGGCCGCCAGGGGATAGCTCCGGTGTGAGAATAAGTACAGGTCGAAACAAGGTTAACAATGGAGGCTTAACGCTCTAGTGCTGGAAAGTAACAATTTGCATGTACTTTAGAATCAGAGAAAAGTCATTTATTTATAGTGTTCTTACCACCTTCATGAAATCCTTCTACAAATCAGATTAAGGTTCTCACCCAAACAACCATTCCTTAATAGGATTGTACCGAATCTCCTAGAATAAAGGAAGTTGGTTTATAACCCAACACTTCCTTTCAAAATCATAGACCAAATATAATTAGGAACCTTAATCCACAAATCCCCCGTCTACCAAAACAACTCCTGGTCCAAGCCCACATCATACCACAGGGACAATAGCCCACGGTAATTCATAGGCCCAAATATCCTTAGCCCAACAAAAACAATAATTAAAAGTATATAAATTTATAATTTAATAACATACAAGGGTAATTATGTAATTCTATTTATTTTGTTAACCTTAAATACTTGTAGGGGTACTAATTGTTACTTAAATAACTAGAAGGAATGTGACTATTATTATGGTTATCTAGAGGGGGTTTATTTATTGATACTATTAATTCATTACAACCACATAGGGAGGGGGATTTGAACCTAAATATTTACTATGGCAAAGTCTGGTGACACTTAGGGATGACAATCGTGTCGTGTTGGGCAAATTCGTATTGTGTCAAAACTCGTGTTGTGTTTATAAATTGTGTTCGTATTGAAAATTTGTATGTGTTTAATATGGTGTTTATGACACAAACCCGTGTATGACACGTGTTTTTGACATTAACCCGTGAATTGTGCTCGTGTCGTGCTGAAAATTGTCGCCCATTGCGACACCATCCAAGCCAATGCTTGGTGGTCAAAATGTTTTAAGTATTTTCTCTGTTCTAAATTATAAGATCAATATTAATTTTTAAAAAAATCATTTCAAATATTTTTAAATTCAAAATTGACATGAATTCATTTAATTTATGTCAATACAATTATAAATATTATAAACAACCTAAAATATACTACTAGTTATAAGATTAACTATTTTGAAAAATTAAATGAATAATATCAATATTGAGTTTGAAAATATCACAAATTGATTTTTAAAAAATTAATAATGATCTTATAATTCAGAACGGAGAAAGAATATACTAGCCCCAAATTAAGAATTTTTATTATTATTTAAACTATCCCAAAATTAAAGAGAGTCAATCTTCTCAAGGACCAGGTGGATTGCTTATGGCCCCTCAAACAGAGATGATTTGTTATGTTTTACTTGGTGCAAGACAAGCACAGGAATAAGTTTTGCACACTCATGGGACATGGATTAATTTTCACTTCCTTTCTCAACTAAGAAATGTTTCATATTAATAGAACACGGGCATTCAAGCACAAAATGGCGAATATTAGTTTGGTGGCAAACGTTTATTGGCTTATCCTATTAGTTAGAGATAAGTAGATAACTTACAATCTACTCCCAACTGCTTTGTATAGAAGGAACATAATCAGTTTTTAGCCCTCCAACAAGCGCATACTCCTTTTCTAAAATCAGATATGCATTTTGATTTTTAAAATTAAATAATGCTATATTAAATTTTAAATTAATATAAATTTATTTAATTTTAGTTAATATAATTATTATAATTGTATAGTATATAATAAAATTTATTTTATTTTAAACTTTTACGAGTCATATTAATTTTAAAGTTTAATATGTTGTCATTTGACTTTAAAAATCAAATTGAATATCTAATTTTAGAACAAAGATAATACCATATTAAAATAAAAATAATTTGTTCAATATGTAAGACCCCAACTTTTATGAACAAAGATTATTTTTTCTCAAAATATATTTTTTAATATTATGGTGTGAATTTGTTATAATGTTATAGTTGTAGGTAATAATTACAAATTTTGCAAAGTAAACAAGTTGTTACAAAATATTTGATTGGTCGGGAAATATTCGTTTTAATGAGAAAATATTAAATGCGATTAATAATCAATCATTAGTGGACCTCTAGCAACGGAATTATCAGCCGGAGTTAGAAAAGCACGTAAATATCTTTTTATAATAACGGCGAAAGTTTTATCGTTAAACTATTGAAATACTTCGTTGATAAAACTACGATGTCTGGCATTGTCAGTTAATAGTAGTAGACACGGTATTTATTATTGATGTTTATGTGAGAAGTCACTCCGGTTATACTCAATTATTGTTATAGTAATCACGTAAGATCTCACATTATTGATTCTATTATTGTCACAGTATCATCTGCACAATATTTTATATTATTAAATCAATAATTGAGATGACAAGTTATTCATATTATTATTTGCATTATTGATAATGTCTAGAAAGTTCTGTCAAAGAAAAAAGTTTGGTCACCTAATTGCGCGTCAATAGAGAGAAATTCTTATCGGAAAATCCCCTCTTTCCTGTGAATGATCTGGTTGTTAATATTGCAAGTTATATTATTGATGAATAAATATTGTTAAAAATATTGAGGGATTTTTTATGAAGTATATGTTATAAATTTGGCTTATTATTTGGACCCTCATCTACTCATTTTTTAAAAAAAGTATGTGTTATGAGTGATGATATATATATATATATATATATATATATATATATATATATATATATATATATATATATATGATGTTTGTGGGTGGGTGGGTGGGTGGGTGGGTGGGTTCACGGGAGGTGAATGTATTAGGATGGCATGGAATGGAGGGAAGATATATATATAAATATATATTTTATAAGTTTTTTTTTATAAAAAATAAAATATATTATATTTTATTATACATAGTATTTATATAGTGTTTGCATAGTAAAATTAAAAAAAAATTCTTCACCGGTTGCAACTCGTGATTGTTCTCCTGTGCAGCCTGTGATTTTATTTTCTAAATAGTATCATTTCATTCTTTTATAAATAGAATGTTTAGTTTAGAATTGAAAATCATATCAGAATTAGAAAATTCTTCTTCTATAATACTGAACGTATTTCTTTAGAGTTTAAGGAAACTTTGAGCGTAGAAAATAATATAAGTTTTCTTCAAATATATCACCGCCCTACCAGTCAGAAGTACTCTCTTTTTAAGGTAAGAGATATTATTTTTATTCAATATTCGTAAGAAATAATATTTTTTTCTATACTCTGTAATATATAAGTAATATTATTTCGTTTCAGATTCTGAATTCTACACTATGTAAGTAATATTATTTCGTTTCAGATTCTGAATTCTACACTTACTTTGTTAAGTTTTGACTTCTATACTTCGTGAAATTAGTAGAATATCCTTAAAATTTGCGCTTCATCTAGTATTTTTTCATGAAAATATTATTCTGAGCATTCTTGATATTTTTTTAATCTTTTCATGTCGGGGTACTATTCACGGGATATATTTCCGAAGTACTATTTACGGGGTACTATTCACTCGGGTACTATTCACCTGGGGTACTATTCATGATAAAAATTAATTTCTTTTCCGTCCAAATTATTTTTGATACAATATTATTCTTGAAGTTTACTCCACAAAGTAGTATCATGTTGACAATTTGGATATTATTGAATTCTGAATAAATTAAATTATAAATCTTTAAAATTATCCTTGCTCTCATTTAATTAAATTCTTATGGCATTGACATCATCCTCATGCTTATATTATGATGAAAGTCATCTTTAGCCCGTAGTGCATAGATGGATTGTTGATTGGTATGATTATGACAAGTAATTATTCGGTATAATCATGACCTTTAAGGTTACAAATGATGTGGTAAAAGTCATCATTGGCCCGTAGTGCATTGATGGGCAGTTGTTGGCATGATCATGACCATTGGTGATAACACAATTATCCTTGGCCTGTAGTACATGGATAATTCGTGGATGTGATACTAATGAATATCATTGACCTGTAGTGCAGGGATAATTCAGTGATGTGGATTATTTATTAAGCTGAGTCTCAATGATAAAATTGATGATAAACTTTTTAAATTATAGAAGATAGTAGATATCATGATTTACTTGACTCTTCTAATGGATTACTTGTTCCGCTGCAGTTAAACTTGATGTTTATTGTATTTTATCAGTTTAACATTGTTTAAGGCTAACTATAATTTATTTTGCATTATCTTAGTCATAATATTTTTATTAGAAATTTAGTTGAATTTCACCCTTTCGCTTTCATTGTTTTCTTCAGGAAATGAGAACGTGAAAGGAATCAATCGAAAAATGGAGTGACAAATCGAGTTGGTGGTAGATAGTCCTCACTATTTTATAAAATAGTGTGATAATAATTATAATGAGGACTCTATTTGAGTTTGAATATTGTCTGAAAACGATATTAGTCAAGTTAAAACTCTCAGTTATATTTTATCGTATTTTATACGACAATTGTATTATTAAATTTATATTTAAATTATCTATCATATATTCGACAACTCAAAATAAATGATATATACCTATTTAAAAAGCGTCACATAATATATATATACTTTATTAATAATTTAACAGTCTTAATACCACTCGTATGTATACTATTAGGTTATGAAACTTAACTCATATTCATATCCCATTCAAAAGTGAAAGCCTACTAAGAATGTGTCTTTTCTTTGTGTAAAGTCAAAAAATTCAAGTCTACTCATCAACAAGAAGTCAAAATTCAGCAGAATCTTCATAAGATTAAAAGGTAAGTTTCCTTTCTGGCCCCTTCCCACGCACCCAGGCTTTCTCTATGATTAAAATATATTCCTCCTCCCGTTTTATATTATTTAATTATTGTTGACTTTTTAAAGTCAATGAAAAATTTTAAAATTTAAAATTGGTATATATTTTTTTAATTTTAATTAGTGTAATGATGAATAACGTAAATTATCTAAAAAATATTATTCATTCTAACATTTATTATTTTATAATTTTTAATTAGTCATCTCAATTTTAACTTTGAAAATATTTTAAATTTACTTTCAAAAATTAATAATGACCATCTAATTTGAAACAGAGAGTATTTTTAAATTGTAACATTGTAGGTTCTAAAAAAAAGTAAAAATAATTGTAACTACTTTTACACAATCTATTTGAAATATATTGCTTTTGGTTCATGCATAAACGCGGTTTTGATATCTGGAAGATTGTGACGGATTGATCCGTGTGAAGATGCACCTTTTGTCACCTTCCTTTTCAGCAGCATATGATGGCCATTAATGGGTTTCTGGTGGCTAGCAATACCCTTGTATTATGTATATACACTCCAATACCTTATTTAGCTATTGTCAATTTTTTGGGATGATTGTGGTGACTCTTATTACTTGTCATAATTTTTTTGGATTAATTATAGGGAGCATGCATGCTAGTTGGGGAAATTTCACTTCATATAGTGATATTAACGCGTTTATAAACTGTCCCTATCTTCAATTTCCAAAAGTAAGAGAAGAAAAAAAGGAGTATTATATATATATATATATATATATATATATATAGAGAGAGAGAGAGAGAGAGAGAGAGAGAGAGGATCAGGTCCGAACTCTCGCATTTTAATAAAATTCGGACCTTTTTTTTTTTTTTTGCTTTTTTTAAAACAACTAAAAAAAATAATTTAAATTATGGAACTTGAATTTTCCATATGATGTTTTAGGCCCTCGATTTGGATACATATATCAAAATATGTCATGCATAATGCATGCGGCAGACTGTACATACATTTTTTGGTATAGGTATTCAAATTACGCCCAAAACATTATATTATGGAAAAATTTCAATTCCATTTTTTTTTAGTTGTTCTACAAAAAAAAAAAAATTCAGGGTCCGGATTTTGGACATGTCCGGGAGTCCGGACAGGATCCATTGTGTGTGTGTATATATATATATGAGGTTCCATCCACATCAACCGGTTGATGTGGAGCAATCCCTTTTTTGGCCTGTTAAAATTTTATTTAACAAAAAAAAAATAATATTTCAACAAAGTCAAAAAGGTGCCCACAAAAAATCCGGTTCTTTGTGGATGGGGATATATATATATATATATATATATATATATATATATATATATATATATATATATATATATATATATATATATTTATCGGATCTTAAATCTCATCTTTTATCAGATTCAATGCTATCACTTTTATTAGTGATGGGCCAGGACTGACGATTGGTATTCGTCGCTATATATGTAACCGTCTGCCTTAACTTTTAGTAATGATTTAACAACATATAGCTTGACCTAATCGTGGCTAATCTATTCGTCGCTAAAAAAATGGTGAATGTTAATAGAAAAAAGTGAGATTTAAGATTTTCATATATATATATATATATATATATATATATATATATATATGTGTGTGTGTGTGGGTGTGTGGGGTGGGGTGGGGTGGGGTGGGGGGGGGGGGGGGGGTGTGATTTTGTTTTTTTCCTATTTTGATCGAGTCTTTCCTATCTTTTTTTCCATGCATAATACATTTCAATATGAAGTTAAAGTATTCTGAAGGGGAGGAGGGAGGAGGGAGGGGGGGGGGGGCGCGTGTGATTTTGTTTTTCTCCTATTTTGATCGAGTCTTTCCTATCTTTTTTTCCATGCATAATACATTTCAATATGAAGTTAAAGTATTCTGAAGGAGCCCGTTTGACAGGATGTGTGGTCGGGGTGGATTTAGAATCTGTTCTCAGTATAGGCAAATTTATTTGAAATGAAAAGTTAAAATTTATCGAGTGAGGAGAGTCATAGTTTGAATATATTATACACCGTATGTTTAGTTTTTTTTTTAGAGTAATAGTAGTTTAAGTTTTTTTGTTCATTCTAAGTTTAATTTTTTTATAAATTTATCCCCTTAAGTTTATTAAATTTTATTTTTGTTCCTATCTCTATAATTATATAAAAAAAATCTAGCATAGGCGTATGCTGCCCTATGAATATATGCGCCTCTGTGTGCAGTGAAATGTGGTAGGCAGTACGGAGTAGTGCTGTGATGTAGTGAGATAAAAATATTTTTAGATTTAGAGTTTTTGACAAAAATGCGTTTATAGAAAAGTTGAAGGTGATAGGTTACAAAATTTTAAAAGTGATTTTATATAAATAAAAGACAAGTTTTTTTTCCCATCAATTTGGATAAATTTGTAAATTGTGTGTTGGTCACAAACTTATATTTTCTATTTTTTTTCACCAAAATGCTTTTCAATCAAAATATCTAATCGCTAATCCACATTTGGAAAATCATTAAATGTCAAATAATTATCATATATTTAATTTGAAAGTGTTTTTATTATACACAGTTAGTCCTAAGAATGGCAACGCCTAAGAACATTCACAATAGTTTTTTTAATAAATTTTTTATTCTCAATTTTAAAGAATATATCAACAAATCATTATTTAATAGTTTCCTTATCTTTATTCAACTCTCTATTTTAATCTCTACATATGATTTTACTCCCTAGACTGAGGGTGTCAAAAGATCGTTTTCTATATATGCAAAATGACATTTCACACCCTCATTTGAGTTCACTCATCAATCATATACATCTTGACATTATTGTCACGTCACTTTTTCACTACTTCGTTTTCAAATTATAAATTAATATTGACTTATTTCTTAAAAATTAATTTTAAAAGTATTCAAATTTAAAATTGATATAAATTTATTTAATTTATGTCCATATAATTATAAATATTATAAAAGTACTATTAATTATAAAATTTATTATTTTTAAAATTTAAATGAATCATATTAATTTTAAATTTAAAAATATCACAAATTAATTTTTAAAAGTTAATATTGATCTTATGTACATTCAAATTTCTAATCCATTCAATACTCACTCCATAAATTACTTAAAATTTAAAATAAAATAAAAGTTATTTTACAATGGAATACAATTGATAAATTATACTCTCTTTTATAAATTATAAGATTATTATTAATTTTTATAAGTCAATTTGATGCAATCTCAAACTTAATAATTTTGCTAAGAATTATAAAAATAATAAATTTTATGTGAGACCCCAGATTTTATCAATAAAGATTTAAATTTTGTTGAAATAATTTTTAATATTATGGTGTGAATTTAAGATAATATTATAGTTGTGGGTAGTATTTATAAATTTTAAAAAAGTATGCAGTGGTTATATTATATTCGATTGGTGGGGAATATTCGGTTTAGTAGGAATATTCATACAACTACTCAATCATTGGTGGACCCCATAATGTAATTATTCATTTCGGATCGAGAAAACGACAAAAATATTTTATTGAAATAACGGCGGAAGTTTTACCGTGGTTCTTGTTGAACTACTCGGTAGTAAAAATACGAAGAATCGTGTGGTTGCATAAGAATACACCGGTATTGATTATTGATGCTTATGTGAGAAGTCACTCGGTTTGATTCCATTATTGTCGATTAATAATATGAATTATTATAAGCGATAATGACGTTTTGTTTTATTCAGTATTATTAACGTAATAAAATGTAAACATCTTTTATATAAAATAGAATACTTTATTAAAGTTATTCTATAAATAGAATATATTATATTTTATTACGATAGTGTTGCGATAGTGTTTTGCATAGTGTTTTTGCATAGTATTGCATAAAGTGTTTGCATAGTAAAATGTTTTTATATAAATAGAATATATTATATTTTATTTAAAAGATTTTTCTTTAAATATGGACCGTCAGATTAAAGTAAATCAATCTGGACCGCTCATGGATTAATTACTATGCATTTCATTTTCCTATAAATAGAAGCTCATTCCTTCATTATTTTCTTTACGAATTCATCAAACTACAGAGAGAAATTTATAGAGAAGCTATAGAGAGAAAGTTATAAAAAGAAGAAGAGTATTCTCGCTACTTCACTACTTCTATATTAGGTTTCTTTTACGGTAAGGGGTATTATTCTTTCTTCTTGAAGAGAACTTCATTATTCCATTCATTATTATTCATTGGAATAATAACTCGTAAAAGTGGCATACCCTATACATAACTTTGTATCGTGGCATACCCTATACTTGGTGAAATCCTTATGTTATTCCATTGCTTATTATTACATTGGAATAACTCAGATATGTGGTTTACCCTATACTTGGTGACATTCTTCTATTATTACATTGGAACATCCGTCTGTGTGTTTTACAGGACTCGGTTCCGCTTTTTATTATTCTCGTTGGAACATCCTGTCATGTGTTTACACAGGGACTGGTTCCGCTCTTTATCATTCATTGAATATCCTATATCATGTGTTTTACAGGATCCGGTTCCATCTTTATTATTCTGTTGGAACATCCCGCTTGGTGTGAATTTCACCGACATTCGGTTCCGTTATTATTATTACGTTGGAATAACTTCGCCTATCGCAAGTACCGCATGCATGGTGATTTCTTTTGTTATTCCATTCTTTATTATACCCGGTTGGTTAAAACTTTGACTTCTATACTCCATGAAATTAGTAGAATATCCTTGATATTTGCGTTTCATCCGAAGATCTTTTCATGGAAATATTCTTCCGATCATTATTGAATTTTACTCTCTGAAACAAAGATCATGTTGACAATTTGGACGTTAATAATTCATGGATTAAATAATTCTTGAACTTGTTTTATTGAATTACTATGTCATTGTCATCATCATCCTCATGTTATATTATGTTATCTTTCGCTTACGTGCGTAGATGAACTTAGTATGATTATGACCGAGGATCATTGGTATAATCACGACTTGATATAAATGATGTGACAAAAAGTCCTCGATATTCTGTAATGTTGTGATGGATAGTTTTTGGTATGATTATGACCGGGGTGATTCGGTATAGTCATGACCATTGATAATTTGATGAAAATCCTTGGCCGCAGTAATGTGTGGATGATTAGATGTGGTGGTTTATTATTGTCGAAGTTTAATGATAAAATTGATGAAAACCTTTAAAACCTAAAAGATAGTAGACTTTATTCTCTACTTGACTCTTTTAATGGATTGCTTATTCACTGCAGATTAAACTGGTTGTCTATTGTATTTTATCAGTTTAACACTGTTGAAGGCTAATGATAATTTATTCTGCATTATCTTAGTCATAATATTTCTTACTGGGCTAGTTGAGCTCACCCTTTCTTTCATTGTTCTCTTCAGGAAATGAGAACATAGCTAGGACGAGTCGGGGAACGAAGTAATGGTCCAGAGGATAGCATTAGTAGTCCTCACTATTCTGTGAAATAGTATTATAATAGTTGTAATGAGGACTCCTTTTGAGTTTGTATAATATCTAGTAGACAATATTTGTATTCAAACTCACAGGTTTTATGTCAGTATTGTACCTACGCTTAGGTTAGTAAGTTGTATTTGAATTTATGTATCATGTAAGTGGCGACCCAAGATGGGTGGCGACGATACCTAATTTTGGGGGCGCCACGGTTGGTATAGAGCTTAGGATATGATCCCGGCTAAGATGTGAGATAAGAACTAGGAGGGAGAGGCGGAAATTCTTTCGCTAGTATGACCTACCTAAGTTTATTTGGTATTTAATTGGGTCGGTCGAGTATAGGGATAATATTTGATATATTAATTAACCCTTGTGTTGTGGCGGTGTTTGGAAATGGCGGTGAAAATATTCACAATGGAGTGAATGTGACCGTTGTGACACCTTTAATCACTAATCGAGTTAATGCAAAGGTAGACGAGGAACAAATTAGAGATATCCACGTAGTGAATGAAGAACTAATTGTTGCATTAGAGAGCTAGTTGCAGAGGTAGCGGTGAAAGTGAGGAAGAAGAGGAAGAAGAGGAAGAAGAGGAAACGAGGAGAATTGGTTAGAAGAAATTTATGATCAAAACTTAGAATTACAAAATCGTGTTCGTGAGCTAGAAGAACAAAGTTGAAGAACGGCAAGCGGTCGTCAGTGGAACAAAGGGATACAACAATTCAAAATTGGGTTACCCGATATGTGATGCTCGAACAAAATCACGCTTTGGCGAGGTGTAAGATATTAAAGTTGGAATCGAGAATTTAAAAATCAAGGATCGGTGAAAGAAGAAACAATCGAACGAAGGAGAATAGGCGATGCATGGGTAAAAGTCGCACAACGCGTTGATAGTGTAGAAAAGACGTCCAGATCCAATAAAGCCAAAATAGATGAAATGGACTTTGCTTTTTGAAAGAATTGGGAGAACCCAACATCGAATTGAATTACCCGTGCATAGCGGTCAACCCGAATTCGATATGGATCGGAGAATAATGATTCAAATCATGGATCAGGAATGTGAAGAAGCACTTAAGGATGGAATGTACCCAATAGTAAAGTCAAACTCGATAATTTAAGCGAGAGCGTTTGTCGAGAAACCCGAACGGTTATTACGGGTAAGTTAATTATAAATTAATGCTAAGTCTATACTTTATTCAATACAAGTTCTACCCACTCTTTTATTTCACCTAGTTGTGTTCAACGTTTAAATTTGATTCAAGAAGTTAAACTTTGACTTATTGGTTGAAACTTCGTTAGTAGGAACCTTCGTTACCTCTCCAATCGTTTATTAATCTTGTTGTTTCAAATAAACACTTTCACGTTACTGTCGATATTGTATCTTTGAAAATACTTGCCTTTGAGGTAATTTTCAAAAAATGATTGATTAACTACTCATTATTCTTTTTCGTAAGGTTGTTAGCTTTTATATTTATACCAACCTGTTATACGAATTCAAAGTAACCAAACCCTAAAGTTAATCACTGTTATATCAAGCCATAAGTAAAGAGCCCCGAACCTTTCATTGTTGACTTCCTTGTGTGGAATGCACCGAAGCCAGACTTTCTGTAGGCGACATCGTGAATGAAGATGGCAAGGTTATAGGTATCATTGTGAGGTACTATCTAGGTTAAGGGATAGAAGTCACAGTTGGTATCAATGTGACGTACTATCCAAGTCTTGGATAAGAGTCACAAGATTGAATGATATTTCTATTATTAATAAATTTCGGCGTATTCTTGAAGACTTCTTAGCCTACTTAGAGCGTGAAATCAAATTTTGTATTGACCCCAAAGATAAAACCCATTTCTTAAACCCTCAAATATTTCTTCAACTAAAATGAACAGTTTACGTGGTTTATGATGAAAGTCATAATAAAAGCATTGGAATAATGAAAATCATGGGTATTCGTGGTATTAGTAAGTTTTATGATGAGTTATGTTGGTTAGTATGTAAAAACATGAAAGTTTCTTAGAAATCACAAAGAGTTGAAAATCGATTTTGGTGAAAAACGTAATATGAAATTCAATTGACCATATCTCTTATTATATTTTGAATTTTTGAATGTGGTCAAGTCCTAGAGTTAGATCTACGAGTTACCTAACTAATCCAAGTGGAATTACTGGAAAAGGTGTTGTGGATTTGTGTGGACTGATTTTAGCAAAGGAGGCCAAAGCTGTAAATTTCGAAAATGCTACTGCCCAGAAACTTTAAGGGACTGTTTCGGCCACTTAAATTATGAGAAAAATTCTGGGTTTTTGGGACATGAAAGTATATGGTATAAAGTACCTCCTGTCCAAAAATGAGCTCATTCTCGACTTAAAATGAGGAAGTTATGACTATTTCAATATTTAGGTTTTTCCATTTAAAAAAACGCTATAACCTAGGAGTTCTATAACTCCGATGACCATGAAATTTAAACTAGAAGCTCACGTTAACATGTGTAAGATCCTGCCAAGATTTGGGAATTTTGGAGTTAAACTTGAGGTAGCTAATTTCTTAAGGAATTAATTAGAAATTGATTTTTGAAAAATAGTAAATGAATTTTAAAAATTCGAGAAAATATATTTTCATTATAGGACTATATTATGCTAAATCCCAGAAAAGAAATATTTTTGGGTCTAATTTGGTATTTTCATGAAAATAGTTTAGTTACTGAACATATGAGTTAAATATGTTATGTGAAGTAACAAAGTTGAAAATAGGATTTTATGGCTAGAGAATCCTATATAGAATATATGCATATTTTGATGAGGATTTGATAATTGGTGATGATATTTTATGAGTATGGCATTTTGAATGATTAAATGCATTATATGGTAAAAGCGTAAACAATTGAGATAAATTGTTTATAAATTTAAGAAGTGATTAAAATATTATTATAATATTAATGTTATTAGATTATGAGATTATTAAGTGATTGATAATATGGGGATATTCTTGAATCTGGATAAATTATATTATAAATGTTTAATATTTATCCTTTATCTCATTTGATTGATTCTTTATATCATTATCCTCACGCTTATATTATGTTGAAAGTCATTCGTGGGTGGCTGTAGTGCATAGATGGACTTGGTATGATTATGACTGAGGATTGTTGGTATAATCATAACCATAAATGAATACACAATTATCTTTGGCAGTAGTGCATGGATAATTTGTGGTCGTGATATTAATGAATACACGATTATCTTTGGTCAGTAGTGCATGGATAATTCGTGGTCGTGATACTAATGAATACACAATTATCTTTCGTCAGTAGTGCATGGATAATTTTTGGTCGTGATACTAATGAATACACGATTATCTTTGGTCAGTAGTGCATGGATAATTTGTGGTCGTGATACTAATGAATACACGATTATCTTTGGTAGTAGTGCATGGATAATTTGTGATCGTGATCTTAATGAATACACGATTATCTTTGGTAGTAGTGCATGGATAATTCGTGGTCATGATACTAATGAATATCCTCGGCACGTAGTGCGGGGATGATTCGATGATATGGATTAATTATCGAAATGAGTCTCGTGAATGAAATATTAATTCATGGATGTGGGTAAAAGTCATCTTTGTCAGTAGTGCATTGATAGACTTGGTATGATTATGACCACGGATTATTCGGTATAATCATGGTCAGTAATTGAAAACACGAATATCCTTAGTGATGGTGCATGGATAATTCATGGTTGTGATACTATTGTCGAGTCTCAAGATTATTGGTTTTACAGCTTTATATATCTTTGGCTTGTAGTGCAAAGATGAATTGTTAATAAATATCTTTGGCACGTAGCAAAAGATGAATTATTAATGAATATCTTTGGCGGATTACGAAGATGAATTTAATATTTTAACAATAAAGGTATTCAAGGTATCCTCACCTCTTTATCATACCAGTACGTACCCTAATTTCGAGGGCAAAATTCCATAAGGAGGGAGATTGTGAGACCCCAGATTTTATCAATAAAGATTTAAATTTTGTTGAAATAATTTTTAATATTATGGTGTGAATTTAAGATAATATTATAGTTGTGGGTAGTATTTATAAATTTTGCAAAAGTATGCAAGTGGTTATATTATATTCGATTGGTCTGGAGAATATTAGGTTTAGCGGGGAATATTCGCATAACGGCTCAATCATTGGTGGACCTAATAATGTAATTATTGTCGGATTCGAGAAAACGACAAAAATATTTTATTGAAATAACGGCGGAAGTTTTCACAGTAGTTCTTGTTGAACTACTCGGTAGTAAAAGTACGAGAATACGTGTGGTTGCATAGTAGCATTACCAGATTGATTATTGATGCTTATGTGAGAAGTCACTCGGTTTGATTCCATTATTGTCGATTAATAATATGAATTATTATAGCGATAATGACGTTTTGTTTTATTCAGTATTATTAACGTAATAAAGCGAAACATCTTTTATATAAAATAGAATACTTTATTAAAGTTATTCTATAAATAGAATATATTATATTTTATTATGCATAGTGTTTGCATAGTATTTTTGCATAGTGTTTTGCATAGTATTGCATAGTGTTTGCATAGTAAAATGTTTTTATATAAATAGAATATATTATATTTTATTTAAAAGATTTTTCTTTAAATATGGACCGTCAGATTAAAGTAAATCAATCTGGACCGTTCATTGATTAGTTCTTATGCATTCTATTTTCCTATAAATAGAAGCTCATTCCTTCATTATTTTCTTACGAATTCATTGAAACTCTAGAGAGAGAAATTATAGAGAGAAGCTATAGAGAAAGTTATAGAAAGAAGAAGAGTATTCTCGCTACTTCACTACTTCTATATTCAGTTCTTTTACTAGGTAAGGGTGTTATTCTTCTTCTTGAAGAGAACTTCATTATTCCATTCATTATTATTCATTGGAATAACTTTTGTAAAAGTGGCATACCCTATACATAACTCAGTATACGCATGGCATACCCTATACTTGGTGAAATCCTTATGTTATTCCATTGCTTATTATTACATTGGAATAACTCAGTATATGCTGATTTACCCTATACTTGGTGACATTCTTCTATTATTCATTTGGAACATCCATCTGTGTGTTTTACACCGGACCTGGTTCCGTCTTTTTATTATTCTGTTGGAACATCATGTCTGTGTGTTTTACACCGGAGCTGGTTCCGTCTTTATCATTCTGTTGGAATATCCTATCTCGTGTGTTTTTACCGGATCTGGTTCCATCTTTATTATTCTCGTTGGAACATCCCGCTTGTGTGAATTTCACGACACGTTCCGTTATTATTATTACGTTGGAATAACTCATGCATCTGCAAGTACCGCATGCATGGTGATTTCTTTTGTTATTCCATTCTTTATTATACCCAGTTGGTTAAAACTTTGACTTCTATACTCCATGAAATTAGTAGAATATCCTTGATATTTGCGTTTCATCCAAAGATCTCTTTCATGGAAATATTCTTCCGATCATTATTGAATTTTACTCTCGTAAACAAAGATCATGTTGACAATTTGACGTTAATAATTCATGGATTAAATAATTCTTGAACTTGTTTTATTGAATTACTATGTCATTGTCATCATCCTCATGTTATATTATGTTATCTTTGGCTTTACAAGCATAGATGAACTTAGTATGATTATGACCGAGGATCATTCGGTATAATCATAACTTGATATAAATGATGTGACAAAAGTCCTCAAGTGGCTGTAATGCGTTGATGGATAGTTTTTGTATGATTATGACGGGGGTGATTCGGTAGATAGTCATGACCATTGATAATTTGATGAAAATCCTTGACCGTGGTACGTGGATGATTAGATGTGGTGGTTTATTATTAAGTTGAGTCTCAAATGATAAAAATTGATGAAAACCTTTTAAAACCTAAAAGATAGTAGACTTTATTCTCTACTTGACTCTTTTAATGGATTGCTTATTCCATCATGCAGCTTAAAGCTGGTTGTCTATTGTATTTTATCGGTTTAACACTGTTGAAGGCTAATGATAATTTATTCGCATTATCTTAGTCGTAATATTTCTTCTTGGGCTAGTTGAGCTCACCTTTTCTTTCACTATTCTCTTCGTGAAATGAGAACATATTTGGGACGAGTCGGGAAGCGAAGTAATGGTCCGAGAGGATAGCATTAGTAGTCCTCACTATTACGTGAAATAGTGTGATAATAGTTGTAATGAGGACTCCTTTTGAGTTTGTATAATATCTAGTAGACAATATTTGTATTCAAACTCACGCTTTATGTCGTATTGTACACTACGCTTAGGTTAGTAAGTTGTATTTGAATTTATGTACCATGTAAGTGGCGACCCAAGATGGGTGACGATACCTAATTTTGGGGCGTCACATTTTATAAGTAATAGTATTTTTTATTCTAAATAAGTTGCAATTGATTAAATTTATATTAATTTTAAATTTAAAAATATCACATACTTATTTCAAAAAAATTAATAAATTAATAGCGATTTTATAATTAAAAGCAAGATGTTGTAGTATATTACATTTATCATGAGCCCTAACGCATAAATGCAATACGGATGTCAAATAGTTATAACGGTCAAAATATGCTTTCTGTTGAAACTTTAAAATTTTCAAATTTTATTATTTAAGGAATCAATAACGAAGTTGTTGGGTACATAGTGAAAAAATTGAATCCCTATTCTGCATAATAACCAAACGACGCTGCAGAGTAAGAATAGAAATAATAAAACTATTGTGAATGCTCCTAAGATTCCCTCCAAGCTAACTAGTTGTGCAACGTACCAGAATTTACTACAAGCTAACTAGTGTTGGTGCAAATCCAAGCCCAACCTTGGGTTAGGCCCGACCAAGCCGATTAAGACCCAGCTCAACTTGGTACTAAAGGTTTCTGTTGATCTGTTCATCTCCGCCCTAACCCTTATCAAATGGGTTGGGCTAGGTTTTCATCATTTAAATCTCTTGAACAGGCTAAAGTCTCCTTTAAGAATCAATTCTCTTATACTTTTTTTTAAAAAAAGTAGGATGTAAAATTTTCCAGCTTAGCCTGACTCTAGCCTTATGGCCAAGAGACTGGGTAAACATTAGATCCAAGATATGTACCGGTTGGAATTGGCCTGCCTCATCTGACCTGATTTCATACCTACAAGTCTACAACTTTTATGGCATCCGCTTTGCCTTTTAGGATGAAAATTTAAGGGAAATTTACACTTCCTAGTGTATTTTTAAAAAAAATTACAACAAAAATGCATCTAAGAAATATTTACAGAATTAATACATTTTAAATATTTTATTTACAAAATTAGTGCATTCTGTATATGGTGCAGTTGGTAGCCAAACATTCATACAAAGACAACCATTTTAGTTTTTGTGGGTAACCAAATAGTCATAAAAAAATTTCAGAACAGTTACTAAGTGTTACATGTATTTATTTTTTTATTTTGTTAAACCATGATGGAATCAAAGAGTAGTGTGGTTTTCCTCTTATTTCATGTAAGAAGAAAAAAATGTCAAATATTATTCAATATTGTGCAACACAATCTCGGTTATCTTACATCAGGTACAGTTGGTAACCAAACATTTATACAAAGGTAACTATTTTAGTTTTTGTGGTTAACCAAATAATTATAAAAAAAATTCAGCCTCGGTCTAATGAAGAGTCGTCGAGAGGATAGTGAAGTCAGGAGGCCATCTCGTCTTCCTACACAAATAATTGATGGTTTGCAGTCGTTTCTTCTTCCGATCGGAGCTCTCTTTGCTCGACAGAAGTTCTACCGACGACGAGATGAATTTTTTTGAGAGATCTTTGGTTTTAAATATGCGTAACAACTTCGTCATTCTGTCATAATAGCTTCATAATTTCTGCTTCAGCCCTAAGCATCCACTAATTTTGCTTATAGCTTATCAAATCTATGTCGCTACTGCTCAAGATTCAATAACTTACCTACTCATCATTTTCTCAATGTGGTTTCTAGTAGTTTCCTTTTTGTTCGTCCCTTTCCTTTTTAATCCATCAGGATTTGAGTGGCAGAAGATAGTGGAAGATTTTGATGATTGGTCAAAATGGATAAGTAACTGTGGGGGTATTGGTGTTACTGTTCTAGCAGTCAAGAGTTGAGAATCCTGATGGGAGGAGGAACAGGAGCTCTTGCAATCTACTGGGTTTATTGGACGGTTGACGGAAATTGTACTTTTTCTTCGCCGTTCTAATTGTGAAGCTGTTAGAATATTAGGCGGAAATTAACAATTAAACAATACTTACATATGAATCGATAAGTATCCATGAAGCAGAAGTGGTTGAAACGAATGCCAAATCTACAAGCGATATCACGAACACAACTACTACGATCCTTCTTACTTCTCGTCAATATATAAAGTTACAAGCAATTAATGCGAACGAACTATTTAAGTGTTCACACCAAGTACACCCAAGCCTATTGATGGAAGCTTGGAAATACTAGATAGAGTATTTAGAGAGAAATTGTATTAGCCCTACACACAGTAAGCTTCAGTATTTAACGTAAAATCAATACGTAAGGGATAAGCCTACAACTGACTAAATCAGGAGAGTTATCTCATATAGAGTCCTAACCATATCACGTATTATTTAAAATACTTCCAAGTGATATGAGACTCTTCCAATCCTTATTGGGTTATCCAATACTCATACCCAAGTGGATGTTCATGATCCACGGGTTCGACCCAGTTCAATTACTAACATCTCCCACTCAGACAGTTGGGTTATAAAGGTACTTACTCATCTCAAATCAATAATCTCTAGATTTCCTCGTACAAGTGCCTTGGAGTGCGACTGACGAGAAATAAATGATATCAAGGGCGAGAGCTCACATATTATGTCTCCATCATAACTAATATGAAGCATCTCAAAAAAAAAAAACTCGTCATGTCCTAGACCAGTCGATCACATTCTGTTGAGTATTTCGAATCCCTCATTAATTACATTTCAGAAATTCACTCAAACCCATTTGCCTTGGTATTCTAACCTTTAAAAAACATTTACATATAGTATAATACATAAAGTTTAAAATAGTTGCGCGCGCATAGCATAACCAACGGCTGAATGTGATGCCAGACAAGTGTCTTCCCTAAACTCTCATGTCAATCTTCATTAACTTTGCTGCTTTCCCAGACAAGTACCCATGGAACCTCAAGATGTGAACTTAGGAATACAAACTAGATTACAAAGTCTTTGTTTCATGACATAGGTTCAAGTTACTAAGGACAATAAATTAATGTACAGGGCTCACACAGTGATTGGATAGGGATCAACCACAACACTCTTCTGTATGTCGCTTCTTTTGCACACGAGGTATAATTCTCATGTTACGGTGGAGTGCCAAAAAAAAATGTCGCTCTAGCTAAAATAACACCGTACGGACAGTAGTTAATCGCTCTCTACCGTTTAACCTTAGAAAACATCCCTAGGTACTTCAAATAGTATCTAGTACGAATCTAATGTCCGACAACCCAAAATAAGGCTACACCTCTTACAAGTGTTCGGTATGTAATGATACCTCTTCTTGGACCCAGCCAAGGCGATTAAATCATAGTGTCTCAAAAAATGGTGCCCAACCATTTAGACCACCATAATATAGTTTTATCTCGCTCGCTATTACAAGTGCCGAGGCAGGTTATCCGTGTGAGTAGATCAACCTTTTTTCCTTGTGACATTTTATATGTGTGGTTATATATATTCAACAAGTTAAAACATAGAACTGAATAGAAATCAACATTATGTAATAACATTTATTGCATAAAATATAGTAAACAATATCCAAAAGATGTCCATTATCAAACATAAAACATATCAAGGCCTACGAAGTCCCAAGCTCTTAACATGAGCTCGAAAACATCCCTAGGAATGGGCTTAGTCAAGGGATCAGCAACCATGTCGCTCGTAGAGATATGTTTGAGGACCACCTTCTTTTGTGCCACAATATACCTAATGTAATGAAATTTAGTCTCAATATGCTTGACCTTTCCATGGTACTTGGGATCCTTAACGTAAGACAAAGCAGCCGTATTGTCACAATGAATAGTGACAGGGTCACTCGAATGCGATCCAATATGCAGGCGCTTAAAGAATCTCCATAACCATACTGCTTCTTGTACTGCAAAGCAACATGCAATGTATTCTGACTCCATAGTGGATAAAGCAACACATGGTTGTTTCTTGCTCAACCAACTAATGGTTCCACCACAAAGTAAGAAGTTATACCCAGTGGTAGACTTGCGCTCATCCAAGTCGCTAGCCCAATCTGCGTCGATGTACCCCTATAAGCGTAGCTCACCACCTTGGTAACACAACATATAGTCCATGGTGCCTCTCAAGTATCGAAGTATCCTCTTAACTGCCACTCAATGAGCAAATCCAGGATTGCTTTGAAACCGACTAACCATCCCCACTGCAAAACTTATATCGGGACGTGTACACATCATTGCATACATTAACTTACCAACTGCACTAGCATAAGGAACACAAGCCATCTGCTCTTTTTCTTGATCAGTCTTAGGGCAAAGATCCTGGCTTAGTTTATGACCCTTCTCAATGGGAGTGTCAACTGGTTTAGAATTATGCATACGAAAATGCTCTAAAATAGATTTTATATAAGTCTCTTGACTTAAACCCAAAAATATTTTAGAGCGATCCCTATAGATCTTAATTCCGAGTACAAATTCTGCTTCACCCATGTCTTTCATCTCAAAATTAGATGATAACCACTTTTTAGTGGCGACAATCAATCCCATATCATTTCCAGCTATCAAGATGTCATCAACATACAAACACAAGATCATAAAGCTTTTGTCAACCCGTTTAACATACACACAATGATCTTCCTCAATCATCATAAACCCATCAGCAATGATGGCTCGATGAAATCGAAAATACCATTGTCTAGATGATTGCTTTAAGCTATAAATGGAACGTTTGAGCTTGCACACTTTGCGTTCTTGTCCCTTAACTTCAAAGTCAATTGGTTGATTCATATAAATCTCCTCATCTAGTTCTCCATATAGAAATGTAGTTTTAACGTCCATCTGATAAAGCTCTAAATCTAAACGTGCGACAATAGCTAGAATAAGGCGAATAGAGCCAATTCTCACAACGGGTGAAAATGTCTCATCATAGTCCACACCTTCCTTTTGGGTGAACCCTTTCGCCACAAGACGAGCCTTATACTTGTCGATTGATCCAACCGTCTTTCATTTAATTTTGAAAACCCATTTGTTTCCAATGGCCTTACGATCAGGCGGTAGATCAACCAACTCCCAAATGTGGTTCTTTCCATAGAACCAATTTCATCCTTCATAACATCTATCCTTTCATTACGAGAAGGTACGAGAAGGTAAAGTGAGAGCTCCCTTATATGTAGCAAGCTCATTATCATCTTTTAGAGCACACATAAGGGCCTCCCCTTCAAGCATAAGAAGGGATTCCTCTTCAATTTCAAAAAAATTTTGAGGTACTTTTGCACGTTTACTACGATGTAGCTCAAGATTTTGTGAATCAGGTGGTGCCCCGTTAGGTGGTAGATCATTCCCACCATCCTTAGCGACAAAATGATGAGAATTAAATTCCCTTCCTTTGCTAAGGGATAGTGAAACGTCTCCCACTGATTCGGCCAATTCATATAGCTCAAAATCCTTTCTTGTGTCACCCCTGCTTAAAAACTCATTCTCTATGAATTCCACATCTCGTGATTCAATCTCAGTCATTACTCCATCAGGTTTTTTGCATATCATCACATAACCCTTCGAGTGTTCAGGATACCTTATAAAGATACCCTTCCTTCCTCTAGAGTATAGCTTCCCAAGTTGTTGGGAAGGAATGCGCACATATCCTGCCGACCCCCATGGTCTTAAATGATCAAGGGTTGGTTTTCTGCCTTCCCAAGACTCATATGGTGTAGAAGTAACTGACTTACTAGGCACGCGATTAAGGATGTAGGCAGCAGTCATTAGTGCATCTCCCCAAAAATTAATTGGAAGATCAGCTTGCACCATCATCGTCCTAACCATCTCTAATAGTGTACGGTTCCTTCTTTTTGCAACACCATTTTGTTGCGAAGTGCCAAGAATCGTTAGCTGTAAGACCCCGAATTTTATGAAATGAAAGTATTTAATTTTCTTATAATTATTATTCTATTTAATAAATGGTTTAATTGATAAAAGGTTAAAGTTAAGGGTGCTATGTGAAAATTTTTGCAAAGTAAGCAAGTTGATATAAAATATTCGTTGTGTCGGGGAATATTCGTTTGGTCGGGAAATATTCTTTTTGTCAGGAAATATTCATTCGACGACACAATCATTAGTGGACCCCACAATGGAAGTATTGTCGTAGTTAGAAAACTACAGAAATATCTTTTATAAAAATAACGGTGAAAGTTTTACCGTTAAACTATTGAAATACCCAGTGGTAAAAGTACAGTAATACACATGATTGCATAGTAGCACATGATATTGATTATTGATGCTTACGTGAGAAGTCACTCAGTTATACTCAATTATTGCTACAGTAATTGTTGCATAGTATCTCATGTTATTTGATTCAATTATTGTCACAGTATCATCTATATAATATTTATATTATTAAATCAATAATTGAGACAACAAAGTTATTCATATTATTATTTGCAATATTGACGATGTCTAGAAAGTTCTGTCGAGGATAGGTTTGGTCACCTAATTGCGCGCCAATAGGGAGAAATCCTTATCGGAAAGCCCCCTCTTTCATGGGAATGATCTAGTTATTAAATATTGTGAGTTATAATATTAATGATGAATAATTGTTGAAGTATTAAGAATGTGTTTATTTAAAATAAGTGAATTACAAAAGTTAGATGGAAATAATGTAAACTTGGAAAACTTTAGGGGTACTAAAGTGTAATAAGATAAATCAATATGGACCGTCGGTGGTGGTTTTAAAAATAATCAATTTGAACCGTCGGTGGTGGTTTTAAAAGTAAATCAATTTAGACCGTCGGTTGTGGTTTTAATTTTAATCAATCTGGTTCGTCCGTTCTAATAGTAAATCAATCTGAACCGTTCATGAATTAGTTACTATTTAGTCCATTCTCCTATAAATAGAAGCTTAATTCTTCTTTCATTCTCACCAATTCACTGAGATTCACAAAAGAAGCTATAGAGAGAGAAACTATAGAGAGCAAGAAGAAGAGTATTCTGTTACTTCACTATTGCAGTATCCAGCTTTCTACTAAAGTAAGGGATATTATTTGTTGTATTCGTAAGGGATGTTATTTTTGTTTGATAAGTGGTATTATTTCTTTCGTATTCATAAGGAATATAATTTTTCATATTCATCCTTTAATATGTCGGAATAACCTTTTTACGCGGATTACGTACCGTATGACAGGGGAAAATCCAATTGCAGTTTAGTATGTTATTTCTTTTCATATTCTTAAATCTAAACTTACTATGGTAAGTATTGCTTCGATAATCCTTGAAATTAGTGGAATATCCTTGAGTTTTGTGCTTCATCCAGTATCGTTTTATTGGAATATTGATCTGAACTTTCTTATTAAATATCAATATTTTCACCCGGGATACTATTCACGGGCTACTATTCACCCAGTTACTATTCACTCGGATATTATTCACTCGGGTATTCGGGGCACTTTTCGTGCTGGAGTACTATTCACGAGTTACTATTCACAGGCTACTATTCACCCGATTACTATTCACTCTAGTATTATTCACTCAGGTATTCGGGGCACTTTTCATGCCGGAGTACTATTCACAAATTACTATTCATGGGTTACTATTCACCCAATTACTATTCACTATAGTATTATTCACTCGGGTATTCTGTGCACTTTTCATGCCGGAGTACTATTTACGAATTACTATTCACGGGTTACTATTCACTCTAGTATTATTCACTCGGGTATTCGAGGCACTTTTCATGCCAGGGTACTATTCCCAGGGTACTATTCCCGAAGTACTATTCACAGGATACTATTTACGGGGTATTATTCACCAAAAAATTTATTTCTTTTCTGTCCAAATTATTTTTGATACATGGATATTATTCTTGAATTTTACCCCATAAAGCAGTATCATGTTGACAATTTGGATATTTTTAAACTCAGGATAAATTTTTTAAATTATCCTTGATTTCGTTTGATTAATGGTTATATCATTGTCATCATCCTCATGCTTATATTGTGATGAAAGTCATCTTTGGCTTACGTGCATAGATGGACTGTTGATTGGTATGATTATGACCAGGTATCATTCGGTATAATCATGACCTGTAATATTACAAATGATGTGATAAAAATCCTCATTGGCCTGTAGTGCATTGATGGATAGTTGTTGGTATGATTATGACCAGGGATTATTCGGTATAATCATGACCATTGATTATGATTGCAAATTACTATAAAATCAAATAACAACTAAAATAAGAATAATAACGAAATAAATCAAATCTGGAAATATTGGGATCCTAACTTCATTTAATAATTCATCTAATTACCACTATCACACAAGATCGTTCACATATCACAAGAAAGTAGCCAAGAGCACTAATATAGACATAACCATTTTTCAATGCATTATGACCTACTTACACAACATCCACATGCAATAGACACCATGTAATCATCAATATAACCAAAATCACTATATGTCCATGTGAAATTGCAACCATATTGAATTTAAGCACAAGCCCTTATTTAACTCATACAGTGAAACAGTATATTTCTATCTGATTCACGAAATACAAAGCTACGCAAAATAGCCCATATACGCATGCTATCATGATTACAATCCATACCCGTATGTTATTTTTAAATTCAATACAAGTAACTAAAATGAATGGTGATCAATCATTCATGCATGCAAATCAACCATGATAGAAATTCCTTATGATATGTAAAATAGTCCAGCAATCAAGCATGCAATTAAACTACATATTAAAATCCGTTAGAATCCCATAATGGAGTTTAGTACATGACTGAACCAAAAGCCATCATGGGATCAAAGATAAACATGGATAATAAACAAACAATTAAAAGATAAATGATAGAATCGATCAAACCCAATTGACTGATTACAATCCAATAGTAACGTTTAAATCCTCATTAAAATCCAGCAAAAGAACAGTTGTTTATCCACAATGATTGAAAATCTAATGAGGAAGTAGAAAATATGAAGTTTAGGCTTAGTTCTACGTTGGAAATCTCTCAAAGTGTAAAACCCTAGTTCTAATATGAAAAACACGTAAAAACTACTCAATCCTACGTCTGGCACCAACCAGAATTGTTTTAATTAATTACAACTCTTCCAAATTAAAAATTAAAATAAAAGCCACTCGTGACTTTTGATGATGCATGCGGCAGCGGCGCCTCCTCCTCAGATTCTCGGCGCAATGCGAGTGTAAATTAAATTCTGCAGTGAGAGTGATCATCATGGCAGTAAGCGTAATCTAATCGCATGCGGCTTCCTGAAGATGTTGATTTCGTTTCTCTTGCCGCTTCTACTTATGTCTGCCGCCGCTTCATTCTTTTCATCTTCGCTTCTAGTTCAATTGTCCACCAATGCGTGGTTTCTTTGCTCCACTCGATCCTTACGCCATGCATCCATTAGCCTCATGCCATCTAACATCACCAAATTATGCTATATCCTACACTTTTACACCAAAGGAGTTCTTAGTACATGCGATGCAAAATAACATGAAATGCAACTAAAAACACACTAAAATGTACTTGAGATGGGCATAGTTCGCGTGAATTGATATCAAATAAGTAGGTGTAAAACTCACTTATCAAATACCCCCAAACATGAACTATTGCTTGCCCTGAAGCAATGCATACAACCTAAAACACTGAAAATGCAACTACATGCTATGCTACTAAATCATGATGTAAACAAATCTCACATTGTTCCAGCCATAACTGAAATTCAGTCCAAAATGCCTCAGCGAATTATCCAGATTCAAGAATACAAATTCAAACCAAACTATAGGCATAATATCATACACTCAGATAATTCAGAAATGCTATAGAGATGCCGTGTGTGTGTGTTGTGTTCACCAAAACTTGATTTAAGCAAAGAATACACATGCTAAACTGCTCAAAACAGAAAGTGATAGTCTAAATCAAGACTCATGTATACTTATGCAACAAAGACTGTTCCAACATATCAAAACAAACTAAGGTTCAACAATGGGCTTAACTGCTTTATTGCTACTTACGAGGGTGATTTTTGCTCTTTTTCGTGGTGTTTATTGCTATTTTTTTTTTTTCTTTTTTTCTTTTTTTCACATGACTATGCAATGCCTCATTCCATTAGGCAACATTGCTACCCCTTAGCGAGCTTTCAACCAATGACTCCCTGCACCATGAAAGACCTTAGGCGCTTGGGTGTTAAGACACCTACCAAGCGTATTTTACTCAAGTAGCCAGGGCCCCGAAATAAGACTAGCCACATTATTGCTATTTGTTTTTTTTTATTTTTTATACATAGCATACCCATGTTTTCCCAAAATTTGAATATCAATGTTTTGCACAGTCTAAATCCATGTTCTACATATTTCTCTTTTTAAAACCACATTTTCTATTAAGCAATGCAACACATCATTCTTATACCTACAAGTAATTGTGAACACGTCTGTGCAAACCGAAAGCATCTAAACAGCAACATGAATTTCATTGTGTAAAACATTATAACTAGGTTCATGTTATCCAAAATACTCAAAAATCCTTCAAAGGTCACTATCATCATCGGCTAGACAAAATTTCCATAAAGCTAGAACTGTGAGACATGCACTAAAAATATACTAACACAAGTAATAATGACTAAAGACTAAAAAATTTTCAACAAATTTTATCTAACACATAAACATGCGCACTTTTAAACTAAACATGAAACTTTAAACTAAACATGCAGATACTATATGCAACTATACTACTACCCCAATAGCCCCAAACTTATAATATTCAATATCCCAGTGAATGAAGGTAAAGGGTTAAAGAAAACTCCCCTAATGCTTAGCTGCACCACCCTCCTCAGGTGGTGAATCCGGTGGTGGATATGGCACTACCGTCTCCGAATCGAGGCCACTTTAAAGCATCATTCCTCGCAGCAAGTTAAACGCCTCGCAAGTGACCTCACAACCCCGTTGCAAACGCCGCAAAGTTATCAGACATAGTGTCGTCGACCTTGCGCCCAACCTTCTGGAGATGCCGATCGCCGTGAACAAATGGTAGCTTGGGTTGATGGGCCTACTTCATCTGTCCCAGATGGCTGCTGTGGTGGCTCTGGGAATGTGGGCTGAATGATAAAACCTAATCCTCTCGGATGCGGTTCACCACCCGTCCAATCCTTGAACTTGGAAATAGTTGCATGAGTGATGTCTTGGCTCGGGTTCTGCATCTGCTCGTTATTGCACTGGACTCCTTGTTGGGTACAAAGCATGGCTGCCACAGATGCATGTGGAATACTCCTAGTAGTGCTCCCCTGTAAATAACACAGCATGTTTTGATGAATTAGGTGGCCTACGTCAATGTACTTGCCTTTGATGATGCCCCACAAAATGATAGTCCGCTCAGTGGTTATTTCATGCTGGTGAGATGACGAAACTAACTTGGCACAGATAAACAGATTCCATGCTTTGGCATATCGATTCAAGGCGGACGCTGGAAAAGATTTTTGCTCAATCGTCCCTGCCATATAATTCCATTTGGTGCCCGGAATGCACAATTCAGCAATCACTAATTCCAGATCCGTTTCTAAATGCGCACCTTCTACCCAATTAGCAGACCCGGTCGGTGGTGCGTCATTTATTCTGAAGACTGCTCTGATCGCCGGAGGTCGAAAATCCACTTGTACTCCTCGAACCAGTGTTATCCCTCCCTTTATGTCCTTAGCATTCGCGTAGAACTCTCGAACAACCCCCATGGGAATAGGCATAGGAGTTGCAGCCAAGCCAAGCCAGCCTCTTTCTCGTATCATATTCCATAGTTGATCGTCTTGTTTCTCAGGCTTAAATCCTCGTTCCTTTAAAAACGATTTAGCCACGATTCGATAATATTCCATTTGTGCCTCCAAACTAATAAATTTCGTGTGGTCCACGACATCCTCTTCTTGGTTACTGGAGGAAGATGTCGATGATGAAGAGATGGAGATGGAGCGTGCTATCTTTGGACCCATTTACATATGATAGAGAGAATGCAGATGATTTGCTTGATAATGAATAAGAGCTGCTGATGAGAGTACCCCCAAACTCGTTGCTGCACAACCCAATCAGAAACCCTAGATTTATATTGCAGCTATGAAACATGGGTGTAATTATGGGGTGAAGTACTGCAGCGACAATCACTTAATGGAGAGGATAGTTAGGGCTTCAAGTTGTAACTGATGAGAGATGAGGAGTCGTGTGTGTTGAGGAGATCAGGAGAATACGCCTCTGTGTTATGTCAAGTGAGAGTCCAAATAAGCCACAACATGTTTTTAAACTTAAAAATTTTCACTGTCTGGTGCCGCGCGCGGCCGCACGATTTTTGAATGAGCAAGGGGCTCAGGCGCGCGATTATTGAGCGTTGAGGTGCTTGGTTGGACCGCTTAGGCGGATGAAACAAATTGGGCTACTAACTTTGGGGCGAGGCCGCGAGGCATTGCACTGTACATGTGGCGCAAGCGCGTGAGTGGCTTGCTCTACACAACATTTCTTCCAGGCGCGGGCGCACGATTTCTTAAACCTATTCATGCGCGGCCGCGCGATGCAGATTCCTGCACTTTCAGTTTCCATTCTTCCTACAACAAGACAGTAATGTTGTCACTCTAGTACACCTACATAAGCACAAATCTCTCATGTTAAAGTGTGAAATACTGAACAAGCATAAATTACCACATAAATGCTATACTAACATCAAACGCTGCCCAATGCAAATTTAGCTACACACTCACTTATGAAAAACATACGATCTATCAAAAATGAAATAAAGATGAACTAACTAAGCAACCTACTGAATAAATAAAAAGAATATAGAGATAGAAGTAATGGGTTGCCTCCCATCAAACGCTAAGTTATAGTCAATTAGCTTGACTGTCTCTGAATCTCATGTCGAAGAAAGAATTGAGGTGACTTTCTATCTGTCCACCTCACCACCAAAGTAATGCTTCAATCATTGTCCATTCAACTTAAAAGGTTGATTCGAGAACTTATCAAATACTTCAATTGCACCATGTGGAAAGACAGTCTTCACTGTAAATGGCCCTGACCATCTCGATTTCAGCTTTCTGGGAAAAAGTTTAAGTCTGGAGTTATAAAGCAAAACCCATTGTCCCGGTTCAAATGTTCTCTCTCTGATCTTTCGCTCATGCCATTTCTTCACCTTCTCCATGTAAAGCTTTAAATTCTCATATGCTTGTAATCTGAATTCCTCCAACTCATTCAGTTGGAGTAGGCGTTTCTCCCCGGCAGCTTTCGTCAATGGCTCGACAGGTGTTCTGAATTTTCTAAATTGTGAAGTGGTATCCAGATATTGCACAAGTTCATTAAGTTCCTCGTCCTCCAACTCTGAATTTTCAGCAATGATACTTCTCAAAGGTTCATAATCCACTAAACTCTGTACTTCATCATTTAGAACCCGATCCACCAAATTAACCCGGAAGCATTCGTCTTTATCTGTTGGGAACTTCATGGCTTTGAAGACATTAAAGGTGACCTCTTGATCATGAACACACATAGTGAGTTCCCCCTTCTGCACATCTATCAAAGTCCTTCCTGTGGCTAAGAATGGTCTCCCCAGTATGATTGGTATACTTTTATCTTCCTCGTAATCCAAAATGATGAAGTCAGCCGAAAAGATAAATTTGTCTACTTTCACCAATACATCTTTAACAATTCCCCGTGGATATGTGATGGATCTGTCAGCTAACTGCAAAGAAATATTTATCGGCCTTAGAGCCGGCAATCCCAACTGGTTGAATACTGACAAGCACATCAAATTGATGCTTTCCCCAAGATCACATAAACACTTACTGAAACTCAGCTTCCCGATCGTGCATGGAATTATAAAACTGCCCGGATCCTTGACTTTGAGGTAATTTTCTTTGAAGCACCTTTGATCGCATTTGCATTCCTCTGTCAAGGCCACCGTCTCAAACTCGTCTAATCTCCTCTTCCTTGACAATATACCTTTCATGAACTTTGCATAACTTGGCATCTGTTCCAATGCCTCAGCGAAAGGTATGTTGATCTGCAGCTTTTTAAAGACCTCTAGAAACTTGCTGAATTACTTATCTTCCCTCTGCTTATTCAATCTCTGCGGATACGAAACTGGAGGGTGAACTGGTGGTACTAAACTCATAGGCTTCTCAACTGAACCTGCTTTATCTTTCTCTTCATGCTGTACCTCAGAATTTTCCAGATTTTCTTTCTCATCACCAATTGTATTCGCCTTGCTGACTGCGCGACCTCCTCGAGATAACAAAGTGCGCGGGCGTATGCGACTCTCGATTCGCAATGTTTTTCCCAGACCTCAATGTGATCGCTTGACAATATTCCTTCCCGTCTCTTCGTGGATTTGCTTCTGTATTACTTGGCAATGAACCCTGGGGTTTGTTGTTAAGCATGCTCGCCATTTTCCCCATCTAAGTTTCTAGATTTTTAATAGCCACTGCTTGGCTTTTGATCATAACCTCCGTGTTTGCCATGTACTTCAACATCATCTCCTCCATTTCTGATTTCTTTTCTTGCTGAGGTGCAGATGGAGTATGATGTTGTTGTTGAGAAAATCCCAGTGGAAACGGTGGTTTTGGTGTAAACTATTGCTGCGCTGGCTAAGACTGAAATTATTGATTCCGCTGAAATTGATTCTGCTGATTCACTTGGTTATTAGACCAACTGAAGTTTGGATGATTCCGGTTGTTGGGATTGTATGTGTTTTGAAACTGTCCTTGGTCTTTCCTGTAATTGCTCACATACTGTATCGACTCCGAGCTGATAGCACATTGATCTGTCGAGTGCGACCCCGCACAAATCTCACATACGAAGGCAACTATTTTCACTTTGCTCTCTGCTAATGTATCTATTTTCTTTGCCATAGCTTCCATCTGTGCCGACAACTGCGTAATAGCATCCACTTCCAATAAACCTGCAACTTTGGGCTGTGGCATCCTAGATGTAGGATTTTGAAAGTCATTTGCTGCCACAGTCTCGATAAGGTTATAGGCCTCTTCATAACTCTTTGCCTATAATGCCCCTCCTGCAGTTGCATCTACAATAGGTCTCGACTGCCATCCCAATTCGTTGTAAAACGTGTTGATCACCATCCAATCTGGCATACCGTGATGTGGACACTTCCTTAGCATCTCTTTATATCTTTCCCATGCTTCATATAAGGACTCACCCTGTTGTTGCTCAAACTGAGAGATTGCTGTCCTCATCTTCGCAGTCTTAGCCATTGGGAAAAACTTGGCTAAGAACTTCTATGCTAAGTCCTCCCATGTAGTTATTGACCCTGATGGCAAAGAATGCAGCCAACTTCTCGCCTTATCCCTCAATGAGAATGGGAATGACCTAAGTCCGATAGCAAGCATCCTCCTCATCACACCGTTGTATCTGAATGTATCACAAATCTCAATAAAACTCAACAGGTGTTCATTCGGATCATCCGTAGCAGCACCCCCAAACTGTATCGAATTCTGTACCATCTAAATAGTGTCTGGTTTAATCTCGAAAGTATTTGCTACTATCGCCCGGTCTTCTGACTATGCTAGACTGAAGTCCATTAATATTCAGCATGGCATAGTCCCTTAGAGCCCGGTGCTCTTCTCTTTGCTCGATTATTTGTTCTTATGCCATACTAGATATAGTACCCTCTAACTGTGCTTATAAATTTCTCCGCACACTCGCTTTCCAACCTCTTCCGTTAATATTACCCTGTGCTGGTGTCAATTCAGAATTCGATGATCACGCGTGCATAAAAATCTACAAGTACCTGAAACCAAAAACAAAAGCAAAAAAAATAATAGAAATGAGATAGAATTAGATCTGTCTAAGTCATACAATATAGCTTAAAACTGATGATAATTATTTAAATTTAAGCGCCTTTCCCCGGCAACGGGGCCAAACACTTTCTGCTTCTTTTTTAGTTCTAACAAAAGAGCTCTAACTCATGCAAGTATACATGTGTCAACAAGCAATACAGAGTAAGTCGAGTATTGATCCACGGAGAAAGTTGCTAAATCAAATTATTATGCATCAACTCTATCACTATTTTTGTATGCTTAAACCAATAATTATGATTATGATTGCAAATTACTATAAAATCAAATAACAACTAAAATAAGAATAATAACAAAATAAATCAAATCTGGAAATAATGAGATCCTAACTTCATTTAATAATTCATCTAATTACCACCATCACGCAAGATCGTTCACATATCACAGGAAAGTAGCCAAGAGCACTAATGTAGACATAACCATTTTTCAATGTATTATGACCTACTTACACAACATCCACATGCAATAGACACCATGTAATCATCAATATAACCAAAATCACTATATTTCTATGTGAAATTGCGACCATATTGAATTTAAGCACAAGCCCTTATTTAACTCATACGGTGAAACAGTATATTTCTATCTGATTCACGAAATACAAAGCTATGCAAAATAGCCCATATATGCATGCTATCAAGATTACAATCCATACCCGCATGTTATTTTTCAATTCCATACAAGTAACTAAAACTAATGGTGATCAATCATTCATGCATGCAAATCAACCATGATAGAAATTCCTTATGATATGTAAAATAGTCCAGCAATCAAGCATGCAATTAAACTACATATTAAAATCCGTTAGAATCCCATAATGGAGTTTAGTTCATGACTGAACCAAAAGCCATTATGGGATCAAAGCAAAATATGGATAATAAAAAAATAATTGAAAGAGAAAGGATAGAATCGATCAAACCCAATTGATGATTACAATCTAATAGTAACATTCAAATCCTCATTAAAATCCAGCAAAAGAACAGTTGTTTATCCACAATGATTGAAAATCCAAAGAAGAAGTAGAAAATATGAAGTTTAGGCTTTGTTCTATGTTGGAAATCTCTCAAAGTGTAAAACCCTAGTTCCAATATGAAAAACACGTAAAATGTACTCAATCCTATGCTTGGCACCAACCAGAATTGTTCTAATTAATTACAACTCTTCCAAATTAAAAATTAAATAAAACAAATCATCAGCGACCTCACGATGTAAGCGACGCAGGCGGCAAGGCTCTCTTTTGTATTCCTCGCACGGGCGCACGAATGTAAAATCTGGTCTAGCCGAGTGATCGCGCATGAAGCGTGTAAGTTTAATCATCCGTAGATCGCCACGGCTCGCAGATGTTGATTCTTGTTCTGCTGTTGCTTCTGCTTTGTCCTGCTGCTCATTCTTTTCATGCTGTTCTAGTTCAATTGTCCGCCAATGCGTGGTTTCTTTGCTCCACTCGATCCTCACGCCATGCATCCATTAGCCTCATGCCATCTAACATCACCAAATTATGCCATATCCTGCACTTTTACACCAAAGGAGTTCTCAGTACATGCAATGCAAAATAACATGAAATGTAACTAAAAACACACTAAAATGTACTTGAGATGGGTATACTTCGCGTGAATTGATATCAAATAAGTAGGTGTAAAACCCACTGATCAACCATTAATCCTTGCTCCGTAGTGCAGGGATGATTCGATGATGTTGTTTATTTATTAAGCTGAGTCTCAACGATAAAACTGTTGAAAAACTTTTTAAATCATAGAAGATAGTAGATATCTTGCTTTACTTGACTCTTCTAATGGATTTCTTGTTCCGCTGTAGTTAAACTTATTGTCTATTATATTCTATCAGTTTAACATTGTTGAAGGCTAACGATAACTTATTCTGTATTATCTTAGTCATAATATTTCTTACTGGGCTAGTTGAGCTCACCCTTTTCTTTCACTATTCTCTTTAGGAAATAAGAATATATAGCTGGGACTAGTCGGGGAACGGAGTGATGGTCCGAGATGGTGCATTAGTAGTCCTCACTATTCTGTGAAATAGTGTGATAATAATTGTAATGAGGACTCCATTGAGTGTGGATATTGTCTAGAAGATAATATTCATTTTAAAACTCTCAGCTTATGTTTTGTCGTATGTTACACTACAGTTGTATAATTAAGTTGTATTTAAATTTTGTACCATGTATTTGGCGACCCAAGATGGGTGATGTATACCTATTTTGGGGCGCCACCGATTAGTATCAAAGCTTAGGATATGATCCCCTGCCGAGATGTGAGACAAGAACTAGGAGGGGAGAGATGGGGAATTCCTTCGCTAGTATGACCTACCTAAGTTTATTTGGTATTTAATTGGTCGGTTAGAGTATAGGGATAATATGTGGCATGTCAATTAACCCTTGTTTTATGGCAGTGTTTGAAATGGCATCTGACAATGTCGAGATAAGCAATGAAGCACATGAGACCGTTGAGTCACCAACGATCAATATCCAGGATAATGTGCAACAGGAAGACAATAATCCTCAGGTAAACAACAACATCGATCAAATGATGAACGATGGAATGTTCAGAGGCTTTATGCAATTCATACAACAACAGGTGAGAGTGGCTCCTGTTCAAAATACAGGTGGAAACACTGGCAAATCTCGGTTGGTCACTGCTAAGCAGTTTAAGGAGTTGGGACCACCGAAGTTTTTGGGAGAGACAGAACCACTTAAGGCGGAGATGTGGATAAAGCAGATCACCAAGATATTTGATGTCTTGGGATGCTCCGAGTAGCAAAAGGTTGTCTTTGCCACCTTCATGTTGAGAGGAGAGGCAGATTACTGGTGGGAATCAGTAAAACGTACTCAGCCTGTTACACTCAAAATGCCTTGGGAGAAGTTCCAAGAACTGTTCAACGAAAAGTACTTTCCCGAAAGTATTCGTCACATGAAGAAGGTGGAGTTTATCAAGTTGGAGAAAAACAATATGACCGTGTCGCAGTACGAGGCTAAGTTTGTCGAGTTGTCTCGGTTCGCATCCTATTTGGTTGATAATGAGAAGAGAATGACGCGAATGTTTCTGCGAGGTTTGAGACCCGAAATACGTCAATACCTATTTTCTCACAAACTGTGTTTGTATTCAGATGTTGTAAATAGGGCTCAGTTATTGGAGCGTGATAATGAGTCAACCCAACCAAGAGAGAGCAGCCGACAAGTTGATAATACCAATGGTAGCAGTCATCGAAGCGGTGACAACAAACGTGGAGGGGATCAACATGCCAATAATGGTAACCACTTCGGTGGTAATCATGGCCAAGATAATAGAAGTGGAAATTTTAAGAAGAGGAGATTCAATCATGATGGAAAAACCTCAGCACCAACACCTATTGTTAAGGAAGAAGAATGACCATCGATCATATGCTTCAAATGCGGAGGGGAGGGACACATCAGTCCAAACTGTACGATGCGGTCCAAAGCATGTTACAATTGCGGAAGAGAAGGTCACCTAGCTCGATTTTATCGTGTAGTGAAGTCAAGTCCAGCTGGGACGGTGGCACCAAAGGTGGATACGGACAAAACAAAGTCGGCGGTTTCAGGAAGAGCATTTTTCGTGACTTCTCAAAAAACAAGTAACCCGAACGAAGTTAGCACGGGTTAGTTAATTATAAATTCTTTCGAAGTCTATACCTTATTCGATACTGGTTCTACCCATTCTTTTATTTCTCCTACTTGCGCTCAAAGTTTAAATTTGACTCTGGAGAAATTAGAATTTGACTTATCGGTTGAAACTTCGTTATGAGAAACCTTCGTTACCTCCACTGTTTATAAATCTTGTTTGATTCAAATCGACACTTGCACATTACATGTCGATCTTATCTCTTTGAAAATACTTGCATTCGATGTGATTTTAGGAATTGATTGGTTGACTACTCATCGTGTTAAAATTGATTGTTTTCGTAAGGTTGTTAGTTTTCATATTCCTAACCAACTTGTTATGCGAATTCAAGTTACCAAACCACTAAAGTCATTCACTATCATATCAAGCCATAAAGCTATTCGTTTATTGAAAAACGGATGTCAACTTTCTTAGCCATGTCACAGATTTAAACAAAAATACGTTAGTCTTGAATGATATTTTTGTTGTTAATAAATTTCTTGACGTATTTCCTGAAGAACTTCCTAGCCTATCCCCATAGCGTGAAATTGAATTTTGTATCGACCTTGAACCCGATACAAATCCCTCAAATATTTTTTCACCCAAAACGAACGTAACATGCGCCGAAGACGTTGGCTCGAGCTGTTGAAGATTACGACCATACCATTCAATACCATCTTAGAAAAACGAACGTGGTAGCTGACGTGTTGAGTGGAAGATTGTATGCGTTTACGAGTGTGATATTGTTAACACAAAGACCCATCTCGTATGACTTACAAAAGATAGAGATAAAGTTAAAGACTCCAAGAACCTACGTGAAGATAGCGAATGAACCAACTTTAATCGATAAATTTAAAGCCGCTCAAGCTATAGACTTAGAGCTGATGAATGTGAAGAAAAAGGTTCACGAGGGTGTTATTCTAGAAGAAAGAATCGACGAAGAGAAGAAATCTCAACCCTCGATTTTATTGGTCTATTTGAAATCCTTGACCGAGTAGGAATTGTGGCCTATAGACTTGATTTACCGCCAAGTATGTCACGTGTTCATAACGTTTTTCACGTATCAATGTTACGTAAATATGTGGACGACCCGAACCACATTATTGAATTAGAACTAGACGAGATAGCAGAAGATGTAACGTATGAAAAGGTACCTGTTAAAAATTTGGATAAGAAGTATCATATTCTACGCTCAAAGGTTATACCTCAAGAGTTAGAATCTAAACAAGGTATCCTCATCTTTCGGCATACCAAGTATGCACGTAAATTTCGAGGGCAAAATTTCATAAGGAGGAGAGATTATAAGACCCCTAATTTTATGAAATGAAAGTATTTGATTTTCTTATAATTATTATTCTATTTAATAAATGGTTTAATTGATAAAAGGTTAAAGTTAAGGGTGATATGTGAAATTTTTTGCAAAGTAAACAAGTTGATATAAAATATTCATTGTGTCGGGGAATATTCTTTTTATCAGGAAATATTCGTTCGGTGACACAATCATTGGTGGACCCCATAACGGAAGTATTGTCGTAGTTAGAAAACGAAAGAAATATCTTTTATAAAAATAACGGTGAAAGTTTTACCATTAAACTGTTGAACTACCCGGTGGTAAAAGTACAGTAATACACATGGTTGCATAGTAGCACACGGTATTGATTATTGATGCTTACGTGAGAAGTCACTCAGTTATACTCAATTATTGCTACAGTAATTGCTGCATAGTATCTCATGTTATTTGATTCAATTATTGTCACAGTATCATCTGCATAATATTTATATTATTAAATCAATAATTGAGACAACAAAGTTATTCATATTTTTATTTGCAATATTGACAATGTCTAGAAAGTTCTGTCGAGGAGAGGTTTGGTCACCTAATTGCGCGCCAATAGGGAGAAATCTTTATCGAAAAACCCCCTCTTTCATGGGAATGATCTGGTTATTAAATATTGTGAGTTATAATATTAATGATGAATAATTATTGAAGTATTAAGAATGTGTTTATTTAAAATAAGTGAATTACAAAAGTTAGATGGAAATAATGTAAACTTGGAAAACTTTAGGGGTACTAAATTGTAATAAGTTAAATCAATATGGACCGTCGGTGGTGGTTTTAAAAGTAAATCAATCTATACCGTTGGTTGTGGTTTTAATTGTAATCAATCTGGATCGTCCGTTCTAATAGTAAATCAATTTGAACCATTCATGAATTAGTTAACTATTTAGTCCATTCTCCTATAAATAGAAGCTTAATTCTTCTTTCATTCTCACCAATTCACTGAGATTCACAAAAGAAGCTATAGAGAGAGAAACTATAGAGAGCAAGAAAAAGAGTATTCTGTTATTTCACTATTGCAGTATCCAGCCTTCTACTAAGGTGTGACGCCCCCAAAATAGGTATACATCACCCATCTTGAGTCGCCAAATACATAGTACATAAATTAAATACAAACTTAATTATACAACTGTCGGGTAATATACGACAAAACATAGTTGAGAGTTTAAACAAGAATATTGCCTTCTAGACAATATCCACTCATAATGGAGTCCTCATTACAATTATTATCACACTATTTCACAGAATAGTAAGGACTACTAAAAAAACCATCTGGACCGTCAACCCATTCCCCGACCAGTCCCAACTATATTCTCATTTCACGAAGAACGGTGAAAGAAAAGGGTGAGCTCAACTAGCCCAGTAAGAAATATTATGACTAAGATAATGCATAATAAATTATCCTTAGCCTTCAACAGTATAACAACTGATAAAATACAATAGACAACAAGTTTTAGATCAACAACTGCAGCGGAACGAGAATTCCATTAGAAGAGTCAAGTAGGGCATGATATCTACTATCTTCTATGATTTAAAGAGATTTTCATCAACTTTATCGTTAAAACTTAGCTTAATAAATAAAATCGAATCATCCCTGCACCACGGCCAAGGATATTCATGTAATCATCAATGGTCATGATTATACCGAATAATCCCTGGTCATAATCATACCAAGTCCATCTATGCACGTAAGCTAAAGATAACTGTCATCACAATATAAGCATGAGGATGATGACAATGACATAATAATTCAATAAAACAAGTTCAAGGATAAATTTTAAAGATTTATAATTTAATTTATCCAGAATTCAATAACGTTCAAATTGTCAACATGATACTGCTTTGTGGAGTAAAATTCAAGAATGCTCAGAAGATTATTTCCATGAAAGATACTGGATGAAGCACAAATATCAAGGATATTCTACTAATTTCATGGAGTATAGAAGCCAAAACTTTAACCAAATGAGTATAATAGAATATATGAAACTGCAAATGGATTTTTACTCGCCATGCAGTAATCCACGTAGATAGATATTTCATAATTTAATAAGGAATGAATATGAAGGGTCATTCCCCATGCATGTAGTAGTCCACGTAGACAGGTTATTCCAACAGAATAATAAAGAATGGAATAACAGAAGAATTCACCATGCATGCGGTAGTTCAGCAGATCTGAGTTATTCCAATGTAATAATAAAGAATGGAATAATGAGAAGAATTCCCATGCATGCGGTAGTCAGCGTGAGCGAAAAGTTATTCCAATGAGAATAATAAAGAATGGAATAACAACCCTTACGAGTATTGAAAGAAAATAACACTCTTCATGAATACGGATGAAATAATACCCCTTACGACTGTTGAACGAAAATAATATTCCTACGAATATTGAATGAAGATGATATTCCTTACGAATATTGAACTAATATAATATTCATACGAATACGGAAAATAACATCTCTTCAGAATATGAAATAAATAATACCCCTTACCTTATAAGAAAACTGGATACTGGAATAGTGAGGTAGCAGACTTCTCTTCTTATTTCCCTCTATAATTTCTTTCTATAATAATTGCTCTTGTGAAACATAGTGAATTGGTGAGAAATGAATGAAGAATGAGCTTCTATCTATAGGAAAATATAGTTTTGATAATTGCACATTTTGGGGCTCAAAATATTACAGTATAATACATTTCTCTTTTTCTTTATTTTTAATTTAGTCCTGCAAGTATTATCAAACTTGCATCACCTCCCCTAATAGTAAATCATGTGACTCAATAGTTCTAAACATGTGAAAAAATTAATTATAGTATAGTACCTCCATCTATACCTCCATTTTTAATTTAGTCATTCAAGTATTATCAATCTTGCACCAACTCCCCCAATAGTAAATCATTTGAATCAATAGTACACATGTGAACACATAGTTATAAGCATGTGAATTAAAAGCATTTAATTTCTGGTTAATTACCCGATTAGTCAATATAACCTCTAGACATCAATTATTATCAAAATAAATGTCAATTTCCACTAACACTAATAATTCCCATACAATGGAACTATCAATTTCATCTTTAATCAACATGAACTTATTCATCATTAATATTATAACACATAATATTTAACAACCGTGTCGCTCCAGGAAGAGGGGCTTTCAATAAGGATTTCTCCTATGGCGCCAATTAGATTATCTAACCTCTCCTCGATGTAACTTCTAGACATTTTCAATATTACAATTAATAATATGAATAACTTTGTCATCTCAATTATTGATTTAATAATATAACATATTACGCAGATCTTTATTGTGACAATAATTGCATCGATAATATGAGAGATATGATCAAAGAATTATTGTAGCAATAATTGAGTATAAGCGAGTGACTTCTTACGTAAGCATCAATAATCCATACCGTGTGCTACTATGCAACCACGCCAGACATCGTACTTTTACTATTGGGTAGTTCAGCAGCTTTTTAACGGTAACACTTTTCACCGTTATTTTTATAAAAGATAATTTGTCATTTTCTAACTACGACAATACTTCCGTTGTGGGGTCCACCAATGATTGTGCATTCGTACGGATATTCCCCGACAAAAAGAATATTCCCCGACCAAACAAATATTTTATAATAACATGCATACTTTGCAAAATTTTCACATATCACCCTTAACTTTAACCTTTTATCAATTTAACCATTTATGAAATAAAATTATAATTATAAGAAAATTGAATACTTTCATTTCATAAAATTCGGGGTCTTACAATCTCCCCTCCTTATGAAATTTTTCCCTCGAAATTTACGTACGTACCTGGTATGCCGAAGAGGTGAGGATACCTTGACTTCATTTTATATTCCAACTCTTGAGGTATAACCTTTGAGTATCGAATATGATCCTTCTTATCCAAGATTTTAACACGTATCTCATCATTCGTTAAATCTTCTGATATCTCGTCTAGTTCTAATTCAAAACTATGGTTCGGGTCGTCCACATATTTACGTAACATCGATACGTAAAAAAAAATGTTATGAACAAGCGATATACTTGGCGGTAAAACGAGTCTATAGGCCACAGTTCCTACTCGATCGAGGATTTCAAATGGGCCAATTAAATCGAGGGTTGAGATTTCCTCTATTCATCGACTCTTGCTTCTAGAATAACACCTTCTTGAACCTTCTTCTTCATATTCATCAGCTCTAGGTGTGTAGTTTAAGCGGCTTTAACTTTATCGATTAAAGTCGATTCTACTCGTATATTCGTTATCTTCACATGGGTCCCTAGAGTCTTTAACTCTATCTTCATCATTTATAAGTTATACGAAATGGGTTTTTGTGTTAACAACATCGCACTCATAAACGCATACGATCTTCTACTCAACATGTCAACTACCACGTTCGCTCTTCCACGATGATATTGAATGGTATAGTCGTAATCTTCAACAGCTCGATCCAACGTCCTTGGCGCATGATACGTTCATTTTAGTTGATGAAATATTTAAGGATTTTAGAAATGAGTTTTGTACTAGGGTCAATACAAAATTTGATTTCACGCTCTAGGGGTAGGCTAGGAAGTCTTCAAGAATAAATCAGGAAATCTATTAACGATAGAAATATCATTCAAAACTGTGACTCTCATCCAAGACTTGGATAGTACGTCACATTGATACCTATTAACTTGCCACCGTCATTCATAGCGTCGCCTACGGAAAGTCTGGCTTAGGTACATTCCACACAAGGAAGTCACCAGATAAAGGCTCGGGACTCTTTACTTATGGCTTGATATGACAGTGATTGACTATAGTGCTTTTGTTGCTTGAATTCGCATAACAGGTTGGTTAGGAATATGAAAGCTAACAACCTTACGAAAAACATGATGAGTAGTTAACCAATCGATTCCTAAAATTGCATCAAAGGCAAGTATTTTCAAAGAGATAAGATCGACAAGTAACGTGAAAGTGTCGATTTGAATCAAACAAGATTTATAAACAGTGGAGGTAACGAAGGTTTCTACTAACGAAGTTTCAACCAATAAGTCAAAGTCTAACTTCTCTGGGGTCAAATTTAAACGTTGAGCGCAAGCAAGAGAGATAAAAGAATGGGTAAAACCGGTATCTAATAAGGTATAGACTTCGCAAGAATTTATAATTAACTAACCCGTGCTAACTTCGTTCGGATTACTAGCTTTTTGAGAAGTCACGAAAAATGCTCTTCCTGAAACCACCGACTTTGTTTTATCTGTATCCGCCTTTGGTGCCATCGTCCCGTATCCGCCTTTGGTGCCATCATCCCAGCTGGACTTGACTTTGGTGCACGATAAAATCGGGCTAGGTGACCTTCTTTTCTATAATTATAACATGCTTTGGACTGCATCATGCAGTTTGGACTGATATGTCCCTCCCCTCCGCATTTGAAGCATACAATTGGTGGTTGTTCTCCTTCCTTGAAAACGGGTGTTGGTGCTGCTGTCTTTTCATCGTTGTTGAACCTTCTCTTCATGAAATTTCCACTCCTATTATCTTGGCCATGATTATCACTGAAGTGGTTACCATTCTTGGCATTATAATTTCTCCCACGATGGTTATCATTATTTCGATGGTCGTTGCCACCGGTACGATTATTATCGTGTTGTTGCTCGTTATCCTTTGGTTGGGCTGTCTCATTATCGCGCTCCAATAACTGAGCCCTATTCACTACATCTGAATACAAACATAATTTATGAGAAATGAGGTATTAACGTATTTTGGGTTTCAAACCTCTTAGAAACATTCGCATCATTCGCTCCTCATTATCGACCAAATGGGATGCAAACTAGGATAACTCCGTAAATTTAGCCTCGTATTACGACACGGTCATATTATTTTGCTCCAACTTGATAAACTCCACCTCCTTCATGTGATAAATACTTTCGAAAAAGTACTTGTCGTTGAACAGCTCTTGGAACTTCTCCCAAGATATCTTGAGTGCGTCTGGCTGGGTACATTTTATAGATTCCCACCAGTAATCTGCCTCTTCACGCAACATAAAGATGGCAAAGGGAACCTTTTACTCCTCAGAGCATCCCAAGACATCAAATATCTTGGTAATCTGCTTTATCCACGTCTCCACCTTAAGTGGTTCTGGCTTTCCCAAAAACTCTGGCGGTCCCAGCTCCTTGAACTGCTTAGCAGTGACCAGCCATGGGTTGCCATTGTTTCCACCTGCATTATGAACAGGAGTCTCACTCATCTGGTGTTGCATGAATTGCATAAAGCCTCTGAACATCCCATCGTTCATCATCTGATCGGTGTTATTGTTTAACTGAGGATTATTGTCTTCCTATTATACATTATCCTGGGTATTAATCGTTGGTGACTCAACGGTCTCATGTGCTTCATTACTTATCTCGAAATTTTCAGATGCCATTATCAAACACTATCACAAAATAAGGGTTAATTGACATATCACATATTATCCATATACTCTGACCGACTAATTAAATACCAAATAAACTTAGGTAGGTCATACTAGCAAAGGAATTACCCATCTCTCCCCTCGTAGTTCTAGTCTCACATCTTAGGCAGGGATCATATCCCTAAGCTTTGATACCAACTGTGACGCCCCCAAAATAGGTATACATCACCAATCTTGAGTCACTAAATATATGGTACAGAAATCAAATACAAACTTAATTATACAACTATCGGGTAATATACGACAAAACATAGTTGAGAGTTTAAACAAGAATATTGCCTTCTAGACAATATCCACTCTCAATGGAGTCCTCATTATAATTATTATCACACTATTTCACAGAATAGTGAGGACTACTAAAACAACCATCTGGACCATCAATCCGTTCCTCGACTAGTCCCAGCTATATTCTCATTTCCTAAAGAGAATAGTGAAAGAAAAGGGTGAGCTCAAATAGCCCAGTAAGAAATATTATGACTAAGATAATGCATAATAAATTATCCTTAGCCTTCAACAGTATAACAACTAATACAATACAATAGACAAAAAGTTTTAGATCAACAACTGCAGCGGAACAAGCATTCCATTAGAAGAGTCAAGTAGAGCATGATATCTACTATCTTCTATGATTTAAAAAGATTTTCATCAAATTTATCGCTGAGACTCGGCTTAATAAATAAAATCGAATCATCCCTGCACCACGGCCAAGGATATTCATGTAATCATCAATGGTCATAATTATCTTAGAATAATCCTCGGTCATAATCATACCAACAACTGTCTATCAATGAACTACAGGCCAATGAGGACTTTTACCACATCATTCGTTACATTACGATCATGATTATACCGAATAATCCCTAGTCATAATCATACCAAGTCCATCTATGCACGTAAGCCAAAGATGACTTTCATCACAATATAAACATAAGGATGATGACAATGACATAATAATTCAATAAAACAAGTTCAAGGATAAATTTTAAAGATTTATAATTTAATTTATCCAGAATTCAATAACGTTCAAATTGTCAACATGATACTGCTTTGTGGAGTAAAATTCAAGAATGCTCAGAAGATTATTTCCATGAAAGATACTGGATGAAGAGCAAATATCAATGATATTCTACTAATTTCATGGAGTACAGAAGCCAAAACTTTAACCAAATGAGTATAATAGAATATATGAAACTGCAAATAGATTTTCACCCACCATGCGATAATCCACGTAGACAGATCATTTCCATAATTTAATAAGGAATGAATATGAAGGGTCATTCACCATGGATGCGGTAGTCGGCGTAGACAGGTTATTCCAGCAGAATAATAAAGAATGGAATAACCGAAGAATTCACCATACATGCGTAGTCCGCATAGACAGGTTATTCCAACAGAATAATAAAGAATGAAATAATAGAAGAATTCACCATGTATGCGGTAGTCTGCGTGAGACAAAGTTATTCCATGAGAATAATAAAAAATGGAATAATGTAAGAATTCACCATGCATGCGGTAGTCTCATAAAGCAAAGTTATTCAACAGAATAATAAAAAATGGAATAACAGAAGAATTCACCATGCATGCGGTAATCCGCGTAGACATGATATTCCAACAGAATAATAAAGAATGGAATAACAGAAGAATTTACCATGCATGCGGTAGTCCGCGTAGACAGGTTATTCCAATAAAATAATAAAGAATGGAATAATAGAAGAATTCACCACGCATACGGTAGTCCGCGTAGACAGGTTATTCTAACAGAATAATAAAGAATGGAATAACAACCCTTACGAGTATTGAAAGAAAATAACTCTCTTTATGAATACGATAGAATTAATACCCCTTACGACTGTTGAACAAAAATAATATTCCTACGAATATTGAACGAAGATGATATTCCTTACGAATATTGAACTAATATAATATTCATATGAATACGAAAAAATAACATCTCTTCAGAATATGAAATAAATAATACTTCTTACCTTATAAAAAAACTGGATACTGGAATAGTGAGGTAGCAGACTTCTCTTCTTCTTTCTCTCTATAATTTCTCTCTATAATAATTGTTCTTGTGAAACTTAGTGAATTGGTGAGAAATGAAGGAAGAATGAGCTTCTATTTATAGGAAAATATAGTTTCGATAATTGCACATTTTGAGGTTCAAAATATTACAGTATAATACCTTCCTCTTTTTTTTATTTTTAATTTAATCCTGCATGTATTATCAAACTTGCACCACCTCCCCTAATAGTAAATCATGTGAATCAATAGTAAATAATGTGACTCAATAGTTCTAAACATGTAAAAAAAATTAATTAGAGTATAGTACCTCCATCTATACCTCCATTTTTAATTTAGTCATGCAAGTATTATCAATCTTGCACCAACTCCCCTAATAGTAAATTATGTGAATTAATAGTACACACATGTGAACACATAGTTATAAGAATGTGAATTAATAACATTTAATTGCTCATTTATCCGGTTAATTACCCGATTGGTCAATATAACCTCCAGACATCAATTATTATCGAAATAAATGTCAATCACTAACACTAATAATTCCTACACAATGGAACTATCAATTTCATCTTTAATCAACACGAACATATTCATCATTAATATTATAACGCACAATATTTAACAAACGTGTCGTTCCTCAGAAAGAGGGGCTTTCAATAAGGATTTCTCCTATGGCGCCCAATTAGATTATCTAACCTCTCCTCGATGAACTTCTAGACATTGTCAATATTGCAATTAATAATATGAATAACTTTGTCGTCTCAATTATTGATTTAATAATATAACATATTATCTGAGATGCTCTTTGTGACAATAATTGAATCAATAATATGAGAGATATGATGCAACAATTACTGTAGCAATAATTAAGTATAACTGAGTGACTTCTTACGTAAGCATTAATAATCCATACCGTGTGCTACTATGTAACCACGCGTATTATTGTACTTTTATTACCGGGTTGTTCAACAGTTTTAACGGTAACACTTTCGCCATTATTTTTATAAAAAGATAATTATGTCATTTTCTAACTACGACAATACTTCCGTTGTGGGGTCCACCAATGATTGTGCCATCGTACGAATATTCTCCGACCAAACAAATATTTTATAACAACTTGCATACTTTGCAAAATTTTTAATATCACCCTTAACTTTAACCTTTTATCAATTTAACCATTTACGAAATAAAATAATAATTATAAGAAAATTGAATACTTTCATTTCATAAAATTTGGGGTCTTAAATAAGGTAAGGGATATTATTTGTTGTATTCGTAAGGGATGTTATTTTTGTTTGGTAAGGGGTATTATTTCTTTCGTATTCATAAGGAATATTATTTTTCGTATTAATCCTTTAATATGTCGGAATAACCTGTCTTCGCGGATTACGTACCGTATGACAGGTGAAAACTCATTTACATTTTCGTATGTTATTTCTTTTAATATTCTTAAATCTAAACTTACTATGGTAAGTATTGCTTCAATAATCCTTGAAATTAGGGGAATATCCTTGAGTTTTGCGCTTCATCCAGTATCGTTTTATTGGAATATTGATCTGAACTTTCTTATTAAATATCAATATTTTCACCGGGGATACTATTCATGGATTACTATTCACCCGTTTACTATTCACTCAGGTATTATTCACTCGGGTATTCGGGGCAATTTTCATGCCGAAGTACTATTCACAAGTTACTATTCACCCGGTTACTATTCACTCTAGTATTATTCACTCAGGTATTCGGGACACTTTTCTTGCTGGAGTACTATTCACGAATTACTATTCGTGGGTTACTATTCACCTGATTACTATTCACTCTAGTATTATTCACTCGGGTATTCGGGACACTTTTCATGCCGGGGTACTATTCACAGGGTACTATTCCTGAAGTACTATTCACAGGGTACTATTCATTGAAAAATTTATTTCTTTTCTGTCCAAATTATTTTTGATACATGGATATTATTCTTAAATTTTACCCCATAAAGCAGTATCATGTTGACAATTTGGATATTTTTAAACTCTTCATAAATTTAAAGTCTTTAAATTATCCTTGATTTCGTTTGATTAATGCTTATATCATTGTCATCATCCTCATGCTTATATTGTGATGAAAGTCATCTTTGGCTTACGTGTATAGATGGACTGTTGATTGGTATGATTATGACCAGGTATCATTCGGTATAATCATGACCCATAATATTATAAATGATGTGGTAAAAATCCTCATTGGCCTATAGTGCATTGATGTATAGTTGTTGGTATGATTATGACCAGGGATTATTCGGTATAATCATGACCATTAATCCTTGGCCCATAGTGCAGGGATGATTAGATGATGTGGTTTATTTATTAAGCTGAGTCTCAGCGATAAAACTGTTGAAAAACTTTTTAAATCATAGAAGATAGTAGATATCTTGCTCTACTTGATTCTTCTAATGGATTCTTGTTCCGCTGCAGTTAAACTTGTTGTCTATTATATTCTATCAGTTTAACATTGTTGAAGGCTAACGATAACTTATTCTGCATTATCTTAGTCATAATATTTCTTACTGGGATAGTTGAGCTCACCCTTTTCTTTTCTTCGCTTTCTCTGTGAAATGAGAATATATAGCTGGGACTAGTCGGGGAACGGAGTGATGGTCTGAGATGGTGCATTAGTAGTCCTCACTATTCTGTGAAATAGTGTGATAATAATAGTAATGAGGACTCCATTGAGTGTGGATATTGTCTAGAAGACAATATTCATTTTAAAACTCTCAGCTTATGTTTTGTCTTATGTTACACGATAGTTGTATACTTAAGTTGTATTTGAATTTTGTACCATGTATTTGGCGACCCAAGATGGGTGATGTATACCTATTTTGGGGGCGTCACATTAGCTGTCTGATGATACCTTTTTCCTCACTAAGTCCTTTAAATTGCTCAGATAAATATTCGCGTCCACAATCGGTTCTAAGAACCTTTATGGATCTATCTCTTTGATTCTCAACTTCAGCAACGAAACGTCTAAAGCAATCTAATGCTTCCGACTTATGAGAAATTAAAGAGACATATCCATATCGCAAATAATCATCTATAAAAGTGATGAAATAGTTACCACCATGTCGTGCTCTAACATTCATTGGAGCATAAATGTCAGAATGAATTAGCTCTAATGGATTAGTGGCCCTCACTGCCTTCCCAAAAGGTTTTCTTTTTGCCTTCCCTGCTAAATAAGGTTCACATACTGGAAGGTTAACTTTAGCGAGTGAGCCTAAAAGGCCTTCTCGAGCTAGCCCAGTCATCTTTTCTTGGCCAATATGACCTAATCTAGCATGCCATTTCAATGATTCATTAATAGTATCATCATGAGAAGCAATATAAGAAAAATGGGATTCACCTTTATTCAAAACATAAAAACCATTCGATAAAATACCATGTCCGACAAAATCATTATAAAAATAAATAGATACGCTACTACCGTCGAAGGAAAAAGAATACTGTAAGACCCCGAATTTTATGAAATGAAAGTATTCAATTTTCTTATAATTATTATTTTATTTTGTAAATGGTTAAATTGATAAAAGGTTAAAGTTAAGGATGATATGTGAAAATTTTGCAAAGTATGCAAGTTGTTATAAAATATTCGTTTGGTCGAGGAATATTCTTTTTGTCGGGGAATATCCGTACGACGACACAATCATTGGTGGATCCCTAACGGAAGTATTAGTAAGTAAAAAGCATGTAATTATCTTTTATAAAAATAACGGTGAAACTATTACCGTTAAAACCGTTGGACTACTTGGTAGTAAAAGTGCGAATCTGGCGTGGTTGCATAGTAGAACTACCAGTATTGATTATTGATGCTTACGTAAGAAGTCACTCGGTTATACTCAATTATTACTCTGATAATTCTTTGCATCATATCTCTCATATTATTGATTCAATTATTGTCAAAGTATCTGTGATGCCCCCAAAATAGGTATACATCACCCATTCTGAGTCGCCAGATATACACTACATAAATCAAATACAAACTTCTTTTATGCAACTGTCGGGTAATATATACGACAAAACATAGCTGAGTTTTTACATGAATATTGTCTCATAGATAGTATACAAACTCAAATTCATTCCTCATTACACTTATTATCACACTAAGTAGTGAGGACTGCTAAAACAACCATCTCGTTCTGTCATTCCATTCCTCAACTAGTCCCAACTATATTCTCATTTCCTGAAGATAAAAAAAAGAAAAATGGTGAGCTCAACTAGCCCAGTAAGAAATATTATGACTAAGCTAATGCAGAATAAATTATCCTTAGCCTTCAACAGTATAACAACTGATAGAATATAATAGACAACAAGTTTTAGATCAACAACTGCAACGAAATAAGCAATCCATTAGAAGAGTCAAGTAGAATATAATGTCTACTATCTCTCCTAGATTAAAAGTCCATCGTTAATATTTCATTCCTGTAATACTCAACAACAGTTCTTTGTTATACCCAAGACAAAAAGAACTATCATCACCTGTCTTCACTTGAACCACCAAAGATTATAGTTAAATCCACAATTCATATTTATAATCTTGTAAATCAACAGTTTTTCCTTGCCACAAAGGCTTAATAGAACATTTACTCAATATCTTTACCCCAAAGGCTAAATATATTCAAATGTAATAACAATGATCATACCAATCAGTTGTCTACCTTTGCACTACGGGCCAAAGTTATTCAACTATAAAACCAATGGTCATGATCATTCCAATCAATCAATTCATTCGTCGATTACTACTACCAAAGACATTATTTTTGTTAACTAATGGTCATGATCTTGCCAATCACATCATCGAATTATTCCATGCACTACGGGCCAAGGATATTCGTTGTTATCACCAGTGGTTATGATCATGTTATACACCTGTCCATCTTTGCACGTAAGCCAAAGATATACAACTATAAAACCAATAATCAACAGTCCATCTTTGCACGTAAGCCAAAGATGACTTTCATCACAATATAAGCATGAGGATGATGACAATGATATAATTATTAATCAAACGAAATCAAGGATAAATATTAAAGACTTTAAATTTATCTAGAGTTTAAAAATATCCAGATTGTCAACATGATACTGCTTTGTGGAGTAAAATTCAAGAATAATATTGTATCAAAAATGATTTGAACATAAAATAATATTACAAACGAATATTTAACGAAGATAATCACATTATTCATTATATTATAAACTCCATTTAATATTATTCATTATATAATAACATTAAATTCATTTACTAATATTATTAACCATTAAATAATATTTTAAATCAATGATTTCATAACACCTTAATACAAATGATATCGATCACTTAATAAACTCATAATCTAATATTATTAATATTATAACAATATTTTAATCACTTCTTAAACTTATAAACAATTTATTTTAATTGTTTACACTTTTACCAAATAATGCATTTAACCATTCAAAATGCTATACTCATAAGATTTCATCACCAATGATCAAATCCTCATCAAAATCATATATACCTTATATAGGATTTCCAAGCTATAAAATCCTATTTATCAATTTTTAACTTCACATAACATATTTAATTCATATGTTCAGTAATTAAACTATTTTCATGAAAATAACAAATCGGTCCCCAAAAGGTTTTCTTTTCGGGATTTAGCGAGAATATAGTCCCATATTGAATATATATTTTCTCGAAATTTTAAAATTCATTTACTATTTTTCATATGGCCAAAATCGCGCGAATATTTAGACATTTATCATAAAGCGTACTTTTCTCCAAAATCCCAAAATTTACAGGTATACTCCCCGTGATATACATGTACTCCCAATAAAATTTCACCAATTTTAGAGTTAACCACAAGGAGTTATAAGGGTTTACTTTAAAAATAGTCTTTTCCCATAAAATTCATAACTCCTAATCTATACATTCCAAAATCGCCATTTTTGGACACAATCTAGAAAACTCAACAAATAATCATTTCCAATTTTTGAGAATTTTTGAGGGTTAGAAAAATTCTAAAGCGCAAATGGATTTTCACCGCCATGCAGTAAATCCACGTAAATGATTATTTCCATAATTTAATAAAGAATGAATGTGAAGGGTCATTCACCATGCATGCAGTAGTCGCGTGAGCGAGTTATTCTAATGAGAATAATAAATAATGAAATAATGGAAGAATTCACCATGCATGCGCAGAGTCCAGTGTAATGCGGTTATTCAATGAGAATAATAAAGAATGGAATAACAGAAGAATTCACCATGCATGCGGTAATCCGTGTAGACAGTTATTCCAACAGAATAATAAAGAATGGAATAACAACCCTTATTAAATTGTGGAAATGATCTGTCTACGTGGATTACCGCATGGCGGGTGAAAATCCATTTGTAGTTTCATATATTCTATTATACTAAGTTGGTTAAAGTTTTGGCTTCTATACTCCATGAAATTAGTAGAATATCCTTGATATTTGCGCTTCATCCAGTATCTTTTCATGGAAATATTCTTCTGAGCATTCTTGAATTTTACTCCACAAAAGTAGTATCATGTTGACCATTTGAACGTTATTGAATTCTGGATAAATTAAATTATAAGTCTTTAAAATTTATCCTTGAACTTGTTTTATTGAATTATTATGTCATGGTCAATATCCTCATGCTTATATTGTGATGAAAGTTATCTTTGGCTTACGTGCATAGATGAACTTGGTATGATTATGACCAGGAATTATTTGGTATAATCATGACCGTAATGTAACGAATGATATGGTAAAAATCCTCATTGGCCTGTAGTTCATTGATGGACAGTTGTTGGTATGATTATGACCTGGGATTATTCGGTATAATCATGACCATTGATGATTACATGAATATCCTTGGTTGTGGTGCAGAGATGATTCGATGATGTGGTTTATTTATTGTCGAGTCTCAAATGATAAAGTTGATGAAAATCTTTTTAAATCATAGAAGATAGTAGATTTTATGCTCTACTTGACTCTTCTAATGGATTGCTTATTCCGCTGCAGTTGTTGATCTAAAACTTGTTGTCTATTGTATTCTATCGATTGGTTATCTTTGTTGAAGGCTAAGGATAATTTATTCTGCATTATCTTAGTCATAATATTTCTTATTGGGCTAGTTGAGCTCACCTTTTTGCTTTCATTGTTCTCTTCAGGAAATGAGAATATAGCTGGGATGAGTCAGGAAATAGAGTGATGGTCCAGGATAAGTGGCTTTAGTAGTCCTCACTATTCTGTGAAATAGTGTGATAATAATTGTAATGAGGACTTCATTGAGTGTGGATATTGTCTAGAAGACAATATTCATTTTAAAAACTCAGCTATGTTTTGTCGTATTTTTACACGACAGTTGTATTAAAGAAGTTTGTATTTGATTTCTGTACCATGTATTTGGCGACTCAAGATGGGTGATGTATACCTATTTTAGGGGCGTCACAAATACCCTATTCTAACTAAAGCTACAACTGATATTAAGTTCCGTCGAATTCCTGGTACATAAAGTGTATCCTCAAAGATCAGTGTGCGACCATTTCGCAAAGTCAGTTGATAAGTGCCAAAACCGAGCACTTGTTCCTCTGAACTGTTCCCCATGAACAAACTTTGAGTCCTTTTAGAAACTCGTCGGTACTTAGTGAATCCCTCCATATCGCGAGTTACATGCTTGGTTGCTCCTGTATCAATAATCCACGAAGGATTAGTTTGAGCAAGAAAAACATGTGAACACACAAAGTATTAATCGCAATAAAGAAATTTAGATTGTACCTTTTTTCTGCTCAGTGCACTCATGAGCAAAATGTCCAACCTTCTGACAGTTATAGCAAGTCATATTCTTCTTTCCTCTCTTTTTGCCTACGACGCTTAACATTACCCTTCTTTTTTGGTGCATTAGTCTTAACCTGATCGTTACGATTAGCTTGCCTTTTGCGCTTGCCTTTTGCATTACCCGACGACCATAAAAAATCAAATTGCACAAATTAAGCGAGCGTGTAAAATCGAGTTTAAAAAATTTACAAACCATATACGGATCACCCTTTATGCACAATTATTAATTAAGCGAAAAGATAAAGAATAAAATCATACCCTTGAAGATCGAGCTTCCTCGGTACAAGTTCACCTCCAAATCCTTTCGCGTTCGACTTGAATCCACGGGTTTGGTTCCTTCCTTTGATCGGCGTTAGCCACCCAAATGTTTGGCCTCTGGGGTGATCCACGAGGAAGAAGAAAATTCAAGAAGAAGGGTGGTTGGCTAAACCCTAGTTTTTCTATCTCTATAGAAAAGGTGTACTCTCTCAACAATTGGAATTATTACGTATGTTGAAAAATCGATAACCCATATCACCCGTAATAAGACTCCTCTTATTTATAGATGTGGGGCAACCCACCTTAACAATTAAGGAATTGGGATTTATTTAATTAATTAAATTCTTTTAATTAATTAAGCTCCCTAATCTTATTAGGGATAATTAATTAAACTCTTTTAATTAATTTAACCTCTAATCTTATTAGGAATAAATGAGAGTACTTATATTAAATTAATTCCTAAACTCTTTTAGAAATTAAAATAATAATAATTGTAATAATATTAATAAGACTCCTCTTATTAATTTATATTTAATATTTCTAAAATATTAAATAATAAATATTAAGCTATTTAATTTATTCTATCACCATAGATTAAATTAAATATACATAACTATATTATTACGATTATGCCATTAACTTCTTAAATAATTATTCTTCCTTTTATGGTGTGACCCTTTAGGTTCTCCATATTAAGCCAGGTTGTGAATAAATCAATTAGAACAATTCTAATCTTATTTAAATAAATAAATTAAACAATTAATTTATTTAAATAAATAATATTTATTCTCTGATAGGGATAAGCCTCCTAGCGATCAGCGACTTTCCGGATAATATAGATTTCAACATTAATCATAAAAGAACCTTTGAGTAAATAGTTCAAGTACAATTCAATCCTTCCACCATACTGATGTCCCGATTAAATATAAGGCATGGAATTCTTTGTCAAGTCTTATTTTATTTAATTATATGTATTTCGATCTTAAATGCCTGACTCAAATAATGCAAATTAGAAACTCCTTTCTAATTTCATTACCTATAACCGAGGACTCTTTGGGTTGTCATTTATCGAATCACATAGGACATTTCTCTTCTTTTATTAGAAGTGGTAGATTCTTTATTGATCATACATTATCTCCATGTACTGACTTATTATACCCAAGCATACCCTTTGATATACCTAAGGGTCTTAAGGAATAAGTCAAAGTATAACTCATCATACACACGAGATACTATGATGATCTCAAGTCAAGGATCACTTGTACTACTATCACTCTGAGGAATTCCTATTGTGAGGCAAATAAAACTCCATTAGGTATTCCTTAGCGAGCCCGCGTTCGGTGAACTTATTCTCTAATAAGCACCTACATACTTGCTTTAGTGTCTCCACACAAATGATCATGAGATCAATCATCCTCATCGATGAGCAAAGCAGCGTATGTACCAATCTATCCGGATTCACTAATCCCCAATTTAGTAATCAATGATTGGGAACTATTTTAGTTTTAAGCTTTCTAAGAATTTAGATCTCATTAGAATGATCATCATCATTATTCTAAAAGCATTGCTTAAAACTATGGGTTTATCACATATTATAAAGCGACATCATGTAGATAATTAAAAGCCTTTAATAAATTAATACTTTTTATTAATAAATGAATAAGATTATTACAAAGTATATGCTTTATCATCAAACATGATTGGCTTGTGTGCATACTACTTTCAATCTCCCACTTGCACTAAAGCCCGATCGTCATGGTATCTTATACTCTTCTTCTCTAAGTGGCGATTATCCTGCTTTGTTGGATAAGCTTTAGTTAATGGATATGTAATGTTGTTCTTGAGAGTCCACTATCTCTATAGTGATTTCCCATCTTTCGATGATTCTAATAATCAAATGAAAGTGCCCTGACACATGTTTAGATCCAAGATGAGACTTAGGAACTATTCCTAGTTACGTAATGAACTTTTAATCCAAACAATCAACTTGTAGCTTCATTTATAGCTATATACTTTGTCTTTATCACTAAACCGGTAACTCTTTCTTTGTTTGGAACCTTTCGATTCAACTTTGCACACCTTTATTCAAGATAACGCTTTACCTTAAAGTGGATTTTTACGTCATCTTAGTGCATCGAAAAACTTGAGTCTGTAAGCCCTCTAGTTTTAATTTAGACCCACCATGAATATGATCACATCCTTAGTCTTTGGTTAAGAACTTTAAGATGTTTTCAGCGACTCATAGTGAACTTCTCCGAATATGGTGATCGACATCGGGTCTCGTATATTTCATTGCATACATGATAGTCACTCATGCGATCTCTCTCTTTTCGAGAGTCATGGGGACTATTAAGAGAGATACACTCCATAGCTCATCGACATGAGACATCTCTTTGAGTTTGCCATGCTAAGCGACTTTAGCATCAAATGAATATCGTTCCTTGGGTTAAGTCGAGCATCCTTTAAATCTATATATAGATTTATATCCCCAATTAAGATACTCTTCCAAATCATTCATGGAGGAATGTTTAGACAACTTTATCTTTCTTGATTGTAGCATTGGTATGTCATTCCTTATCAAGTAGTATATCAACATATAATACTAGGAATGTCACGGCGCTCCCCTTGACCCTTTTGTACACACTAGAACTCTTACCTCATCGAATGTAACTCGGATCATCATCTTCTATGATCGTACCTCATCATCATCATCCATGATGAATCCATACCTCTAGGTATCTTGGTACTATTCGATTTACGATTCGGTTGTGGTACAATAGATCTATCTCTGAGTTCCTCTTATTTGACTTATAGTGTTTTGTGGTTCTTGAACTCTTCAAGATCTATTATCCTCCACTAGCCCTTGATGATAAACACCTTTATCTTAGAAGCGGCGTGTTTCGTAACAAACACCTTTTGCTAAGTAGGATTATAGAACATATACCTAAACTTACTTTAGGATGTCCCACAAATCGACACTTATAAAATCTTGTCCCAAAGCTTATCCTTTGAAACCTTTTCACATAAGTTGGACAACCCCTTATCTTAACATACTTAAGATTAGGAATCCTCCACATCCATAACTTTTATGGAGTCTTGGGTAGGATTTTGAGGTTACCATTTTTCGTGAATGTCTGACCATTTCTAGGACATGATCCTAGAAGGATCTTTGGAATGTCGGTAAAATCATTATGGACCGCACCATGTTCAAATAAGTGCGATTTTCCTTTCGGATACATCAATCAATTATTGCGTATCGGGATGTGTCCATTATGAGAAAACCATTTGAGATGATCTAGAAACTTATTGCACAAGTATTTATTCCTTGATCTAATCAAAGAATCTTAATACTTTGTCAATTTGTTTCACTTACGAATTCTTTGAACCTTTCAAATAATTCACACTTGTATTCAACAAATACATACATTGACTCTTTGAATGATCATCTCCTTTTCTTATACTAATTTGTTCGATATGCAAAATTATTTTCATGTAAGTCAGTATACAAAATTATTAAGTAATATTCGGTTCTATACAAAACATTATTATTATAAATAGAACAACAATTGTTCTTAATTATAATACCAAAAATTTCATTGTCCAATGATAAAATGGAAATAATATTTTTAACAAAGCTGGAATCTGATAACAACTTATTGACTTAATAGATTTGCCGTAGGCATTGCTAAACTATAAGTTTCTATAGCTAATCGTGACCTTTGCTTCATTTCCCACATATAGGATTACTTATCTTTGTTTAACTTTCTACTTACCTTGGTCCTTCATAAATCTATATTTATGATAACAAAATCGGTATCAATACCCAAGTAGAACCTTGACTTAAAGAAAAATTTATTTCAATCATGAACAAAAAAGCGTATTATGTAGAAACTTCACTAAGCTTCTTTGGTTAGCCTCTGCAAGATGCTTCTCATGATTTCTTTTCGATGTCGGGCTTATTGCGGTGGAAGCAAACTCCTTTTGCTATCCATATCGATTTTGTTCTTATTATCCTTTGTTTTGCCTTTTCTATTTACCTTCTTTGAATCGTTCTTCTTTTAGGAAGATCCTTTGGCCCCTACCGGTAAGACTTGGTCTTTCTTGGTTGGAAAGTGACTCTCGACATTTTTCAACATGTTAAGCAAATCGGCAAAGGCGATATCTAGCTTGTTCATATGAAAAATTCACAACAATTGTGAAAGAAGTAAAGGGGGTGAGTGCGAGATCAAATCTTGGCTCAACTCTCCATCCATGACAAAACTCGTTGTCTAATTGATCAATCAAATTGATAATGTTAAGGACTTTTTATGCATCTTATAGTGCCATTGGCCATTCTAGATCGGAAGAGCTCCTTGATATGTCGATATCTATCGGTCCTACTTTCTCTCACCATCGACTACTTGATGTGCGGGAATATAGTAGAAGCATCCATAGTTTCATCTTGTATTTGAAGCTCGTTACTCGTGGATGCGAGCATGATGCGTTGAGCTAAGTGTGCATCATCTTGCCACTTTCTAAAAGTAGCAATCTCTTCCTCGGAGGCATTATGCGCAACCATTGCGAGGGATAGGCGTATTAAGGACATAAGATAGCTTTTGACTATGAGAACTATTCTCAAATTCCTTAACCAATCCGTTTAATTGATTACGGTTAATTTAGCATCTAATAATATGCTTGTGATGATAGTAATTTTAGACATTGTAAAAGCATCTTTACGTAAATAAAAATTACGTAAATGAATTTGTAATTAACAACATTTTAACATACATTCTTTTATTAATTACCAAATAAATTAGGTCTTGTTTTAAATTGGTATCTCCACTATTTTCTTCAAACTATATTACCCTCACTTATATAGTTTCGGCAAAATCTAAAAAGATTTGCTAGTACGTAAATGAATTTGTAATTAACAACATTTTTAACATACATTCTTTTATTAATTACCAAAATAAATTAGGTCTTGTTTTTAAATTGGTATCTCCACTATTTTCTTCAAACTATTACCTCACTTATATAGTTAAGGCAAAATCTAATTAACCCAGATTTGCTAGTGAGAATAAGGATCCCATTTCAAATGTATATAGCCTTGTGGTGACTGACAAACTATATATAAATAAATAGGTAGACAACTTTTGTCAATTACATCAACTATCTGACTCCTTGTATTTTGCCTCTTAGATTATTTTGATCAGTGGTGGCACATCGAATCAAAATTATCAAGTTAAGTCGACCTAGCACTCCATATATTCAAAAAAAAAAATATCATCCTTGTGGTGACACAACAAAACAATATTGTTCAATTTTCTTTATAAGCATCAAATGTGATAAATTAACATCTTAAATACTTAATACTTGCCTTGTGGTGACACAACAAACTCATATTAAATATTTAATACTCTATTAATTTTATCATGCTGAAAGCTGACGTTCGATATTCAAATATCTTTGAGCGCTTAGGACTTAATATAAAAAAAATTGAGGGTTTGTTATTAATTTGTCTCATCTTGTTTAAGCGCGCACATATATATATATAAAATCGCGTCATATTAATTAACATGCGAAGCATGTTTGCATAATATATAATATATATATATATAAGCATGCACATATAGAATACTATATTCTACACGGATTGATTATGGACTTTTATTCTAGTTTGGTTCACTAGAGCCACCAAGTGAACCAAAAGGTTGGCTCCCAGGGGTGCGAGAAATAATATTTAAATATAACTATTACATTTAAACTCGGGCTCCATTACAAAGCGGGTCTTCAAAGCGCTCCTTGCTCCTTGATCTCTAATTTTTCAAAATTAATTCTAACTATTCCTATTACAAAACTATTTAAAATAAATAGAAACCTTGATCGTGATCGAGGGAAATACATAGGAGGAGATAGAATTTACATTAAGAAAAAATTAGAGAAGGCAATCTGTGAGACCCCATTTAATAAAACCCATACATTCGTGCATCCAACTAAAATAAAAATCAATCACATTGGTCGATAGTCCATAATCAATCCATTTATTATCATACACATCACCGTATGCATCGATAAATAACATTCATCTCATGAATAATAAACATTTAATATATATATTGATATCATTTAATGGGCAAATTTAGTTAGTATAAAATCTATTTTTGAATAAAATAAACTCCTTTATTTAATCCAAATTTAAATCAAAATAAAACTATTTTATTTTAATTTATCAATTTTGAATAAAATAAACTATTTTATTTTAATCAAAATCTTTAATCAAAATAAACTCCTTTATTTTAATTAATTATGGAATCAATTCCATGTAATAAAAAAAAATCTTTAATTAAAATAAACTCTTTTATTTTAATTAATTATAGAATCAATTCCATGTAAAAAAAAAAATCTTATTAAAGGAAACACGGATTATCTTTCACATTCACAAATAAACTCTTTTATTTTGAATAATATGAAATCTTATTTCATATCTAAATAAACTCCTTTATTTAAGGAAATTAGGATTCTCTTTCTATTCACAAATAAACTCTTTTATTTTGAATAATATGAAATCTTATTTCATATCTAAATAAACTCCTTTATTTAAGGAAAGATGGATTCTCTTTCCTAAAATAAACTCCTTTATTTAAGAAAAAAAGAATCAATTTCAACTCTCCTTTATTTAAAAAATGGAATCAATTTCAACTCCAATTAGTTAGCATGGAATCAATTCAACTCTAATTAGTTAGCATGAAATTTAATTTTAAAATTAAAATAAACTTTTTATTTTAATATTAAAATAAACTTTTTATTTTAAAATTAAAATAAACCTTTTATAATTTAAAATTATAAATATATATATATATATATATATATATATATATATATAATAATATATATATATATATATAATATATATCCATTATAATTATATATATATATATATATATATATATATATATATAATATATATATCTTATATAATAATATATTCAATGATTTTAAAAAATTATTATTATATTTTTTTTAAAAAAAATTATAAATAATATATTATATATGTTTAAAATGAAATTTTGAAAAAAATTATTGCTTTTTTTTTTTTTTTTTTTTTTTTTTTTTAAAAAGCCGCACAAGCATATAATTATATATATATATATATATATATATATATATATATATATATATATATTAAATTATTCATGAAACGACCAGCGTGAATAATGATGTAAAAAAATTGATTTAAAATTATACATATAGAAAATTAAATATTTTTTTTTTTTTTTTTTTTTTTTTAATTTAAATTTTATACAATTAAATTATGCCCAATTAAATTGTTCTAAACACATATCAATATAATATCAAATTAAAACAATTAATAATTAGCATAAAGGTTTGGCTCGATGCCTTTATTAGGTTTGTAATAATATTCATAGCATGATCAAATTGCAAAAATTAAAGCGAGCGTGTAAAATCGAGTTTAAAAAATTTACAAACCATATACCGGATCACCCTTTATGCACAATTATTAATTAAGCGAAAAGATAAAGAATAAAATCATACCCTTGAAGATCGAGCTTCCTCGGTACTGAGTTCACCTCAAATCCTTTTCGCGTTGACTTGAATCCACCGGGTTTGGTTCCTTCCTTTGATCGGCGTTAGCCACCCAAATGTTTGGCCTCTGAGGTGATCCACGAGGAAGAAGAAAATTCAAGAAGAAGAAGTGTGGTTGGCTAAACCCTAGTTTTCTATCTCTATAGAAAAGGTGTACTCTCCAACAATTGGAATTATTACGTATGTTGAAAAATCAACAACCCATATCACCCATAATAAGACTCCTCTTATTTATAGATGTGGGCAACCCACCTTAACAATTAAGGAATTGGGATTTATTTAATTAATTAAATTCTTTTAATTAATTAAGCTCCCTAATCTTATTAGGGATAATTAATTAAACTCTTTTAATTAATTTAACCTCCTAATCTTATTAGGAATAAATGAAAGTACTTATATTAAATTAATTCCTAAACTCTTTTAGAAATTAAAATAATAATAATTGTAATAATATTAATAAGACTCCTCTTATTAATTTATATTTAATATTTCTAAAATATTAAATAATAAATATTAAGCTATTTAATTTATTCTATCACCATAGATTAAATTAAATATACATAACTATATTATTACGATTATGCCATTAACTTCTTAAATAATTATTCTTCCTTTTATGGTGTGACCCTTTAGGTTCTCCATATTAATAGGTTGTGAATAAATCAATTAGAACAATTCTAATCTTATTTAAATAAATAAATTAAACAATTAATTTATTTAAATAAATAATATTTATTCTCTGATAGGGATAAGCCTCCTAGCGATCAAGCGACTTTCCGGATAATATAGATTTCAACATTAATCATTAAAGAACCTTTGAGTAAATATAGTTAAAATCTGATTCAATCCTTCCACCATCTGATGTCCCGATTAAATATAAGGCGTGGAATTCTTTGTCAAGTCTTATTTTATTTAATTATATGTATTTCGATCCTTAAATGCCTGACTCAAATAATGCAAATTAGAAACTCCTTTCTAATTTCATTACGCCTTAACCGAGGACTCTTTGGGTTGTCATTTATCGAATCACATAGGACATTTCTCTTCTTTTATTAGAAGTGGTAGATTCTTTATTGATCATACATTATCTCCATATACAACTTATTATACCCAAGCATACCCTTTGATATATACCTAAGGGTCTTAAGGAATAAGTCAAAGTATAACTCATCATACACAAGAATCTATGATGATCTCGAGTCAAGGATCACTTGTACTACTATCACTCTGAGAATTCCTATTGACGAAGCAAATAAAACTCCATTAGGTATTCCTTAGCGAGCCACGTTCGATTGAACTTATTCTCTAATAAGCACCTACATACTTGCTTTAGTGTCTCCACACAAATGATCATGAGATCAATCATCCTCATCGATGAGCAAGCAGCGTATGTACCGATCTATCGGATTCACTAATCCCCGATTTAGTAATCAATGATTGGGAACTATTTTAGTTTTAAGCTTTCTAAGAATTTAGATCTCATTAGAATGATCATCATCATTATTCTAAAAGCATTGCTTAAAACTATGGGTTTATCACATATTATAAAAAGCGACATCATGTAGATAATTAAAAGCCTTTAATAAATTAATACTTTTTATTAATAAATGAATAAGATTGTTACAAAGTATATGCTTTATCATCAAACATGATTGGCTTGTGTGCATACTACTTCGTAGGTTTATTTGTCTCGACGGTGCTGAACAATGGTGCCCTCCTCAGGCGGTTGCATAGTGGTAGTTAAAGTTTCAAGCACATCCAATTCATTAAGCAAATATTGAATTTTCTTCGACCAAAGGTAATAATTTTTATCATCCAATTTTTCACCTTTGTTAAGGTCAGCAATCACATTTTTAGAGGCCATGTCACTACAATAAGGTTGCACGAAATATGAATATTATCACACATAATAATTTTGTCATTAAATCCTAATTAATCACAATTTTTTAGTCTATGGATAGAAATCGAAAAATCGCTAAGCTCATAATCATCATTCCATGTCATAAAATAAATAATTGTGATTAATTTTATTTTATATGACAAAATCCAAATAGCCCATTTCAACAAAAATAAGGACGGGTTTATGAAACAAAAACCCTATTGATAATTTAATTGTTCTTTGGGAGATAAAATCAATTAATTGAAGAATAAGTGCAAAATTACATTCCCTTACAAGGCTTCGATATAAATACATCAATAACAAAATTTTACATCAAAAATTCCTACTACATCAATCTAATAATAAAAATGGGAATGCTGCACTTATCTTCTCATAATTATTTTATCTTAGGTCTCTATCACAAAGTGAGAGTCCGTCTCCAAAAACAATTAAATAGCAACCCTTTTTAGTCCATCCAAAGCACCATGCAATAACAAATAAGGAGTATGTGCATGAATGGACCCACCACAGCTCCCACTAGGAAGCCGGATGTATTTGGTCAAGTCCTAATGGGACGAACGCAACAAATATGAGCAATAAACATAATATATACACATAAATATACAACAATAAATGTGAAATGATATTCAATGTTACTAAAAAAATGACCAAATATTTTTCTAACAGTATGTATACACGAAAAATTAATACTGTGATTTTTCTAGATTTTTAAAAAATATTTTTACTATTAAATGCAATTATTTTTCAAATAAATAATAATTGATAGTAAAATAATTTATGATACTAATACAATCCAATTCTCAACACCAATAAGTGGAGAACTTGTAAATATGCCTCTGAAATCACAGGAAAAAATTTGGCCCCAAAAAAAATTTCTGGACAATTTTTTAAACAATTTTTAAATCACTTTAAATAACTACAAACAATTTTCGAAAATAATTTTCATTGATGGAAAAATTCATAAAAATACTTAAAGTCACCAGAAAGAGGCGCGTGGACTCCACGTACGCTGTCTCTTTTTTTTAAACCAGGTGTGTGGCCCTCACAGACGGATGGCGGATGTGCCACGACATCGACCGTCTTCTTTCTCGGACCAGAAGCACAATTATAGTTTAGTACCCTTTTTTCAAAAAATCATAATTAATTCTAAAAATGTCCAAAAAATACAAACTTTATATTTTTGGAATCGTGGCGAGATGTACTATTTTAATATGTAAAGAAAATATACATTTGACTTTTGCAGAAAAATAAATTTTTATTTAGAAAAAATGTAAATATGAATTAGGGTTCGCGTTTTCTCTCAAAATACAAATCCGATTGCAACAAAATTTTGCAGGTGTCTAAACATGCATATGAACTACATCATACTGTATTTTTAGCCTCTAATATGTACTCTAGCATATTATGCCATTAATGTCATATTACAAGCTTTATATGCAAAAATAAAATAATGACAGAATATTTATGCGAGATCAGGCATAGCATGACTTTGATACCAATGTTAGAATATTAGGCGTAAACTAACACATAAACAATACTTACATATGAATCGATAAGTATCCATAAAGCAGAAGCGGTTGAACCGAGTGCTAAATCTACAAGCGACACCACGAACACAACTACTACGATCCTTCTTACTTCTCGTCAATATATATAGTTGTTACAAGCAATTAATGCGAACGAACTATTTAAGTGTTCACACCAAGTACACCCAAGCCTATTGATGGAAGCTTGGAAATACTAGAGAGAGTATTTAGAGAGAAACTGTATAGAAAAAATAATACGTTATTTTTCCTTAGCCCTACACACAGTAAGCTTCAGTATTTAACGTAAAATCAATTAAGTAATGGATAAGTCTATAACTGACTAAATATATCAGGAGAGTTATCTCATATAGAGTCCTAACCATATCACATATTATTTAAAATACTTCCAAGTGATATGGGACTCTTCCAATCCTTATTGGGTTATCCAATACCCATATCCAAGTGGATGTTCATGATCCACGGGTTCGACCCGGTTCAATTATTAACAGAAGCTGAATGATATTCTAACGTGGTTATTGTGTTGCACTCTTTTTATAATTATTTTGTGGATGCACTAATTTTGTAATTACTTTCTAATTGTTGTATAGTAGTATAAGGAATTCAAAATATAAATCACAACTGACTTGAAGTCGGTCATATCAAATTGAACCGGTCAATCTTTTAACAGAATCAATGATTTGGTCGGTGTAATTTTAATACAAAAATAAATCAATAAGTCTAGGGGGACCAGAGATTTTCGACTAGGGTAGTGACCGACTGGAATATTTTTTTTTTTTGCTTTTGACTACCAAATAATTAATATGATTTATTGAAACTGAAATTTTTATAAAATACAGTGATTTAGGTGTCATTTGGATACATGTAAAAAATAGAGTTGTACAGTCTATGCAACCCTGTTTTTTACATGTATTCAAATGATACCTAAATCACTGTATTTTTATAAAAATTTCAATTCCAATAAATCACATTAACTATTTGACAATCAAAAGTAAAAAAAAATAAAAAATCCGACCGGTCACTACCCCAGTCGGAAACTCCCGATCCCCCTAGAAGGATTCAAAATAAATAAACAAAAGGTGGCGTGGTGCGATGTGATGTTGATATTTGCTGTTGAACTAATGGTGCACCACATCGCATTGCACCAGATAAATAAATTAGTAGTGCACCGCTTTTGAACCGATAATACATATATTAAAATGGGGAATATGGAGGTACACAGCCGTGTAACTTTTAAAATTACACATGCTACGATCGTAGAGTGATTTCACTCTACAATTGGAGAGTAGTCACTCTACGATTTGTGAATTCACTCTACGATCGTGGACTACTCTACGATCGTAGTGTGAATTCACTCTACTATCCGGGGACTACTCTACGATCGTAGAGTGAAATCACTCTACGATCGTAAATCGTGTAACTTTAAAAATTATACGGCTGTGTACCTCCATTTTTACCTATGAAAATATTAAACATGTGTGTTGGTGAATTTAGAATCCTTAACCTCTACTTTAGGAAGAAGATATAATACCACTAGTATATTATTATATTAGTTGTTATAATTTTTTATTATGAAATTATTGTCAAGTTATGCAAATTCTTAATCTCTTATATTGTTTTACTTCTTAAATGTTTTAATTCATTATTTATTGGTGTGATGTAGTTCGGTTCAAGAGAATGAATTGCCGATGCAATTTTTGATATAATCTTTTTATAAATCGAACCAATGCAGTGTAATTACGGTGCAAGTTTTTTTGATGCAATTTTCGATATAATATTTTTATAAATCGGACCAATGCAGTGTAATTCCGGTGTATGTTTTTTTGAAACATGTACGGTACCAAATCACTTGATAACCTTTAATGGACCGTACCATTCTCACCCTACTGCCTTTTCAAAACCACACTAATGCTCTAAAGCTTAAATATGATTCTTTATTCTAAATTATCTGAAATATTCTATTTTGAGATTCATCTTTTAATTTTATTAATTAAATTATTGAATTATTAATATTTTTTTTAATTTTATTTAATTGAGACTATCATATTAAAAATTGTTGACATAACATGCAAATATGATAAATTACTACACGTGTAATAAAAATATTAATAAATAATTTTTTAATATATTTTTGAGTAAATAAGGGGTAAAAATATAAATACATAAATATTACATATTACACTAATATCAATACCACTTAACTACTCATTTCTTCAAATAAATAAAACCAAAAATTCAAAAATCCAAAAATCCTTTTATCAAACCAAATTACCATCAAAACTCAAATCAACGACTATATCAAAACCTCAAAACTCAAACTCAGATCTAGAAACAACCCACCATCTTACCTCAAAACTCAAACTCATAGAAAAATCAAACCTTAAAACCATCATCTTGCCCTCAAACTCAGATCATGAGACCAACCCACAATCTCAAATCCGATCCACCAGAAATGAACAAGAAAAAGAAAAAGCAACAACTCATATCTAAGTTGACCATAAGAGCATCAAAAAAAGCAGATCAGGTCAAAAATGGAAAGGAACCCCAAAATCCGTAGCAGCCCAGTCACATCCATGGATGCCGACGAACTAGGTCTCAGAGATTAGACAAAAAAATTCAATAAATTAGATGAAACTACAAATCAGCTGGTAAAGCACCATGATTTCCGACGACAAGGTCAGGAAACCCAAATCGATAGATCCTCTGGCAAAACACAAAAGAACAATAAGCACCGATCGTTACTGGAGAATTTTTTTATTCATACATCAAGAAATCGACGTCTATAATTTCTTGCCCATTAGAAAGAGAGATGATGCATGATGAGTAGATTTTATACCTACGAATCGGACATTATTAAGGCTTAATTTTTTATTAACTTCAAGTATTTTTAGTGTCATTTTACTTGTTTTTGTGTTTGTGTTGTAGAAAACGGCTTCGAAAGGTCAAAACATGAAAAATGGAGTTTAGTGGCATTTTTGTAATTTATGGAAAAGTACCCCCGCCGGGGCGGGCGTTCCTTAGTACAAAAAAGCCAGTTGGGGTGGACTTGTCGGGAAGAAAAAGAGTATTCAGAAATTGAGTTTAAGGAGGATTGGTTTGAACTGTTTGTTTCAAGGACTTTAAGGACTCTAAAAGACACATGAAGAGGCATATAAAAGGATGAGAATTATAAGGATTAAAGAGGAGGATTCCATTAGATTAGATTAAGACAAAACCCTAGTTTTTATTATATTTGGAGATTCAAGCAACTTGGGGACCATTGAAGATTCAAAGCAGGAGCAAGAAGGGAGCATCAAATCTGCTGACAACAGATTCTAACTTCTTCTCTACTTCTATCTTTGTCTTTTAATATTTATTCAATTGTGGATCCTTGGTTTTAATTCAATAATCATAAACTAAATTCTTGTTTAAGATTACAACGTATCTTATTGCATAGTTTATTTTTAGTATGCTTCTTTATTAATTATTGTGATTATTCTTGGATTGTCTATTATGGTTTGTGCTTAATGCTTAATTGCCTAGCTAACAATTACCATGATAATCTATATGAACTCGAGAGATGAATTATAGATTTAGATCTGATCATAATAGCATGTGATTGTGTTTTCTGCATGGTGTTGGAATTCATAATTTATGTCTAGGATAGAGATATACCTATACATTGCATGTAATCTGATAGAGAACCTGTGCTTAAAATCCTCTTTAATTATAATTCACATAGAGATATAATGAAGTAGTTAATTAGGGTGTTCTTCTTAATTCTATCATCTGTGGATTTAAGTTAATTTGAGTATGATGCATTGAGAGATGGTCATATTTACGTATGTGTTCTTGATTAACAATTCAGAATAGTGAGCATAATTGATAAGAAGTGTATTAATTTAAGTGAAGCAATAAGTGAAGTTGTAATCTTAAATCTCCATAATCTGATTTTTAACTAGTGATAATTAGAATTAGTTTAATTAAATAATTTAATTCAAAACCTTAAATTGATTGTTTAATAAAATTAATTTGGTTAAGAGTTAGTATTTGATAATTTGTGTCAGGAATAAGCATGTGAATGATATTCCTATTTACATGTGATTTGATTATGATATATATGAATGAATATGCAAGTATGCTTGCATTAAGAAAATCTGTAAAGTCCTTTGATAGATAATAGAAACACATGTACAAGGACTTAGAATGAATTGATCAAATATGTTAGGTTATTCCTACATAAGCAAACCAGCCTTGTAAAGTCTTTAAAAAGAAATGATGTACAAGGACTATAAATATAGAAAGATCAAACATGTTAAGTTGATCTTATGATGTAATAGATGAATTTGCATCGATCGTCGAGCACTTGCTCCGTAAATCGTGATGCCGCCGGAGAGTCAAGGAAAACTCGAGAGCTATCGGAGGCGTAATTGTAGTCTGCAAGATAGTAGATCTCGGAGTTCCTAGACTGCCAAGAGAGATGAGGAAGGATCGTAGTGTGTCGAGTAGCACTTCCTCTCGAGTCGTAGATCTCTTGAGGAAGTCGTGTTGAGGAATCGTAGAGAAAACTCCGCCCTCTGAGCCGACCGAGCATCTACCGAAGCAAGTCAGAATCGTAGACCACACTCGAGTCGTAGAAGTTCATCGATGTCGGTTAAGTCAAGAATCGTGAGACTACTGATTAGAAGTCGTGAGAGTCTCATGATCGTATCAAAGGCGTAGATCGTAGTCGAGCAAGATCGGATGAAGACAACAAACACAACGGCGTAAATCGTGAAGTGTCAAGATCGATCTCGAGTCGTTGTGTCGCGCAGTAGAAAGTGAATCATAGTGTGTAGAATCGAGACTTGATAGATGTGCTCATACATGTTAAAGCAGTAATCGTATAGCGAATACGATTCTCAACAAATGAGCACTCCCAGAATATCCAAAGGAATGAAGCCTCTGGTTGGTACTGCAAAGATACATCCCACCTGAAGGAAACCAGAGAGCACTCAACGAATGACATGCAAGATCTAAGCATCAACTCAATCAACATTAAGATTGAGTTGTGAAGCCATTCGAGATGAAGTCTTCCACAAGTTAATCATAAGAAGACTTCAGTAACTGACTAAGGAAAGTCAGCTAGTGCAGTTGCTGTCAAGTAAATAGAAGACATCTATCTTGGAAGCAACCAGGATCGTAGTGTTTGTCAAACAAAGAAAGAACTGATGGAGTGTACACTAAGATACTGGTCAGCCTCTGAAGAACAAGGCTAAAGTGATTAAGCTTTGGGTCAGTCCGTTGATGATAAGTGAACGAGTGATCACAAGAAGAAAGCGAGCTGGACACGCCACAAATCTGAAGTGTCTTGATAATCAGAAGGGGCCAGAGTAAAGAATCAAGCCATTAGTATCTGAGAGCATTCAAGGCAAATAGAAGTGTTGAGGCACTGCACAAGAGAAGAAAGAGGTGTTCTACGTTGAAGATCCAATCAACACTCTTCAAGATCGTAGTGTTGACTCTACATGTCAATGAGCAATAGTCAACAAGACACTATGATCAGGTCCAAGGAAGCATGCATCAGAATCGTAGAGTTCGGTCATTCGAAGATTAAAGCATTGGCAACGGTTCAATTTGAAGGTTGGTATTCGGATAAGAGCTTATTGAGAGCATCGATGTAAAAGGACAACCTCTGATCAAGAAATCAGAAGGGTGAAATAAAGTCGTCAACCTGCCCGAGACATCAAAGTAACATCTCTGACGGGGTAGGTGAAATAGTAGACTGCAGTGTCAGAAAGTCAGAAAAGGGGATGTCATGTCACATCTGTAGTCTGCACCAAATAACTCGAGATCTGCGAAGCATTTCAAAGAGATTTCAATGGCTACTTTCCAACGGAAAGATTGGGAAGGAGTATAAATCTACTAGAGCTTCAAAGATCAAAGGTTGTTGGAGTTGTTGAGTTTGGAGAAATGGTGGACTGATCTAACCAACGTAAAATAGTGAGTGACCAATGAAGGTCTGAAGGCTCACTCTACGATCCACCAAGAACACTTAGAGACAGACAAAGAAAGAAGTAGAAGTGAGAGTTCTACAATGTAGAAGTGAGAGTTCTATTACAAGAAGAGTGTTCTGAACTGCCAAGAGAAAGAAGAGCATCATGTCATCTTGATGTCCATCATGGGAAGACTCTAAGTACCAGAGAGAAGAGCCTACAATCATCTTAGCAAGTCCATCATGAGAACGCATCAAGTATCAAGAAAGAAGATCACCAACTCCATCATGGTGTCAAACATGAGAAAGTTTCTAAGTACCTAGCAGAAGAGCTTACAGTCATCTTAGAAACCCATCATGTGCAGCCATCAAGTATCAAGAAGAATGATCTTCAAGGCAGTTCATCAAGGGATCATCAGAAGTGGTTGAGTAACTGAAGAAACTGAGCATCATGAAATACTCAACTGCACTTCAAGGATAATCACGCCAAGCTGCTATGTACAAAAGATGTTCGAGCTTAAAGACATCTTAGCAATTTCAAAGACCAACTCCAACAAACAAACAAACAACTCAACAACAAGAAGCTGAGGCACTGAGGGTCCTTATGCGGGAGGGACTAAATGAAGTTCCAAGCCTCTTTGGGCTTGAAGATTTCTAGGGAACTAGAGAAGTTCCAAGGTCTGCGGCCTTGAAGAGTTCTTAGTGAATTGAAATCCCAAGGCTTCCGCCTTGAAGGAATTTTAGTGATTCGTGGTGCCGCTTCCTTAGTGGAAATCCAAATTAGTTGAAAGCGAGAAGAATGGATTAGGAGCTTGAGTCTACGAACCACTTAAAATCCCTTATGTCTTTTACTTTATGTCATTTACATTATGTACATTAAATCGCTATAATCTGCTATGTATGTTTTAAGCGCTACTAATTGAACTAACTCTCTACTTAACAATGTATGTATGATTATGAATATATCAATGAAGGGATCTTTTACTTATTAGTTGTGCTTGAAAAGATTCATATGTTTGTCATATGCTAAATTATTAGCAATACAAAATAAACCAGAAAAGTATTTGAAATTAAAGGATCTATTCAACCCCCCTTCTAGATCTATTGTGCCTACTGGGATCTAACAATTGGTATCAGAGCAGGTTCTCATGCTATATTCAAAAGCTAATCGCTTTGAGTCTGATCCTAGGCATAAACATTGTTCTAAACATGGTTTAGTAGTAAGTTACTTGTTATATGCAGATGAGCTCACATGTTGAAAATATTGTGTACAAGTAAATGTGTATATACCCCTGAAGCTGCTCAGATTGGTTTATGTTATTCATTGCCATATTAACAAGACCAATCCTTCTCTGTAGTCAATCTTGTAGTCTAAAGACCAGGAAAGAAAGCTCAAGAGTCAAACATCCACCCGCCGGAAAGATGAAAAGGTCATACATACTAAGAAATGCTTATCCAGAGAAAAAAGAAGAACTTCTCAAACAAGTGGCTGTCCAACCAGCATAACTAAAGCGTAGTCTTTTTGTAAATCCCAATTTTTGTAGAAGTCAATCGCGGGATAGGAATGTAATAGCTTTGGCTATGAAATCAAATTATAATTAGTTTTGAACTATGAAGAAGCATATTAATATAATGAAGTTTTTATTAAATGTGCTTTATTGTGGTATGAGTTGTTGTTTGATGAATAATAACTAAGTAAGCAAATAGATAATAATGAAACTTTATTTATTTAATCAGAAAAGTGCCGCCAAGAAGAAGACAACGTAATCAGGAAGCTGAATCCCATAACGATAACCAAGGGGGTCGGAACAACCTTATGCAGGAGATCGTTAATTTATTAATGGTTGCATTCAATTAAATCGGGGGTAGAGCACCCGCAGTACCTAGGGTAGCCAGAACGACTACCTTTAAGGAATTTAAGAGTGTAGGTCCGCTGGAGTTCAAAGAAATCATAGACCCAATAGAGGTCCAGACTTGGGTGAAGGAAATAGCGAAGGCATTTGTTATTGCAATTGTAAGAGAGGCGCAAAAGACTTCTTTTGCGACCTACATGATGAAAGGAGAAGCCAACTTCTGGTGGGAGGCTCACCAGGGTGGGGCTAGGACTGATGCTGTTACGTGGGAACAATTTAAGAAGGTTTTCTTCGAGAACTATTTTCCTAAAATCATGCAGGGGAGAATGGAGATTAAGTTCTTAGAACTTAAACAAGGGGACATGATGGTTCCCCAGTATGCGGCCAAGTTCAATGAACTGGCAAGGTTTGCTCCACACCAAGTGGACACTGAGGAGAGGAAGGCCCGTAAGTTTGAGCAGGGACTGAAACCCTGACTCTATAGTAGGATTTTCGTGTTCCAGAGTGCTTCATATGGGACCATTCTGTAGGAAACAATTATTGCGGAGGGTGGTAGTGAGGCTTTGAGCTAATACCACAAAGAGAGGAAGAATAAAAGCAAAGGAGAGGGAGGATCCAAGGCGGATGGGGCTAGTGGCAGTGGAAGTATGCCCAAGAGGAAGTATTTTAACTCCTGGAATACTGGAGTAAAACAAGGTGATCCTAAGCGTAGGATTTAAGCATGCAAGACATGCATAGAGACTCATTTAGGAGTTTGACTTAAGGGGAAGTCAGTTTGTTACAATTGTGGGCAGGAGGGTCATATATAACCCAATTGTCCTAATCCTAAGAAGAACCAAGGCTGTTTTGTTTGTGGGTCGATGGACCACATGGCAAGAAATTGCCTAAAGTAGGGGTCAGAGGGTAGCAAGGGCACTGGTAGTGGTAATTTAGCCATTACTAGACCAACACCATCGTCGGGTAGACCCACGACCCGTACTTTTAATATGACTGTCCAAGATGCGGTTGCATTAGTGGATGTAGTAGTAGGTATCATTCTAGTCAATGAAATAAATGCTTATGTGCTATTTGATTCGGGTGCTACTTGTTCTTTTATAGCATGTGAATTTGTTAAGCGATTAGGTTTATTCCCGAAAAGATTAGAAATACCGTTAGACGTTAAGGTAGTAAACGAAGAGATAATTCCATTGAACACATTCATAGGAATTTTTGCGTAGATATTAGAGGTAACAAATTATCGGTAGATTTAATACCGATAAGGTTGAGAGAATTTGATGTAATTCTTGGTATGGATTGGTTGATTAACCATAGAGCTATAATATATTATCATAAGAAAAGTGTGAACCTTCAGCTTTTTAAGAAACTCAAGGTAGTGTTTTACGGTAGTAAATCACCGGGACGCTCTTGTTGTCTAACCATGACATAAGCTAGGAAGATGTTGAGGAAGGGGTGTATAGGATACCTGTGCCATGTTGTGGATACCTAGAGAGTGGAAGCATAATTAGAATAGATACCTATAGTACAAGAGTTTGTGGATGTATTTCCAGATGAGTTACCAGGTCTTCTGATGGATAGGGAGGTCGAATTTGTGATTGATTTGTTACCGGGTATGACACAAGTTTCTAAGGCACCATATAGGATGGCACCGATAGAGATGAAGGAGTTAATGGTTCAATTACAAGAACTATTAGATAGGAAGTACATTCAACCGAGTGTGTCTCCGTGGGGAGCACTGGTATTGTTTGTAAAGAAAAAGGATGGGTCGTTACGACTTTGTATCGACTATCGAGAGTTGAAAAAGTTAACGATTAAGAATAAATTCCCATTACCCAGGATCGATGATCTATTTGATCAGTTGAAAGGGGTAAAATATTTTTCTAAGATAAATTTGCATACGGGGTACCATCAGTTGAAAGTAACAAAGGAGGATGTACCTAAGACGACGTTTAGAACTCGTTATGGTCATTACGAGTTTTTGGTTATGTCGTTTGGGTTGACTAATGCGCCAGCCGCATTTATGGACATGATGAACAGGGTGTTCAAACAGTATTTGGACAAGTTTGTCGTAGTGTTCATTGATGATATTCTAGTCTATTCTAAGATGCCAGAAGATCATGCTGAACATTTGAAGATAGTGTTGGAAACACTTCGGAGGGAGAAGTTGTATGCGAATTTCACTAAGTGTGAATTTTGGCTTGGAAGAGTGCAGTTTTTAGGACATGTTATTGATAAAGATGGCATTTCTGTGGATCCAGCGAAAGTGGAAGCAGTTAATAATTGGGAACAACCGAAAATGCCAACTGAGGTTCGGAGTTTTCTGGGGTTAGCGGGATACTATAGAAGGTTCATCCAAAACTTTTCTAAAATAGCTACTCCATTGATGAATTTAACGAGGAAGTCAGTGAAGAATGTGTGGACTGAGAAGTGTGAGAATAGTTTTCAGGAACTAAAAAAGAGGTTAAGTGAGGCACATGTATTATCTTTACCAGATGATATGGGGAATTTTGTAGTTTATAGTGATTCTTTGCATAGAGGACTGGGTTGCGTGCTCATGCAGCATGGCAAGGTCATTACGTATTTGTCACGCCAGTTGAAGGATTATGAGAAGGTTTATCCTACTCATGACCTAGAATTGGCAGCAGTAGTTTTTGCATTAAAAATATGGAGACATTACCTATATGGGGAAAAGTGTGAGATATACACGCACCATAAAAGTCTGAAATATATCTTCACGCAGAAGGAGTTGAATATGAGGCAGAGAAGGTGGTTAGAATTGATAAAAGATTACGAATGTTATATCTTATATCATCCAGGAAAAGTAAATGTAGTAGCCGACACGTTAAGTAGAAAGGGTAGGGAAAAGCTATCAATGTTAACGACTCAGAATGAGTTAATAACGGAGATGGCAAAAATGGAGCTAGAAGTTAAATTACCAAGTGAAGTGGTAGAGATGTTATTCATAATGGAGACTCAACCAACCATAGTGGAACGAGTTAAAGAAGTGCAACTAGGTAACGAGGACTATGAACGAATGAAGAAGAGGATGGAGGATGAAGAAAAGACTAAGTATAACCTTGATAATGAAGGATTACTTCATTTGGAAGGAAGAATTTGGGTTCCAGATAATTCTGAGTTAAAAGAAGAGATAATGAGTGAGGCCCATAGTTCGAGGTATTCAATACATCTAGGTAGTACCAGGATGTATCAAGACCTTCGACAGAACTTTTGATGGCCAAACATGAAGAGGGAGATAGCAGAATATGTTAGTAAGTGCTTAACTTGTCAGAAAGTTAAGGCTGAACATCAACGACCGAGTGGACTATTGCAATCACTAGAGATTCCAGAGTGAAAATGGGAGCATATCACAATGAACTTTGTGGTGGGACTTCCAACGACAAGGAAGGGATACGACGCTATTTGGGTTATAGTGGATCGGTTGACAAAATCGTCACTTTTTACCGATAGGAGTTAGGTATAACCTAGAGCAATTGGCTAAACTTTATGTCAAAGAAATTATTTCAAGACATGGAGTACCTGTTTCGATTGTGTCGGATCGTGATCCACGATTTACATTGAATTTTTTGAGAAGTTTGCAAGAGCAATTGGGAACACAGTTGAGGTTGAGTACAACGTATCATCCTCATATGGATGGAGAAACTGAACGGACAATTCAAACGCTAGAAGATATGTTTAGATCTTGCATTATGGATTTCGAGGGGAGTTGGGACGAACATCTACCTTTAGTGGAATTCGCTTATAACAATATTTTTCACGCTAGTATAGGTATGCCGCCTTACGAAGCGTTATATCGGAGGAAGTACAGAACTCCACTGTTGTGATGCCCCCAAATTCAGGTATCTTCCAACCTGATATATGGTGCTCCACTGTACTAACATCCATACAATCATTCCATTGAAATACAACAAAATGAATGTAATTACTATCTTCTTATTACAATCAAAGTATAATCCTTCCCAGGTTCATAAACAGGTTACATCATTCATTGTTCATAATGTATAATACATACAAACTTACTAAACTATTACACAATGCCTAAGCATCCATCTTAGCTTTGCCCTTATCTCTCTTGGCATTCACAGTAATTTCATCTTTAACTGCAGTTATATAATTCATGCAAGAAGTGAGCATGACAGCTCAGCAAGTTTAATCAAGGATAACAGGAATACCACATTCATGAATTATATAACTATTCTGACATAACTGAATAATAGTTATGAAGTATTATGAATCAATAATACTTTAACAGTTTATAACATCAATTCCCAAAGTATAGAATAGATTAGGAATTCTGAACCGGTCGATAGACCATGAACAGTAACTTTAAGTTTTTATACTTGAAAAGGAGTCCACAACACTAAGGCCGTTCATCCGCATAACTTACGAGCACTTCTAGGTGATCAGCCTATAGTACTCTATGTTGATCAACACTCATTCATTAAACGTATTTAAGTTTAATATTTTTGGCAAACTCGTGTGCCCATCGAATAATCGATGAAAAATACTTTTGTTTGTTCATAGACAAACCTTACCTTCACGTCCATACCAATTACTTGGCATATGATAGCGTTAATATTTCTATATAGAATGATATGAATAATAATCAATATATATATATATATTACGAATAGTCTAGCCGAGTTAAAATCTGGCATCGACCCTTTCTTTAAAACAAGTCTTGCAATTCAGTTCAACGAATCACATAAAACTTGGCTAACTTGAAAGTTAGACAAGCGTTAAGAAAACTTGCCTTTCAGCGTCTTCAAATGACTTATTCGAATGACCACAACCTTTACAGAATCTACATGATATATTCACATAGCACACTGTAATTAGCTAACAAATAAATGTTTCTACCAACTTCTTTCTCTTCTATGTCTTAGTTAACTTAATAACTTTATTAAAGTCAACATGACTTATTACCCTTCATCTCGGTTTATTACTCAACTGACGTTATTAACCAGACTCGAACATCGTTGATAAAGTACCAACTTTGTTCCTCGTTCTTAACTTGTTAACATGCATTCAATTCCTAAGTTTTTAACACCATATACCTTAGTATAGGTAGCATAGGAATAGCTTTAATACACTTATAAAGTGTACACACATTACCCCTTTAGGTCCCCGAACAATTGAAGTTCTAAACCTAAATCACTATCAAGAACCTTGAACTCGCGTATGGCGCGACTATATTAATACAAGATCAATGAGGCTGGCGCGCTAGAGTTAGCGACTTTGACTCCGGTCGCACTTGCACATGAGACTTAGTACTACTACCAGTAGTCTGCGGCGCCATTTAGCGATAGCTAAGAACATCTGCCAAAGGCATTTGCTATGACAATTTACATTATGTTCAGCTGCATAAGCGCTGCAGACCTCATTCTAGATTTCAACAATTTTAAAAAATTTTGCGAAATTCCCGGGACCGTAACTTCTTCGTTATAAGCCCGATTTGGTCCGTTCAAAAGCCTACACGTCACAAATAACATAATCTACGCGTTCATAAAAGAATTCAACACTTTTGAATTCAATAACTCAAAATTCATTATTGAGTTCATTTTCTAGATGTTCGTAAACGTTAATGAGCGTTCAATGCTCGTTTTCTTCGTTTTAAGTCGGAATCCAACGATTCTCGAACCCACAACTCTTAATCACCCTATCTCACGTGTTGACATTGAAAACCAACATTTTTAAGTGTCACGGCAACTTTTGACCCTTAATCCAGAATTCAACATTTTCGACGTTTAACGTCTATTTCCGTGAAATCCGCCATAACTTCGTTACTAGCGTTCTCTAAGCCAAATCACATGGAATACTCCATGGATTTCATATCTACATCCTAACCAAACAAGATGCATATATTAACGTATTGATGGAGTCCAATCGTTTATAAACAATTTATCTTAACAAACAATATTTTCATGGTTCAAAACTATATTAAACCTTATGATTCTTATAATCTCATGACTTGTAGAGATTTAATCTATGGTAAGTCATCTTTAATCCCTCATACAATACATATACCACCCATTCTATGATTCTCTAAGATAAAAGAAAATCTAAAAGAGATGGAAATGAGAAACAAGAAGTATTACCTCAAGAACTCTTATGAAACTCTCTTGCAAAACTCTAAGATCAAGCTTCCAAAGTGAAGTATTTGTAAATCTAGCTCTCTCTCTCTCTCAAATAATCTAGGTTGGAAATTTGTAAAACTCTCAAATGAAACAATCTAGCCTCTTATTTATAGGAAACTAGAATGGAGGGTAATTTGGACTTTAAACCACAAACCTCCTTACTATTCATGTGTGGTCACCAAGTAAAATACTTGGTGACCAAGCCTCAAACTTGGCTTGCACACCAAGTGGCCGGCCCACCTCTTGCCATGTGACATCCCATGGGTTGCCCCATGAGTTTTACCCATTCGGTAACCCACCTGTTCGATCCACGATTCGATTTTAATGAATTGGGCTTAACTAACTTAACAATGGGCCTTGACTTGGGCTTAACCCATCAATCTCTTTTGGCTTGGTCATTTAATTGATTGGGCTAATTCTAATCTAACACAATTGAATTAGTCATTAAGTCTTAACTTAATTCTATAATACGAATCGTATCCTATACGTACAATTCACGTATTCTCTCCATATACTACTCGTAAAATAATCGTATTGTACTTCATATTTACTCATCGTATTATACATAGATACTAAATAGCACCATAAATGTATAACACTCGCATTAACCTTAACGCCATTCCTTCTACGCATATTATTTCCTTCTCGGAAATCAATATACTCAACCCTTAGGTTTTAAGTCCGCAGGTGAAAACTGCGTTTGCCATAAATGAAATATTATCAGATATTCCATCTAATATCAATATTCTATCATCACACGTTTCTCGAAATTTCAAAATAATTCCCCGAACAGAAACGAATGAATAGTGTTTTTACGGAAATTTTTTGGAAAACAATTATTTTCGTCTTGGAAATTCCAAACAAATAATTCTAGTACAAAGCCAGAATACTAACCACGTTAGCACATTCTAGGTCATATAACGACCTTCACATAGCTTACTCACATAATAATCAATTAAATTCATTTAATTCACATAATCAAATAAAAATTTAATTATAATAAAAATCTGATTTTCTCGGGCATTATAACTTTACTGGGATGAAGTAGGTGAAAGTCGGATGTTGGGACCTGAGATGGTCAACAAATGACAATCATGGTAAAGTTAATACATACTCGATTGGTAGCGGCTCAAGATAGACAAAAGAAGTATGCAGATCCTCACCGTGAGAAGAGGGAGTTTGAGGTAGGGTCGTATGTCTTTCTGAAAGTATTGCCTTGGAAAGGGAAGATACGTTTTGGGAAGAAAGGGAAGTTAAGTCCAAGGTTTATAGGACCTTTTGAAATTTTAAGAAGGGTAGGAGAGGTAGCTTATGAAATAGCTTTACCTCCAGAGATGGAATGAATACATAATGTGTTTCATGTGTCTGTATTGTGTCCTTATAAAATGGACTACAAACACGTAATAGAGTATGAATCTATTCAGATAGAAAAAGACTTAGCGTATGAAGAACTTCTAATTCAGATTGTTGATAGGAAGGAACAAATTTTGAGAAATAAGATAATACATTCGGTGAAGGTAATTTGGAGAAATCACAATGCCGAAGAAGCAACGTGGGAACTCGAAAGTAAAAGAAGCAACGTGGGAACTCAAGATTTTGGGGACATAATCCTTATAAGGGGGTGGGGGGGAAGAATGTAGCATACGGAAAATCGGATTTTTATGTGAATTAAATTTTATTTGATTATTTGAATTAAATGAATTTAATTGTTTATTTATGTGAGTAAGCTATTTGAAGGTCGTTTTATGACTTAGAATGTGCGGCTGTGGTTAGGATTCAGGCTATGTGCTAGGATTAATTGTTTTGAATTTTTAAGATGAAAATAAAAGTTTTCCAAGAAATTTCTGTAAAAACACTATTCATTCGTTTATGCTTGGGAATTAATTATGAATTTCTGAGAAACATGTAATGATAGAATTTTAAGACGAGATGGAATATCAAATAATATTTCAGTTATGGCAAACGAAGTTTTCGCTTGCGGACTTAAAACCTAAGGGTTAGGGAAAGTGAGTTCGAGAATGAAATGACTACGTATAATGATTAGGGTTATTATATGTGAGAAATACGAGTATGGTACTAGTTATTATACGAGTATAGTATGAAGAATATTGTGACATATAATACGAATATTGTACGAATAGTATATGAAGAGAATACGAGAATAATACGAGTAGTATACGATGAAGTTTTAATGGACTTTAGCTACTGGACCTAGACTTTGTCAAGCCCAATTATTAAGTGAATGAAGCCCATGAATGAGTTATATCAAAGCCTAATGTTAGGTTCAATCAAGCCCAAAGATAGGCCCAATACGATTTAACCCTAAGCCCTAACCAAGAAATCGAACTACGGATCGATCTGATGGATCACCACATGGGTAAAACCCATGGGGGCAACCCATGTGGGACCCCAAAGGCTATGTGGGCCAGCCACTTGGAGGCCAAGTAAAGTGGTTTTACTTGGTGGCTAAGGCATGAATAGTAAGGAGGTGGACCAATTAACCAAATTGCCCTCCATTTGGTTTTCTATACAAAGAAAGTTATGTTGGTTCATTTGGTTCTTTCACCAACTTGACCAATATATATCGAGAGAGAGAGAGAGAAGAGTTCTAACAAGTAATCAAGAGCATCCAAAGCAAAACATCCAAGTTTTATTCAAGAATGAGAATAACGTTAAGGTAATAATACGTAAACCTTTGTCTTCGATCCTTTTCTATTTATTTTTTGTAGAGAAATATGAATTGGTGTAGCATGTCTCTTCCAGAGTAATAAGGATGGCTATTAGTGAATTAAAACATTGATAAGCCATGTATAAGTAAGAATCATAAGTGTTTAAGTAAGTTTAATCTAAGAAACTATTAATCGTTGACTTGGTTATTGATGGACAAATTGAAAACCATCATGTATAGGGTATGTGCTTATTGCTTGGTTAGGTTATAGACAATGAATCAATGGATTGGTTCCATTTAATTTGGAGTATAATACTCAAGTAACGAAGTTTTGGCAAAATTTACGAGATTAGGCGTTAAACGTTAAAATTATAGAATTTCTGGATTAGTAGTCAAAAGTTGTCGTTTAATTTGGAAACCCTAGTTTTTGATGGCGTAACGTAGACAAATGTATTGAAGAGTTGTGAACTCAAGAATGGTCGAATTCTGACTTAGAACGAAGAAAACGAGTTATAAACGTTCACAAACGTTAAACAAACGCGTAATAGAACGTTAAATAGTGAATTCATTGTTAACAGATTTAAAAACTACTTTTATCTGGATGAAATCGAAGTACATGATATGTGTAAGATAATGGCTTTCGAATGGGCTAATCCTGATTTATAATGACTAAGTTATGTGTAGGCACCGCAGCGGCACCCCAAGCATAAAACACTGTGCAAATTTGGGTTGGGAGATGGTTATTTGTTGGTTAGGCAAAACACTTACTTATGTATAGTAAGTCTTATGCCACATCACCGAGACAAGGCCTTGCCTACTGTTAGTTAGCGCTGCAGCACCAATGTTGTGCATAAGGATGGCGCCGCAGCGCCGAGAGAGAAGAAATGTTGACCAAGTTATTTTATAACCCAATTTTTTACCTAACAGCTATGGAGCATGTATATACTTAATATACATTATAAGACCATTCTTAAATCACTTATATAGTGATGACTGTAGGAAATAAACGTTGTTTAATAATAATTAAACGAAGAACATAAAGTATGAGAATGTAAATCGTATTCAATTACTATGGTATTTAACCAAGGGTCATTGAGTATTGGTCTAGGGACATGAAGATGTTAACAAGCCATAAGGAAGAATAGTAATGTGAGTCGAGTTTTATTAATGAAATAAATTCGATTAAGTTATAAAAGAGAAAGAATTTGGTAAAAACAATGTGATTAGATTGGTACGTAGCTAATTTCAATGTGCTATATGAATATATCATGTAAAAACTGTAAATATCAAGAACTATTGAATTTTATTTGAAGACGTTTGAAGGTAAGTTTTCTTAACGCTTGTCTAACCTTTATGTTAGCAAAGTTTTCTGTGATTCATGTTATAAGATGCATGAATTGATTTTATGAAAGAGTCGATTCCAGTTTTAACTCAGCTAGACTAATCTTAGGAGTTTGATTGATTTGTTTACAAGTGTTTCAATATAGTATTGTTAACGCTATCCTATGCCAATTGTTTGGTACAGATTCAAAGGTAAGCTTGTGTATGAACAAACAAATGTATTTTCATCAATTATTCGATGGGCACGTGAGGTTGCCAAAACTTATACGTAGATACGTTTAATGGATGAGTATTGATCAACATAGAGTACTATAGGCTGATCACCTAGAAGTGCTCGCAAGATATATCAGACTTACGGACTTAGTGTCGGGTTGTCCTTTTTCATGAATGAAAACCAAAAGAGGATGTTCATGGTCTTTTGACCTGCTCATAATTCCTAAGTTGCTATATGTACTCTGGAATTGTTTTATGAAATGAAAAGTGGTATTTACTATTTCATAGTACTTCATAACTACTTTTTTAGTTGATACTGAATAATCATATAATTCTCGACGAGGTATTTGTATTATCTATTGTTAGACTTGCTGAGCTAGTTATGCTCACTTCTTGCTTGAACTATATGATTGCAGCTAAGGCCTAGCGAACTGAGGGTTCTAGTAAAGATAAAGGAAAAATTAAGATGGATAAGTAGATTATCCTGTAATAGACTAGTATGTTTGTATGAATTATATTATGATAAAAGAAGAATGTATCAGTTACAGAACCTAAGAAAGGATTTATTGTAATAAGAATGTAGTAAATACAATCATTTTGATGTTTTTTCAAAGGAATGGATGTATAGTTATGACTAACGTGTAACACCATATCCGTGGGTTAAAAGTACCCAGATTTGGGGGCGTCATAGTCATCCTCTATGATGAATCTATACCTATCAATTATCTTCGGTACTCTTCCAAATTTACGAATAGGGTGTGTTATAATAGGTCCTCCACTTGGTTAGGTATCTGAGTCTGATCCATAGTATTTTGTGGTTCTTGAACTTCTTCAAGATATATCTTACTCCCACTGACCCATTCAAGGATAAACTCCTTTTCCAAGAAGGCAGCTGTTTCGCAACAAACACCTTTTGATGAATTGGATGATAGAAATAATACCCTGATGTTTCTTTAGGGTATACCATAAATCTACAATTGTCAGATCTACTTTTTGGCTTATCGTTTTCAATCTTTTTGACATAAGCTTGACAACCCCAAGTCTTAACATGCTTAAGATTTGGTTTCGTCTCTATCCATAACTCATATGAAGTCTTAGGGACGGATTTGGTAGGTACCTTGTTAAGCAGGTATGCAGCCGATTCTAGGGAATATCCCCAGAAGGAAACTGGAAGATCGATAAAGCTCATCATAGATCGAACCATGTTTAACAATGTTCGATTTATCTTTTCAGATACACCATTGAGCTGTGGCGTCCCTGGTGGAGTCCATTGTGAGATTATACCATTTTGCCAGTTTGTTTTTCTACTTCACTTTTGAACTCTTTGAACCTTTCAAATGATTCAGATTTTTATTTCATTAAATACACATAACCAAATCTTGAGTGATCATCAGTGAATGTAATAAAATAAGAATACCCTCCTCATGCAGTCGTTGTCATAGGTCCATATACATCTGTGTGTACCAACGCTAACAACCTTGTAACTCTTTTTCCTTTTCCACTAAAAGGAGATTTAGGCATTTTTCCCATGAGACAAGATTCACAAGTCGGATATGATTCATAATTTGATAGCTCTAGGAGCCCATCTTTATGCAAATTGGATAATCTTGTTTCATTAATATGACCAAGTCTCTAGTACCACATATAGGTATAATTAACATTATCTCTTTTCCTTTTCTTAGTTTGTTCAATTTGAAGTATATTTTCATACAAGTCAAGTATGTACAGTCCATTTTGCAAATTACCAACACCATATAAAATATTATTATTATTATAAATAAAACAACTATTGTTCTTTATTATAATGTCAAAACCATCCATATCTAATATAGAAATTGAAATAATGTTTCTAATGATATTCAGAACAAAATAACAATTATTTAAATTAATGAACTTTCCCGTACGCAGTGCTAAACAATAAGTCCCTACAGCTAATGCAACAACCTTTGCTCTATTTTCCACTCATTGGACGACCTCATCCTTGTTTAGCTTTCTACGTTTGGCCAGTCCCTGCATAGTATTACATATGTGAGAACCACAACCGATATCCAATACCCAAGTAGATTTTTAAATTTTTGAAAAATTAATTCCAATCATAAATAAACCTTGATTAGGATTCAAAGCTTCTCCAAGCTTCTTCTATTTTTGCTCCGCAAGATAATCCTTGCAGTTCCTCTTCCAGTGACCCGACTTGTTGCAATGGAAGTAAATTCCTTTGCTAGCTGGATCAGGTTTCTTTTGATCCTTCACTTTCGCCTTACCCCTGACCTTCTTGGTTTTCTTCTTTTCAGAAGATACCTTGGGCCTCTTCATTTTCTTGCAAGAATCATCCACTATTAAGATATGGTCCTTCTTGGATGGGAAGTGACCTTCAGTAGTTTTCAATATGTTAAGTAATTCAAGCAAGCTGACATCTAACTTATTCATGTGAAAATTCACAACAAATTGTGAGAAGGTTTCAGGGAGTGTCTGCAAGACTAAATCTTGACTCAACTCCCCATCCATGACGAATCTAAGCTGTCCAAGATGTTCAATTAGATTGATCATCTTTATGACATTAGTCTCAACAGTAGTGCTCTCGGTAATCCGAGATCAGAAGAGCTCCTTAGATGTTTCATATCTAGCAGTCCTACTTTTCTCACCATACAACTCTTAGAGGTGCAACAGTATAGTAGGAGCATCCATGATTTCATACTGACGCTGAAGCTCGTTACTCATGGATGCGAGCATGATGCATTGAGCCACAGATGCATCATCTTGCCACGTTCTAAAAGTAGTAATTTCTTCCTCAGATGCTGATTCTGCAACTTTTGCAGGGATAAGCGAATTTAAGATATAAGAAATCTTTTCAACAGTGAGAACTATTCTCAGATTCCTTAACCAGTCCGTGTAATTCGGTCCGATTAGTTTGTTAACATCAAGTATGCTACGCAGTGAAATTAGTGAGTACGATGTTTTCAAATTTCTGCATGTGAAAAACAACATTTTAGCAAACATTCATTTAATTAATTTATTTTACCAAAATAAATTAGGTCTTATTTTATATTGGTATCTCTAACTATTTTCTTCAAATTATATTACCCTCATATATATAGTTCGGCAAAATCTAATTAAAGTTTTTGCAAGTGAGAATAAGGATCACATTTCAAATATATATAGCCTTGTGGTGACACAACAAACCATATATATATATAAATAGGTAGACAACTCTTTATCAATTACATCATCATGTAACTCATTATCTTTTTCCTCTTAGATTATTTTGATTAAGTGGTTGCACATCCGAATCAAAATTATCTAAGTTAAGTTCAACCTAGCACTTCCATATATTAAAAAATAAAAAATATTCTCCTTGTGGTGACACAACAAAATAATATTGTTCAATTTTCTTTATAAGCATCAAATGTGATTAATTAACATCTTAAATACTTAATACTTTCCTCTTGGTGACACAATAAACTTATATTAAATATTTAATACTCTACTAATTTTATCATGCTAGAAGGCGACGTTCGATATTTCAAATATCTTTGAACGCTTAGGACTTAATATAAATTCTTTAAGGGATTTGTTATTAATTATCTCATCTTGTATAACAGCATGAACATATATATATATATATATATATATATATATATATATATATATATATATATGTAAAATACGCATCATATTATTAAACATGCGAAACATGTTTGCATATTATATAATATATATATAATTCTAGCATGCAAATATAGAATACCATATTCTACCAGGATTGATTATGTACTTTAATCTAGTTTGGTTCACTAGAGCCACAAAGTGAACCCAAAGGTCAAACCCCAGGGGTGAAAGAATTAACATTTAAATATAACTATTATATTTAAACTCGAGCTCCATTGCAAACGTAGTCTTCAAGTGCTCCTTGCTCCTTGATCTCTAGTTCTTCGAGAAATTCTAACTAATCCTATTACATAAACTATTTAATTTAAATAGAAACCTTGATCAGCAGTCAAGGGGAAGAACATAGGAGAGAGATAGAATTTACATCAAGAAGAAAACAAGAAAAGACGAGGTACGCAGACCCCATTTAATAAAACCCATTCATTCAAGTATCCATCAAAAATAAAATCTAATTACATTGGTCAATAATCCATAATCAATCCCATTTATTATCATACATATCACCATATGTATCAATAAATAAAACATTCATTTAATGAATAATAAACATTATATATATATATATCGATTTAATGGGCAAATTTAATTAGCATCAATTTCAATTTTGATTTAAAATAAACTCCTTTATTTAATCATTATGAAATTATATTCTAAATACAAAATAAACAACTTTATTTTAATTTAGAATTTTTGGAAAAACATGAAATCCAATTTTTAATTTAAATAAACCTTTTATTTTAATTATAAACAAGATTTTATAAATAAAAATAATTTTTATTCCTTTTTATGTATCGGCGCTGCAGCGCCCCAAATGTACTGGGTTTGGGAATTACAGCGCTAAATCAACTTGTTTTCAGAAATCCGGTCCTAGGTGTTGCAAATACTGTGTTTATATCGAAAGAGGTACCAAGAACGCCGAAAGTGACCGCTTTTGAAAACCTCACCGTATTGCAATACAAGTATTTACGACACGTAAACAAAATGCAAATACCAATTCACGTAAAACTTTTTTAGTTCAAGAATTCTGCTGTTTTTCTCCAAAAACTTAATTCTATGCTAACAATTATGCCCATAAAATTATACAAAACACATACCAATCGTATATATCAAATCTAAACAATTAATAACTACATAAAGGTTTTGCTTTGATTCCACTATTATGCTTTGTAAAAATCAAAGACGCAATCAAATTGCATAAAATAGCGGAAGCATGATAAAATTAGATTTAAAAATTTTCACAAACCAATTACCCAGATCATCCTTTATGCATGTTTTTAATTAAAACAAATAATAAGAAGTTATGGAATCATACCCATGTAGATCCGAGCTTCCACATGTATGAGTTTAACTCCTAGTTCTTCGTGATCTCCGGGATGGATTCCTTTCCTTTGATTAATGTTAGGCACCTAAATGTTTGGCCTCTAAAGGTGATGCACCAAGGAAGAAGGATTATTCAAGAAGGAGGGTGGTTGGCTAAACCCTAGTTTTCTATCTCTGTAGAAAAGAGAGTACTCTCTAACAATTGTAATTACGTCTCTCTTACTGATATCTCATATAAGACTCATCTTATATAGATATTAGTTAACCCTTTTAATATAAATAAAATAGGGTTTTATTTAATTAATTAAACTCCTTTAATTAACTAAGCTCCCTAATCTTATTAGGGATAATTAATTAAAATCTTTTAATTAATTTGCATCTTAATCTTATTACAAATAAATGAGAGTACTTATATTAAATTAATTTCCAAATTTCTTTAGAAATTAAAATAATAATAATTGTAATAATATTAATAAGACTCATTTTATTAATTTATATTTAATATTTCCAAAATATTAAATAATAAATATTAAGCTATTTAATTTACTCTATTACCATAGATTAAATTATATACACTTAACATATTATTACGATTATACCATTAACTTCTTAAATAATTATTCTTCCTTTTATGGTGTGACCTTTTGGTTCTTCATATTAAATGGGTTGTGAATAAATCAATTAGAACAATTCTAATCTTATTTAAATAAATAAATTAAACTATTAATTTATTTAAATAAATAATATTTATTCTACAATAAGGATAAGCCTCCTTAGCGATCAACGACTTTCCAGATAATATAGATTTCAACATTAATCATAAAAGAACCTTGGAGTAAATAGTTATCGTACAATTCAATCCTTCCACCATACAATGTCCCAATTAAATATAAGACATGGAATTACTGTCAAGTCTTATTTTATTTAATTATATGTATTTTGATTCCCAAATGCACAACTCTGAATAAATGCAAATTAGAAACTAGTTTCTAATATCATTTCACCTTTGCCAAGGATTCCTGGGTTGTCATTTATCGAATCACATAGGACATTTCTTTTCTTTTATTCTTTATTAATCATTCATTATCTCCATATATAACTTATTACACCCAAGCATACCCTTTGATATACCCTAAGTGTGAGATCCTGAATTTTATAAAATAAAAGTATTCAATTTTTTATATTTTGGTAAATAGTTAAATTGATAAAAGTTTAAAGTTAAGGGTGATATTTGAAAATTTTTCAAAGTAAGAAAGTTTTCATAAAATAATCGGTGATAAAAGTACAGTAATACACGTGGTTGCATAGTAGCACACGATATTGATTATTGATGCTTACGTAAGAAGTCACCCAGTTATACTCAATTATTACACGATAATTTCACGCATCATATCTCTCATATTATTGATTCAATTATTGTCACAGTATCATCTGCATAATATTTATTATTATTAAATCAATAATTGAGACGATAAAGTTATTCATATTTTTATTTGTAATATTGACGATGTCTAGAAGTTCTGTCAAGGAGAGGTTTGGTCACCTAATTGCGCGCCAATAAGGAGAAATTGATAAGTCGATTTTATACCTACTTATCCGGCATCTATTACTTGAATTATTTGCTTAATCTCGTGTTTCTTAGTTACTTTTCATGCATTTTGTTTCCATTTTGTAGATTATATGTTTGGAAGTGAAGTGACTAACTATTGGTATGAAAAATGCAAGAAAAAGCAATTACGGGTATCGTTCGGGCCTTCATGTTCATTTTATGTGTATTGCATATTCTTGGCGTGGAACTTGGACTATGTTGTGGGACTCTTTCTTGGCATTCGGAATGTCTTGCATCATTCTAATCGGAAGTTCGGATGCGATAGTATGGCTTTCTAGCAACAAAGACAAAGTTAAGAGTTGTGTCGGTTGTCATTACACAGTAGCAGATGCTTCCGATGCAATTTTGACAGTTATCCGTTTGTTATTTCTGAAAACTCAAAGAATGAAAGCTGAAGAGCTCGTCGATAGCTTCGATTTGATAGGTCGCGGGCCCCGTAACTCGTCTCGGTTTAAAAGTAATGGTAGTTTTAGCAGAGGAGGTTCCAAAGAAGAAAAGTAATTCGCGATTAGGGGTGTCGGGCTTGCCCTTTTGTGTTTTAGGATCCAAATGGGCTGGGGGTCCTGGGCAGCAATAGTGTAAGGGAGCAAGTCGGGCTGGCTTGTGCATAGGGAAATAGCAAGTTCAATGGGTACTCAAAAATTAAGACTCCTAGTTGGTTTCTAGTGCTACAAGTGTGGAGTTTTAGTGATGGTGATGACTTGGGACTCGTTTTGACATGGAATTTAAATCAGAATACATGTTGAAGTATATAATTAACAACAAACACTGTGATTAATGGACACACAAGGATAATTATGAAGATTAATCTCAGTTTTTCTAAGCAAGCGTTGGAGGAGTTTTTCAAGGAGATTTTCAAGACGATTGCGATTCTAGGCTACGTGAAGGGTGTTTTTCAATATTCTTTGTCTTAAACTATTATTTGTAATTGAAAGAATGATTTCCATGATTTATTCAGTGTTTGTTTCGTTTATTATAACTAATTTCCTTTTTAGGCTTATGATGGATCTTTGAGTGAATCTATGATTTTGTAAACTTTGATTTCCAATTTAATAAGCTATTTCCAGTTTATCTATATTGATTTGAGCTGGAATCTATGAGTTGCCTGATCAACAATTCTTTGTGGAGTTGGATGTAATCGAGAGAGGATATTCAAATCTAGACCTAGTTGATATAACATGTGTTCAGGATTTTGTTAATAACTTAAACTTGATGAGTGTTAAGGTAGAGATATGCTTGACACCGCATGTAATCGGATAGAGAACTTATTCTTCAACCTTCTTCAATTGTAATTCAAATAGAGATATAGTGAGTTAGTTGCTTAAGGTGTTTAACAGATTTCTATCTTAATTGTGGATTGACATTAATACGACATTAGTGCATCGAGAGGTGGTTAATACTACGTTCGTGTTCTTGATTAATAAACTGGAATAGTGAGTTGAATTGGAATAAAAGTGTTAAAATCAGAGTGAAGCTTAGGGTGAAATCATAAGTCTAATTCTCTATTAATTATTTAAAATTCCAGATTATGATATTTGTGATTGGTTTGTGATAGTTTAATTACTTTTTCATTTAGAATAATTATTTTTAATCATTGAATTGGATAGTTTAATAAAATTAGGATTAATAGGAAATTGATAATTGTGAAGTTAAGTTTCTTATTAAATTGTCTATGTGGGAACGATACTCTACTTATCACTTTATTACTTGTTGACCACGTATACTTGTGTGTTGTGCGTAACTAGATTTTACCCAACAGAAATCCTTATCGGAAAGCCCCTCTTTCCTGGGATATCATTTCTTTTGTACTCATCATGAAATATCATTTTCTTTGGTATTTTTCTGTTACGAGTTACTATTCATGGGTTACTATTCACCCGGTTACTATTCACTCTAGTATTATTCACTCGAGTATTCGGGACACTTTTCGTACCGGAGTACTATTCATAAGTTACTATTCATGGGTTACTATTCACCCAATTACTATTCACTCTAGTATCATTCACTCGAGTATTTGGGACACTTTTCGTGTTAGGGTTCTATTCACGGGGTATTATTCCCGAAGTACTATTCATAGGTTACTATTCACCCAATTACTATTCACTCTAGTATCATTCACTCGGATATTTGAGGCACTTTTCACGCTTTGGGTACTATTCATTTTGGGGTAAGTACTATTCACGGGTACTATTCATCCAAAAATATATTTCTTTTATGTCCAAATTAGTACATGAATATTATTATTCACTTCACAAAGCAAGATCATGGTACTATTCATTTCGGATAAATTAAAAGTACTATTCCCCGGGTACTATTCATACAATAAAAATATATTTATTTTTTTATGTCAACAGGAAAAATGATGTAATACTAAATTATTTTGGTACATGATATTCATTATTCTTGAATATTACTCCAAAAAGCATGATCATGTTGACAATTTGCACCATTAAAAGCCAAAGATATTCTTCGTTATTGCCAAAGATAATACTTCATTTAAGACCCAGGATAAATTAAATCCAAAGGAAACAAAATAACAAATATTAATATCCGAGTTCAAAAATTAAATATCTTGATCAAAACATTTTATATCCGAATTATTATTTAAAAGAAAAATTTTCATTTATCCAGATAATCGTGAATAGTAAATCCGACACCAAAAGATGTAAATTCCACAAAAAACATCTTCACGCTTCATTAATAGTACTGTGAATAAAGAATCCTCGTGAATAAGAACTCGCTGAATAAGAACTCGTGAATAAGAACTCATGAATAAGAACCTTTACATGAAAAAGTTCCAAATTTGATAAAAACTTCAGATCAATGATTTCAAAGATAATGATATCAAGAAATAATATAGCAAAAAACAAGAACTCTCAAAGTATCTAAATACTCACAAAATACACTCAATAATATAGAGAGAGAAGAGAGAAAACTTTGTTTCGTGTGATTTTCAATTCTAACTTTAGCCCTCTATTTATAGGAAAATGTTAGCCTACCAAGCGAGATCTGACCAAGCTTTTGATGGCTTTTTACTCGCTCTACTATTGCCACCCACCACATTTGAAATAAAATTCAGCACATTTTTTCACCAACCACAAGTGGGGCCCACTCAATTCTAGAATTTTCCACCAAAATCAATTATAAACCCAATTCCTAATCCGACACCTCTTAAAATTCACAACAAATAGACATTGCCAATAATGTTATCTAATAATATTATTCAAATAATATGAATTATCGATCCGATAATGGGAAATATCGCGGCAAAGGACAATTATCAAACATCAATAATATAAAATACCAACGCAGCAATTATTGAATCAATAAAATAAACTATTGAACAAGAATTATCGTAATAATTATCGAGTAGTGCCTTTCACGTAGGATCAATAATTCAACAATATCGCAATACCGCGGTGCTATCGTGGGCAACCACGCCAGACATGAATAACTACGTCTATTTATAACCACCCAAACTTTGTCGCTTTTCCCTCATCCAATCGCTCACATACACACGGTCGCTACCGTTGCATTTAATATTCCCGACAAAGCATTTAATATTCCACGCACCAAACTAATATTCCCGATATAAAATGAATATTTTATCGCGATTTAACCTTTACCATCCACATTAATCAAATCAACCTTACTATTTCAAAATAATAAATAAAGGAAATTCCTTTTTATTTAAAAAATTTCTGGTCTTACAACCTCCCTCCTTATGAAATTTCGTCTCGAAATCGACGACGACTGTGTGTTTCAAAAGGTAAAGATACCTCGCTTTCATTTTCGCTTTCCAACTCCCGTGTCATTTCCTCAATAAGCATGGTTTCTCCACAAAACTTTAACTTATGGTATAACCCCAGACATAGGTCATGTTCTTTCCTCTACAAAATCTCGACAGTACCTCCTCGACGTTAAGTCTTCTGGGCTATCTCGTCGGCTTCTAACTCAATGACGGTTTCGGTCGTCCACATATTTACGTAACATCGACACGTTGAAAAACGCTATGAACACGCCATTATACTTTGTGGTAAAACGAGTCTATAAGCCACGCCCTATTCGATCGAGAATTTCAAATGGATTAATAAATCAAGGTTTGAGCTTCCTCACCTCACCGATTCGCTTTTAAAATAACAACTTTCGCACCTCCTTTTCAAATTCATCACCTCCAAGTGTAGCTTGAATAACTTTAACTTTATCGATTAAAGTCGATTATACTCGTGATATCATCATTATCAGATATCATCAATGGGTACCTAGAGTTTTCATCTCCATCTCTATTATTTGTATATTATACTGAAATGAGTCTTTGACGCACTTACCACGCTCGCTTTCCAGATGGTACGGTCGTAACATGTGGCAAAATGAGTCTCCTCTCGAGTTCTTCAAGCTCTTCCCACATTCCTCGCTTCCATTCGAATTTTGTATCTCTCGAAGTTAGCCACGCGTAATGGAATAGCTTATCTGAGAATATCCTTCAAATTCAGATAATAACCAACTCAAGCCTGTAGAAAACTACGCATTTTCGATTCAACATTTAGTTGTTGTTCAACCTGACTCATATTCAGCGCGTCACAATGACACCCATCGCTTTTACTCTAATACGACGCCCTTTAGGATTTTTTGTAACGTTCAAAGTCGATACAAAATTTAATACGTTTTGGGAGTGCAGTTCAATAAATTCTTCAGAAATACGCCAGAAAAATTTAATAATGTGAATATTATTCAAATCCGACGTGTCTTTATTCAAATCCATAACATGGACTAAGAAAATATCCGTAATAAAACGAACGACTTCATGGCTTGATATGAAAATGTTTGACTACAATGGTTTGATTGCCGAATTCAATAATAGGGTTGCTAGAATATGAAAACTAACAACCCACGGTAAAGTAAATGATGAGTAGTTAACCAATCAATCCCCAAAAGCAAGTATCTTTAAAGAGATAAGATCAATGTGTAGTGTAATGGTGCCAACTGAATCAAACAAGATTTTTTAAATAACGGATGTAATGAAAGTTTCTCCTAACTGAGTTCCATAAATAGGTCAAAGTCTAATTCTCCGAGTCAAGTTCAAACGCCGAAATGCTAAAGCAGAGAGATAAAAGAACGGTGTAATCCCAGATTCTAGTAAGGTATAAACTTCGCAAGAATTTATAATTAACTAACCCGTGCTAACTTCGTCGTTCCTCAGATTTCGAACACGCCACGACAAACGCCTTCCGTGAATTGTTGACTTTCGATTTTCCGACATCCTTTCGAGTCACCGCTTCGGCCGTGACTAGGTTTCGATATCGCATAATCTCGAGCTTAATATGTCCTTCTTTTTCCACAATTATAGCATACCTTAAACTGCTAGGCGCAAATGGAGTATTATGGTCCTCTTTCCCACATTTGTAACATACGCACCGATGGTCTTTCTCCTCCTTCGAACCAAGCCACATCGGCACCGACGCTTCACACGGTCGTTGTTGAATCTCCTCTTTAAAATCTCCTCCCCAACTCGCTTCTTCTATTTTCATGGCCACGATTACCACCGAGTGGTTACCGCCTTTGTCCGTGATTCTTCTTTTCCACCGGGTTATCGTTATTTCGATGATCTGCTATCTTTGGTATAATCCTCGCTTACAACATCCGGTCAGAGAGAAAATTTATGAGAAATGAGATATCGACGATACGCCGTTTCAAACCTCTCGTAAACATCCGCGGCCATAACGCTCCTCATTCTCCACCAAATGAGGTGCAAACCGATAACTCCGCAAACTTCGCCAGATCGACACCGCCATGTTATTCTCGCCCAATCTAATAAACTCCACTTCCTTCATACGCATTTAATACTTTCGTGGAAGTACTTGTTATTGAACTCGCTTCAAACGCCTCTCCCATTATGCCGAGTGCAAATGAATGGTACGCCTACGATTCCACCAAGAATCCGCCGCCACTTTAACATAAAAAGTAGCGAATGGAACTTTCGTTCCTTCGCGGCATCCCAAGACATCGAATATCTTGGTAATTTGCTTGACCCATGTTTCCGCCATGATCGGATCTCGCTTTCCTGCAATCGTGGTCCCAACTTTCGAAGACCACCGTGAATCGCTATCATCTCCTCCTCGCATTTTGAACACGAATCGCAAAAAGCTTCTAAACATCCCCTCGCTCATCATCTCGCCAAAGGTGTTATTCATGGAGGTACATTGCACTACCTGCACGCGCTCCTCGCTGTTAAGCATGCATCTCCACTGCCTCATTTACACCACTATTAATATTCTCACCGACATTCTCAATTATCATTATAAACAAGGGTTAATTAAATAAATTAACAAATCACATAATACCCCTATATTACGACCAACCAACAATAAGCTTTAGTAGGACACACTAGCTGTAAGGATTTACCTGCCTCCCTCCTAGTTCTATTCCCCATCTCCGCCAGAGATCATATCCCTAAGCTCGATATTCAACCGTGATTTAATTCCCAAAATAGGTCCATTCCATCCAACCCATTCTCGAGTCGCCAAATACATGGTACGTAAACAACTACAACTTTATTATCACAACAATAAATCTGTGAGTTTAAATACAAATATTATCTTCTGCACAATATTTATACTCAAATAAATCCTCATCACATTTATTGATACATTATTTTACAATAATGGTGAGGACTACTAAACAACTCTCTAGTAAAGCTCAAAGAAGAATATTACGACTAAGATAATATACAACAAATTATCGTTAGTCTCCAACAGGAAAAACTCGATAGAATACTATGTACAACAAGTTTTGTATCAATATCTGCAATGGAAATAATAATTCATCTTACTATAATCTATGAATTAACCATCATCAATATTTTATCCTCGTAACATCAATCAATATTCATCTCAAATCAAATATTCATCTTCGTGCACCAATAAAGCAAAGATATTCATCAATCTGGTCATGTTCATCTCAACACTGCTCATCTTTGCACTAAAGGCCAAAGATATTCATAAGCTCTGGCCATGTTCATTTAAACACTCGCTCATCTTCGCACTATTGTGCCAAAGATATTCTGGGAAATCATTCATCTGCACTACAGCCAAAGATATTCAATAATATCATCATTTAAGACCGAGGACGATGAAAATATTTTTAAAGAAACGAATCCAAAGGAAACAAAATAACAAATATTATGGATTCGCACTTTAAACAATCCGAAAGTTCAAAAATACTTCATAAATAATCATAAGTGAAGTAAAATTCAAGAATGATCAAAACATGGATACAATCAAAGTTAGTATCCGCAATAGATATTTTAGATTTAAAAGAAAAATTTTCATTTTCTATGAATAGTGCCGTATTCGTGAATAGTCAGATATCACGTGAATAAAGGCCGATACGTGAATAGTAACTCCCACACCAAAAGATAGAAATTCCACAAAAAACATCTTCACGCTTCATTTAATTAACCCCTACATGAAAAAGTTCCAAATTTGATAAAAACTTCAGATCAATATCAAAGATAATGATATCAAGAAATAATATCATTACGAAAAAAAAATAATATCCCTTACTTCAAAGAATCAAGATTTTAAGGAAAGGCTCAAGTGATGCTGAATGAAACTTCAGACTAAACAAAGAACCTCAAAGTATCTAAATACTCACAAAATACAACTAATATGTATGTATTTTCAACATATCTCTATTTATAGGAAAATGTTACAAGGCGATTTCGACCAAGCCATTGGATGGCTTTTATTCGGCCACCCACCACATTGAAATAAAATTCAGCACATCACCAACCACAAGGCCCCAATTCTAGAATTTTCCACCAAAATCAATTATAAATATCCAAATCCTACACCTCTTAAAATTCACAACAAATCATTCGCAAGATTTTTTGCTCAAAATTTTGGACATATACTCAACTTATGTATGTATAACATATCCAAAAATTACAACGATCCAACTCTACTGATTAAAATTATAACCCCCAAATATATATCTCAAAACCCCGATTTGATTTTTAATACTCCAATCCGATAAAATATCGATAAAAACATTCAACATTAATTCCTTCATTAATAACCACATAAATAAATCCATCATTTATATTCATATAAAATAAATATTTCCTTATCATATGAATCAATAATTAATTATTCACAAATAATATTACGTAATCACATTTGCGATAACCAGCCGCTCTGTGAAAGAGGGGCTTTCAATAAGGATCTCTCCTCATTGGGCGCCGCAATTAGGTGACCAAACCTCTCCTTATGTAACTTTCTAGACATTGCCAATAATGTTATCTAATAATATTATTCAAATAATATGAATTATTGATCCGATAATGGAAATATCAGGTAATTGACAATTATTCAAACATCAATAATATAAAATACCAACGCAAAGCAATTATTGAATCAATAAAATAAACTATTGAACAAGAATTATCGTAACAATTATTGAGTAAAGGCTTCTTCACGTAAGGATCAATAATTCAATAATATCAGGTAATACCTGGTGCTGCTAACATGCAAAACACACGCCAGACATCAGATTTTAACCAACGGAAGTATTCCAATGCCTTTCTTAAGAATAACTACAATGTCTTAATCTGTGAATAACTACGCCTGCTATTTATAACCACCCAAACTTTGTCGTTTTTCCTCATCCAATCGCTTTTCAGAGTTATGGGGCCCACACATGGTTGTACGTCGCATTTAATATTCCCTGACAAAGACGTAATATTCCACCACCAAACGAATATTCCCCGATAAAATGAATATTTTATAACCACTTGCTTATTTTGAAATATTTGCGTATTTAACCCTTTTACTATCCACATTAATCAAATCAACCCTTACTATTTCAAAATAATAAATAAAGGAAATTCCTTTTATTTAAAAAATTTCTGGTCTTACAATTATGACAAGAGATTATTCAAGATATAATCATGACCGTAATGTGACGAATGATGTGGTGAAAGTCCTCGATTGATACATGTATTTCATTGATGGACAGTTTTTAGTATGATTATGACCAGGGATTATTCGGTATAGTCATAACCATTGATGATTTAATGAATATCCTGGCCCGTAGTGCAGTGGAAGAATCGATGATATGGTTTATTTATTAAGTGAGTCTCAAATGATAAAGTTGATGAAAACTTTTTAAATCATAGAAGATAATAGATTTTATGCTCTACTTCGACTCTTCTAATGGATTGCTTATTTCGCCTACTGGGTTGTTGATCTAAAACTTGTTGTCTATTGTATTCTATCGCGGTTGTTATATTGTTGAAGACTAAGGATAATTTATTCTGCATTATCTTAGTCATAATATTTCTTACTGGGCTAGTTGAGCTCACCCTTTCTTTCAATGTTTTCTTCAAGAAATGAGAATATAGCTGGGACGAGTCAGGGAATGGAGTGATGGTCCAGGATAATGGCTTTAGTAGTCCTCACTATTCTAAGGAATAATGTGATAATAATTGTAATGAGGACACCATTGAGTGTGTATATTGTCTAGATGACAATATTCTTGTTTAAACTCTCAGCTATGTTTTGTCGTATTTTACACGACTGTTGTATAATTAAGTTTGTATTTGATTTATGTTCCATGTCTTTGGCGACTCAAGATGGGTGATGTATACCTGTTTTGGGGGCGTCACAGCTGGTATCAAAGCTTAGGGATATGATCCCTGGCTGATATGTGAAACAAGAACTAGGAGGGGAGAGACGGGGAATTCCTTCACTAGTATGACCTACCTAAGTTATTTGGTATTTAATTGGTCGGTCAGAGTATAGGGATAATATGTGATATGTCAGTTAACCCTTATTTTGAAACTATATTCTAGAATGATATCTAAAATACAGGAGATGAGAAATGGGAAAAGCATAATAGAGAGGAAATAATCGGGAAGGTACAATCCAAAAAGAAAGCAAGGTATTCTCATATCTTCGACATACTAGGTACGTACGTAAATTTTGAGGGCAAAATTTCACAAGGAGGGGAGATTGTTAGATCCCGAATTTTATAAAATAAGAGTATTCAATTTTTTCTATTTTGGTAAATAGTTAAATTGATAAAAGTTTAAAGTTAAAGGTGATATTTGAAAATTTTTCAAAGAAAGTTTTCATAAAATAATCGGTGATAAAGAAAGAACGATGTCTGGCGTGGTTGCATAGTAGCACACGGTATTGATTATTGATGCTTACGTAAGAAGTCACTCAGTTATACTCAATTATTGCTATAGTAATTGCTGCATCATATCTCTCATATTATTGATTCAATTATTATCACAGTATCATCTGCATAATATTCATTATTATTAAATCATTGATTGAGACGATAAAGTTATTCATATTATTATTTGCAATATTGACGATGTCTAGAAGTTCTGTCAAGGAGAGGTTTAGTCACCTAATTGCGCGCTAATAAGGAGAAATCCTTATCAGAAAGCCCCTCTTTCCTGGGAATGACTTGGTTATTAAATTTTGTGAGTTATAATATTAATGATGAATAAGTTTGTGTTGATTAAAGATGAAATTGATAGTTTCATTGTGTTGGGATTATTAATGTTAGTGGAAATCGATATTTATTTCGATAATAATTGATATCTGGAGGTTATATTGACCAATCGGGTAATTAACCAGATAAATGAGCAATTAATTGCTATTGATTCACATGATTATAACTATTTGTTCACATGTGTGTACTATTGATTCACATTCATTTACTATTAGGGGACTTGGTGCAAGATTGATAATACTTGCATGACTAAGTTAAAAATGGAGGTATAGATGGAGGTACTATACTGTAATTCATATTTTCACATGTCTAGAACTATTGATTCACATGATTTACTATCGATTCATATAATTTACTATTAGGGGAGGTGGTTCATGTTTGATAATACTTACAGGACTAAATTAAAAATGAAGGAAAAGAAGAAGGTATTATACTATAATATTTCGAGCCCCAAAATGTGCAATTATCGAAACTATATTTTTCTATAAATAGAAGCTCATTACTTCATTATTTTTCACCAATTCACTAAAGCTATAGAGCAATTATTATAGAGAGAAATTATAGAGAGAAAGAAGAAGAGAAGTTTGCTACCTCACTATTCCAGTATCCAGTCTTCTTTTGAGGTAAGGAGTATTATTTCTTTTGTATTCATGAAGAGAGCTATTGTTATTCCTTTCCTTATTATTTTGTTGGAATAACCTGTATACGCGGACTACCGTATACATGGTGAAATCCTTCTATTATTCCATTCTTTATTATTATATTGGAATAACCTGTCTATGCGAAGTACCGCATATATGGTGAAATTCTTCTGTTATTCCATTCTTTATTATTATGGTTGAATAACTGCCTACATGGTACCGCATACATGGTGAAATCCTACGTTATTCCATTCTTTATTATTCATTTGGAATATTCTCATGCGTGTGGATTCTGGCGACCTAGTTCAATTCTTTAATATATTGTTGGAATAACACATGCGTGCGGCTTCATCGAATGCCCGGTGAATTCTATTGTTATTCGATTCTTTATTATTACATTTGGAATATCCTGTTTGTGTGGATTACGCATGACCTAGTTCCATTCTTTATTATTCTATTGGGAAGAACTCGCTCGTGCTGGATCTATCGCATGCATGGTGAATTCTTCTTTATTCCATTCTTTATTATTACATTGGAATAACTCCGTCTATGTGGATTACCGCATGCATGGTGAATGATCCTTCATATTCATTCTTTATTAAATTATGGAAATGATGCATCTACGTGGATTACCTGCATGGCGGTGAAAATCTATTTGCGAGTTTAGTATATTCTATTATACTAATGGGATATCATTTCTTTTGTACTCGCCATGTAATATCATTTTCTTTGGTATTTTTTACATTACGAGTTACTATTCATGGGTTACTATTCACTTTAGTATTATTCACTTTCGTATTCGGAGGGACACTTTTTCGTGCTAGAGTACTATTCATGAGTTACTATTCACGGGATACTATTCCCAAAGTACTATTCACACAAGTTACTATTCACCGAGATTACTATTCACTCTAGTATCATTCACTCGGTATTTGAGGCATTTTTCGTGTTTGTGGGTACTATTCACGGGTACTATTCTCAAGTACTATTCATGGGGTACTATTCATTGAAAAATATATTTCTTTTTCATTCCAAATTATTTTTGGTACATGAATATTATTCTTGAATTTTACTCCACAAAGCAGTATCATATTGACAATTTAGACGTTATTGATTTCTAGATAAATTAAATTATAAATCTTTAAAATTTATCCTTGAACTTGTTTTTATTGAATTATTATGTCATTGTCATCATCCCCGTGCTTATATTGTGATTAAAGTCATCTTTGGATTACGTGTATAGATGGACTTGGTATGATTATGACTAGGGATTATTCGGTATAATTATGACCGTAATGTGATGAATGATGTGGTAAAAGTCCTCATTGGCCTGTAGTTCATTGATGGACAGTTGTTGGTATGATTATGACCAGGGATTATTCGGTATACTCATGACCATTGATGATTACATGAATATCCTTAGCCGTGGTGCAGGGATGATTCAATTTTATTTATTAAGGTGAGTCTCAGCGATAAAGTTGATGAAAAACTTTTTAAATCATAGATGATAGTAGATTTTATGCTCTATTTAACTCTTCTAATGGATTGCTTATTTTCGCTGTAGTTGTTGATCTAAAACTTGTTGTCTATTGTATTCTATCAGTTGTTATACTATTGAAGACTAAGGATAATTTATTCTGCATTATCTTAGTCATAATATTTCTTACTGGGCTAGTTAAGCTCACCCTTTCTTTCATTGTTCTCTTCAGGAAATGAAAATATAGCTGGGACGAGTCAGGGAATGGAGTGATGGTCCAGGATAAATGGCTTTAGTAGTCCTCACTATTCTACGGAATAATGTGATAATAATTATAATGAGGACACCATTGAGTGTGGATATTGTCTAGATGACAATATTCTTGTTTAAACTCTCAGCTATGTTTTGTCGTATTTTACACAACTGTTGTATAATTAAGTTTGCATTTGATTTATGTACCATGTATTTGGCGACTCAAGATGGGTGATGTATACCTATTTTGGGGGCGTCACAGTAAGGGTCTTAAGGAATAAGTCAAAGTCTAATTTATTATACACAAGATACTATGATGATCTCAAGTCTAAGGATAACTTGTACTACTATCACTACAGGAATTTCTATTGATAGACAAGTAAAACTTCATTAGGTATTCCTTAGCAAGCCACATTCAGTGAACTTATTCTCCAATAAGCACCTATATACTTGCTTTAGTGTCTCCACACAAATGATCATGAGATCAACTATCCTCATCCAATGAGTAAGCAACGTATGTACCAATCTATCCGAATTCACTAATCCCCTTTTTAGTAATCCATTGATTGGGAACATTTTAGTTTTTAAGCTATCTAAGAATTTGGATCTCATTAGCATGATCTCATCATGATTTTAAAAGCCTTGCTTAAAACTATGGGTTTATCACATATTATTAAAACAACACCATGTTGATAAATTAAATGTCTTTAGTAAATTAATACTTTTATTAATAAAATAAATAAGATTGTCTACAAAGTATATTCTTTATCATAATATATGATTGGCTTGTATGCATACTACTTTCATAAACACCATAACTTAGTTTAATAGAGTAAGTAAACAGAGAGGATGACCAATGCAAATCCTAATTAGCATAAAAGATGCTTTAAATTCATGAAATTGAAAGAATAGAACAAATAATTAAAAAAATTACCTCCAGATACACTGTTTTCTGAATTAAGTACAAAGAAACCCTCTTTGGTCGATGTAGATACTCAAAATTTTGCATTCCTGTTACTAACCCTGCAGGTGGGCAAAGTCGTCTTCCAGAGATAACCCTAGAATTCAAATTAGTTTCAACCCCGGAGACAATCCTGGGATACTTAGTTTTCAATCTCGGATATAACCCCGAGAGACTTAGTTGCAATCCCAGAGACAACCCCGGAGATTCGGGGGTTCAACCTCGGATACAACCCCGAGGGATGCAATCCAAGTTAGGAGAGAACCCCAAAAAGTCGGGCCCAACCCCAAAGATAACCTGACACTCAGTTCCAACCCCGAGACAACCCCGGGAGGTCACGCCACCTTAGAAATAACCCTGAGGACATTCAACATTCACAATAGCCCAATCTTAGCGATAACCACAGTAACGATCGTTAGGTTTGTAATATTCATGAACGCAATCAAATTGCACAAAATAAGCGGAAGCATGGAAAATCAGGGTTTTAAAATTTTACAAACCATATACCCGGATCATCCTTTATGCGAAATTATTAATTAAACGAAAAGATAAAGAACAAAAATTAAACCCTTGAAGATTCGAGCTTCCTCAGGTACAAGTTCACCTCCAATCCTTTTTACGTTCAACTTGAATGCACCGGGTTTGGTTTCTTCCTTTGATCAATGTTAGCCATCCAAGTGTTTGGCCTCTAGAGGTGATCCACCAAGGAAGAAGAAAGATTCAAGAAGATGGGTGGTTGGCTAAACCTTAGTTTTTCTACCTCTATAAAAAAAGAGCATACTCTCCAACAATTGAAATCACGTCTAATGATATCTGATATAAGACTCCTCTTATAAAGATATCAGTTAACCCTTCTAATCTAATTAGAAAATAGGGTATTATTTAATTAATTAAATTTCTTTAATTAATTAAGCTCTCTTATCTTATTAGGGATAATTAATTAAATTCTTTTAATTAATTTGCCTCCTAATCTTATTAGGAATAATTAATTAAAATCTTTTAATTAATTAGCCTCCTAATCTTATTAGGATATATGAGAGTACTTTTATTAATTAATTCTCAAACTCCTTTATGAATTAAATAATAATAATAGTAATAATAATAACAAGACTCTCTCTTATTAATTTATATTTAATATTTTCAAAATATTAAATAATAAATATTAAGCTATTTCATTTATTCTATCATCATAGATTAAATTAAATATACTTAACTTATTATTACGATTATTCCATTAACTTCTTAAATAATTATTCTTCCTTTTATGGTGTGACCCTTTAGGTTCTCCATATTAAATCAATTGTGAATAAATCAATTAGAACAACTCTAAAATTATTTAAATAAATAAATTAAACTATTAATTTATTTAAATAAACAATATTTATTCTACAATAGGGATAAGCCTCCCTAGCGATCAACGACTTTTCAGATAATATAGATTTCAACATTAATCATAAAAGGACCTTTGAGTAAATAGTTACCGTAAAAATTCAATCCTTCTACCATACAAGGTCCCAATAAAATAAAAGACATGAATTACTGTCAAGTCTTATTTTATTTAATTATATGTATTTCGACTCTTAAATGCACAACTCAAATAATGCAAATTAGAAACTCCTTTCTAATTTCATTACCTTTCGCCAAGGACTACTGAGGATGTCATTTATCGAATGACATAGGACATTCTCTTCTTTTACTTGAAGCGGTAGTTTCTTTATTGATCATAACGTTATCTCCACGCATACAACTTATTATACCCAAGCATACCCTTTGATATACCCTAAGGGTCTTAAGGAATAAGTCAAAGTATAATTCATCATACACAAGATACTATGATGATCTCAAGTCCAAGGATCACTTGTACTACTATCACTACAGGAATTCTTATTGACATACAAGTAAAACTCCATTAGGTATTCCTTAGCGAGCCATGTTCAGTGAACTTATTCTCTAATAAGCACCTACATACTTGCTTTAGTGTGTCCACACAAATGATCATGAGATCAATCATCCTCATCCAATGATCAAGCAACGTATATACCAATCTTTTTGAATTCACTAATCCCTAATTAGTAATCCAACGATTGGGAACTATTTTAGTTTTAAGCTTTCTAAGAATTTAGATCTCATTAGAATGATCATCATCATTATTCTAAAAGCATTGCTTAAAACTATGGGTTTATCATATATTATAAAGCAGCATAATGTATATAATTAAAAGCTTTTAATAAATTAATACTTTTTATTAACAAATGAATAAGATTGTTACAAAGTATATGTTTTATCATCAAACATGATTGGCTTGTGAGCATACTAATTTCAATCTCCCACTTGCACTAAAGCTAATCGTCATGATTTTTTCACCCTTCTTCTCTAAGTGACGATTATCCTGGCATTTAGATAAGCTTTAGTTAATAGATATGTAATGTTGTTCTTGAGAGTCCACTATCTCTATAGTTATTTCCCATCTGTCAATGATTCTTATAATCAAATGAAAGTGCTACAACACATGTTTAGAACCAAGACTTAGGAACTATTCCTAGTTCTGTAATGAACTTTTCATCCAAACAATCAACTCATGACTTCATTTATAGCTATATACTTTGTCTTTATCACTAAACCAACAACTCTTTGTTATTTGGAACCTTTCCAATTCATTGCACCACTGTTCAAGGTAACGCTTTACCTTAAAGTAGAATTTATGTCATCTTGGTATGTCTAAAAAACTTGAGTCTGTTAAGCCCTCTAGTTTTAATTTAGACCCACCATAAATTTTAATCACATCCTTAGTTCCAGTTAAGTACTTTAAGATGTTTTTCATTGTCTTACAGTGATCTTCTCCAGAATATGATCGATCAACATTAGGTCTCGTAAATTTCATTATATACATGATTATCACTCATGCGATCTCTCTTTTTAGGAGTCTATGGGGACTATTAAGAGAGATACACTCCATGGCTCATCAACATGAGACATCTCTTGGAGTTTGTCATGCTAAACGACTTTAGCATCAAATGAATATACATTCCTTGGGTTAAGTCAGTATCCTCTTAAATCTATTAATATATTTTTTATTCCCACCTACGATACTCTTCCCGGATCATTCATGGAGGAATGTTTGACAAATTTATCTTTCCTGATTGTAGCATTGGTATGTTATTCCTTATCCGTAGTATATCAACATATAATACTAGGAATATTATGACGCTCTCACTGACCCTTTTGTACATACTAGGTGTGATGCCCCCAAATTTCGACCTCCACTTGGTCACTCAAATTTGGTTCATCACGTTCTCACGGTAAAACCATAGTAACTAAAATAACACATTCACAACGAAAGATCTAAATTAGAATAATATACAATGATTTATTATAATTATTCCCCAAGTCTCATGAACTACGATTACTTAATAGATTACATAATAATATCGACTAAAGACTTATTACATAATCCTACTAAGCTTAAACATAACCTGAAAACAGTCTTAATACAACATAATAATCTTAAACATAAAAGGGACAAGCTATTCGATAGCCTTACCCTTGCCCTTGTCCTGCCTGGGATACACTTCCCTGTTCCGCCTTAACTGAAAGGTTTTTAAAAGCAAGGATGAGCACAAATTGCCCAGCAAGTAATATAGAAAAAGGGTATTCAATATAGTTCCAAATTTATCATGAATAGATTAATAATGATAGCTCAATCAGGAAGTATCAATGATCAATAATGATAGTCACTATGGACATAATATCAATAATATGCAAAAGTTTATCAATTCAAGATTTCAAAGTAATGAATACTGAGCAGTCACTATGGACTATGAACTTCTTCTAGAATTAACAGTAATATCACTGATAATTCTTCAAAACGAGTACAACAGGTGATCAGCCTAAAGTACACTATGTCATGCATAACATTTAGTCTCTCTCATGTGCACACGTCGGTTCCTCGACAATATATATTCCCCTACTAAGAGGGTTGTTGTAAGACCCCAACTTTTATGAATAAAGAATAATTTTCTCAAAATATATTTTGGAATATTATGGTGTGGATTTGATATAATGTTATAGTTGTGGGTAATATTTACAAATTTTGCAAAGTAAGCAAGTGGTTATATAATATTCGATTGGTCGGGAAATATTCGTTTTAACAGGGAATATTTATACGTAAGACACAATCATTTGTGGACCCACAACGGAAGTATTATCGTAGTTAGAAAATGACATAATTATCTTTTATAAAAATAACGGCGGAAGTTTTACCGTTAAACCTGTTGAACTACACGGTAGTAAAAAATGCGATGAATACTGCGTGTGGTTGCATAGTAGCAATACGATATTGATTATTGATGCTTATGTGAGAAGTCACTCGGTTATACTCAATTATTGCTATAGTAATCACGCATCATATCTCTCATATTTTTGATTCGATTATTGTCACAAATATCATCGCATAATATGATATATTATTAAATCAATAATTGAGACGACAAAGTAATTCATATTATTAAATTGTAATATTTACAATGTCTAGAAGTTCACAAGGAGAGGTTTGGTAATCTAATTGCGGCGCTAATAAGGAGAAATCCTTATCTAAAAGCTCCCTCTTTCACGGGAACGATTTGGTTGTTAAATAATGTGAGTTATAATATTAATGATGAATAAGTTCGTGTTGATTAAAGATGAAATTGATAGTTCCATTATGTTGTAATTATTAGTGTTAGTAGAAATTGACATTTATTTCGATATTAATTGATGTCTGGAAGTTATCTTGACGGTTGGGTAATTAACTGGATAAATGAGCAATTAATTGCTATTAATTCACATGATTATAAATATTTGTTCACATATGTGTACTATTGATTCACATTCTTGTACTATTAGGGGAGTTAGTGCAAGATTGATAATACTTGCATGACTAAGTTAAAAATGGAGGTATAGACGGAGGTACTATACTGTAATTCGCATTTTCACATGATTATAACTATTGATTCACATGATTGAACTATTGATTCACATTATTTACTATTAGGGGAGGTGGTGCAAGTTTGATAATACTTGCAGGACTAAATTAAAAATGAAAGAAAAATTGAAGATATTGTACTGTAATATTTTGAGCCCCAAAATGTGCAATTATCGAAACTATATTTTCATATAAATAGAAGCTCATTCTTCCTTCATTTCTCACCAATTCACTAAAGCTATAGAGCAATTATTATAGAGAGAAATTATAGAGAGCAAGAAGAAGAGAAGTCTGCTACCTCTCTACTCCAGCATCCAGTTTCTTTCTAAGGTAGGGGGTATTATTTCTTTCGTATTCATGAAGAGAGCTATTGTTATTCCATTCTTAATTATTATGTTGGAATAACTTTTGCCTATCTAATTCATCGCATACATGGTGAAATTCTTCTATTATTCCATTCTTTATTATTCTATTGGAATATCACATGCATGCGGATTATCATGACACTGGTTTCGTTTTTTATTATTCTGTTAGAATATCCATGCATGCATGGATTACATGACTTGGTTCCATTATTTATTATTAAGTTGGGAATAACTCGTCTGCATGCGATTTATCGCATGCCAGTGAATTTTGTTGTTATTCCATTCTTTATTATTCATTGAATAAACGTCTGCATCTTGATCTATCACATGCACCGTGAATTATGTTGTTATTCCATTCTTTATTATTCGTTGGAATATCCTATCTCGCATGCGGATTACGCATGACACCGGTGCCCTTCTTTATTACTCGGTTGTGAATACTTTTGTCTATGTGGATTACCGCATGCATGGTGAATGATCCTTTGTATTCATTCCTTATTAAATTGTAGAAATGATCATCTACGTGGATTACCGCATGGCGGTGAAAAATCCATTGCATAGTTTCAGTAATTTTTCCGATCCTCAAAAATGCGGAAAAATTTAAAATGATACTTTGATGGGTTTTCTATATTGTGTCCAAAGATGTCGATTTTTGGATGTATAGATTAAGAGTTATGGATTTTATGGGAAAAGACTATTTTAAAAGTAAACTCTTATAACTCCTTGTGGTTAACTCCAAAATTGGTGAAATTTTTATTGGGATTACATGTATATAATAGGAGTATACCTTGTAAATTTCGGAAATTTTGGACAAAAGTACAATTTATGATAAATGTCTAAATATTTAATGATTTTGGCCATATGAAAAATAGTAAATAAATTTTAAAAATTTCGAGAAAAACATATGTTCAATATGAGACTATATTTTGCTAAATCCCGTAAAAAGAAATATTTTGGGGGTGATTTGGTATTTTTCATGAAAATGAACTAGTTATGAGTAAATGAATTAAATATGTTAATGTGAAGTAAAAAAATTGAAAAATAAGATTTTATGGCTCGAGAATCCTATATAGGGTATATGCAGATTTTTGATGAGGAATTTGATCATTGGTGATGAAATCTTATGAGTATGACATTTTGAATGATTAAAATTCATTATTTGGTAAAGTGTAAACAATTGAAATAAATTGTTTATAAGTTTAAGAAGTGATTAAAATATTATTATAATATTAATAATATTAGATTATGAGTTTCTTAAGTGACTGATAATATTTGGATAAATTTAAAGTCTTTAATATTTATCCTTGATTTCGTTTGATTTGATTTCGTTTGATTATTGCTTATATTATTGTCATCATCCTCATGCTTATATTGTGATGAAAGTCATCTTTGGCTTATGTGCATAGATGAACTTGGTATGATTTTGACCAGGGATTATTCGGTATAATCATGACCATAATGTGGTAAAAGTTCTCATTGGCCGGTAGTGCATTGATGGATAGTTTTTGGTATGATTATGAACAGGGATTATTCGGTATAGTCATGACCATTGATGATTTAATGAATATCCTTGGTCCGTAGTGTAGGGATGATTCGATGATGTGGTTTATTTATTAAGCTGAGTCTCAGCGATAAAAAAAAATTGATGAAAACATTTTAAATCATAGAAGATACTAGATATCATGCTCTACTTGACTCTTCTAATGGATTGCTTATTCCGCTGCAATTAAACTTGATGTCTATTATATTTTATCAGTTTAACATTGTTGAAGACTAATGATAATTTATTCTGCATTATCTTAGTCATAATATTTCTTACTGGGCTAGTTGAGCTCACCCTTTCTTTCATTGTTCTCTTCAGGAAATGAGAAATATATTTAGGACTAGTCGGGGAGCGGAGTGACGGTCGGATGATAGCATTAGTAGTCCTCACTATTCTATTAAATAATGTGATAATAAATGTAATTAGGACTCCATTGAGTGTGGATATTGTCTAGATGACAATATTTGTATTAAAACTCATAGCATATGTTTTGTCGTATTTTACACGACAGTTGTATAATTAAGTTTTTATTTGTATTTTGTACCATGTATTTGGCAACTCAAGATGAGTGATGTATACCTATTTTGGGGCGTCACAGTTGGTATCAAAGCTTAGGGATATGATCCCTAGCTGAGATGTGAGACAAGAACTAAGAGGGGAGAGACGGAGAATTCTTTCGCTAGTATGACCTACCTAAGTTTATTTGATATTTAATTGGTCGGTCAGAGTATAAGGATAATATGTGATATGTTAATTAACCCTTGTTTTGTGGCAGTATTTGAAAATGGCATCCAAAAATGTTGAGATAAACAATGAAGCACATGAGACCGTTGAGTTACCACATATTAATGCCCAGGATAATGTGCAACAGGAAGACAATAATCCTTATGTAAACAATAACACCGATGAAATGGTGAACGATGAGATGTTCAGAGGCTTTTTGAAATTCATGCAACATCAGGTGAAAGTGGCTCCTGTCCAAAATGCAGGTGGAAACACTGGAAACTCTCAGACGGTCACCGCTAAGCAGTTCAAGGAGCTGGGACCACCGAAGTTTTTTGGAGAGCCAAAACCACTTAAGGCGGAGACGTGGATAAAGCAGATCAACAAGATATTTGATATCTTGGGATGCTCCGAGGAGCAAAAGGTTCCCTTTGCCACCTTCATGTTGTGAGCAGAGGCAGATTACTGGTGGGAATCTGTAAAGCGTACTCAACCTGTCGCATTTAAAATGTCTTGGGAGAAGTTCCAAGAGCTGTTTAATGACAAGTACTTTCCTGAAAGTATTCATCACATGAAGGAAGTAGAGTTCATCAAGCTTGAGCAAAAAAATATGACCATGGCGCAGTACGAAGCTAAGTTTGCCGAGTTATCTCGGTTTGCGTCCCACTTGGTTGATAATGAGGAGAGAATGACGCGGATGTTTCTAAGTGGTTTAAAACCGGAGATACGTCCATACCTAATTTCTCACAAACTGTGTTTGTATTCAGATGTTGTGAATAGGGCTCAGTTATTGGAGCGCGATAATGAGTCAACCCAATCAAGAGAGAGCAATTGACAAGTTGATAATACCAGTGGTAGCAGTCATCGAAGCGGTGACAACAAACGTGGAGGGAATCAATATGCTAGAAATGATAATCACTTCGGTGGTAATCATGGCCATGACAATAAGAGTGGACATTTCAAGAAGTGGAGATTCAACAAGGATGGAAAGACGTCAGCACCAGCACCTGTTGTTAAGGAAGGAGAGCGACCACCGGTCGTATGTTACAAATGTGGAGTGGAAGGACACATAAGTCCAAACTGCACGATGCAGTCCAAAGCGTGTTATAATTGTGGAAAAGAAGGTCACCCTAGCCCGATTTTTGCGTGCACCAAAGTCAAGTCCAAATTGGGATGGAGGAATCGGAGGTGTCCAGACAAGACAAAACCAGTAGTTCAAGGGAGAGCGTTTATCGTAACCTCCCAAAAAGTGAAGATTCCAAACGAGGTGATCACGGGTAAGCTAATCATAAACTCTAGCAAAGTTTATACTTTATTTGAGACCGGTTCTATCCATTCCTTTATTTCTCCTACTTGCGCTCAACGTTTAAATTTGACTCAAGAGAAATTAGACTTTGACTTATCTGTTGAAACTCCGTTGGGAGAAACCTTCATTGCATCAACGGTTTATAAGTCTTGTTTGATTCAAATCAGTAACCGCACGTTACCTGTCGATCTTATTTCTTTGAAAATACTTGCATTTGATGTGATTTTAGGGGTTGATTGGTTAACTACTCATCATGCTAAAATCGATTATTTTCGTAAGGTTGTTAGCTTTCATATTCCTAACCAACCTATTATGCGAATTCAAGCAACCAAACCGATAAAATCAATCACTATCATATCAAGTCATAAAGCTATTCGCTTATTAAAAATGGATGTCAAACTTTCTTAGCCCATGTCACTTAATTTAAATAAAGATACGTCGATTTGAATGATATTTGTATTATTAATAAATATCCCAAGTATTCCTGAAGAACTTCACGGCCTACCCAGGGCGTGAAATTGAATTTTGTATCGAACTTGAATCCTAAGACAAAACCCATTTCCAAAGCCCCATATCGAATGACTCTATTGAACTTCGAGGAGTTAAAACCCAACTACAAGAATTGTTAGACATCGGTTTCATTCGTCCTAGTATGTCTCCTTGGAGTGCTTCTCTTCTATTCGTGAAGAAGAAAGATGGAAGTATGCGACTTTGTATTGATTATCGAGAGTTGAATCATGTCACCATCAAAAATAGGTACCCGTTGCCTCGCATTGATTACCTGTTTGACCAGTTGCAAGGAGCCAAATTCTTTTCAAAGATTGATCTTTATTCGGATATCATCAGTTGAAGATTAAAACTGATGACATTCCCAAGAGCGCTTTCGAACTTCAGATGCGGGCATTATGAATTCCTAGTCATGTATTTTGGATTGACTAATGCTCCTCACGCCTTCATGGATATGATGGTCGAGTATTTAAGGAATATTTGGATCACTTTGTGGTCGTCTTTATTGATGACATCCTCATATACTCCAAAACCCGTGAAGACCATGAGCAACACTTGAGGTCGATACTCTAAAAGCTTCGTGGAAACAAGCTTTATGCCAAGTTGAAGAAATGCGAGTTTTGGCTCGAGGAACTTGCATTCCTTAGATGCGTGATATCAAATCATGGAATATCTATTGACCCGCAAGAAAGATTGAAGCAATTCAAAGTGTAGGAGCAACCTAAGTCGGTGATTGAAGTACGTAGCTTTCTCAGCTTAGCTGGTTATTATCGGAGATTTGTAGAAGGGTTTTCTAGAATCGCTACTCCATTAACTCAGCTGACTCAAAAAGATACAAAGTTCGGTTGGAGCGAGGAATGTGAAAAGTTTTTTCAAGAACTCAAGTGAAGACTCATTTCAGCACTTGTTCTGACAATACCATCTGGCTCGGAGGGATTTGTCATCTACGGTGATGCTTCAGGCAAAGGGTTAGGATGTGTTCTCATGCAACATGGGAAAGTCATAGTCTATGCCTCTCGACAACTCAAAGAATATGAGGGGAATTATCATACTCATGATCTAGAGTTGGCAGCAGTCGTTTGTGCGCTTAAGATTTGGAGGCATTACCTGTATGGAGAGAAGGTGGAGATCTATACGGATCATAAAAGCCTAAAATATTTCTTCACTCAAAAGGAACTCAACATACGGCAACGACGATGGCTTGAGTTATTAAAAGATTATGATCATACCATCCAATACCATCTTGGAAAAGTAAACGTAGTGGCTGACGCGTTGAGTAGAAGATCATATGCGGGTACGAGTGCAATATTGTTAACGCAAAGACCCATTTTGTATGACTTGGAAAGGATGGAAATAGAGTTAAAGACTCTAGGGACCCATGTGATGATGGCGAATAAACGAGTGGAACCAACTTTAATCGATAAAGTTAAAGCTGCTCAAACTACAGTCCTGGAGCTGATGTGTATGAAGAAGAAAGTGCAAGAAGGTGCTATTGCGGAAGCAAGAATTGATGAAGAAGCAATACTTCGAGTCAACTCCAGACTTTGTGTTCCTAACGATTCTGACTTGAAGTATAAAATCATGATGGAGGCGCACAACACACCATTTGCAATCCATCCTGGGAGTACCAAAATGTATCGTGATCTTTGACATACATTTTGGTGGAGCAATATGAAGAGAGAGATAGCAGGGTTTATCTCAAGGTGTCTAACTTGTCAACGAGTCAAGGCGGAGCATCAAGTGGCAAAAGGTCCATTGCAACCACTTGAAATTCTAGGATGGAAGTGGGAGCACATTACCATGGAATTCGTTACTGGTCTTCCAAAGGTTTCTCAAGGCATATATGCAATTTGGGTCATTGTTGATAGATTAACCAAGTCTGCTCATTTCTTACCTATACGAGAAAGTTATACACTTGAACGTCTTGCTAGTATGTACATAAATGAGATCGTAAGATTGCATGGTATGCCAGTATCCATAGTTTCTGATCGAGACCCAAGATTCACTTCAAGATTTTGGGTTAGTTTGGAAAAAGCTATGGGCACGAATTTACGATTTAGTTCGGCATATCATCCTCAAACGGATGGGCAGTCGAAAAGAACTATTCAAACTCTTGAAGATTTATTAAGACTTTGTGTCCTTGACTTCAAGGGAAGTTGGGACAAGTTCTTACCATTGGTGGAGTTTTCCAACAACAATAATTTTCAAGCAAGTTTTGGCGTGGCTCCATTTGAGGTAAGGGTGATTCGATGATGTGGATTATTTATTAAGCTGAGTCTCAGCGATAAAAGTGATAAAAAAACCTTTTAAATCATAGAAGATAGTAGATATTATTCCCTACTTGACTCTTTTAATAGATTGCTTGTTTCGCTGCAGTTAAACTTGATATTTGTTATATTGTATCAGTTTAACACTATTGTAGGCTAATGATAATTAATTCTACATTATCTTAGTCATAATATGTCTTACTGGGCTAGTTGAGCTCACCCTTCTGCTTTCATTGTTCTCTTCAGGAAATGAGAACGTAGCTGGGACTAGTCGGGGAATAGAGTGACGGTCCAGATGATAGCATTAGTAGATAGCATAGTCCTCACTATTCTATTAAATAGTGTGACAATAAATGTAATGAGGACTCCATTGAGTGTGGATATTGTCTAGATGAAAATATTATGTTTTGTCGTATTTTACACGACAACTGTATAATTAAGTTTTTAATTGTATTTTGTACCATGTATTTGGCGACTCAAGATGGGTGATGTATACCTATTTGGGGGGCGTCACAGTTGGTATCAAAGCTTAGGGATATGATTGTTGGCTCAGATGTGAGACATGAACTAGGAGGGGAGAGATGGGGAATTCCTTCGCTAGTATGACCTACCTAAGTTTATTTGGTATTTAATTGGTTAGTCAGAGTATATGGATAATATGTGATATGTTAATTAACCCTTGTTTTGTGACAGTGTTTGAAAATAGCATCTGAAAATGTTGAGAATAGCAATGAAGCACATGAGACCGTTGAGTCACCAACGATCAATACCCAGGATAATGTGCATCAGGAAGGCGACAATCCTCATGTAAACAACAACACTGAACAAATGATGAACGATGGAATGTTCATAGGCTTTATGCAATTCATGCAACATCAGGCGAGAGCGGTTCCTGTCCAAAATGCAGGTGGAAACACTGGCAACTCTCGAACGGTCACCGCTAAGCAGATGAAGGAACTGGGACCACCGGAGTTTTTTGGAGAGCCAAAACCACTTAAGGCGGAGACGTGGATAAAGCAGATCTGCAAGATATTTGATGTCTTGGGATGCTTCGAGGAGCAAAGGTTCCTTTGCCACCTTCATGTTATGGCGAGGCAGAGGCGCATTACATGGGGAATCAAAGCGTACTCAACCGCCGCACTTAAGATGACTTGGGAGAAGTTCCAAGAATTGTTCAATGACAAGTACTTTCCCAAAAGTATTCGTCACATGAAAGAGGTAGAGTTCATCAAGCTGGAGCAAAACAAAATGACCGTGTCGCAGTACGAAGCCAAGTTTGTCGAGTTGTCTCAGTTTGCGTCCCATTTGGTTAATAATGAGGAGAGAATGGCGCGAATGTTTTTAAGAGGTTTGAAACCCGAGATACGTCAATATCTTATCTCTCATAAATTGTGTTTGTACTCAGATGTTGTTAATAGGGCTCAGTTATTGGAGCACGATAATGAGTCAACCCAACCAAAAGAGAGCAGCTGACAAAATGATAATACCAATGATAGCAGTTATCGAAGCAGTGATAATAAGCGTGGAGGGAATCAACATGCCAGAAATGGTAACCACTTCGGTAGTAATCATGGCCAAAATAATAAGAATGGACATTTCAAGAAGAGGAGATTCAACAATGATGGAAAGACGTCAGCACCATCACCCGTTGTTAAGGAAGGAGAACGACCACCTATCATATGCTTCAAATGCGGAGGGGAGGGACACATCAGTCCAAACTGCGCGATGCCATCCAAAGCGTGTTACAATTGTGGAAGAGAAGGTCACCTAACCCAATTTTGTCGTTCACCGAAGACAAGTCCAGCTGGGAAGGAGGCACCAAAGGCCATCCTAGAAAAGTCAAAGCCAGAATGCATGGAGAGCGTTTGTTGTGACCTCCCAAAAAGTAAGGAACCCGAACGAGGTCATCACGGGTAAGCTTATCATAAACTCTAGTGAAGTCTATACCTTATTTGATAACCGGTTCTACCCATTCTTTTATTTCTCCTACTTGCGCTTAACGTTTAAATTTGACTCCGGAGAAATTAGACTTTGATTTATCTGTTGAAACTCCGTTGGGAAAAACCTTCATTACATCCATTGTTTATAAGTTTTGTTTGGTTCAAATCGGTACCCTCACATTTCTTGTCGATCTTATTTCATTGAAAATACTTGCATTTGACATAATTCTAGGGATTGATTGTTTAACTACTCATCATGCAAAAATTGATTGTTTTCGTAAGGTTGTTAGCTTTCGTATTCCTAACCAACCTATTATGCGAATTCAAGCAACCAAACCATTAAAATCAATCACTGTCATCTCAAGCCATAAAGCTATTCGTTTATTAAAAAATGGGATGTCAAGCTTTCTTAGCTCATGTTATGGATTTAAACAAAAATACGTCAATTTTGAATGATATTTATATTATTAATGAATTTCCTAAAGTATTCCCTGAAGAACTTCCTGGCCTACCCCAGAGCGAGAAATTGAATTTTGTATCGACCTTGAACCTGGTACAAAACTCCTTTCCAAAGCCCCATATCGAATGGCTCCTATTGAACATCGAGGAGTTAAAGACCCAATTGCGAGGAATTGTTAGACATTGGTTTCATTTGTCCTAGTACGTCTCCTTGGGGAGCTCCTGTTCTATTCGTGAAGAAGAAAGATGGAAATATGCGACTTTGTATTGATTATCAGGAGTTAAATCATGTCACCATCAAAAATAGGTACCCATTGCCTCGCATTGATAACCTATTTGACCAGTTGCAAGGAGCCAAATTCTTTTCAAAGATTGATCTTCGTTCCGGATATCATCAGTTGAAGATTAAAACTAATGACATTCCAAAGACTGCTTTCAAAACTCGGTACGGACATTATGAATTCCTAGTCATGTCTTTTGGATTGACTAATGCTCCTGCTGCCTTCATGGATATGATGAACCGAGTATTCAAGAAATATTTGGATCACTTTGTGGTCGTCTTAATTGATGACATCCTCATATACTCCAAAAGCCGTGAAGACCATGAACAACACTTGAGGATGATACTTCAAAAGCTTCGCGAAAACAAGCTTTATGCCAAGTTGAAGAAATGCGAGTTCTGGCTTGAGGAAGTTGCATTCCTTGATCACGTGATATTAAATCATGGAATATGTGTTGACCCAACAAAGATTGAAGCAATTCAAAGCTGGGAGCAACCAAAATCAGTGACCGAAGTACGTAGCTTTCTCGGCTTAGCTCGTTATTATCGAAGATTCGTGGAAGGATTTTCTCGAATCGCTACTCCATTAACTCAGCTGACTCGAAAAGATACATAGTTCGGTTGGAGCGAGGAATGTGAGAAGAGTTTTCAAGAACTCAAGAGAAGACCCATTTCAGCACCTGTTCTGACAATACCATCTGGCTCGGAGGGATTTGTCAACTACAGTGATGCTTCAGGCAAAGGGTTAGGATGTGTTCTCATGCAATATGGGAAAGTCATAGCCTATGCCTCACGACAACTCAAAGAATATGAGAGGAATTATCCTACTCATGATCTAGAGTTGGCAGCAGTCATTTTTGCGCTTAAGATTTGGAGGCATTACCTATATGGAGAGAAGGTGGAGATCTATACGGATCATAAAAGCCTCAAATATTTCTTCATTCAAAAGGAACTCAACATGCGGCAATGACGATGGCTTGAGTTGTTGAAAGATTATGATCATACCATCCAATACCATCCTAGAAAAGTGAACGTAGTAGCTGACGCATTGAGTAGAAGATCATATGCGGGCACGAGTGCAATATTGTCAACGCAAAGGCCCATTGTGTATGACTTGAAAATGATGGAAATAGAGTTAAAGACTCCAGGGACCCATGTGATGATGGCGAATATACGAGTGGAACCAACTTTAATCAATAAAGTTAAAGCCGCTCAAGCTACGCACCTAGAGTCGATGCGTATGATGAAGAAAGTGCAAGAAGGTGCTATTACGAAGTAAGAATCGATGAAGAAGGAATACTTTGAGTCAACTCCGGACTTTGCATTCCTAATGATTCTCGACTTGAAGTATAAAATCATGATGGAGGCGCACAACACACCGCTTGTAATCCATCTCGGGAGTACCAAAATGTATCGTGATCTTTGACATACATTTTGGTGGAGCAATATAAAGAGAGAGATAGCGGGGTTTATCTCAAAGTGTCTAACTTGTCAACGAGTCAAGGCAGAGCATCAAGTGCTAAAAGGTCCATTACAACCACTTGAAATTCCAGAATGGAAGTGGGAGCATATTACCATGGATTTTGTTACTGGTCTTCCCAAGGTTTCTCAAGGCATAGATGTAGTTTGGGTCATTGTTGATAGATTGACCAAGTCTGCTCATTTCTTACCGATACGAGAAACTTATACACTTGAATGTCTTACTAGTATGTACATAAACAATATTGTAAGATTTCATGGTATGCTAGTATCCATAGTTTCTGATCGAGACCCAAGATTCATTTCACGATTTTGGGTTAGTTTGCAAAAAGCTATGGGCACGGATTTATGATTTAGTTCGGCATATCATCCTCAAACGGATGAGCAATCGGAAGGACTATTCAAACTATTGAAGATTTATTAAGACTTTGTGTCCTTGACTTCAAGGAAGTTGGGACAAGTTCTTACCATTGGTGGAGTTTTCCTACAACAATAGTTATCAAGCAAGTATCGCATGGCTCCATTTGAGGCATTATATGGTAGAAAGTGTCGCTTCTCAAGATATCTTTGGGATGAGGTGGGTGAAGCAACGTTGTTGGGACCGAACTTGGTACATATGACTACGAAAAAAGATTCAAACGATCCGACAACATATAAAAACCTCACAATATCGACAAAAGAGTTATGTTGATCTTCATCGAAAGTATGTGGAATTCGATATTGGAGATCATGTGTTGTTACGTGTTGCTCCATGGAAAGGAGTTACGGGATTTGGAAAGAGGGGAAAGCTCAATCCTCGATTCATTGGCCCATTTTTAATCCTCAAACGAGTAGGAACTGTGTCCTATAGACTCGCTTTACCGCCAAGTATGTCTCGTGTTCATAATGTTTGTCACATATCTATGTTACCTAAATATATGAAAGACCCAAACCACATTATATGCGTTAGAAACAGGACAAAATAGCGGAAGATTTAACGTATGAAGTGGTTCTGTTAAAATCTTGGATAAGACGGATCATATTCTACGCTCCAAGGTTATACCTTAAGTCAAAGTTTTGTGGAGAAACCACGATGTGGAGGAAATGACCTGGGAGTTAGAATCTGAGATGAAGTTAAGATATCCTCACCTATTCGATATACCAGGTACGTACCCTAATTTTGAGGACAAAATTTCATAAGAAGGGGAGGTTATAAGACCCCAACTTTTATGAATAAAGAATTTTTTTCTCGAAATATATTTTTGAATATTATTGTGTGGAATTGATATAATGTTATAATTGTGGATAATATTTACAAATTTTGCAAAGTAAGAAAGTGGTTATATAATATTCGATTGGTCGGGGAATATTCGTTTTAACAGGGAATATTCGTACGATGACACAATCATTGGTGGACCCCACAACGAAAGTATTGTCGTAGTTAGTAAATGACAGAATTATCTTTTTATAAAAATAACGGCGAAAGTGTTACCGTTAAAACTGTTGAACTACCCGGTAGTAAAAGTTCAGTAATATGTGTGGTTGCATAGTAGCGCGCGCTATTGATTATTAATGCTTACGTAAGAAGTCACTCAGTTATACTCAATTATTGCTACAGTAATTGATGCATCATATCTCTTATATTATTGATTCAATTATTGTCATAGTATGATCTGCATAAAATGATATATTTATTAAATCAATAATTGAGACGACAAAGTTATTCATATTATTAAATTGTAATATTTACAATGTCTAAAAAGTTATGTCAAGGAGAGGTTTGGTCATCTACTTTTTCATGAATAAGGAGAAATCCTTATCTAAAGCCCCTCTTTCCAGGAACGACAATTTGTTAAATATTATGAATTATAATATTAATGATGAATAAGTTCGTGTTGATTAAAGATGAAATTGATAGTTCCATTGTGTTGGAATTATTAGTGTTAGTAAAAATCGACATTTATTTCGATAATAATTGATGTCTGGAGGTTATATTGACCAATCGGGTAATTAACCGGATAAATGAGCAATTAATTGCTATTAATTCACATGATTATAACTATTTGTTTGCATGTGTGTACTATTGATTCACATTCATTTGCTATTAGGGGAGTTGGTGCAAGATTGATAATACTTGCATGACTAAGTTAAAATGGAGGTATAGATGAGGTACTATATCGTAATTCATATTTTCACATGTCTAGAACTATTGATTCACATGATTTACTATTGAATCACATTATTTACTATTAGGGAGGTGGTGCAAGTTTGATAATACTTGTAGGACTAAATTAAAAATGAAGAAAAGAGGAAGGTATTATATTGTAATATTTTGAGCCCCAAAATGTGCAATTATCGAAACTATATTTTCCTCATAGAAGCTATAGAGCAATTATTATAGAGAGAAATTGTAGAGAGAAAGAAGAAGGAAGTCTGCTACCTCTACTACTTGGGTATCCGCTTTTTTCTAGGTAAGGGGTATTATTTCTTTCGTATTCATGAAGAGAGCTCTAGTTATTCTATTCTTTATTATTATGTTGGAATAACTTGTCTATGCGAAGTACCGCATACATGGTGAAATTCTTCCATTATTCCATTCTTTATTATTCATTGGAATATCACATGCGTAAGCGGATTACGTTAGACACTGGTTCCATTCTTTATTATTACATTGGAATAACGTCAGGTATTGTCTATCGCGTGCATGGTGAATTCTTCGTTATTCCATTCTTTATTATTCTATTGGAATAACTCGTTTGTGTGATTACGCTAGATTCGGTTCTATTCTTTTTATTATTCATTGGAATAACTTGTCTATGCGGATCTATCACATGCATGGTGAATCCTTCCGTTATTCCATTCTTTATTATTTTGTTGGAATATCCTGTCTGTGCGGATTACGCATGACCTGGTTCCATTATTTATTATTTTGTTGGAATAACCTGTCTGTGCGGTCTATCGCATGCCTGGTGAATTCTTTTGTTATTCCATTCTTTATTATACTCAGTTGGTTAAAGTTTTGGCTTCTATACTCCATGAAATTAGTGGAATATCCTTGATATTTGTGCTTCATCTAGCATCTTTTCATGGAAATATTCTTCTGAGCATTCTTGAATTTTACTCTACAAAGAAGTATCATGTTGACAATTTGGACATTATTGATTTCTGGATAAATTAGATTATAAATCTTTAAAAATTTATTCTTGAACTTGTTTTTATTGAATTCCTATATCATTGTCAGCATCCTCATGTTTACATTATGTTGAAAGTCATCTGTGGCCTGTAATGCATAAATGGACTTGGTATGATTATGACCAGGGATTATTCAGTATAATCATGACCGTAATGTTACAAATGATGTGGTAAAAGTTCTCACTGGCCCGTAGTGCATTGATGTACAGTTATTGGCATGATCATGACCATTAATAAATACATAAATATCCTTGGCCCGTAGTGCATGGATAAATTATAGTCGTGATACTAAAGAATATCCTTGGCTGTAGTGCAGGGGTGATTCGATGATGTGGATTATTTATTAAGCTGAGTCTCAGCGATAAAAGTGATGAAAAACCTTTTAAATCATAGAAGATAGTAGATTTTATTCTCTACTTGACTCTTCTAATGGATTGCTTGTTCAACGCAGATTAAACTTGATGTTTGTTATATTGTATCGTTTAACATCTTTGTTGTAGGCTAATGATAATTTATTCTCGCATTATCTTAGTCATAAAACTTCTTACCGGGCTAGTTGAGCTCACCCTTTTGCTTTCATTGTTCTCTTGAGTGAAAGGAGAACGTAGCTGTGACTAGTAGTCGAGGAACTGAGTGACGGTCCAGATGATAGCATTAGTAGTCCTCACTATTCTGTTAAATAGTGTGACAATAAATGTAATGAGGACTCCATTGAGTGTGGATATTGTCTAGATGACAATATTATGTTTTGTCATATTTTACATGTGGTTGTATAATTAAGTTTTTAATTGTATTTTGTACCATGTATTTGCTTATTTCAAGATGGGTGATGTATACCTATTTTGGGGGTGTCACACTCATTATGTCATATACTAGCATTCAAGCTTGTGTAAGGGATATATATAGATATATGAACCTAATGTGAGCATGTTAGACTAGCTTAGCATGATTAAAGAAAGTGTGTAGCTTAAAATGAATTTATGACTTTAGAAACGAACTTAATATATATGTATGCTATGTATGTATACTGATTTTGCAAGCATGTTAATATAACTTAGAAATACATGAATAAACCATTTGCTTGTGTTTATGTGATTAGTAAGGAAACATGAGCATGTTGAACCTACTAGTAAGATTTGAATGTGAATATTGTCAAGCTACCTTGAGGACTAGAATCTGACATTTGTGATCATGTTTGATGACACTCTTAGACTCACTCATGTAGTATAACCATTGAAATACCATGCTTGTGTGTCATATTTCAAATAAAGCATGAACAAAAGGGAGTCTATAGGCCATAGTTCCTACTCGGTCAAGGATTAAAAATGGGCCAATGAATCGAGGATTGAGCTTTCCTCTCTTTCCAAATCTCGTAACTCCTTTCCATGGAGCAACACGTAACAACACATGATCTCCAATATTGAATTCCACGTCCTTTCGATGAAGATCAACATAACTCTTTTGTCGATCTTGTGAGGTTTTTATACATTATCGGATCGTTTGAATCTTTTCCTTAGTCATATGTACCAACTCCGGTCCCAACAACGTTGCTTCACCCACCTCATCCCAGCATACTAAAACAACACTTTCTTCCATACAACGCCTCAAATGGAGCCATGCCAATACTTGCTTGATAACTGTTGTTGAAGGAAAACTCCACCAATGGTAAGAACTTGTCCTAACTTCCCTTAAAGTCAAGGACACAAAGTCTTAATAGATCTTCAAGAGTTTGAATAGTCCTCTCTGACTGCCCGTCCGTTTGAGGATGATAAGCCGAACTAAATAGTAAATCTGTGCCCATAGCTTTTTGCAAACTAACCCATAATCTCAAAGTGAATCTTGGGTCTCAATCAGAAACTATGGATACTGGCATACCATGCAATCTTACAATCTCGTTTATGTATATACGAGCAAGACGTTCAAGTGTATAAGTTTCTCCTATAGGTAAGAAATGAGCAGACTTGGTCAATCTATCAACAATGACCCAACTTGAATCTATGCCTTGAGAAACCTTGGGAAGGCCAGTAATGAAATCCATGGTAATGTGCTCCCACTTTCATTCTGGAATTTCAAGTGGTTGCAATGGTCCTTTTGGCACTTAATGATCCGCCTTGACTCGTTGACAAGTTAAACACCTTGAGATAAACCTAGCTATCTCTCTCTTCATATTGCTCCACCAAAATGTATGTCGAAGATCACGATACATTTTGGTACTCCCAGGATGGATTGCAAACGGTGTGTTGTACGCCTCCATCATGATTTTATAATTTAAGTCAGAATCGTTAGGAACACAAAGTCTGGAGTTGACTCAAAGTATTCCTTCTTCATCGATTCTTGCTTCCGGAATAGCACCTTCTTGTACTTTCTTCCTTATACGCATCAGCTCCAGGTCTGTAGCTTGAGCAGCTTTAACTTTATCGATTAAAGTTGGTTATACTCGTATATTTGCCATCATCACATGGGTCCCTAGAGTCTTTAACTCTATTTCCATCCTTTCCAAGTCATACAAAATGGGCCTTTGTTTTGACAATATTGCACTTGTACCCACATATGATCTTCTACTCAATACTTCAGCTACTACGTTCGCTTTTCTAGGATGGTATTGGATGGTATGATCATAATCTTTCAATAGTTCAATCCAACGTCATTGCCACATGTTGAGTTCCTTTTGAGTGAAGAAATATTTGAGGCTTTTATGATCCGTATAGATCTCCACTTTCTCCCCATAGAGTAATGCCTCCGGATCTTTAGTGCAAAAAACAAGCGATGCCAACTCTAGATCACAGTATGATAATTCCTCTCATATTCTTTGAGTTATCATGAGGCATAGGCTATGACTTTCCTATGTTGCATGATAACACATCCTAACCCTTTTCCCGAAGCATTACTGTAGATGACAAATCCCTCCGAACCAGATGGTATTGTCAGAACAGGTGCTGAAATGAGTCTATGCTTGAGTTCTTGAAAACTCTTTTCATATTCCTCGCTCCAACCGAATTTTTTATCTTTCTGAGTTAGCTGAGTTAATGGAATAGCGATTCGAGGAAATCCTTCTATGAATCTCTGATAATAACCAGCTAAACCGAGAAAGCTACGTACTTCGGTCATTGACTTAGGTTGCTCCCAGCTTTGAATTGCTTCAATCTTTGCCGGGTCAACAGATATTTTGTGATTTGATATCACGTGCCCAAGGAATGCCACTTCCTCAAGCCAGAACTCACATTTCTTCAACTTGGCACAAAGCTTGTTTTCACGAAGCTTTTGAAGTATCAGGCTCAAGTGTTGCTCATGATCTTCACGGCTTTTGGAGTATATGAGAATGACATCAATAAAGACAACCACAAAATGATCTAAATATTCCTTGAATACTCGGTTCATCATATCCATGAAGGCAGCAGGAGCATTAGTCAATCCAAAAGACATGACTAGGAATTCATAATGCCCGTACCGAGTTCTGAAAGTCGTCTTTGGAATGTCATAGGTTTAATCTTCAATTAGTGATATCCGGAACAAAGATCAATCTTTGAAAAGAATTTGGCGCCTTGCAATTGGTCAAACAGGTCATCAATACGAGGCAACGGGTACCTATTTTTGACGGTGACATGGTTAAACTCTCGATAATCAATACATAGTCACATACTTCCATCTTTCTTCTTCACGAATAAAACAGGAGCACCCCAAGGAGAAGTACTAGGATGAATGAAACCGATGTCTAATAATTCCTGCAGTTGGGTCTTTAACTCCTAAAGTTCAATAGGAGCCATTCGATATGGGGCTTTGGAAATGGGTTTTTTACCGGGTTCAAGGTCGATACAAAATTTAATTTCACGCTCTGGTTGTAGGCCAAGAAGTTCTTCAGGGAATACATCAGGAAATTTATTAACAATAGAAATATCATTCAAAACTGACGTATTTTTGTTTAAATCCATGATATGAGCTAAGAAAGCTTGACATTCGTTTTTCAATAAACGAATAGCTTTATGGCTTGATATGACAGTGATTGACTTTAGTGGTTTGGTTGCTTGAATTCGCATAATAGGTTGGTTAGGAATATGAAAGCTAACAACCTTACGAAAACAATCAATTTTTGCATGATGAGTAGTTAACCAATCAATCCCTAAAATAACATCAAATGCAAGTATTTTTAAGGAAAAAAGATCGACAGGTAATGTGAGGGTACCGATTTGAACCAAACAAGACTTATAAATAGTGGATGTAATGAAAGTTTCTCCCAACGGAGTTTTAATAGATAAGTCAAAGTCTAATTTCTCCAGAGTTAAATTTAAACGTTGAGCGCAAGTAGGAGAAATAAAAGAATGGGTAGAACCGATATAAAATAAGGTATATACTTCGCTAGAGTTTATGATAAGCTTACCCGTGATGATCTCGTTCGGGTTCCTTGTTTTCTGTGAGGTTACGACAAATGCTCTCCCTTGAACTACTGGTTTTGACTTTTCTGGAATAGCCTTTGGTGCCTCCATCCCAGCTGGACTTGGCTTCCCTGAACTACAAAATCGAGCTAGGTGACCTTCTCTTCCACAATTATAACACGTTTTGGACTACTGCGCACAGTTTGGACTGATATGTCCCTCCCCTCCGCATTTGAAGCATATGATAGGTGGTCGTTCTCCTTCCTTAACAACGGGTGCTGATGCTAACGTCTTTCCATCATTCTTGAATCTCCTCTTCTTGAAATGTCCATTCTTATTGTCTTGGACATGATTACCACCAAAGTGGTTACCATTTCTGGCATGTTGATTCCATCCACGTTAGTTGTCACCGCTTCGATGACTGCTACCACTGGTATTATCATTTTCTTTGGTCGCTCTCTCTTGGTTGAGTTGACTCATTATCGCGCTCCAATAACTGAGCCATATTAACAACATCTGAATAAAAGCAAAGTTTGTGAGAAATGAGGTATTGACGTATCTTGGGTTTCAAACCTCTTAGAAACATTCGCGTCATTCTCTCCTCATTATCAACTAAGTGGAACGCAAACCAGGATAACTCGACAAACTTGGCTTTGTACTGCGACACGGTCATATTGTTTTGCTCCAGCTTAATTAAATCTACCTCTTTTATGTGACGAATACTTTCGGGAAAGAACTTGTCATTGAACAGTTCTTGGAACTTCTCCCAAGACATTTTGAGTGCGGCATGCTGGGTACGCTTTACAGATTCCCACAGTAATGTGACGCCCCCAAAACAGGTATACATCTCCCATCTTGAGTCGCCAGATACATGGCACATAAATTCAAATACAACTTAATTATACAACAGTCGTGTAAAAATACGACAAAACATAGCTGAGAGTTTAAACAAGAATATTGTCATCTAGACGATATCCACACTCAATGGTGTCCTAATTATAATTATTATTACATTATTCCATAGAATAGTGGGGACTACTAAAGCCATTTATCCTGGACCATCACTCCATTCTCCGACTCGTCCCAACTATATTCTCATTTCCTAAAGAGAACAATGAAAGAAAGGGTGAGCTCAACTAGCCCAGTAAGAAATATTATGACTAAGATAATGCAGAATAAATTATCCTTAACCTTCAATAGTATAACAACTGATAGAATACAATAGACAACAAGTTTTAGATCAACAACTGCAGCGAAAATAAGCAATCCATTAGAAGAGTCAAGTAGAGCATAAAATCTACTATCTTCTATGATTTAAAAAGTTTTTCATCAACTTTATCACTAAGACTCAGCTTAATAAATAAACCATATCATCGATTCTTCCCTGCACTACGGGCCAAGGATATTCATTAAATCATCAATGGTCATGACTATACCGAATAATCCACGATCATAATCATATACAAAAACTATCCATCAATGCACTACAAGCCACTGAGGACTTTCAGCACATCATTCGTTACATTACGGTCATGATTATACCGAATAATCCCTGGTCATAATCATACCAAGTCCATCTATACACGTAAGCCAAAGAAGACTTTAATCACAATATAAGCATGAGGATGATGATAATGACTTAATAATTGAATAAAACAAGTTCAAGGATAAATTTTAAAGATTTATAATTTAATTTATCCAAAAATCAATAATGTCCAAATTGTCAATATGATACTGCTTTGTAGAGTAAAATTCAAGAATAATATTCATGTACCAAAAATAATTTGGACAAAAGAAATATATATTTTTCGGGTGAGTAGTACCCCATGAATAGTACTTCGGGAATAGTATCCCGTAAATAGTACCCCGACACAAAAATGTTCCCGAATACCTGAGTGAATGACACTAGAGTGAATAGTAATCGGGTCAATAGTAACCCGTGAATAGTAACTCGTGAATATTACTCCGGCATGAAAAGGACCCCGAATACCCGAGTGAATAATACTAGAGTGAATAGTAACCGGGTGAATAGCAACCCGTGAATTGTAACTCGTAAAAAAATATCAAAGAAAATGATATTCCATGACAAGTAAAAAAGAAATGATATCTCAGATGAGTATAATAGAATATACGAAACTGCAAATGGATTTTCACCCGCCATGCGGTAATCCATGTAGACAGATCATTTCCATAATTTCATAAGAAATGAATACGAAGGTCATTCACCATGCATGCAGTAATCCACATAGACATGTTATTCCAATGTAATAATAAAGAATGGAATAACGAGAAGAATTCACCGTGCATGCGATAAGCAGCACAAACAAAGTTATTCCCAATAGAATAATGAAGAATGAAACCAAAGTTATCGCGTAATCCATGCATGACATGATATTCAATGAATAATAAAGAATGGAATAACAATAGAATTCACCAGGCATGCGATAGATTGCACAGACAGGTTATTCCAACAGAATAATAAAGATTGGAATAACAGAAGAATTTCACTATGTATGCGGTACTTCGCATAGACAGGTTATTCCAACATAATAATAAAGAATGGAATAAAAACCCTTATGAGTATTGAAAGTAAATAACTATCTTCATGAATACAAAAGAATAATACCCCTTACCGTAGAAGAAAACTGGATACTGGAATAGTGAGGTAGCAGACTTCTCTTCTTCTTTCTCTCTATATTTTCTCTCTATAATAATTGCTCTATAGCTTTAGTGAATTGGTGAGAAATAAAGGAAGAATGAGCTTTTATTTATAGGAAAATATATTTTCAATAATTGCACATTTTGGGGCTCGAAATATTACAGTATAATACCTTCCCCTTTTTCTTCTTTTTTAATTTAGTCCTGCAAGTATTATCAAACATTGACCACCTCCCATAATAGTAAATCATGTGAATTAATAGTAAAATCATGTGACTCAATAGTGTAATCATGTGAAAAAACTAATTACAGTATAGTACATTCAACTATACCTCCATTTTTAATTTAGTCATGCAAGTATTATAAATCTTGCACCAACTCCCCTAATAGTAAATGAATGTGAATCAATACTACACAAATGTGAATAAATAGTTATAATCATGTGAATCAATAGCAATTAATTGCTCATTTATCCGATTAATTACCGATTGGTCAATATAACCTCCAGACATCAATTATTATCGAAATAAATGTCGATTTCTACTAATACTAATAATTCCCACACAATGGAATTATCAATTTCATCTTTAATCAACACAAACTTATTCATCAATAATATTATAACTCACAATATTTAACAACCAGGTCGTTCCCAGGAAAGATGGGGCTTTCCGATAAAGATTTCTCCTTATTGACGCGCAATTAGGTGACCAAACCTTTCCTTGACAGAACTTCTAGACATTGTCAATATTGCAAATAATAATATGAATAACTTAGTCATCTCAATTATTGATTTGATAATATTATGCAGATGATACTGTGACAATAATTAAATCAATAATATGAGAGTTATGATGCAACAATTACTGTAGTAATAATTGAGTATAACTGAGTGACTTCTTACGTAAGCATCAATAATCAATACCGTGTGCTACTATGCAACCACGCGTAGACATTTGTCATTTTTTACTCTCTGCGTGTAGTTCAACAGCTTTAACGGTAACACTCGACGTTATTTTATAAAAAGATAATTTTGTCATTTTCTAACTACGATAATACTTCCATTGTAGGGTCCACCAATGATTGTGCCATCGCATGGATATTGCCTAACAAAAAGAATATTCCCCGACCAAACAAATATTATATAACAACTTGAATACTTTGCAAAATTTATAAATATTACCCACAACTAAAACATTATATCAAATCCACACCATAATATTCAAAAAAAATATTTCGAGAAATTTAAATCTTTATTCCTAAAATTTGGGGTCTCACAATCTCCATTCCTTATGAAATTTCTCCCTCGAAATTTACGTGACGCATTACTGGTATCTTAGAAAAGGTGAGGATATCTTAACTTCATTTCAGATTTTAACTCTTGAGGTATAACCTTTGAGTGTCGAATGTAATCCTTCTTATCCAAGATTTTAACACGTATCTTCTCATACGTTAAATCTTCTGCTATCTCATCTAATTCTAATTCAATAATGTAGTTCAGGTCGTCCACATATTTACGTAACATCGATACGTAAAAAAAATGTTATGAACACGCGATATACTTGGCGGTAAAATGAGTTTATAGGACACAGTTCCTACTCCATCGAGGATTTCAAATGGGCTGATTAAATCGAGGGTTGAGATAACGCCTTCTTGAACCTTCTTCTTCATATTCACCAGCTTTGGGTGTGTAGCTTGAGCGACTTTAACTTTATCGATTAAAGTCGATTCTACTTGTATATTTGATATCATCCGTGGGTCTCTAGAGTCTTTAACTCTATCTTCATCATTTGTAAGTTATCTGAAATGGGTTTTTTGTGTTAACAACATCGCTTTCGTAAAGCATACGATCTTCTACTCAATGCGTCGCCTACCACGCTTTTGCTCTTCCATAATAATATTGAATGGTATAGTTGTAATATTCAATGACTCGAGCCAACATCTTTTGGCGTATGATACGTTCATTTTAGTTGAAGAAATATTTAGGGTTTTAGAAATGGGTTTTGTATTGGGGTCAATACAAAATTCGATTTTATTTCTCTGGGGTAGGCTAAGATGTCTTCAAGAATACGTCGAGAAATTTTCTAACGATAGAAATATCATTTAAAAAGCTGTGACTCTCATCCTAGACTTGGATAACACATGAAATGAAGGTTTCTACTAATGAAGTTTCAACCGATAAGTCAAAGTCTAATCTAATTTCCTCGAAATGAAATTTAAACGTTGAGCGCAAGCAAGAGAGATAAAGAATGGATAGGCGGTATCTAATAAGGTATAGACTTCGCAAGAATTTATAATTAACTTTGCGTGCTAACTTTGTCGAGTTACTCACTTTTGAGAAGTCACGAAAAACGCTTCTTCCTGAAACCATCGACTTTGTTTTGTCCGTATCCGCCTTTGGCGCCACCATCCTAGCTGGACTTGATTTCGCTACAGGACAAAATCGAGCTATGTGACCATCTTTTCTACAACTAAAACATACCTTGGAAGGCTGTGAACAGTTTGAACTTATGTGTCCCTCCTCTCGACATCTATAGCATCTAACCGGTGGTCATTCATTCTCTAGAATAGAATTCTGTTCTTTGCCAACGTCTTCCCATCATCGTTAAATCTTCTCTTCTTGAATTTTCCACTTCTATTATCTTGGCCATGATTACCACCGATGTGGTTACCATTCTTGGCATATAATTTCCCCCATGATGGTTATCATTGTTCCGATGGTCGTTGCCACCGGTACGATTGTTATCGTGTTGCTGGTCATTACCTTTTGGTTGTGCTGACTCATTATCGCACTCTAATAACTGAGCGCTATTCACATCATCTGAATACAAACATAATTTGTGAGAAATGAGGTATTGACGTATTTCGGGTTTCAAACCTCTTAGAAACATTCGCGTCATTCGCTCCTCATTATCGACCAAATGGGATGCAAATTGGGATAACTCGCAAATTTAACCTCGTATCATGCGACACGGTCATATTGTTTTGCTCCAACTTGATAAACTCCACCTCCTTCATGTGACAAATACTTTCGGGAAAGTACTTGTCGTTGACCAACTCTTGGAACTTCTCCCAAGACATCTTGAGTACGTCAGGCTGGGTACGTTTTACAGATTCAAACCAGTAATCTACCTCTTCATGCAACATAAAGGTGGCAAAGGGAACCTTTTGCTCCTCGGAGCATCCCAAGACATCAAATATGTTAGTGATCTGCTTTAACCATGTCTCCGCCTTAAGTGGTTCTGGCTTCCCAAAAACTCCGATGGTCCCAGCTCCTTGAACTGCTTAGCGGTGACCGATCATGGGTTGCCATTATTTCCACCTATATTTTGAATAGGAGTCTCTCTTACCTGATGTTGCATGAATTGCATAAAGCCTCTGAACATCTAATTGTTCATCATCTGATCGGTGTTGTTATTTACCTGAGGATTATTGTCTTCCAGTTGCACATTATCCTGGGTAATGATCGTTGGTGACTTAACGGTCTCATGTGCTTCATTGCTGATCTCAATATTTTTAGATGCCATTTTCAAACACTGTCACAAAACAATGGTTAATTTACATATCACATATTATCCCTATACTCTGACCGACCAATTAAATACCAAATAAACTTAAGTAGGTCATACTAGCGAAGGAATTTCGCGTCTCTCCCATCCTAGTTCTTGTCTCACATCTCAGCCAGGGATCATATCCCTAAGCTTTGATACCAACTGTGACGCCCCCAAAACAGGTATACATAACCCATCTTGAGTCGCCAGATACATGGTACATAAATTCAAATACAACTTAATTATACAACAGTCGTGTAAAAATACGACAAAACAAATCCGAGAGTTTAAACAAGAATATTGTCATCTAGACAATATCCACACTCAATGGTGTCCTCATTACAATTATTATCATATTATTCCGTAGAATAGTGAGGACTACAAAAGCCATTTATCCTGGACCATCACTCCATTCCCCGACTTGTCCTAGCTATATTCTCATTTCCTGAAGAGAACAATGAAAGAAAGGGTGAGCTCAACTAGCCTAGTAAGAAATATTATGACTAAGATAATGCAAAATAAATTATCCTTAGCCTTCAATAGTCTAACAACTGATAGAATACAATAGACAACAAGTTTTAGATCAACAACTGCAGCGAAAATAAGCAATCCATTAGAAGAGTCAAGTAGAGCATAAAATCTACTATCTTCTATGATTTAAAAAGTTTTTCATCAACTTTATCACTGAGACTCAGCTTAATAAATAAACCATATCATCGATTCTTCCCTGCACTACGAGCCAAGGATATTCATTAAATCATCAATGGTCATGACTATACCGAATAATCCCTGGTCATAATCATACCAAAAACTGTCCATCAATGCACTACAGGCCACTGAGGACTTTCACCACATCATTCGTAATATTACGGTCATGATTATACCGAATAATCACTGGTCATAATCATACCAAGTCCATCAATGCACGTAAGCCAAAGATGATCTTAATCACAATATAAGCATGAGGATGATGACAATGACATAATAATTCAGTAAAACAAGTTCAAGGATAAATTTTAAAGATTTATAATTTAATTTATCCAGAAATCAATAACGTCTAAATTGTCAACATGATAATGCTTTGTAGAGTAAAATTCAAGAATAATAATCATGTACCAAAAATAATTTGGACAGAAAAGAAATATATATTTTTTCGGGTGCATAGTACTTCGTGAATAATAACCCCAGAACACAAAAAGTGTCCGAATAATGGAAGTGAATGACACTAGAGTGAATAGTAATTGGGTGAATATTAACCAGTGAATAGTAACTCGTGAATAGTACTCTGGCACGAAAAGTATCCCGAATACCTGAGTGAATAATACCAGAGTGAATAGTAATTGGGTGAATAGTAACTTGTGAATAGTAACTCGTTAAAAAAAATACCAAAGAAAATGATATTCCATGATGAGTACAAAAGAAATGGTATCTCGTATTTAGTATAATAGAATATACGAAACTACAAATGGATTTTCACCGTCATGCGGTAATCCACATGTAACAGATCATTTTCATAATTTAATAAGGAATGAATACGAAAGGTCATTCACCATGCATGCAGTAATCAACATAGAGCAAGGTTATTTCAATGAATTATAAAGAATGGAATAATGAGAAGAATTCACTAGGCATGCGATAGACCGCACAAACAAAGTTATTCCAAATAGAATAATAAAGAATGAAACTAGGTCATGCGTAATCTTTGTGATGGGATATTCAATAGAATAATAAAGAATGGAACCGGTCATATGTAATCCATACAAACAAGATATTCCAATGTAATAATAAAGAATGGAATAACAACGAGAATTCACTGGGCATGCGATAGATCACGCAGCATGAGTTATTCAACAGAATAATAAAGAATGGAATAACAAAAGAATTTCACCATGTATGCGGTATTTTGCATGAGCGGAGTTATTCAACATAATAATAAAAGAATGGAATAAAAACCCTTATGAGTATTGAAAGAAAATAACTCTCTTCATGAATCTGAAAGAATAATACCCCTTACCTTAGAAGAAAAAGCTGGATCTTTGGAATAGTGAGGTAATGAGACTTTCTTCTTCTTTCTTTCTATATAATTTCTCTATATTAATTGCTCTATAGCTTTAGTGAATTGGTGAGAAATAAAGGAAGAATGAGCTTCTATTTATAGGAAAATATAGTTTTAATAATTGCACATTTTGGGCCTCAAAATATTACAGTATAATACCTTCCCCTTTTTCTTCCTTTTTAATTTAGTCCTGCAAGTATTATCAAACTTGTACCACCTCCCCTAATATTAAATCATGTGAATTAATAGTAAAATCATGTGACTCAACAGTATAATCATGTGAAAAAACTAATTACAGTATAGTACCTTCAACTATACCTCCATTTTTAATTTAGTCATGCAAGTATTATCAATCTTGCACCAACTTCCCTAATAGTAAATGAATGTGAATCAATAGTACACACATGTGAATAAATAGTTATAATCATGTGAATCAATAGAAATTAATTGCTCATTTATCTGGTTAATTACCTGATTGGTCGATATAACCTCCAGACATCAATTATTATCGAAATAAATGCCGATTTCCACTAATACTAATAATTCCCACATAATGGAATTATCAATTTGATCTTTAATCAACACGAACTTATTCATCATTAATATTATAACTCACAATATTTATCAACCGTGTCATTCCCGGAAAGAGGGGGCTTTCCAATAACGATTTCTCTTTATTGGCGCAATTAGGTGTCCAAACCTCTCCTCGATGTGAGAACTTCTAGACATTACCAATATTGCAAATAATAATATAAATAACTTTTTTATCTCAATTATTGATTTAATAATATTATCTGAGATGATATTGTGACAATAATTGAATCAATAATAGAGAGATATGAAAAGCAATTATTGTAGCAATAATTGAGTATAATCGAGTGATTTCTTACGTAAACATCAATAATCAATACCGTGTACTACTATGCAACCACGTGTATTCATTGTACTTTTACTCTAGGGTAGTTCAATAGTTTTAATGGTAACACTTCGTAGTTATTTTTATAAAAGATAATTTCATCATTTTTAACTACGACAATACTTCTATTGGGGTACACCAATGATGATTATCTGCGTCAGACAGATATTTCCGACAAAAAGAATATTCCCGACCAAACGAATATTATATAACAACTTGCATACTTTTCAAAATTTATAAATATTACCCACAACTATAACATTATATCAAATCCACAACATAATATTCAAAAAATATTTCGAGAAATTTAAATCTTTATTCCTAAAATTTGGGGTCTCACAAGTAATCTGCCTCTCCTCATGACATGAAGGTGGCTAAGGGAACCTTTTCTCCTCGGAGCTTCCCAAGACATCAAATATCTTGGGGATCTACTTTATCCATGTCTCTCACTTTAAGTGGTTTTGGTTCTCAATAAACTCGGTGGTCCAAACTCCTTGAATCGCTTAGCGGTGACCAGTCAAGAGTTGCCAATGTTTCCACCGCATTTTGGACATGATTCTCTCTCTTTGATGTTGCATGAATTGCGAAAAGCCCTAAACATTCTATCGTTCATCATTTGGTCGGTGTTATTGTTTGCATGAGGATTATTTCCTTCCGATGCACATTTTCCTAGTTATTGATCGTTGGTGATTCAACGGTCTCACGTGCTCCATTGCTATTCTAAACATTCTCGAGATGTCATTTTTAAATACTTCCACAAAACAAGGGTTAATTGACACACCATATATTATCCCTATATTCTCGAATTGACCAATTAAATAACAAATAAACTTAGGTATGTCATACTAGCGAAGGAATTACCCGTCTCCCCTAGTTCTAGTCTCACATCTTAGCTGAGGATCATATCCTAAGCTTTGATATTTGTGACGCCCCCAAAATAGGTATACATCACCCATCTTGCGTCGCCAAATACATGGTAAAAAATTCAAATACAACTTCATAATACAACTTTCGTGTAAAAATACGACAAAACATAAAGCGAGAGTTTTCATATGAATATTGACTTCTAGGCGATGTATTCAAACTCAAATAGAGTCCTCAATACATTTATTATCACACTATTTCATAGAATAGTGAGGACTACTAATGCAAACATCTGGACCATCACTCCGTTTCCCAACTAGTCCCAGCTATACTGTCATTTCCTGAAGAGAACAATGAAAACAAAGGGTGAGCTCAACTAGCCCAGTAAGAAATATTATGACTAAGATAATGCAGAATAATTTATCGTTAGCCTTCAACAGTGTTAAACTGATAAAATACAATAGACATCAAGTTTAACTGTAGCGGAACAAGCAATCCATTATGAGAGTCAAGTAGAGCATAAAATCTACTAACTTCTATGATTTAAAAGAATTTATCATCAATTTTATCGTTGAGACTCGGCTTAATAAATAATTCACATCATCGAATCACCCCTGCACTACGGCCAGTGATATTCTTTAGTATCACGACCACAAATTATCCATGCACTACGGGCCAAGGATATTCTTTTATTCATCAATGGTCATGATCATGCCAACAATTGTCCATCAATGCACTACGGGCCAATGAGGACTTTTACCACATCATTTGTAACATTACGGTCATGATTATACCAAATAATCCATGGTCATAATCATACCAAGTCCATCTATGCACTACGGCCACAGATTACTTTCATCATAATATAAACTTGAGGATGATGACAATGATATAAGAATTCAATTAAATGAAAGCAAAGGATAAATTTTTAAGGATTTATAATTTAATTTATCCAAAAATCAATAACGTCTAAATTGTCAACATGATACTGCTTTGTGGAGTAAATTCAAGAATAATATTGTACCGAAAATGATTTGGACCAAAAATGAATCAATTTTTATCATGAATAGTACCCCGGGTGAATAGTACTCGAGTTAATAGTACCCCGTGAATAGAATTCGGGAATAGTAACCCGTGAATAGTACTTCGGCATGAAAAAGTTAAAACTTATCAAGAATGCTCAGAATAATATTTCCATGAAAAGATACTGAATGAAGTGCAAATATGAAGGATATTCTACTAATTTCATGGAGTATAGAAGCCAAAACTTTAACCAAATGAGTATAGAATTCGAAATCTGAAACGAAATAATATTATTTACATACTATAGAGTACGGAAGAAAATATTATTTCAAGCGAATATTGAACAAAAATAACATCCCTTACCTTGAAAAGATAAGTATTCCAATTGGTTGAGCGGGAATATTCTTGAAGAAAACTTTCACTATTTTCTACTCTCAAAACTTTATAAAACTCGAAAGAAATACGCTCAATATTATAGAAGAAGAATTCTCTGATTCTGGTGTGATTTTTAATTCTAACTAAGCATCCTATTTATAAGAGAATAGAAATGATATTATGTAATAAAATATTCTAATAAAATAAAAACTTTAAATAAAATATAATATTTTATATATATAGTACCCTTCTAAGTGTCACCAAAAAAAATTTGCCCACACCTTTCATTTCATTTTTCAAATGTGGGTTCCCTACATATGGCCCCCACCTTAATATATTAAATAATTTTCTATCGATTATTTTAAAAAATAGGTAAATGGGGTCCATATAATAAGCCAATTTACAAAAAATACTTCATAAAAATTCCCTCAATATTTTCAACAACCTTTATCATCATTATTATAATTCGCAATATTTAACAACCAGGTTGTTCCCAGGAAAGAGGGGGATTTCCAATAAGGATTTCTCCCTATTGACGCACAATTAGGTGACCAAACCTCTCCTCGATAGAACTTCTAGACATCGCCAATATTGCAAATAATAATATAAATAACTTTGTCGTCTCAATTATTGATTTAATAATATAAAATATTATGCAGATGATACTGTGACAATAATTAAATCAATAATATAAGACATATGATGCAGCAATTACTGTAGCAATAATTGAGTATAACTGAGTGACTTCTCACGTAAGTATCAATAATCAATACCGTGTGCTACTATGCAACCACGCGTATCATTGTACTTTTATCACCGGGTATTTCAACAGTTTTAACGGTAAAACTTCCGTAGTTATTTTTATAAAAGATATTTTGTCGTTTTCTCATTAAAATAATAATTTCGCCATTAATGGGTCTCGCTTGATGATTGTGTCGTCGTACAAATATTCTTTGTTAAAACGAATATTCCCCGAACCAATCGAATATTATATAACAACTTGCTTACTTTGCAAAATTTATAAATATTACCCTCAACTATAATATTATAAAAATCCACACCATAATTATTCAAAATGATATTTATAGGAAAATTCATCTTTATTCATAAAAGTTGGGGTCTTACAATTAAAATAAACTTTTTTATTTTAATTATAAAATTAGAATAATATATATATATATATATATATATATATATATATATATATATAACTAATCATACATACTTGATTCACGAAATCATTCTCATGGTACTGCAATATATATCCAATTTATATAATTACTTGATTAGTTATATATTATATATAGATTTAGATATCAAGTAACTTTGCATGTACGGGACTAGCGAAATAACAAGATAGCGAAATCATCACGGATTTTGCATTTTTTAAAAAAATAAATTTTATACAACAAAATTATGCCCAATTAAATTGTTGTAAACATATATCAAATTTGAACAATTAATAATTCGCATAAAGGTTTGGCTCTGATGCCACTGTTAGGTTTGTAATATTCATGAACGCAATCAAATTGCACAAAATAAGCGTAAGCATGAAAAGCGAGTTTTAAAATTTTACAAACCATATACCGGATCATCCTTTATGCACAATTATTAATTAAACGAAAAGATAAAGAATAAGAATCATACCCTTGAAGATTCGAGCTTCCTCAGTACAAGTTCACCTCAATCCTTTTCGCGTTCAACTTGAATGCACCGGGTTTGGTTTCATCCTTTGATCAATGTTAGCCACCCATGTGTTTGGCATCAGAGGTGATCCACCGAGGAAGAAGAAAGATTCAAGAAGATGGGTGGTTGACTAAACCCTAGTTTTTCTATCTCTATAAAAAAAAGCGTCATTGTCCAACAACTAAAATCTCGCCTAATGATATCCGATATAAGACTCCTCTTATAAAGATATCGATTAACCCTTCTAATCTAATTAGAAAGTAGGGTATTATTTAATTAATTAAATTCCTTTAATTAATTAAGTTCTCTAATCTTATTAGGGATAATTAGTTAAACTCTTTTAATTAATTTGCCTCCTAATCTTATTAGGAATAATTAATTAAACTCTTTTAATTAATTAGCCTTCTAATCTTATTAGGATATATGAGAGTACTTTTATTAATTAATTCTCAAACTCCTTTATTAATTAAATAATAATAATAGTAATAATAATAACAAGACTCCTCTTAATAATTTATATTTAATATTTCTAAAATATTAAATAATAATATTAAGCTATTTAATTTATTCTATCATCATAGATTAAATTAAATATACTTAACTTATTATTACGATTATGCTATTAACTTCTTAAATAATTATTCTTCATTTTATGGTGTGACCCTTTAGGTTCTCCATATATAAAATAGGGTTGTGAATAAATCAATTAGAACAATTCTAATATTATTTAAATAAATAAATTAAACTATTAATTTATTTAAATAAATAATATTTATTCTACAATAAGGAAAAGCCTCCTAGCGATCAACGACTTTTCGGATAATATAGATTTCAACATTAATCATAAAAGAACCTTTGAGTAAATAGTTATAAATGCAATTCAATCCTTCCACCATACAATATCCCAATTAAATATAAGACATTGAATTATTGTCAAGTCTTATTTAATTTAATTATATGTATTTCGACTCTTAAATGCATTAACTCAAATAATGCAAATTAGAAACTCCTTTCTAATTTTATTACGCTTTAGCGAGGACTCTTTGGGATGTCATTTATCGAATCACGTAGGATATTTCTCTTCTTTTACTAGAAGCGGTAGATTCTTTATTGATCATCGTTATCTCCATGTACAACTTATTATACCCAAACATATCCTTTGATATATCCTAAGTGTCTTAAGGAATAAGTCAAAGTATAATTCATCATACACAAGATACTATGATGATCTCAAGTCCAAGGATCACTTGTACTACTATCACTACTGAGAATTCTATTGATGCGGAAAGTAAAACTCCATTAGGTATTCCTTAGCGAGCCAATTCAAAGTGAACTTATTTTCTAATAAACACCTACATACTTGCTTTAGTGTCTCTACACAAATGATCATCGAGATCAATCATCCTCATCCAATGAGCAAGTTAACGTATATACCAATCTTTAGGATTCACTAATCCCCAATTTAGTAATCCAACGATTGGGAACTATTTTAGTTTTAAGCTTTCTAAGAATTTAGATCTCATTAGAATGATCATCATCATTATTCTAAAAGCATTGTTTAAAACTATAAGTTTATCACATATTATAAAGCAAAGATCACGTAGATAATTAAAAGGCTTTAATAAATTAATACTTTTTATTAATAAATGAATAAGATTGTTACAAAGTATATGTTTTATCATCAAACATGATTAGCTTGTGTGCATACTACTTTCAATCTCCTACTTGCACTAAAGCCAATAAATCATGGTATCTCATACCCTTCTTCTCTAAGTGACGATTATCCCTTTGTTTGATAAGCTTTAGTTAATAGATATGTAATGTTGTTCTTGAGAGTCCACTATCTCTATAGTGATTTCCCATCTTTCAATGATTCTTATAATCAAATGAAAGTGCCGTAACACATGTTTAGAACCAATATGAGACTTAAGAACTATTCTTAGTTCTGTAATGAACTTTTCATCCAAACAATCAACTTGCAGCTTCATTTATAGCTATATACTTTGTCTTTATCACTAAACCAACAACTCTTTGTTGTTTGGAACCTTTCAATTCAACATTGTACCCTTTGTTCAAGGTAACGCTTTACCTTAAAGTGGATTTTCTGTCGTCTTGGTCTGTCGAAAAACTTGAGTTTGTTAAGCCCTCTAGTTTTAATTTAGACTCACCATAAATTTTAATCACATCCTTGGTTCCAGTTAAGTACTTTAAGATGTTTTTCACTGTCTTACAGTGATCTTCTCCAGAATATGAGTGATCAGCATTAGGTCTCGTATATTTCATTATATACATGATTGTCACTCATGCGATCTCTCTTTCGTGAGTCTATAGGGATTATTAAGAGATAGACTCCATGGCTCATCAACATGAGGCGTCTCCTAGAGTTTTTGTCATGCTAAACAACTTTAGCACCAAATGAATATACGTTCCTTGGGTTAAGCCAAGCATCCTCTTAAATCTATCTATATAGATTTTTATCCCAAACTACGATACTCTTCCCAGATCATTCATGGAGGAATGTTTAGACAAATTTAACTTTACTGATTGTAGCATTGGTATGTTATTCCTTATCCGTAGTATATCAACATATAATACTAGGAATATTATGACGCTCCCACTGTCCCTTTTGTACGCACTAGGTGGGACGCCCCCACATTTGACCTCCACTTGGTCACTCAAATTTGGTTCATCACGTTCTCATGGTAAAACCATAATAACTAAAATAACACATTCACAACGAAAGATCTAAATTAGAATAATATACAATGATTTATTATAATTATTCCCCCAAGTCTCGCAACCTACATTACTTAATAGATTACATAATAATATCGACTAAAGACTTATTACATAATCCTACTAATCTTAAACATAACTTGAAAACAGTCTTAATACAACATAATAATCTTAAACATAAAAGGGACACGCTAGTCGGTAGCCTTGCCCTTGCCCTTGTCCTGCCCGGATAAACTTCCCTGTTCTGCCTTAACTGAAAGGTTTTTAAAAGCAAGGATGAGCTCAAACTTCCCAGCAAGTAATATTGAAAAAGTGTATTCAATATAGTTCCAAATTTATCATGAATAGATTAATAATGATAGCTCAATCAGGAAGTTTCAATGATCAATAATGATAGTCACTATGGACAGAATATCAATAATATGCAAAAGTTTATCAATTCAAGATTTTAAAGTAATGAATATTTGAAAATACTAAGGACTATAAACTTCTTCTAGAATTAATAGTAATATCACTGATAATTCTTCAAAACGAGTACAACATGTGATCAGCCTAAAGTACCCTATGTCATGCATAACATTTAGTCTCTTTCATGTGCGCGTATCGGTTCCCCGACAATATATATTCCCCTACTAAGAGGGTTGTTCTTCTTAGTTATAAGAGTCCGCACCAAGTTAATTTGGTTTGGATAGCTTTTGATCAATTATCAATAGTCTAGACGAATCAATTGGCTTAGACAGCTCTTTCCACATATCCATGAATAGTTATCAAAATTTGAATTTTATTTAAAAATAAGTTTCCTTTATAATTCTACTTGTACAACTAATAATTGCACAAGTTCAATAAGACTCAAATAAAGAGTACAGTTTGAGTAGTTGCTTATGATATGCATCGAATAAAGTAATGCAAGGGTTTAGGATACTTGCACAATAAAAGTAGGGTTTAAGGAACTTGCCTTAAGCGTAGTTTATCCATGTTACGAAATCAACACTTTCGAATCCTATTTATAGCGTATTATATGTTCAAGATGTTCGTTAGCTAACATAGTCTTTACTCAAGCTTGATATGATTCATATATGCACATATGGTACAAAATCAGATTTTAGATTAAGAATGATCAAACACTTATGATTAAGTCTGTACACAACTGTTTGATATCAATAAAAGATCACTTTTCTACAAATTATCACTGGTCTTATTGGTCCGATGGTGTAAGGAGGTATGGTAGGACTCATTTGGCCATTCGATGGTAGCCCCAAGTCCTTTTGGTCCTATATTGATCTTATCGGGGTGGTAAGTCGATGGTCACTATTGGTCCGATGGTGTAAGGAGGTATGGTAGGACTCGTGGCCATTCGATGGTAGCCCCAAGTCCTTTTGGTCTATATTGATCTTATCGAAGGTGGTAAGTCGATGGTCCTTTATTGGTCAGATGGTGTAAAGAGGTATGGTAGGACTCATTGGCCATTCGATGGTAGCCCCAAGTCCTTTTGGTCCTATATTGATCTTATCGGGGTGGTAAGTCGATGGTCACTATTGGTCCAGATGGTGTAAGGAGGTATGGTAGGACTCATTTGGCCATTCGATGGTGGCCCCAAGTCCTTTTGGTCTATATTGATCTTATCGAAGGTGGTAAGTCGATAGTCATTTATTAGTCAGATGGTGTAAGGAGGTATGGTAGGACTCATTGGCCATTCGATGGTAGCCCCAAGTCCTTTTGGTCCTATATTGATCTTATCGGGGTGGTAAGTCGATGGTCATTATTAATCTTTATGTCTTGGTTCTTTCTCATTTGTCGTCCAAATTTACTTCACGTATAATTGATCTCACTCTTGATGCTTGAGAGTAGTATAAGTTATTTAATACATTTAAGTGTTGAGTTGGTTCATTAGTTTGATTGACTTGAATCTGTAAAAGTAAAATTCAACTCACTTCATTGTATGAGTTAAGCTGTTATATGCCATATCTAATTGATAGTTCATTTTATTGATACTAAATTGACAATGGCCGATCGAGGCAGAAGTTATAATCAAGGCGAGTTAAAGATTTATCAATAAGCATAAAATGTTCATTTCATTTAAATCGATTAAATTACATGAACATAAAAAGTTAAATATTTACATAGAATCAAAAGCATGATATATATATTGAACCTTGCCTTCATCATCGAATTGAGCAATCTTAGGGTCAATTGAGCGGACAGATAGCTTCTCTTTCCCTCGTTCAAGAGCGGTCCTCATATCCTCGAATAGACCTTCATGATCTCTACATTGAGTTCATCAGGAGTCCTATACTACTGCTGAATCATTTTGAAGCTCTTGATCGAAGCGGGGCCCGAATCCTCGAGGTCTTTTATCTTATGGCGGAGCTTATGGCGCTTGGTCTTATGCCTTGAGCTTCATCACGGATCTTCGTCTCGAACTTCACCGAGTTGAAGGACTGAAGCTTCGGTTGGTGAAAGAACTCCTCATTTTAAGCCTTGATAGTAAGTTCTCTTGAACTTGAGCCGGCGATTCGGGTTGGTGAGATTTTGTTGGCCCGGCCGGACACGACCAACTCATCTCTTGTAGCTCTCAGTTCGTCATCAGATGTCTTCAAATCCATCTTGGCCCGATCGATTCTCTTTGAAGACCATTGATGGTATGAAAAGCATCTTCACGACCAGCTCTTTCTCGTTCCAAGGTCGATTTCAGCATGTTTATTTCTTGGCGCATGAAATCTTCCTCGGCCTCTCCATTTATGTGTCTCGGACGTGAGTCGATAGAAAACGACATTAACTACACATTTTCAAAGTACTCAAGTCAAATTCTAAAATGCTCGAAGGAAAATAGAGATGTAAAGGAAGAAGTCATTATTGTTTACCTTGGCGGATAACTCATTCCTTCGTCGAGAAGATTTCGTCAAAAGTGTGATCTTTGAGCCGGTGATAAATCGATTAATGTCGAGACGAAAGCCCGAAGAAGAGGTCGAAAGGAAAGTTGGCGTTGAACTTTGGGCCATAGGGTGGAGATCCCACGGCCGACATGATAACCTTGACACGAAGGGCCGGGCCGATTCGGGAGAAGGTCTCGACCTTTCGAGGGAAAGAAGTATTTTGGTCGAGGGGTGTAGGTTTGACATGAGCGGTTTCGATTATGGGAGATTTGTTTGAATTAGGTTCTTTGGGTGTTGAAGCGGATGCGGAACTTGGATGGCTCTCGAAGTGCGTTTCCTTTTACGGATAACGTTGGAATCCCTTAAATCACAGTCACCGTCCTCTTGATCTGTATTTTCTGAGGGGGCACGAAGGAGGAATGGCCAAGGCGAGGAACCACGAGTTCTTGGCGATTAATGGAGTTATTTTGTTTTAGTTTTTGGTCCTAAGTATACTCCTTGATCGGAGACGATCAAGTAAGCCGCTTTGATCGAGGAATGGTTTGAGGGGTTGGTTACATTTTACATTGTGGGTTGGGAAGGATTTATTAGAGGAACTAACCTTGGTTTTTCTGGTAGCCCTCCTCTTTTTGTCGAGGTGAAGATTCTCTTACGGTATGAGAATATCTTGACCTCTGTTTCTTCTAGTTGAAATTCATCATGTGAATTTACGGTATTAGATATGCTTGAGGGTAGCCGATGGGTGTGGCCTCAATTACTTAGAAGACTTCCCGGATAAAAATCTTGAGTTCCTTTTTACTTACTGCGAGCTCGGCTGATCAAAGACCTTTGCACAAATCAAACAATTCCATGTTATAATTATATTTTATGGAATATTTTCAAAAAAAATATATATATTTGAAATAATTTGGGACTTACGTTTTATGGTCATACAACCATGCTTGCTTGAGAGAGTCAAGTATTTCACTCCTCCTTGGGAAGTTGTCAAATAGCTCCATCATCTCCACTTCTCGTTCTTGGAAACATCTCCAAAGTCGTGAGATATTTTTCATCGAGTTGCCCGATTCGGAGAGAGGAGATTTGGGGCCTTTGTGAAAAAGAACCATTTTTCGTGCCATCCCCTATTGCTCGAAGGGGTGTTCACCGTGACGTCTGTCAAAATTTCTCTCAGACCCGGAGAATGTTTCTTGAGGGCCTTGAACCCCTTTTCACTGGGTATCTATCTTGTAGAGCGATAAAGAAGAAAGTCGATGAGGGCTCGGCGCCCGATTCATGACAAGAAGGCCACGAAGGCGAGAATATGGATGTAGGAGTTGGCACGATTGCGAAAATCCTACACCCAAAAACCCCGATGAGGGTCACTATGAAGATATGAAGAGAATCGAACCCCTTCTCGATAAAGTCTTTGATGCACGAACGTCCATCCTTGGTAGTTGATACATTTCTCTCTCGAGCAGGGGTACCACGACGGCATGGGGTATGCGGAATGTGGGCAGAGTTGAACTCTCTTGATTGACCTCGGTTATGATAGAAGGAGTGTTAGCATGCGAGAATCGCTCTGTACTCCTATAATAGTCGGGAGGGGTTTTACGGGTTTTCTGCTTGGGATTATGCTGAAGTCCCTTCATGAAGATTAGGGTTTGGGGAACCACGGTGATGGGTGTTACAAGTATGGGAGAACTCTGTTAGGGGTTTTGAGAAGCCATTTGTGAAGATTTGCGAGAGAGAGAGAGAGAGGGAAATTTTAGAAAGGCGCTCGAATTTCAAATGAGCAGTAAAAGCTGTCAAAATTGGTAAAGTTATCCTTTTATCTTGCGGTTACTGGTGTTGAGCCATTAAATAGCAGTAATAATTTGGAATTTGAATGGGAGAGCGTCGGTTTGGGAGGTACCTAATGGTTAGAAATCTTTACGAATTGGGCCCTTAACTTCCTTTCATTTCATTTCATGGACAATAAATGGAGATACGTTTTAATTACATCTTGTCATTTATGATTCTCGGTAAAATAGTATGGATTGTTTATAGTTTTCTATTAAACATTACATTCGGGGTTTTGAAGCATTTGTGGGTCGTGATATTTTATCCCTTTGGGCCAAATATATTGGGTTTATTATTTTTTTATTCTATTGGGCCTTTATTATTGAATTATAAAAATCATTAAGCCCAATTATTATATCATTTTCATTTCAAACTTATAAAGGCAAGAATTGGTCGATGGATCAATCATTTAGACATTTTAAATATCTATAATCTTTGACTGTAATGATGATGAAAAAGCATGTCGGTTGACTAAAGAAACTGCCATGCATTAATGTGGATGGGATTATAATCGATTGGCGATAGAAAGCAGTGATCAAAAGCGATGAACAAACTACATGCGGTGGCAAAACCCATCGGGTAAAGGGAATGTGTCGGGTAGTAGTGGGTGGTACGATAATTGAGCGAGGAGGGTATAACTTGGCAAGGAAGTCTCCCGAGAGAATGCGTTTCATACTCTTCTTCATTTAGAATCGGATATTCACGAGAGAATTATTATTATCTCTTGATATCAATACACTAGGCGATATATAGCCTCCGTTTTCGATAAACCTTGTGAATTCACATCTTGATTCTCACGCTTTGAGCTATCCCGTGCCGGAACCGCCGTCAAGCTTGTGGTGTTTATTGTGTTTACGTTTGCGGGGATCGGGGCGTTTTAGGTGATTGGGCGTGACGAAAGATCTTGGCGTTAACATTGGCGCTAGAAGGAGGGCTCTTTTCAATCACAATTGTTTAAATTTGCTTGAAAGATGATGAGGAGTAGAGATGGAACAGGAAGAGGGCGGCGATGGTACATTAGTTCATCATATTTGCCTCGTATCTCGATAAAGGATCGGTTGGGTCCTTCTAAAAGTGGTCGTGAGAAACGGCTTCTAAACAATTCGGAAGAACTTCGTCAGAAGATCCGTGGTGGAGCAGACGGAAGTTAGTCTTCAATGGCGATAAAGGCGTGATCCCAATCAAGGAGCGGGTAGGCGGTTCGCTTGACCAGAACTCATCGTAGAAGTGGTCGAGAGGACCGAACTACCAAGTTGGCGAGGATGGCGGGACGAAGCGGATAAGGCTTTGGAGGTTACTGTTAAGACAAAGGAAGATATAGCCGAACAAATGCTTGGGTGAATGAGTTGAGAGGCGAAGCATCTAGCCATTTTCATCAGAAGGACAAAGTAGGCATAAGGAAGTACCCGTCGGAAGGGTAAGGCCGGAACATTCTATGCATGTGTCGAGGATCATTCTCGTAGTAGGAGGAGATCGAGGAGCGAGCAGCGCCTTGCCTCGAAGAAAGCAGCGGCAGTCGTTAGATCGATTCATCGTAGCGATGAAAGAGCGAAGAAGCGGTCGAGAGAAATTATGCCGAGAAGCCGAAGAAGGAGAATCTGTCGTCTGATCGTTCTCATCATGAGGATGAAATTTTACGACCTAGTAAATCAAGAAGTCCGTAAAAGCGGTAAGATCGGCGAGGAAGGGTCGATCCATTCCAAAACCTAGTGTCGCCCGGGAAAGGAGATCTCATCACTGACGAAGGTGTTGATTTTACAGTTAGAGAGTTGAAAGAACTTGAAACAATTGGTGAGGTCAAGCGGTGAAAGATATTTACGGTAAGAAGGCATCCCTTTTACCTCGATATTCTCAAGGAGAAAGCGGATGCTACCAAAAAGTTACCTCGCATGGAAGCTATGATGGGTCGGGGAGATCCTTATGACCGTAGTCGAGCGTTTGGCCGATTAATGGATTACTATGACTTTCTTGATCTTTGCTAAATGTCACACTTTTGTCACTACTTTGAGAAAAGGCGCTTGAGACGGTGGATGGGGACTTTACCATCGGATTCTATCTCCTCGTGGGTGAACTTTGTGATAAGTTCCATGCTCGTTTTGAAAGCAGAAGAAGAAGGAGAAGCTTCTGGGTTCTTTAGCACAAGTCCGTGATTCACTGATGAATCTTTAGGGCCGATATGTAAAGAGGTTTAGGGAAGCGGTCGGACGGTGTCGATCTTAATGATCTCAATTTGTTGGATTATTCGAATGGGAAATTTGGATCTGGTTAAATCGGAGAAATTGGTAAAGAAATTGATGTTTCACCATCAGAAGAGCCTAGCGAAGCCTTTGACAAAGGCGTGAAGGCTATATTGTTGTGGAAGAGGCTATGAATAGTCGAAGAATCCTTCTTTGAGCCAATCAAAGGAGGTAGAGGTTCCCAAGACCGATGTTGATCGAGAGAAAAGGGGAGGATACAACGAAAAAGGCGGAAGGTAGTTAGAAGAAATCTGATAACTCGTGGCGACAAAGCGGCGATCGTGCACTGTTCTACCGAAGGTTAATAAGGTTTATACCCAGTTGAATCTGAGAGAGGTCGATAATTTTGGATCGGATCCGAAACCGACCTTTCTTTGAACCACCTCGTGATAATTACAAAGCGGGACATGGCAACCCTCGTAAATATTGTGGTTATCATCAAAGGCTGCTTTGGTCGTGACACTAATGAATGTTGTAATTTAAAGGATTTTGTGGAAAACAAGATTAAAAGTGGCTTCTTGATTCAATATGTGGTGAGAAAAGACCGTCAAAATCGGCGGAGTTATTAATCGCACAGTTCAAAGCAGTTCAAGTACCACTTTGTTCAAAATGCTCCCCACCTTGCAAGGCAAGTCGTTGATGTAATAAGCTGGTGGATCTGTTGGGAAATTAGTAGGGAAGAAGAGGAGGTCTTATCTTGATTGGTTATGTCGATAGCAGATGCTACTCTGAAGGTTGTGAGGCCTTTCCGAGGCTATTATTTCATTTCTGGATCACGGATTATCCTTGAGCCCATTGAACCGCATGAAGGAGCATTGGTGATCGCGGCCTGAAGTGGGCTCGGTGGATGTGAAGCGCATGATGATAGATAGCGGATCTTGGTGGACATTCTTTATGCCCATGCTTATCAAAGAATGCATCTCGATGAGCACAAAATGGAGGTCGGACGGGAGGCTCCTCTATATGGTTTGAAGCGATCTGTCAAAGTGGTAAGCACTTTATTGAACTCCTGTCATCTTGTGCGGCCCCCGGCGAAGTGGAGATAACTTGTAAATTTTATGTTGTGCATGTGGATTGACATCTGGCGCCATTTTGGGAAGACTACGTTGTGACTCTTGAGTTGTAACTTCCATCCACATTTCAAAATCAAGTTCCCCACGGCACATGGAGTAGGAGAGGTGATGGGTGACTTGGATCGGCAGAAGATGTTATCGAATTACTGTCATTTCATCCGGAATGGGGTCGATAAACAAAAAGAAAAGCGATGGCAATTGAAATCGAACCCTTCACCAAAGCGATTGAGCCGTTGGTAATCCCATTTGGAGGGCGGAGAAATTGAGTTGGTCGTCGGAAGCCGGACAAGAGCGGTGAAGATTGTTTAGGCTTACGAGAACCTCTTGGACGAATCTTATGGAACTTTTACGATGCTTTATGTCGATATTTTTGCATAGGAGCCACAAGATATGCAGAGTCGGTAGGAAGGTTCTTTGAGCATAAAGCGGAGATAGATCCTTCAAAAAAAGCGGTTAAATCGGAAGAGGCGGATATTTGCTCGAGCGTCAAAAGATCATCGATGAAGAGGTTGCAAAATTCTTTTTCTTGACTTCATCTCTGAGATTGATTACGGAGTGGATAGCAAATGTAGTATTGGTGCGAAGCATAATGGAAAGTGGCGGGTTTGCATCGACTACTGCAGACCTCAACAAAGCTTTGTCAGAAGGACTTTTATCCTCTGCCCATATCGATCGACTCATCGATGCCACTTCGGGTATGCATTATTAAGTTTTATGGATGCTTTTTGAGGTTATCATCAAATATCCATGTGCAAAAAAGACATTCAAAAAGCGACATTCATTACACAGATTCGATTGTATGCGTACAAAAAAATGACTTTTGGCCTCATTAATCTTTGGAGCTACCTATCGGAGGATGATGAACTTTATATTGATAGGCAATTTGGGAAGGAACATGGAGGTTTATGTAGATGACATGATCGTGAAGAGTATGCAAATTTGAAACATTTGGGACGATCTAGAGGAATGTTTTCAAACTATTCGTCATCGACAAGCTGCGACTTAATCGACCAAATGTACTTTCGGCCTTGGTCTTTGGAAAATTTACAGGTTATCGAGTCGATCGAAAAGGGCATCGAAGCCAATCGAGAGAAGATCCGAGGCCATCCTCGACATGAAGACTCCTCGGTCGTTTCAAAGGCGTTGTCGTCATTGGTAGGATGCGGCTTTAAGGAGGTTAAATCGCCGAATCTGCGAAAGATGTCTTCCTTTCTTTGATACATTGAAGGGACAGAAGAATGCGAAGACATTCGATGGACTTCAAGTGTGAAGATGCTTTCAAAGTATAAAGGCGTGTCTCATCTTGGCTCCTTTATTGGTCAAGCTTTGTCCCAGAGAGACTTTATATTTGTACCTGCGCGGCGGTTCCTTAGCGGTTGGAAGCGGATTTTGATTCGGGAGATCGGTGGGAAGCGACATCCGGTCTATTCGTCGACCACGTCCTACGAGATCTTTGAAACCGGTATCTAACATTGAGAAATTTGCCTTTGCTTTAATAATTGCCGTAGAAAGCTTGGCGGATATTTTCAAAAGTCGACTCACTGTCGTCTACGGATCGGCCGATTGAAGAAGGTGATGGGCAAGCCGGAGGTCTCGGGTAGATTAGCGGCATGGACTATGGAATTGTCGATTTTTTATCGAATATCATCCCGAAGCGCCATCAAAGGCCAAGCCTTGGTGACTTTATGGTAGAATGTTCGTTCCCAAAGCGAATCTGAAATTCTGGGAAGTTGAATCTTACGATCGAAAGCGATGGTCGTTATTCAGCGAGGTCGAGAAGGCGTGGGCGTTGTATGCGGATGGATCCTCTACGATGGTATTAGTGGGCGGAATTATTCTAATAAGTCGGGAGGATTTAAGGTTAATGAGCCATCGATTCGGGTTTAAAGCAACAAATAATGAAATTTGAATCTGAAGCGGTGTTAGCGGTGTCCGATTAGCGAAAAGTCTCGAAGTCAACGAGTTAATTATCTATAGTGATTCTCGGTTGGTTGTAAAAGCATGACTATCGGGAGATTATGAAGCTCGGGGGACGAATGATCAAATATCTGGCGGAGTTAAGAAACCAACTTCAATTTTTTGCTTAAATACGAGTTTTGAGGTATTGAAGTATGACGACAATTCTCTGCGATGCTTTGTCGAAATTGGCCACTCTGGATCTGAGATGTCTTTCATGGATCGGTGTATTTGGAAATTTTCGGCGGTAGAGTGTTGACATAAACGATGATGTGCATCGGCGAAACAAATGTTGGATGACCCCTACATGAGTATTTGGCGGATGGCGTCCTTCCCCGGATCGGATCTTGTGAAAAGAAGATCAAGTACAAAGTACTAATTTGATCTTATTGATGGGGATCTTTATCGATTGGCATTTTCCTCACCATTATTGAAATGTTTGGTTCGTCCAGAAATAGAGTATGCTCTTGGGAAGTTCATGAAGGATTTTGCGGTGATCATATGGTTGCCAAGTCTTTGGCACACAAAGTACTTGACAAAAGGTTACTATTGGCGACAATTTTCAAAAAGAAGCTACTGAATCGTCAAGAAATGTGAAAAATGCCCATTTCGATAGTGGGTCCCACATCGACCATTGGGAAGAGTTATACTCGATTTTATCTCTATACCCTTCATTTATCGGGGGTGGATATATTGGGACCGTTACCTAAAGCTAAAGGTCGAGGTTAGCTTCGTCATAATTCTTTATTGATTATATGACCAAGTGGGTAGAGGCGAAACCGCTTGATTCGATATGAGCAGAAGTGCTTAAAGTTTATAAAAGTGCGTGGTGTTTCGCTTTGGAATCCCTAAGATATTGATATCGGACGATGGGCGCTTGATTCGTGGGTTCAAAATTTGAAGAATTTTTGAGCGATTTGGGGATTGACACAAGAAGACTTACGTGGCTCATCCACGGTCGAATGGGCAAGTTGAGTGACCGACGGAATGACTTCTTTGAATGGAATAAAGCGAAGATTGGATGAAGCTAAGGGAGATGGCGGAAGAATTCTTTGGCGTCTTTGTGGGCATACCGAACTACTGTGAGGACTACTACGAGGATTCGCCCTTTAGATTGGCTATAATGCGATGCCTTAGTCGATCGAGATCGGATCTCAAGTCTTGGGTAAGTCGATTCAAAGAAATCTACTGATGATGAAGGGTGAAGGCTAACTTGGACTCTAGGCGAAGTCGAGAGAGAAGCTTTAATCAAATTGGGCGCTTATCAGCGAAGGGTGGCCAAACATTATAACAAAAGGGTGTCGAAAACCGTAGATTGAAGTAGGAGACTTCGTTCTCGGAGAAGCGAAGCGTCTACACCTCGAATCTGGGAAAGCTAATCTTAGAATTGGGAAGGGCCATATGAAGTGATCGAAGTACCAAAGCCGGTACTTATCGATTAAAGGCACTTGATGGTTTCGAGATCAAGAATACATGGCATCTTTGGCGGACTTGAAGTATTTTCAATAAAGTTCAAGTCGGTTTATCGAATGCGTACCTGTTGTTTGATATCAATAAAGATCACTTTTCTACAAATTATCCTTTGGTCTTATTGGTAGATGGTGTAAGGAGGTATGGTAGGACTCATTTGGCCATTCGATGGTAGCCCCAGTCCTTTTGGTCCTATATTGATCTTATCGGTGGTAAGTCGATGGTCACTATTGGTCAGATGGTGTAAGGAGGTATGGTAGGACTCACTTGGCCATTCGATGGTAGCCCAGTCCTTTTGGTCCTATATTGATCTTATCGGTGGTAAGTCGATGGTCACTATTGGTCCGATGGTGTAAGGAGGTATGGTAGGACTCATTTGGCCATTCGATGGTAGCCCCAGTCCTTTTGGTCTATATTGATCTTATCGAGGGTGGTAAGTCGATGGTCACTATTGGTCCAGATGGTGTAAGGAGGTATGGTAGGACTCATTTGGCCATTCGATGGTAGCCCAGTGTCCTTTTGGTCTATATTGATCTTATCGGGGTGGTAAGTCGATGGTCACTATTGGTCCAGATGGTGTAAGGAGGTATGGTAGGACTCTTTGGCCATTCGATGGTAGCCCCAGTCCTTTTGGTCTATATTGATCTTATCGGGGTGGTAAGTCGATAGTCATTTATTGGTCAGATGGTGTAAGGAGGTATGGTAGGACTCATTTGGCCATTCGATGGTAGCCCCAAGTCCTTTTGGTCTATATTGATCTTATCGGGGTGGTAAGTCGATGGTCATTATTAATCCTTATGTCTTGGTTCTTATCATTTGTCGTCCAAATTTACTTCACGTATAATTGATCTCACTCTTGATGCAAGTGAGTATAAGTTATTTATTTTGTTTAAGTGTTGAGTTCGGTTCATTAGTTGATTAACTTGAATCTGTAAAGTAAAATTCAACTCACTTCATTGTATGAGTTAAGCTGTTATATGCCATATCTAATTCAATAGTTCATTTTATTGATACTAAATTATTGACAAGAAACCGATCGGGACGAAGAAGTTATAATCAAGGCGATTAAAGATTTATCAATAAGCATAAAATGTTCATTTCATTTAAATCGATTAATTACATGAACATAAAAAGTTAAATATTTACATAGAATCAAAAGCATGATATATATATTGACAGCGCCCTTCATCATCGGAATTGAAGCAATGCAGGGTCAATTGAAGCGGTGATAGCTTCTCTTTCCCTCGTTCAAAGCGGTCCTCATATCCCTCCGAATAGACCTTTCATGATCTCTACATTGAGTTCATCCGAGTCCTATACTACTGCTTTGAATCATTTTGAAGCTCTTGATCGAGCAGGGCCTCGTCCCTCAAGGTCTTTTATCTTATGGCGGAGCTTATGGCGCTTGGTCTTATGCCTTGAGCTTCATCACGGATCTTCGTCTCGGCTTCACCAAGTTGAAGGACTAAGCTTCGATTTGGTGAAGAGAACTCCTCATTTTTCGCCTTGAGTAAGTTTCTCTTCAACAAACCGGCGTTGAGTTGGTCGATTTTGTTGGCGGCCGGATGCGACCAACTCATCTCTTGTGGCCCTCGGTTCGTCATCAGATGTCTTCAAATCCATCTTGGCCCGATCCAATTCTCTTTGAAGACCATTGATGGTATGAAAAGCATCTTCGCGACCAGCTCTTTCTCGGTCCAAGGTCGATTTCAGCATGTTTATCTCTTGGCGCATGAAATCTTCCTCGGCCTCTCCATTTATGTGTCTCGGGCCGTGATCGTCCAGAAAACGACGATTAACTTTGCACATTTTCAAAGTACTCAAGTTAAATTCTAAAATGCTCGAAGGAAAATAGAGATGTAAAGGAAGAAGTCATTATTGTTTACCTTGGCCAGATAACTCATTCCTTCGTCGAGAAGATTTTCGTCGTGTGATCTTTGAGCCGGTGATAAATCGGTGTGTCGAACGAAAGCCGAAAAGTCGGTCGAAAGGAAAGTTGGCGTTGAACACAGGCCATAGGGTCGGAGATCCACGGCTTGGCATGATAACCTTGACACGAAGGGCCAAAGGCCGTTCAGGAGAAGGTCTCGACCTTCGAGGAAAAAAGTAAATTGGTGGTCGGGGGGTGTAGGTTCGGCATAAAGCGGTTTCGATTATGGGAGATTTGTTTGAATTAGGTTCTTTGGGTGTTGAAGCGGATGCGGAACTTGGATGGCTCTCGAAGTGCGTTTCCTTTTACGGATAACGTTGGAATCCCTTAAATCACTGGTCAAATCCTCTTGATCTGTATTTCTCTGAGGGGGGCACGAAGGGAGGAATAATGAGAAGGCGAGGAACCCCGAGTTCTTGGCGATTAATGGAGTTATTTTTTGTTTTAGTTTTTGGTCCTAAGTATACTCCTTGATCGGAGACGATCAAGTAAAGCGCTTTGATCGAGGAATGGTTTTGGGGTTGGTTACATTTACATTGTGGGTTGGAAGGATTTACTTAGAGGGACTGACCTTGGTTTTCAGTAGCCCTCCTCTTTTCGAGGGTGAAGATTCTCTTACGGTATGAGAACCTCTTGACCTCTGTTTTCTTCAGTTGAAATTCATCCGTGTGAATTTACGGTGTTTAGATATGCTTGGGGTAGCCCGGTGGGTGTAGCCTCAATTACTTAGAAGACTTCCCGGATAAAAAATCTTGAGCTCCTTTATTTCTACAGAGCTCGGCACGATCAAAGACATCTTGCACAAATCAAACAATTCCATGTTATAATTATATTTTATGGAATATTTTCAAAAAAATATATATATAAATGAAATAATTTGGTACTTACGTTTATGGTCATACAACCATACTTGCTTGCTTGAGAGGAGTCAAGTATTTCCACTCCTCCTTTGGGAAGTTGTCAAATAGCTCCATCATCTCACTTCTCGTTCTTGAAACATCTCAAAGTCGTGAGATATTTTTTCATGAGTTGCCCGATTCGGAAGAAGAGATTTGAGGGCCTTTGACGAAGAACCATTTTTCATGCCATCCCCTATTGCTTTGAAGGGTATTCACCATGATGAACGTCTGTCAAATTTCTCTCGGACTTGGAGAATGTTTTTTGAGGGCCTTGAACCCCTTCTCACTGGATTGCACTATCTTGTAGGCGGTGAAGAAGAAGTCCGGTGAGGCTCGGACGGCCTTGATTCATGTGAAGGCCACGAAGGCGAGAATATGGATGTAGGAGTTCGGCACCGATTGTGAAAATCCTACACCCAAAAACCCGATGAGGGTCACTATGAAGATATGAGAGAAGCGAACCCCTTCTCGATAAAGTCCTTTGAATGCAGTAGTCCATCCTTGGTAGTTGGTACATTTTCTCTCAGATCTGGGTACCACGGCGGCATGGGTATCGGAATGTGGAACCAGAGTTGAACTCTCTTGATTCGACCTCGGTTATGATAGAAGGAGTGTTGGCATGCGAGAATCGCTCTCGTACTCTATAATAGTCGAGAGGGGTTTTACGGGTTCTCTGTTTGGGATTCGTACTGAAGTCCCCTCATGAAGATTAGGGTTTGGGGAACCACGGTGATGGGTGTTACAAGTATGGGAGAACTACATTCGGGGGTTTGAGAAGCCATTTGTGATGATTTGCGAGAGAGAAAGAGATCGAGAAATTTTAGAAGGCGCTCGAATTTCAAATGAGCAGTAAAAGCTGTCAAAATTGGTAAAGTTATCCTTTTATCTTGTGCGGTTCTACGATTGTTCAAGAGCAGTAGCATTAAATGCTAGTAATAATTTGGAATTTGAATGGGAAGCGTCCGGTTTGGATCTGGTACCTAATGGATAGAAATCTTTACGAATTGGGCCCTTAACTTCCTTTCATTTCATTTCATGGACAATAAATGGAGTGCGTTTTTAATTACATCTTGTCATTTATTGATTCTCGATAAAATATCATGGATTGTTTATAGTTTTCTATTAAACATTACATTGACAAAAACTAGGGGCAATGTTGGGTCGTGATATTTTATCCCTTTGGGCCAAATATATTGGGCTTATTATTTTTTATTCTATTGGGCCTTTATTATTGAATTATAAAATCATTAAGCCCAATTATCATATCATTTTCATTTCAAACTTATAAGGCCAAGAATTGGTCGATGGATCAATCATTTAGACATTTTAAATATCTATAATCTTTGACTGTAATGATGAAAAAGCATGTCGGTTGACTAAAGAACACTGCCATGCATTAATGTGGATGGGATTATAATCGATTCGGCGATAGAAATAGTGATCAAAAGCGATGAACAAACTACATGCGGTTGGTGAGAAACCCATCGGGTAAAGGGAAATGTCGGGTAGTAGTGGGTGGCACGATAATTGGCGAGGAGGGTATAACTTGGCGAGGAAGTCTCCACGAGAGTGCGTTTTCATACTCTTCTTCATTTAGAATCGGATATTCGAGAGAATTATTATTATCTCTTGATATCAATACACTTAGGCGATATAGCCTCAGTTTTCGATAAACCTTGTGAATTCACATCTTGATTCTCACTTTGCTATCTCTGAGCTATCCCCCCCGGTTTAACGTTGCCGATCGAGCTTGTGGTGTTTATTGTGTTTACGTTTGCGAGGATCGGGGCGTTTTAGGTGATTGGGGCGTTCCGAAAGATCTTGGCGTTAACAAAGGTTGTAGGGATTCAGCGCCAAATCACTAATCTAGACTCAAGTTCTTTGAGCAAAGAGAGAAAAAGAACTGCACTTTCCATTACAATTTCTTTACTCAATAAACAACGTGGTTTCTTCCTTGTTGCTACTTTAGTTATATATATATATATACAACACTGATCAGGTCCGGGTCCGGACCTGATCAAAAACGGACCCAATTTTTTTTTTTTTTTTTTTTTTTTTTAAAAATAACTAAAAAAAAAATATTTAATATTTTATGGGCGAAATTTTTTTCATGTCTGATGTTTTTGACTTGGTTTGAATACCTATCTTAAAAAATAGTGATACAGTCTGCATAGGCTCGTACATACATATTATGTTATACGCACTCAAATCACACCTTTGTATTTGTATTATGAAAAAATTTCAATTCTATAATTTTATTTTTATTTTTTTTATGTGTTTTAAAAAAAAAAAAAAAAAAAAAAAAAGACTAGGATTTTAAACACATCAGGACTCGGACGAGGATCCGCTCCTATATATATATATATATATATATTAATTATAATATCAAAATATAAGATTAATATAATTTTTTAACAATAATTTAAAATGTTTAAAATTAAAAATTGTTATGTATATCTAATTTATTTTTAAAAGATAATATTGATCTTATTTTGGAATGTAGAGAATAATATTTTGTTGGTAATTGTTATGAATGCTTTATTTATTATAGTATAATTCTTTTGAAAACAATGTTCAAATTTTATATTATAATTGGTAGAAAATACTAGTTCAAAACCTTTCAAGGTTAAAATTGGAAAAAATTATTATTCAGATATTTTAGACATCAATTATCAAATAATTATTTTCATTCAGTATTCAAAATTTTGCTTCATTTAACACATTTAAATTGCATAAACATTCAGAACTGTTTTATTCAATTTTATCAAACAACCCTACTTTTGGTCGAGATGTAAGCGACATGTACAACCATTTAGAATAAATTTGAATTTTTTAACTCTTCCTTTTTTATTTTTATTTTTCTTAATATGTGTACACGTTATAGTTTGATCATCTTTTGGAGATGGAAGGAGTATATAGTTATTAATATTTTTCGTAGTTTACTGTCTATGGCAGTTATTGAAATAAAATATTCATTCAATGAGTGAGTATAATAATGACGTTGGCATAAACTTAAGAAGTTGATAAAGCCGATTTCTATTTTTTTTCTTACTATAGTTGGTCATATTTATGTCTCCGATTTAATTGTATTTGAAAGTTATTTAAAAATTATTGAATTTAATATGTACATAATATTTATTTTGTGGGTTGTAACTTCTGTAATTTAATAATTATTTTTAATAAATAAATTTGTCAACAGAGCGGTTTGGGTCAGGTACATACTAGCCATTTAGTCTGGATAATGGGTATAATTAAACTTTATTATTTAAAACTTAATGCAATAATTATATTTTATGTTGTCTCATACGTAAACATTGATAATAAAAATTAAATATAATAAAATGAACAGTAAATTAAAAAAAAATGTAGGAGAAAGGGAAGTATTAAAAGGGAACCTGAACCTATTTTCTATTTTATTTTTTAAAATCATGTTGTTGTCTTTTGTGTTACAAATTTCAAAAAATTAATTATTGTTCTATTTTGGACATTGAAGAGTAATTAGTGTTATAAATTCTAGTGAATTTTTCCATTGCAAAATTCTTCACAACTTGGTTAGTTTGGCTTAGCAATTACTTTCTCTGTTCCAAAATAACAGATACATTTTCTTTTTTAGTTCGTTCTAAAATTACAGATATATTTTTATTTTTAAACTATAAAATTACATGATTTGCCACTACTTTTTTACTATTATTTTCAGTATCAAACTACCATAATAAAATTCCTAACGAATACTAAGATTATATTTGATATCCTTAAAAGTTGTGGTTTTCATTATCATCTTTTATATAAATTTTTAAAACACAATTTTCGGTTTCTCTTTTCTCAGAATACAACAGTACATGATTGTTAAATAATAACCCGGTAACTGTTTATGAAAAACTAAAAAAGCAATATTTAAGGTTCCATTTTTGCATGTCAAAAAAAAAGAAAAAAAGAGAACTAACTAGTGAATACACTGCTTAAAGTCAAGTAGTACTTTTCTGCGTGTAAATTGAGTTGAGTTTATATCTGTTAAAAATTAGAGATATATTTTGATTTTTAAAATTAATTTGTAGAATTTAAAATTTAAAAATATAAAGTTATGTAGTTTTAATATAACAAATATAACAATTGTAAACTAAATATAAAGTGTTACTAATTATTATCTTTGTTGATTTCAAAACTTGAATGAACTTATATCTATTTCAGTTGGAAACTGATAAATTCACAACAGAAAATAATTTTCACGTGAAAATCGGTGTTATAGATTCCATAGCAACACATTTATGTTAAAATAACAAAAATTGTTGTGGAAATATCAATTTCCTTTTAATTTTAAGATTTCGCAAATTGACTTTAAAAAATCAAAATATATATCTAATTTTGAAATGGAGGTAGTATTAAATTCTTTGAAGTTCATATATTATAATATACTTTGGTCACTACAATACTCTGTCTCTACGTTTTTTGTCTAGGGACTTGACCTAATTTTTTTCACTAATTCGACTTTAGAGAAAGTAATTCACACATTATTAATACAAGTACGTGTGATTTGGTAAAATTTTAAGTTTCAATGAATTTAATTTAGGTGGGACATTGTCTTAATAAATTACATAAAATTATAATAAAAATTATAGTTACTTTTTCTATTAAAGATTTGTTAGTTTTTTAATTCTTTACAAATTTGAATAGTTAATAATATATACATATATATATATATATATATATATGTAAGACCGAAATTTTTAAATAAAAAGGAATTTCCTTTATTTATTATTTTGAAATAGTAAGGTTGATTTGATTAATGTGGATAGTAAAGGGTTAAATCATGCAAATATTTCAAAATAAGCAAGTGGTTATAAAATATTCATTTTGTGGGAATATTCGTTTGGTCGTGGAATATTAAATCTTTGTCGGGAATATTCATTTGGTCGTAGAATATTAAATCTTTGTCGGGGAGAATATTAAATGCGTGGTAGTGACCATGTGTGAGCCCCATGTGAAAAGCGATTGGATGAGGAAAGCGACAAAGTTTGGGTGGTTATAAATAAGCAGCGTAGTTATTCTGAATTAAGGCGTAGTTATTCACAATTAAGATCATTTGGAATACCCGGTGGTTAAAATCTGATGTCTGGCGTGGTTACGCGATGCTTTACGGTATTACCGCAGTATTGTTGAATTATTGATCCTTACGTAAGATGGCACTACTCGATAATTTTCCACGGTGAATTCTTTATTCAATATTTTATTTTATTGATTGATAATTCTTTGCGTTGATATTTTATATTATTGTTGTTGAGAATTGTCACACGCACGAGTATTTCCCATTATCGGATCAATAATTCATATTATTTGAATAATATTATTAGATAACATTATTGGCGATGTCTAGAAAGTTACATCTAAGGAGAGGTTTGGTCACCTAATTGCGGCGCCCGAGAAGGAGAGATCCTTATTGGAAAGCCCCTCTTTCTGAGAGCGACTGGTTGTCATAAATGTGATTACGTAATATTATTTGTGAATAATTAATTATTGATTCATATGATAAGGAAATATTTATTTTATATGAATATAAATGATGGATTTATTTATGTGGTTATTAATGAAGGAATTAATGTTGAGGTGTTTTATCGGTATTTTATCAGTTGGAGGTGTTAAAAATCAAATCGGGGTTTTGAGATATATTATGGGGTTATAATTTTTAATCCAAATAGTTGGATCGTTGTAATTTTTGGATATGTTATACATACATAAGTTGAGTATATGTCCACAAATTTTGAGCCGTTTAAAATGCACGAATGATTTGTTGTGAATTTTAAGAGGTGTCGGATTCGGAAATTAGGTTTATAATTGATTTTGGTGGAAAATTCTAGAATTGAGTGGGCCCCACTTGTGGTTGGTGAAGAAATGTGCTGAATTTTATTTCAAATGTGGTGGGTGGCAATAGTAGCGAGTAAAGCCATCGGTGTGGCAGGTCAATGTGCTTGGTATTGGGCTAACATTTTCTTATAAATAGAGGGCTAAGTTAGAATTGAAAATCACACCGAAACAAAGTTTCTCTCTTTCTCTCTATATTATTGAGTGTATTTTGTGAGTATTTAGATACTTTGAGAGTTCTTGTTCGAGTACAAGTTTCATTCAAACATCACTTGAGCCTTTCCTTAGAAATCTTGATTCTTTGAGGTAAGGGATGTTATTTTCTTCTTAAATGATATTAATTCTTCAATATCATTATCTTTGAAATATTGGTTGGTACTTTTTATCAAATTTGGAACTTTTTCATATGGGGTTACTATTCATGAGTTCTTATTCACGAGTTACTATTCATGAGTTACTATTCACGAGTTCTATTCACGAGTACTATTAATGAAAGCGTGAAGATGTTTTTTGTGGAATTTCTATCTTTGGGTGTCGGAGTTACTATTCACGATACTCGGCCTTTATTCACGATATCTGACACTATTCACGATATCTGACTATTCATCGAAAAATAAAATTTCTTCTTTTGTCCAAAATATCTATTTTGGATACTAGCTTTGATTGTATCCATGTTTTGATCATTCTTGAATTTTACACCACTATGATTATTTTTGAGGTATTGTTGGACATGGATAAAACAAAGTACGAATCCTTAATCCTTAATCCTTGTCATTTTGTTTCTTTGGATTCGTTCTTTAAAAATATTTTCATCATCCTCGGTCTTAAATGATGATATTAGTGAATATCTTTGGCACATGTAGTGCAAAGATGAATGATTTCTGAAGAATATCTTTGGCTGTAGTGCAAAGATGAGCGGTGTTTAAATGAACATGATAGGCGATGAATATCTTTGGCCTTTAGTGCAAAGATGAGCAGTGTTGAGATGAACATGGCCGATTGATGAATATCTTTGGCACAGTAGTGCAAAGATGAATATTTGATTTGGGATGAATATTGATTGATGTTACTGAGGATAAAATATTGATGATGAATTTGTTAAATTCATAGATTATAGTAGATTTCATTCTCTACGTAACTCTTACATGAATTATTATTTCATTGCGAATATTGATCCCGAAACTTGTTATCTATTGTATTCTATCGATTTTTTTCCTTTGTTGGAGACTAACGATAATTTGTTGTATATTATCTTAGTCATAACATTCTTTCTTGGGCTAGTTGAGCTCACCCTTTTCCTTGTTGTTCCATTTTTCTTCTCGGGAGGAGAGAATGTAGCAGTCTTAGTCGGGGTATGGAATGAAGGTTCTAGAGAGTTGTTTAGTAGTCCTCACCATTATTGTAAAATAATGTATCAATAAATGTGATGAGGATTTATTTGAGTATAAATATTGTCTAGAAGATAATATTTGTATTTAAACTCACTGATTTTATTGTTGTGATAATAAAGTTGTAGTTGTTTACGTACCATGTATTTGGCGACTCGAGAATGGGTTGGATGGAATGGACCTATTTTGGGGTCGTCACGGTTAATATCGAGCTTAGGGATATGATCTCTGGCGGAGATCGGGGAATAGAACTAGAGGGGGAGGCGAGTAAATCCTTCGCTAGTGTGTCTACCTAAGCTTATTTGTTAGTTGGTCGATTATATAGGGATATTATGTGATATATTGATTTCCTTAATTAACCCTTGTTTTATGGCGGTATTTGAGAATGTCGATTGAGAATATTAATGATTGGAGTAAATGAGACCGTGGAGATGCTGCATTTTTACCAACGAGGAGAGCGTGCAACAGTGGCAATGTTCCTCCCGTGAATAACACCATTGAAAGCGAGATGATGAGCGAGGGAATGTTTAGAAGTTTTTGCGAGTTCATGCAAAATCAGACGAGGAGACTCGTGTTCCAAATCTGAGGAGGAAATGATAGAAATTCACGGGTGGTCACACCATGAGCGATTGAAGTTGGGACCACGAATTTAAGGAAAGCGAGATCCGATCATGGCGGAGGCGTGGGGTCAAGCAAATTACCAAGATATTCGATGTCTTGGGATGTACGGAGGAACGAAAGTTCCATTCGCTACTTTTATGTTAAAATGAACGAGGCAGATTACTAGTGGGAATGCGTGAAGCGTACCCATCCATTTTAATTTCAAAGCATGTCATGGGAGACGCGTTTGAAAGAGTTCAATGACAAGTACTTCCACGAAAGTATTCGTCGTATATGAAGGAAGTGGAGTTTATTAGACTAGAAGCGAGAATAACATGGCGGTGTCGATGCGAAAGGCGAAGTTCGCGGAGTTATCGAGTTTGCACCTCATTCGGTGGAGAATGAGGAACATATGACGCGGATGTTTCGAGAGGTTTGAAACCGGCGATACGTCGATATCTCATTTCTCATAAATTTTTCTCTATTCGGATGTTGTCAATGGGGCTCAGTTTTTAGAGCGAGATAACGAGTACGTTCAACCTGAGGACCATAACCGAGGATCATCACAAGAAGATAGTAGTCAACAAAATAACGATAACCGGGAGGAGAAAGAAGAATACTGAACAAAGCGGTAACCACTCTCTGGTGGTAATCGTGGCCATAAAAATAGAAGCGAGTCGGGAGGAGATTTTAAAAGAGGAGATTCAACAACGACCATGTGAAGGCGTCGGCGCCTTGAGAGTAATTGGTTCCAAAGGAGGAGAAAGACCATCGGTCGTATATTTAAATCTGGAAAGAGGGACATATCACCCCAAAGCGCATGACAGTTTAAGGTATGCTATAATTGTGGAAAAGAAGGACATATCGCTCGAGATTATGCGATATCGAAACCAGATTCAATGAGAATGGTGACTCAAAAGGATGTCCCGAGAAAAGTCAAAGTCAGCGGTTCTTGGAAGAAGCGTTTGTCGTGGCCGAATCAAAATCGAGGAACCCGAACGAAGTTAGCACTGAGTTAGTTAATTATAAATTCTTGCGAAGTTTATACCTTACTAGAATCCGGTTCTACCCATTCTTTTATCTCTCTTGCTTGCGCTCAGCGTTTGAACTTGACTACGGAGAAATTAGACTTTGACCTATTTATGGAGACTCAGTTAGGAGAAACTTTCATTACATCCATTGTTTAGAAATCTTGCTTAATTCAGGTTGGCACTATCACATTACCTGTTAACCTTATTTCTATAGAGATATTTTCTTTTGATGTGATTTTAGGGTTAACTACTCATCATGCCGAAATTGATTGCTTTTGTAAGGTTGTTAGTTTTCATATTCCTAAGCAACTTTTGTTATTGAACTCAGCGATCAAACCATTGTAGTCAAACATTTTCATATCAAGCCATGAAGTCAATCGTTTATTACGGATGTCAAATTTTCTTAGTCCATGTTATGGATTTGAATAAAGACACGTCAGATTTGAATAATATTCTTGTTGTTATTGATTTTTCCTGACGTATTTCCTGAAGAATTTATTGGCTTACTCCCAAGGACTGATATTAAATTTTGTATCGACTTTGAACCCGGTTCAAAACTCATTTCTAAAATCTCATATCGAATGGCTCCTATTGAACTTCAGGAGTTAAAAATTCAACTATAGAATTTGGTACATGAGCCTTTATCTTGTGACTTCCTTTGTGGAATGCACCGAAGACAGACTCTCCGTAAGGGACACCATATTCGTGCGATAGTAAACTGATAGGTGTCATTGTAACGTCTTTATCAAGGTTGGGATATGAGTCACGATTGAGAACAACCTAAGTCGGTGGCGAAATCGTAGCTTTCTAGGCTTAGTTGGTTATTATCGGAGATTCGTTGAAGGATATTCTCGAATCGCTATTCCATTATCGTGAGGTGACTCGTAGAGATACAAAATTCAAATGGAGCGAGGAATGTGGGAAGAGCTTGAAGAACTCAAGAGGAGACTCATTTGAAATATATTACGACCATGCCATCACGGAAAAAAAGCGAACGTGGTAGGCGGCGTGTTGAGTAGAAGATCGTATACAAATCTGAGTGCGATGTTGTCAAAGACTAATTTCAGTATAATATACAAATAATAGAGATGGAGATGAAAACTCTTGGTACTTACGTGATGATATCTGATGCGTGATGATATATGAGTATAATCGATTTTAATCGATAAAGTTAAAGCGATTCAAGCTACACACCGGGTGATGAATTTGAAGAAGGAGGTGCAAGAAGTTGTTATTTTAAAAGCGTGAATCGGTGAGGTGAGAAAGCTCGAACCTTGATTTATTAATCCATTTGAAATTCTCGATCGAATAGGGCCGTGGCCTATAGACTCGCTTTTTACCGCCAAGTATGACGCGTGTTCATAACGTTTTTCACGTATCGATGTTACGTAAATATGTGGACGACCCAAAACACGTCATTGAGTTAGAACCGGACGAGATAGTCGAAGACTTAACGTACGAGGAGGTACCTGTCAAGATTTTGTAGAGGAAAGAACATGACCTATGTACCGAGGTTATACCATAAGTTAAAGTTTTGTGGAGAAACCATGTTATTGAGGAAATGACACGGGAGTTGGAAAGCGAAAATGAAAGCGAGGTATCTTTACCTTTTGAAACACCAGTGTCGTGACGTCAATTTCGAGGACGAAATTTCATAAGGAGGGAGGTTGTAAGACCGAAATTTTTAAATAAAAAGGAATTTCCTTTATTTATTATTTTGAAATAGTAAGGGTTGATTTGATTAATGTGGATAGTAAAGGGTTAAATCATAAATATTTCAAAATAAGCAAGTGGTTATAAAATATTCATTTTTTGTCGGGGAATATTCGTTTGGTCGTGGAATATTAAATCTTTGTGGGAATATTCATTTGGTCGTAGAATATTAAATCTTTGTCGGGGAATATTAAATGCAATGAATGTTGACCATGTGTGGGCCCCATGTGAAAAGCGATTGGATGAGGAAAGCGACAAAGTTTGGGTGGTTATAAATATGGCGTAGTTATTACCAATTAAAGGTAGTGGTTATTCTGAATTAAGATCATTGGAATACCCGGTGGTTAAAATCTGATGTCTGGCGTGGTTGCGAAAGCATTACGGTATTACGCAGTATTGTTGAATTATTGATCCTTACGTAAGATGGCACTACTCAATAATTTTCACGGTGAGTTCTTTATTCAATATTTTATTTTATTGATTGATAATTGCTGCGTTGATATTTTATATTATTGTTGTTGATAATTGTCATTTGCATGATATTTCCCATTATCGGATCAATAATTCATATTATTTGAATAATATTATTAGATAACATTATTGGCAATGTCTAGAAAGTTACATCTAAGGAGAGGTTTGGTCACCTAATTGCGGCGCCGAGAAGGAGAGATCCTTATTGGAAAGCCCCTCTTTCTGGGAAGCGACTGGTTATCATAAATGTGATTACGTAATATTATTTGTGAATAATTAATTATTGATTCATATGATAAGGAAATATTTATTTTATATGAATATAAATGATGGATTTATTTATGTGGTTATTAATGAAGGAATTAATGTTGAGGTGTTTTATCGGTATTTTATCAGTTGGAGGTGTTAAAAATCAAATCGGGGTTTTGAGATATATCAAGGGGTTATAATTTTTTAATCAAATAGTTGGATCGTTGTAATTTTTGGATATGTTATACATACATAAGTTGAGTATATGTCCACAAATTTTGAACCGTTAAAATGCACGAATGATTTGTTGTGAATTTTAAGAGGTGTCGGATTCGGAAATTAGGTTTATAATTGATTTTGGTGGAAAATTCTAGAATTGAGTGGGCCCCACTTGTGGTTGGTGAAGAAATGTGCTGAATTTTATTTCAAATGTGGTGGGTGGCAATAGTAGCGAGGTAAAGCCATCATCGGTAGCAGTCAAATGCTTGGTACGGGCTAACATTTTCCTATAAATAGAGGGCTAAGTTAGAATTGAAAATCACACCGAAACAAAGTTTTCTCTCTTTTCTCTCTATATTATTGAGTGTATTTTGTGAGTATTTAGATACTTTGAGAGTTCTTTATTCAAGTACAAGTTTCATTCAAACATCACTTGAGACCTTTCCTTAGAAATCTTGATTCTTTGAGGTAAGGGATGTTATTTTCTTCTTAAATGATATTAATTCTTGATATCATTATCTTTGAAATATTGGTTGGTACTTTTATCAAATTTGGAACTTTTCATGTCGGGGTTACTATTCATGAGTTACTATTCACGAGTTACTATTCATGAGTTACTATTCACGAGTTCTTATTCACGTAGTACTATTCAATGAAGCGTGAAGATATTTTTGTGGAATTTCTATCTTTGGGTGTCTGAGTTACTATTCACGTGATCTCAAGACTATTCACGATATCTGACACTATTCACGATATCGGCACTATTCATCGAAAAATAAAATTTCTTCTTTTGTCCAAAATATCTATTTTGGATACTAGCTTTGATTGTATCCATGTTTTGATCATTCTTGAATTTTACACCACTATGATTATTTTTGAGGTATTGTTGGACATGGATAAAACAAAGTACGAATCCTTAATCCTTAATCCTTGTCATTTTGTTTCCTTTGGATTCGTTCTTTAAAAATATTTTTCATCATCCTCGATCTTAAATGATGATATTAGTGAATATCTTTGGCTGTAGTGCAAAGATGAATGATTCTGAAGAATATCTTTGGCTGTAGTGCAAAGATGAGCGGTGTTTAAATGAACATGAATGGTGATGAATATCTTTGGCCTTTAGTGCAAAGATGAGCAGTGTTGAGATGAACATGACCGATTGATGAATATCTTTGGCACTGTAGTGCAAAGATGAATATTTGATTTGGGATGAATATTGATTGATGTTCTGAGGATAAAATATTGATGATGGGTATTAAATTCATAGATTATAGTAGATTTCATTCTCTACGTAACTCTTCTATGAATTATTATTTCATTGCGAATATTGATCCGAAACTTGTTGTCTATTGTATTCTATCGAGTTTTTCCTTTGTTGGAGACTAACGATAATTTGTTGTATATTATCTTAGTCATAACATTCTTCTTGGGCTAGTTGAGCTCACCCTTTTCCTTGTTGTTCCATTTTTCTTCTCGGGAGGAGAGAGAATGTAGCGAGTACTAGTCGGGTATGGAATGAAGGTTCTAGAGAGAGTTGTTTAGTAGTCCTCACCATTATTGTAAAATAATGTATCAATAAATGTGATGAGGATTTATTTGAGTATAAATATTGTCAGAAGATAATATTTGTATTTAAACTCACTGATTTTATTGTTGTGATAATAAAGTTGTAGTTGTTTCTGTACCATGTATTTGGCGACTCAGAATGGGTTGGATGGAATGGACCTATTTTGGGGTCGTCACAATATATATATATAATTACTTTAAATTTGTATAGTACATATATTAATTTGAATAAGAAAGAAAAAGATCTTCCTTTTTTTTGTTCATATTAGAAACATGAATATTTTTAAACATACTTATACTAATTTGAAAAGAAAAAAAAAATCTACCTTTTTTCCACTACAAAAAAAAGTCTTATTTTCGATAGAACAATCTCTCGAAAATAAGCCTATTCGGTCGTATATATACGCGTCGAAGATAAGGTCTGTCGCAAATTCCGTCGCACCTATCTAATATATAACAGACTTATCTCTGACGGAATTTTGTCGAGCATAATCTATTTACGACGGAACAAAAATGATGAAATAATATTATCGAGTATAAGCTTAATTTATTTCTGATGGAAAATTCCTTCGGAAATAGGATATTTTTGACTGAAAATTAATTTTTTGTTAATAATTATTTAAATTTGGTTGATCATTAAATCCGATGAAAATTTTGTCGAGACTAGCTTATTCTGTTTGAAATAATATTTTTTTTTAAATATAAATTTTAAAAGTGCAGTTTTCAGGTGCTTAAACCCATTTATGTACCTGTATTCTGTTTTATCCCAATACAAACAGAAATATAAACATGTATCACACATTTAAATATTCAACGTAGCGCTAAAAATGATAGCAACACATCAACCAAAACGTAATCTACTAACTGATTATCATCAACATCACTAAGCTAACAATTACAAATATAAGCTGATGTTCCATAAATGACAAACAATATGATTTACAATACTTATATAGACGCAATTAGACTACAATATATACAAATGTTGTACAATAACATGAATACAAATGATCTATAAAGTAGTAGTCTTATCATCATCGAGCGAGGGTGGACGACGCTGCTCTGGTGCATGGAAATCAGTGTCATCCTCTTGATCGCCATCGCCAATCCGCTTGCCATCGCTACCCTGTTGATAGAATTAAAGATAAAAATCATTAGTCCGTATATATGTGAAAATTAAAAAGATACTGTTAATTGAAAATAACATAAAAATGCAAAATACATGAGTAGGCGGGGGCTGACGAAAAGTCTCCTCTAAGAGGGTAATCACCATCTGGAGCATCTCGCCGCTAAAGGCGTCGAACTACTTCTGCAGTAATCCCGTACTCTCTGCGGGGGCCCCTGCTATAACCTCCTGAGGAAGCTGGTGAAGACGAGAACTGCTAGGCAACTGCTGACGACGAAAACCGGATTGGTATGGAACCTATATATCCGACACGGCCGCTATCAGCCTCTGGAATAACTCGTCATCCAAGTCAGCGCCCGTATGAGATAGTCCGACATGTGCTCTCCGAAGCTAGCACTGGCCAGAGCCTACAAAATTATATTGGTCCATTAATAATAATAATTTATATAATGTGATAAATTATAATAGTTCCGTAAAACATAAACAATATTATTACCTCCAGGTAGTTTATATGGGTATCCTCGGTAGGCCCACCACTCGATACATACCGGTAATACTAGTAAGGGGATCTTGAGACTCGACCCATAGCCTCAGCTCCTCATCTCGAGATAACTCAATCTGGGGAGTGGGGATGATAGAATCTAATGGCTCAAAACCCTCCCTAGTGGCCTCCAACTCAGCTATACGTCGGTCCCGAAACTTCTAAAATCAGTCCTGTAATTTATCTTGTATACGTGAGTTAATTATATCATTTTATTAACGATTGAATATTATTAAAAGCTAAATAGTAAAATGAATTTTACCCATATAGCTAATGCTGTCTGAGACAAAGGATGCTCGCCCCTAGGCGTGTGGGCTATATCCCAAAACTCTAACATGGTCGGATGTCAGCCTAAGGTCCTCCCCAAGGCCTAATAAAGACATTCATTAAACATATACTAAGTATTTATGACTAAACTTGATAACTAAATAACTAAATAAAGCGCACATATCGTCTTTGCCTCCTCGAACGACTGCGAACCAGTGGTGTGTACTATGCGGAACTGGCCACGGTTCTTCTTCGCATGCTCAGACTTCTTCTTGAAGTCATCAACATCCCAGTGCGCACACATAGCCTGCCATGCGGGGTCGGAGACTATGTAATGCTGGTGATCGCTGATGGTGGTCACGGCCTGGTCCTCAAGTGCCCGGGCTGTCCTCTGTTGCATCTCACATAGCCAGCCAGAGTAATTCTTAGCGACATGTGTCATAATCACGCACATCGTCGCCAGCTGACTAAGAGATACTCGGGTCATATCTATAATAAGTCTATAACAAAAATTTAAAAGTTAGGACCAATGAATTTCGTAGGCAACAACTATGAACTAATATATAGCTGCCTAAGATAAACTTATTAACTTATGTGAAAATCCTGCGAGACAGTCTGCATAAAAGTGGCATTGTACTGCGCATACTGGCTGTAGCTCATGCACCCGGTCGGGAGGTGCGTCAAACATATAGAGTGTAGGTGTGCTTAGCTACTGGGTCTAGTATACTCCAGTACAAATAGAACAATATGTGTTACGTTAATTGTGTCGTGCAATAAATGACAGAAATATTAAATTATTATTGCAATAATGGATTAACATTTACTGTTCAGAATCGACACCCATCGGTACTTTAAGTGGAGCTACCGACGGACAACCAAAGATACCATCGGTGTCGTCGACGAGCTACATCTGTAATACTCCCTCCGTCCCATGATAAAAGTCCTTATTACTATTTTGGGTAGTCCCATGTTAAATGTCCACTTTCCTTTAATAACCAAACTTTTACACATTTTTTTCTATTACGCCCGTAACATTAAATATCTCATATTTTTCTTATTTTAATTCTCTCTCCATATTTAATAAGTATAGAGAGAGAATATTTTGAATTGAATAGTTAGAAAGTCATTCTCTCACCTACATTGAAAATAATTAATGACATTATTATGGACAATTTTGTCATTTCATTCCTCTTCTTAATATGCGTGAAAAGTCCACCAAGATTTTTATCCTGGGACGGAGGGAGTAATTAAAAAAACTGAGTCAATAAACATAATCTGATACAACTTTAGATATATTTAAATCCTAATTCAGACAACTTACACCATAACAAAATTCTTAACGAATATTAAAGCTATATTTGATAATATAAAATTATCCTTAAAAGTCGTCGTTTTCATTATCATCTTTTATATTATAAATTTTTAAAACACAATTTTTGATTTCTCTTTTCTCATATTGCAACAGTACATGATTGGTTAAATAATAACCCGGTAACTGTTTATGAAAAACTAAAGGAAATATTTAAGGTTCCATTTTTGCATGTCAAAAAAATAAAAAAAAATAAAATAACTAGTGAATACACTGCTTAAAGTCAAATGGTACGTTTCTGCGTGTAAATTGAGTTGAGTTTATATCCGTTAATAATTAGAGATATATTTTGATTTTTTAAAATTAATTTGTAAAATTTTAAAATTCAAAAATATACTGTTATTTAGTTTTAATATAACAAACATAACAATTGTAAACTAAATATAAAGTGTTACTAATTATTATCTTTGTTGATTTTAAAACTTGAATGAACTTATATCTATTTGAGTTGAAAACTGATAAATTCATAATAGAAAATAATATTTTCACGTGAAAATTGTTGCTATAGATCCTATAGCAACACTTTTATGTTAAATAACAAAAAGTGTTGTGAAAATATCAATTTCCTTAGAGTTTTAGGATTTCGCAAATTAACTTTAAAAAGTCAAAATATATATCTAATTTTGAAATGGAGGTAGTATTAAATTCTTTGAAGTTCATCTCTTATAATATACTTTGGTTACTACAATACTCTTTGTCTCTACGTTTTTCGTCCAGCTACTTAACCTAATTTTTTCACTAGTTCGATTTTAAAGAAAATAATTTACATATTATTAATACAAGTACGTGTGATTTGGAAAAATTTTAAGTTTCAATGAATTTAATTTAGTTGGGACATTGTCTTAATAAATTACATAAAATTATAAAAAAAAAGTGTAGTTACTTTTCTATTAACGATTGGTTGGTTTTTTTGAATACATTACAAATTTGAATAGTTAATAATATATATATATATATATATATATATATATATAATTACTTTAAATTTGTATAGTACATATATTAATTTGAATAAGAAAGAAAAAGATCTTCCTTTTCTGTTGTTCATATTAGAAACATGAATATTTTTAAACATACTTATACTAATTTGAATAGAAAAAAAATCTTTCTTTTTTACACTACAAAAAAAAATCTTATTTTCGATGGAACATTTCCTCGAAAATAAGCCTATTCCGTCGAAAGTAGATTATTTTCGAAGGAATATTCCATCGGAAATTTGGTCGTATATATACGCGTCGAAGATAAGGTCCGTCACAAATTCCGTCGCACCTATCTAATATATAACGGACTTATCTCCGACAAAATTTTGTCGAGCATAATCTATTTACGACGGAACAAATATGATGAAATAATATCGTCGAGTATAAGCTTAATTTATTTTCGACGAAAAATTCCCTCGAAAATAGGATATTTCTGACTGAAAATTAAAATTTGTTAATAATTATTGAAATTTGGCTAATCATTAAATCTAACGGAAATTTCATCGAGAATAGCTTATTCCGTTGGAAATAATATAAATTTTAAAAGTGTAGTTTCCAGGTGTTTAAACCCATTTATGTACCTGTATTCTGTTTTATCCCAATACAACAGTAATATAAACTTGTATCACACATTCAAATGTTTAATGTAGCGCTAAAAACAATAGCAACACATCAACCAAAACGTAATCTACTAACTAATTATCATCAACATCACTAAGCTAATAATTACAAATATAAGCTAATGTTCCATAATTGACAAACAATATGATTTACAATACTTATACAGACGCAATTAGACTACAATATATAAAATGTTCTACAATAACATGAATACAAATGATCTATAAAGTAGTAGTCGTATCATCATCAGGCGAAGGTGGACGAGCTCTGGTGTATGGAAATCAGTGTTGTCCTCCTGGTCGCCATTGCCAATCCGCTCGCCATCGTCACCCTGTTGATAGAATTAAAAATAAAAATCATTAGTCTGTATATATGTGAAAATTAAAAAGATACTGTTAATTAAAAATAACATAAACATGCAGAATACCTGAGTAGGCGGGGGCTGACGAAAAGCCTCCTCTTAAAGGGTAATCACCATCCGGAGCATCTTGCCGTTGAACGCGTCGAACTACTCCTGTGGTGATCCCGTACTCTCTGCGGAGGCCCCTACTATAACCTTCTGAGCAAATTGGTGAAGATAAGAACTACTAGGCAACTGCTGACGATGAAAGACTAGATCGATATGGAACCTATATATCCGACACGGTCGCTATCAGCCTTTGGAATAACTCGTCATCCAAGTCAGCGCCCATATGAGATGGTCCGACATATGCTCTTGGACGCTGGCGCTGGCCAGAGCCTACAAAATTATATTGGTCCATTACTAATAATAATTTATATAATGTGATAAATTATGATAGTTCTGTAAAACATAAACAATATTATTACCTTCAGGTGGTGTATATGTGGGTATCCTCGACAGGCCCACCACTCGATACATGCCGGTAATACTAGTAGGGGGATCCTGAGACTCGACCCATAACCTCAACTCCTCGTCTCGAGATAACTCAATCTGGGGAGTGGGGATGGTAGAATCTAATGGCTCAAAACCCCCCCCTAGCAGCCTCCAACTCAGCTATACGCTGGTCCCGAAGCTTCTAAAATCGGTCATGTAATTTATCTTGTATACGTGAGTTAATTATATCATTTTATTAATGATTGAATATTATTAAAAGCTAAATAATAAGATGAGTTTTACCAATATAGCTAATGCTACCTGAGACAAAGAACGCTCGCCCCTAGGCGTGTGGGCTCTATCCCAAAACTCTAACATGGTCGGATCTCTACCTAAGGTCTTCCCCAAGGCCTAATAAAGATATTCATTAAACATATATTAAGTATTTATGACTGAAATTGATAACTAAATAACTAAATAAAGCGCACTTACTGTCTTCGCCTCCTCGAACGACTGCGAACTAGTGGTGTGTACTATACGGAACTGGCCACGATTCTTCTTTGTATGCTCAGACTTCTTCTTAAAGTCATCAGCATCCCAGTGCGCACACATAACTTGCCATGCGGGGTAGGAGACTATCTTGAAATTTGTTGATCTCGATGGTGGTCCCAGATGGTCCTTAATCGCCTTGGCCGCCTCTATCAGTATCTCACCTGGCCGGTAGGAGTAATTCTTAGCGACATGTGCCATAATCACATCGTCGCCAGCTGACTAAGATATACTCAGGTCATATGTATTATAAGTCTATAACAAAGTTTAAAAGTTAGGACCAATGAATTTCGTAGACAACAACTATGTACTAATATATAACTACCTAAGATAAAATTATTAACTTACGTGAAAATCCCGCGAGACAGTCTGCATAAAAGTGGCATCGTACAACGCGTACTGGTTGTAGCTCATGCACCCGGTCGTGAGCTGCGTCAAACATATAGAGTGTAGGTGTGCTTAGCTACCGGGTCTAGTATACTCCAGTACAAATAGAAAAATATGTGTTACGTTAATTGTGTCATGCAATAAATGACAGAAATATTAAATTGTTACTGCAATATTGGATTAACACTACTTGTCCGTAATCGACACCCCAGAATCATTGTAAGTGGAGTACGCTTGACAGACGACCAAAGATACCGAGGTTAGTCAATTGGTGTCGTCAACGAGCTGCATCTATAATAATTTAAAAAATTGAGTCAATAAACATAATTTGATACAACTTTAGATACATTTAACTCCTAGTTCAGACAACTTACTAGCTCCTAAAGATGAGCCTCCATCATGGCTAATGTCTCCCGATCCGATTTGGGATCGCCCACCACCGCAGTGACCTCCACCGCTATGTCTAGCCATGAATATGCTATAGCAATAACCAAATTAGTAGATTATGAATTTGAATGTATATTACTTAAATATATGAATATGTATATATTAACATTATGGTATTTACTAATTAGAAATCATTTTAGATTATGTACGTAATCAAAACTATCAGATTCAACGTGTATATCATTGTCGGATTCAATATCTTCCTCATCCTTAATTTCGAGATCAGTTTCATCGTCGTTATCATCCTCAACGACTACGTAATCATTCACGACGACGTTTTCCTCGACATCCTCATCGTCAGGTACGTCAATGACACATTTGTCATCATATCTTCAGCATTTAACACTACTTGCCTGGGATTGTTAACATCTTCTTGCAGCGCCTCATCAATCCCAAATATATTATCAACATCACAAGCACGAGTTTTAGTTGTGACTACTGTATACTAGGGGCTTCGACTATTTTTTACATTTAGAGCGTAATATACTTGAGTCGCTTGACTGGCTAACACGAATATGTCATCAGATCTTAATACGGACTTGATATTTATGGTTGTGATTCTATTACGATCAACTTTAACACCCTTTTCAATATCAAACCAGCTGCACTTAAATGTTATTAGCTTTTTACCCCCTTGATAATTAAGCACAATCACATCCTGTAAACGACTATAGTAATTGAACTCAGAATCTTGGTAACAGCTTCCCAACACCACAACCCCAGAATTGACTGATGTGAGTTCATTCAAGTCATGGACCCTAAATTTGAGTTCATACGGTAGATGAATAGGCAGATGTTCCATCGAGTCAAAGAATTCTGGAGGGAAGATCATTTCGAGCTTGCAAATGGTAAGAACAATATTGTTCTCCATCTGCTCCACATCACTGTACTTTATTACAGTTGAGCAAAGATCTCGAAAGAAATTTGAAAGATCGGTCAATGCATTCATAACTTTTCTAGGTAACATCTCACGAAATGCAATTGGGATCAACTTCTGCATGAATACATGACAATTGTGGCTCTTGAACCCATTAAATTTCAACTGCTTAACCATATAACATCGCGATATGTTTGACGCATATCCATCTGGGAGCTTTAACCCACTAACCCACTTGCACGCCTCTTTAACTTGTTACTTAGTAAGACAAAATGGAGCTTTAGGTTTCATATTGTTAGGGCGAAGCCACAATTATGGCCTTATGTTCAATGCCTCCTAATCTTTTTGTGAATTATCATTGTCTTTGGTTTTACCACTTGCATCTAACACGGTGTAAAATAAGTTCTTGAAAATATTCTTTTCTGTATGAATGACATCTATACAATGATAGCCTGAAAGTGTGACCTAATACGTCAACTCAAACCATATGGGCGAGTGTGTCCAATTATGAGTCTTCCCATACTCGACTGCTCTCAATTTACTTTGCTCCTTCCCCGACAAAGGAAAATTTAGATCGGTCAGCCAACCCAAGACCTCACTGCCCGACAGTCGATCAACAACCCCCTTCTTCTATGTCTTTCTATTGAACTGTGTAAACATCTTTCTGTAATTGTGATCAAGAGGCAAGAATCTACAAGTAGTTCCAAAATAACTACAATTTTGCCCATGCTGTAACTGATTGCCTTGCACATCCCCCATACACACTGTACATGATAACTTCCCATGAGTTGACCATCCACTAACCATCCTAAGAGCCGGAAAGTAAGTGATACTCCATAACAAGACCGCTTTCATCACAAAATTCTTGCAGATCAATTTATCATATGTTTGGATCCCTATTTCCCATAACATCTTTAGTTCATCTACTAACGGCCTGAGATACACGTTAATGTCTTTTATAGGACTTTTATCCCCCAGTATAAGTAAAGTCAAGAACAAATACTGATCCCTCATGCACATTGACGATGGAAGATTATAAGCTACCATAATGACTGGCCAAACAGAGTAAGGCTGGCTAAAATTATTATAAGGGCAAAATCCATTCGTAGCCATGCCCGGCCTAACATTCCTTACATCCTCCACAAACTGTGGAAAATTGTCATCAAATCTCTTCCATTCATCTCCATCCGCGGTGTGAGTCAGCTGACCAGGCACGACATCCCTTATTCTATGCCAACTCATATGGTGAGTCGTATGGGAGGACATAAATAGTTGTTGAAGTCTCGACGCAAGAGGAAATTATCGTAAGATCTTCTTGGGTACATATTTCTCCATCCCCCCACGTTTTTTCACCTTATAGCGAGGCAATCTGCATATATCACACTTTCCCTTATCTCTGTCCGCCTATAGTACTATAATATGTAATGCTGCTCACAAGTATCAATTTTTTGATACCCCATATTAAACCCCTTGACCATCTTCTTCTCATTGTAATAATTCGCAGGAAGAGTATGATATTTGGGTAAGAATTATCCAATTAGAGCAAGCAAATCGTTGAAACCTCTCTCACTACAGTCGTGCTCATTCTTGAAGTGTAAGAGTTGAGTCACTACCAAAAGCTTGGTGTGCTTGACATTTCCCGGATACAACGAGACCCCGATTCAGATAGCAACTTGTAAAAGGCAACAGTTGTATCATTTGGCACTTGCTGAGCACTGCTTGAAGAATGCTCATTTTCAGCCCAGTCAATATTGGTAGGGCCATAAGCATCGACCAACATCTCCACGACATCATAGTTCTCGACAAATGAATCTTGTTGAATTTGTTGTTCTACAGTACTGTTGATCATTTCTCTCAACTCAGTTGATTCCCCATGATGAGTCCATACGAAGTACCCATCCACAAAGCCACGGTAAAATAAGTCAAATTTAATCTCGTTGGCTTTCTTCCTGATCATGTTTTTACACTTGACACACGGGCATCACATCTTTCTATTCGAATCATCAGCATGTTCTATTGCTTTGTTCAAGAAATTAGACATCCCATCACGATAAGTTGAGACTAATCCCCTCCCATTACTGGGTATCCTATGGTACACATCCAACTCCCGTTGACTGACATCTTTAACTACATAGAAGACACATTTAGTACAAGGATATTCATGCATGAATTAGATTTACCTAGTATCTTCACTCTACAGAACAGGGGTAAGGCTTCTATCCCGTTCTTGGATGCATCTCATCACTATTGTCAACATGTTAAGTACGTTTCATGAGTTTCAAGAAAATTTCGGTAACACCTCCCCATGGTCTCCAAGTACACGAAATAGACTAAGATAACTACCAATGAAAAACTAAGTAAATGCTACTTAGTTTTTTTAATTTAATTTATTAAACTTAATGTAATTTTAATTTATTCTAAATTATTATTATTTTATTTATTTATTAGACATGATTTAACTTATTTCATGTTGTTTTATTTTCTTTTTTTCCTATTATTTTGTATTACATTATAATATATAATTTATTTTCATTAAATACTTTTTTATTAATTAATTTTTTTAGTACTGTGGGTAAGGAAATTGTACCTTGCTAGAATTAGGATTTCGTGTTGGTTGAGGAGGAGAGAAATCCACGAAGAGCACGAAATTGATTGATTGATTGATTGAAGAGGGGAGAACGACATGAGGGCGATTACTCTAATGACGCGTGGCATAACTCCTAGAATTCGAAAACCGTGTTAGGGTTATTAGGATTCCAAGAGCCTTCTTCTTGAGTCCTTCCACTCCTAGAATCCGGAAACCTTGTTATGGTTATTGGGATTCCAAGAGTCTTCTTGAGTGTTGAGAGAGAATGCCCAGGTCCTTCGATCTTCCAAGAGTCCAAGTCCTGCGTCTAAAGAGAGGTCCTCTTCCCAATGGAATGGGAGAGGTATTTATAGGGTTTTTTGGAAAGTAGTCATGTGCCAGGCACATGCTTTTAGGAAAATTCTAGAAATACCCTTTAATCATCAGAGTAATGCCCAGATTTGTCCTGTCCTTCTAACCACCAATCCAATCCCTCAATCAATTCCCAAAACGAGCTGCCTCCACGAGCCTTCTGCCTCGGGACCCATAGAGGCTTCTCTCGGGTCTCGCCTATTTATTTTCGACTTTTTCGTCTTCATTCTATTAGGTTATGTGAATTCTAATTTGCACATTTAATGAGGTCGTGGAACCCTAATTGTGCATTTAATTCAATTAGGTCATATGAATCCTAATTTTATACTTTGGCCCACATTTTCCCCTTGAGCGAGAGTCGCATTGCCAAATAGATCATCGTACAAGAATACTTTAAGCCTTTGAACGATTTTACGGGACTTCACTTTAAAGGTCTTGAAAATAAAAGTCCTAGAAGAGGGAAACCCTAGGGAGCCAAACCCTTAGGGTTAAACCCTAGGGAGGCAAAACCTAGTAGGACTCTTCCTTGGACATACTGAGAAATCCTCCAAAAATCTTCCCATAGGTTGCCCGATATCTATTTCCTTGCTCTTTTTTTTTGGAAATTGAAATAAGAAAACATAATCAAATATTACCAAATAAAATCCTTCTTTTGGTAAACCAAATCTTTCCTTTTTACCAAATCAAATCTTAATTTTTTATTTTGGAAATAAAATCAAATCTTAATAACATCAAATCTTAATTTTATTTCGTAAATAAAATAAAATCTTAATTTTATTTTGGAAATAAAATCAAATCTTTCTTTATTTTGGAAATAAAATCAAATCTTTCTTTATTTGATCTTGACATGATTTTTTTTTTACTTTTATCAAATCTTATTTTTCCTAGAAATAAAATAAAATCTTATTTTATTTTTATTTTTCAAAAAATAAATAGTCTTTACTTATCTTATTATGGAGAAGTAAGGAGTCGAGCCTCCACTCCCGAACCTTTCTTGCTCACGCCGTGGATTAAGGATAAAGATAACTAATTCAAACCCTTGCGATTCAAGGATTTATTTTTCCCACTACGAATATTTGCGCGAGGTTACCAAAAAATTTACTGCTCCTTATTTGGAAGACCTTCGATTTCCTAAACCCATCATCAGGATCCCAAGTCCTCATTCGCACTGACGAACCCAAGTCCTCGTTCGCACTGACAATCCCAAGACTCGATTATTTTTATCGAAGGTACATGCTCATTCATAATTTTTTCATCATTAATCCAAATCATATAATCCATAATTCGTTTCGATTGTTGAAGGTGACTTGCTTTTAAAATTCTCTTCATCACCAAAATGCCAGACTCCTGTGAGCAATAGGGTAATCGCATAACAGGTCTTGTTATATATCACAATGAAGGCACATTGGAGAACCACTATCCCTTCTTTACATGATCATACAAAAATTATCACAGCCTTCGTTGGCCAATTCCTCATGATTATTTCATCTATATATATATATTTTCAGGTAATTGTAACCTTTCTTCTGTTTTTCGAGCCCCATTACCTTGATCATATCTAGGTTTTTTCCCTCAGAATTCATCAGAGAAAGGCTATAATTTTTGTAACAAAAGATGATTCATTCCAAGCAGTTGATTCGTGGAGCAACAGGACCTTGAAGGAATGAAGGAACATCCACTAGGTGTCCGAAGCGTACAAGGCCGAACCCTAGGGGGCCGAAGCCTACATGGCCGAACCCTATAGATATTTTTTTAAGGATGAAGGGAACAACCCCTAGGTGGACAAAGCCTAAAAGGTCGAACCTTATAGATTTTTTATTTTTTTAAGGGATGAAAGGAACAACCCCTAGGTGGCCGAAGCCTACATGGCTGAACCCTAGGGGGCCTAACCCTGTAGATGATTTTTTAAGGGATGAAAAGAACAACCCCTAGGTGGCCGAAGCCTACAGGGCCGAACTCTAAGGGGAAATTGAAGTTTAAATGAAGCTAGCGACGAGCCCTACAAAAGCCATCGCCTACGGCCATGACATATGTCGTTATAAGTCCAAAAAAGGCTCCGAATGATGCTTTTGGGTTGTTCGAAGTTCTTTTGAAAAAAAATTTGGGGAATTTTTCTTGCATAATTATGATTCCTAACTCTTTTTGACATTGTTTCTTCTTCTTTTCAAATGTTTTGAAGCTTAAATCTCAGAATTTCCTCTTTGCCATGGTGAGCACTTAAAGTTCAAATGCCTCCTTTCCTTGCTCTTTAGATCCCTTATGCTAAATTCTTTTTTCTTGCAGGCCCTCCCCGTTGAACATTCTGCAAACTTGAGAATAACCAAAGAGGCCTCGTTTCTCAATGATTGGGGAAGGGCTCCCCTCTTTTGGTCTTTCTGACGTCTTTTGGGAGCGAGTCCAGACTTATGACCGTACAACTCTTCCTCTGCCAGAGAAGAAAGGCTTATTTCTATATGCAGCGGCTTGTGGAGGTTGGGATGACTTTCCCCATTCCTATCGCATTCCCCGCATATGCATAGGGAAACAAGAATACCCTTTCAGTCCCTTTCGCTTTCTGTCTGATTCATCTGGTCACCTTCAAGGATGGCAGGATTGGACCGATGAGATCCTTGGAAATACTGATTACGTGGATATACTCAAGAGTGCGGGCATCTTTTGTTGTATTCAACTATGCAGAGACCTATGTATCCAATAGGACCATAATGCCCTTATTGTATTGATCTCATGATGGTACTCCTCTACTTGCACATTTATCACTACACCGGGGGAATGCACCTCTACGCTAGAGGATGTCTATACCATCTACTAATAAGCATTTTTTCCCTGCGCGTGAGTCACGCCTTTGGTGAGATGATCGCGCAAAATATTTTAAGTGCTGAAGTCTTGATTCCAATTTCTGAACACTTTGCGGGGCTTGATGTTTTGAAAGCCTCGAAAACGAAAGTCCTAGGAGAGAAAACTGAAAGTAGTATGCACACAAGCCAATCATGTTTGATGATAAAGCATATACTTTGTAACAATCTTATTCATTTATTAATAAAAAGTATTAATTTATTAAAGGCTTTTAATTATCTACATGATGCTGTTTTATAATATGTGATAAACCCATAGTTTTAAGCAATGCTTTTAGAATAATGATGATGATCATTCTAATGAGATCTAAATTCTTAGAAAGCTTAAAACTAAAATAGTTCCCAATCATTGGATTACTAAATTGGGGATTAGTGAATCCAGATAGATTGGTACATACGTTGCTTGCTCATTGGATGAGGATGATTGATCTCATGATCATTTGTGTGGAGACACTAAAGCAAGTATGTAGGTGCTTATTAGAGAATAAGTTCACTGAACGTGGCTCGCTAAGGAATACCTAATGGAGTTTTATTTGCCTGTCAATAGGAATTCCTGTAGTGATAGTAGTACAAGTAATCCTTGGACTTGAGATCATCATAGTATCTTGTGTATGATGAGTTATACTTTGACTTATTCCTTAAGACCCTTAGGGTATATCAAAGGGTATGCTTGGGTATAATAAGTTGTACATGGAGATAATGTATGATCAATAGAGAATCTACCACTTCTAATAAAAGAAGAGAAATGTCCTATGTGATTCGATAAATGACAACCCAAAGAGTCCTTGGCGGCGTAATGAAATTAGAAAGGAGTTTCTAATTTGCATTATTTGGAGTTGTGCATTTAAGGATCGAAATACATATAATTAAATAAAATAAGACTTGATAAGAATTCAGACGCCCCAAAATTAGGTATACGCCACCCATCTTGGTCGCCACTTACATGGTACATAAATTCAAATACAACTTACTAACCTAACTGTCAGGTATAATACGATATAAAGCGTGAGTTTGAAAACAAATATTGTCTACTAGATATTATACAAACTCAAAAGGAGTCCTCATTACAACTATTATCACACTATTTCACGAATAATAGTGAGGACTACTAATGCTATCCTCTCGACCATTACTCCGCTCCTCGACTCATCCCAAATTTATGTTCTCATTTCTCAAGAGAAGAAAGTGAAAGAAAGGGTGAGCTCAACTAGCCCAAGAAGAAATATTATGACTAAGATAATGCGTAATAAATTATCATTAGCCTTCAACAAATGTTAAACCGATAAAATACAATAGACAACCAGCTTTAACTGCAATGAATATGCAATCCATTAAAAGAGTCAATTAGAGAATAAAATCTACTATCTTTTAGGTTTTAAAAGGTTTTCATCAATTTTTATCACGAGACTCAAATTTTAATAAATAAACCACCACATCTAATCATCCCTCATACCTACTACTCGCCAAGGATTTTCATCAAATTATCAATGGTCACGACTATACCGAATCACCCCGGTCATAATCATACCAAAACTATCCATCATCGCATTACAAAGCCATCGAGGACTTTTGTCACATCATTTATATCAAGTCATGATTATACCGAATGATCCTCGGTCATAATCATACTAAGTTCATCTATGCACGTAAGCCAAAGATAACATAATATAACATGAGGATGATGACAATGACATAATAATTCAATAAAACAAGTTCAAGAATTATTTAATCCATGAATTATTAACGCCCAAATTGTCAACATGATATTGCTTTCGTAGAGTAAAATTCAAGAATGATCGTAAGAATATTTCCATGAAAAGATATCGATGAAACGCAAATATCAAGGATATTCTACTAATTTCATGGAGTATGTAAGTCAAAGTTTTAACCAACTGGGTATAATAAAGAATGGAATAACAAAAGAAATCACCATGCATGTGTTATTCCAATAGAATAATAATAACGGAACCAGTCGTGAAATTCACAAGCATGGATGTTCCAATGTAATAATAAAGATGGAACCGCATCCTGTAAAACACATGATAGGATATTCCAGCAGAATGATAAAGACGGAACCAGTCCTGTAAAACACACGCATGTGATGTTCCAATGTAATAATAAAAGCGGAACCAGTCCGGTGTAAAACACATGCATGCAGGATGTTCCAATGTAATAATAGAAGAATGTCACCAAGTATAGGGTAAACCGCAGATACAAAAGTTATTCCAATGTAATGATATGAATGGATTAACATAAGGATTTCACCAAGTATATAGGTATGCCAGATATACAAAGTTATGTATAGGTATACCACTTTTTACAAAAGTTATTCCAATGTAATAATAATGAATGGAATAATGTAAGTTCTCTTCAAGAAGAAAGAATAACACCCCTTACCGTAAAAGAACCGAATATAGAAGTAGTGAAGTAAGTAGAATACTCTTCTTCTTTCTATAATTTCTCTCTATAGCTTCTCTCTATAATTTCTCTCTGTAGTTTAGTTTATGAATTCGTAAGAAAATAATGAAGGAATGAGCTTCTATTTATAGGAAAATGAAATGCATAAGAATTAATCCATGAGCGGTCCGTATTGATTTACTTTAATCTGACTATCCATATTTAAAGCAAAATCTTTTAAATAAAATATAATATATTCTATTTATATAAAACATTTTACTATGCAAACACTATGCAATACTATGCAAAAACACTATGCAAAACACTATGTAACACTATGCATAATAAAATATAATATATTCTATTTATGTAATAACTTTAATAAAGTATTCTATTTTATATAAAAGATGTTTCGCTTTTATTACGTTAATAATACTTAATAAAACAAAACGCCATTATCGCTATAATAATTCATATTATTAATCGACAATAATGGAATCAAACCGAGTGACTTCTCACATAAGCATCAATAATCAATACCGTGGTATACTATGCAACCACACGACATCATTGTACTTTTACTACCGAAAGTAGTTCAACAAGAACTACCAGTAAAACTTCCGCCGTTATTTCAATAAAATATTTTTGTCGTTTTCTCAATCCGACAATAATTTCGCTAGGGTCCACCAATGATTGAGCCGTTGTATTTAATATTCCCCGCTAAACCTAATATTATTCCACCAATCGAATATAATATAACCACTGTGATACTTTGCAAAATTTATAAATACTACCCACAACTATAATATTATCTTAAATTCACACCATAATATTAAAAAAATTATTTCAACAAAATTTAAATCTTTATTGATAAAATCTGGGGTCTCACAATCTCTCCCGTCCTTATGGAATTTCGCCCTCGAAATTAGGGTACGTACCTGGTATGATAAAGAGGTGAGGATACCTTGAATACCTTTATCGTTTAAAATATTAAGTTTATCTTTGCAATCCGGCCAAAGATATTCATTAACAATTCATCTTTGCACTACAGGCTAAAGATATACAACTGTAAAACCAATAATGCTGAGACGCAGCTTAATAGTATCACGACCACGAATTATCCATGCACTACTGGCCAAGGATATTCGTGTTTTCAATTATGGTCATGATTATACCGAATAATCCTTGGTCATAATCATACCAAGTCTATCAATGCACTACGGCCAAAGATGACTTTTACCACATCCATGAATTAATATTTCATCGAGACTCAAATTTCAATAATTAATCCATATCATCGAATCATCCCCGCACTACGTGCCAAGGATATTCATTAGTATCACCACCACAAATTATCCATGCACTACTACCAAAGATAATTGTGTATTCATTAGTATCACGACCACAAATTATCCAAGCACTACTACCAAAGATAATTGTGTATTCATTAGTATCATGACCACAAATTATCCATGCACTACTACCAAAGATAATCGTGTATTCATTAGTATCACGACCACAAATTATCCATGCACTACTACCAAAGATAATTGTGTATTCATTAGTATCACGACCACAAATTATCCATGCACTACTACCAAAGATAATTGTGTATTCATTAGTATCACGACCACAAATTATCCATGCACTACTACCAAAGATAATTGTGTATTCATTAGTATCACGACCACAAATTATCCATGCACTACTACCAAAGATAATTGTGTATTCATTAGTATCACGACCACAAATTATCCATGCACTACTACCAAAGATAATTGTGTATTCATTAGTATCACGACCACAAATTATCCATGCACTACTACCAAAGATAATTGTGTATTCATTAGTATCAACCGACCACAAATTATCCATGCACTACTACCAAAGATAATTGTGTATTCATTAGTATCACGACCACAAATTATCCATGCACTATGGCCAAAGATAATTGTGTTTTCAATTACGGTTATGATTATACCGAAAAATCCCTGGTCATAATCATACCAAGTCCATCTATGCACTACAGGCCACAGATGACTTTAAAAAAAATATAAACATGAGGATAATGATTTAAAGAATCAATCAAATGAGATAAAGGATAAATATTAAACATTTATAATATAATTTATCCAGGATTCAAGAATATCCATATGTTTTCAATCACTTAATAATCTCATAATCTAATATCATTAATATTATAACAATATTTTAATCACTTCTTAAATTTATAAACAATTTATCTTAATTGTTTACGCTTTACCATATAATGCATTTAATCATTCAAAAATGTCATACTCATAAGATATCATCACCAATTATCAAATCTCTCAAAAAAAATATGCATATACTCTATATAAGATTCTCTAGCCATAAAATCCTATTTTCAACTTTGTTACTTCACATAACATATTTAACTCATATGTTCAGAATTAAACTATTTTCATGAAAATACCAAATCAGTCCCAAAAATATTTCTTTTCTGGGATTTAGCATAATATAGTCCCATGATGAATATATATTTTTCTGAATTTTTAAAATTCATTTACTATTTTTCAAAAATCAATTTCTAATTAATTCCTTAAGAAATTAGCTACCTCAAGTTTAACTCCAAAATTCCCAAATCTTGGCAGGACCTTACACATGTTATCGTGAGCTTCCAGTTTAAATTTCATGGTCATCTGAGTTATAGAACTCCGGTTATAGCGTTTTTTTCGGAAAAACCTAAATATTGAAATAGTCATAACTTGCTCATTTTAAGTCGAATGAGCTCATTTTTGGACAGGAGGTACTTTTTATACCATATACTTTTATGTCCCAAAACCCAGAATTTTTCTCATAATTTAAGTGGCCGAAACAGCCCCTCTAAAATCATGGCAGCAGCTTTTTTTTGTTTTTTGCAGCTTTGCACTCCTTTGCTAAAATCAGTCCACACAAAAAATCTACAACACCTTTTCCAGTAATTCCACTTGAATTAGTTAGGTAACTCATAGATCTAACTCTAGGTCTTGACCACATTCAAAAATTCAAAATATAATAGGAGATATGGTCTATTGAATTTCATGTTACGTTTTTCACCAAAATCTGATTTTCAACTCTTTGTGATTTTTAAGAAACTTTCATGTTTTTACATACTAACCAACATAACTCATCATAAAACTTACTAATACTTCATATACCCATGATTTTCATCAGTTCTATACTTTTATTATGACTTTCATCATAATCCTCATAAACAGATCCTGTTGAAGAAATATTTGAGGGTTTAAGAAATGGGTTTTTGTACTGGGGTCAATACAAAATTCGATTTCACGCTCTAAGGTAGGGTAGGAAATCTTTAAGAATACGTCAAGAAATTTATTAATGATAGAAATATCATTCAAAACTGTTACTCTCATCCTAGACTTGGATAGTACGTCACATTGATACCAACTGTGACTTCTATCCCTTCACCTAGATAGCACCTCATAATGATACCTATAAACTTGCCATCTTCATTCACGACGTCGCCTACGTAAAGTAAAGCGGTGCATTCCACACAAGGAAGTTAACAACGAAAGGATCGGGCTCTTTACTTATGACTTGATATAACGTTGATTAACTTTAGGATTTGGTTACTTTGAATTCAGATAACAAAGTTGGTTAGGAATATGAAAGCTAACAACCTTACAAAAGAATAATGAGTAGTTAATCAATCGTTTTCAAAAATTACCTCAAAGGCAAGTATTTTCAAAGAGATAAGATCGTGAAAGTGTTTATTTGAATTAAACAAGATTTAAAAATAGTAAGTAAGGTAACGTAAGGCTCCTACTAACGTAAGTTTCAACCAATAAGTCAAAGTTTAACTTCTTCTGAGTTAAATTTAAACGTTGAACGCAAGCAAGAGAGATAAAATAATGGGTAGAACCCAGATCTTATAAGGTATAGACTTCGCAAGAATTTATAATTAACTAACCTGCTAACTTCGCTCGGGTTACCCACTTTTGAGAAGTCACTAAAAACGCTCTTCCTAAAAAACCATCGACTTTGTTTTGTCTCAGATCCGCCTTTGGTGCCACTATCCCAAATTGGACTCGACTTCACTATAACGACAAAATCGAGCTAAATGACCTTTCTTCTTGAAATTTCCACTTCTATTATCTTTGCCATGATTACCAATCAAGTGGTTACCATTCTTAGCATGATAATTTCCCCACGATGGTTATCATTGTTCGATAGCCGTTGCCACCAAGATGATTATTATCGTGTTGTTGGTCGTTACCCTTTGTTCGAAATGAATCAACACTCTCATGTGCTTCATTGCTTATTTCAAAGATTTTCAGATACCATTCTCAAACACTATCACAAAACAAGGGTTAATTGACATGTAACAAATTATCCCTATATTTAACCGACCAATAAAATAGCACATAAACTTAGGTAGGTCATTCTAGCGAAGGTATTCCGCCTCCTCCTCCTAGTACTATTCTCACATCTTAGCCAGGATCATATCCTAAGCTCGATACCAACCGTGACGCCCCAAAATTAGGTATACGCCACCCATCTTGGGTCGCCACTTACATGGTACATAAATTCAAATACAACTTACTAACCTAATCGCTGTGGTATAATACGACATAAACCGTGAGTTTGAATACAAATATTGTCTACTAGATATTATACAAACTCAAAAGGAGTCCTCATTACAACTATTATCACACTATTTCACGTAATAGTGAGGACTACTAATGCTATCCTCTCGACCATTACTCCGCTCCCCGACTCATCCCAAGCCTATGTTCTCATTTCCTCAAGAGAATGTTGAAAGAAAGGGTGAGCTCAACTAGCCCAAGAAGAAATATTATGACTAAGATAATGCGTAATAAATTATCATTAGCCTTCAACAAAGGTGTTAAACCGATAAAATACAATAGACAACCCGGTTTAACTAATAAGTTTGAATATGCAATCCATTAAAAGAGTCAAGTAGAGAATAAAATCTACTATCTTTTAGGTTTTAAAAGGTTTTCATCAATTTTTATCACGAGACTCAAATTTTAATAAATAAACCACCACATCTAATCATCCCCGCATCACGGCCAAGGATTTTCATCAAATTATCAATGGTCATGACTATACCGAATCACCCCCGGTCATAATCATACCAAAAACTATCCATCATCGCATTACAAAGCCATCCGAGGACTTTTGTCACATCATTTATATCAAGTCATGATTATACCGAATGATCCTCGGTCATAATCATACTAAGTTCATCTATGCACGTAAGCCAAAGATAACATAATATAACATGAGGATGATGACAATGACATAATAATTCAATAAAACAAGTTCAAGAATTATTTAATCCATGAATTATTAACGCCCAAATTGTCAACATGATATTGTTTTCAGAGAGTAAAATTCAAGAATGATCAAGAATATTTCCATGAAAAGATATCGGATGAAACGCAAATATCAAGGATATTCTACTAATTTCATGGAGTATAGAAGTCAAAGTTTTAACCAACCTGGGTATAATAAAGAATGGAATAACAAAAGAAATCACCATGCATGCGCAGATTTCAGATAGACAATGTTATTCCAATAGTAATAATAATAATCTTAACTGTGTCGTGAAATTCACACCGGATGTGATGTTCCAATGTAATAATAAAGATGGAACCAGATCCTGTAAAACACATGATAGGATATTCCAATGTAATGATAAAGATTTTAACCAGTCCAAGTGTAAAACACATGCATGTGATGTTCCAATGTAATAATAAAAAAACGGAACCAGTCCTGTAAAACACATGCATGTGATGTTCGAATGTAATAATAGAAGAATGTCACCAAGTATAGGGTAAACCGCAGATACAAAAGTTATTCCAATGTAATGATATGAATGGAATAACATAAGGATTTCACCAAGTATAGGGTATGCCAATGATATACAAAGTTATGTATAGGGTATACCACTTTTACAAAAGTTATTCCAATGTAATAATAATGAATGGAATAATGTAAGTTCTCTTCAAGAAGAAAGAATAACACCCTACCGTCAGTAAAAGAACCGAATATAGAAGTAGTGAAGTAAAGTAATACTCTTCTTCTTTCTATAATTTTCTCTATAGCTTTCTCTCTATAATTTCTCTCTAGAGTTTCAATGAATTCGTAAGAAAATAATGAAGGAATGAGCTTCTATTTATAGGAAAATGAAATGCATAGTAAGAATTAATCCATGAACTATCAGATTGATTTACTTTAATCTGACGGTCCATATTTAAAGAAAAATCTTTTAAATAAAATATAATATATTCTATTTATATAAAAACATTTTACTATGCAAACACTATGCAATACTATACTATGCAAAACACTATGTAACACTATGCATAATAAAATATAATATATTCTATTTATGTAATAACTTTAATAAAGTATTCTATTTTATATAAAGATGTTTCGCTTTTATTACGCTAATAATACTTAATAAAACAAAACGTCATTATCGCTATAATAATTCATATTATTAATCGACAATAATGGAATCAAACCGAGTGACTTCTCACATAAGCATCAATAATCAATACCGCAGTGCTACTATGCAACCACACGACATCGCATTTTTTTACTACCGAGTAGTTCAACAAGAATCACAGAAACTTCCGCCGTTATTTCAATAAAATATTTTTGTCGCTTTTCTCAATCCGACAATAATTTGCTAGGGTCCACCAATGATTGAGCCGTTGCATTTAATATTCCCTCGCTAAACCAATAATATTCCCCACCAATCGAATATAATATAACCACTTGCATACTTTGCAAAATTTATAAATACTACCCACAACTATAATATTATCTTAAATTCACACCATAATATTAAAAAATTATTTCAACAAAATTTAAATCTTTATTGATAAAATCTGGGTCTCACAATCTCCTCCTTATGGAATTTCGCCTCGAAATTAGGGTACGACTGGTATGATAAAGAGGTGAGGATACCTTGAATACCTTTATCGCTTAAAATATTAAGTTTATCTTTGCAATCCTACAAAGATATTCATTAACAATTCATCTTTGCACTACAAAGCAAAGATATACAAATCAGTAAAACCAATAATGCCGAGACGCAACTTAATAGTATCACGACCATTAATTATCCATGCACCATCGCCAAGGATATTCGTGTTTTCAATTATGGTCATGATTATACCGAATAATCCTTGGTCATAATCATACCAAGTCTATCAATGCACTACTACCAAAGATGACTTTTTACCACATCCATGAATTAATATTTCATCACGAGACTCATTTCAATAATTAATCCATATCATCGAATCATCCCCGCACTACGTGCCAAGGATATTCATTAAGATCACGACCACAAATTATCCATGCACTACTACCAAAGATAATTGTGTATTCATTAAGATCACGCACCAACAAATTATCCAAGCACTACTACCAAAGATAATTGTGTATTCATTAGTATCACGACCACAAATTATCCATGCACTACTACCAAAGATAATCGTGTATTCATTAGTATCACGACCACAAATTATCCATGCACTACTACCAAAGATAATTGTGTATTCATTAAGTATCACGACCACAAATTATCCATGCACTACTACCAAAGATAATTGTGTATTCATTAAGTATCACGCACCACAAATTATCCATGCACTACTACCAAAGATAATTGTGTATTCATTAGTATCACGACCACAAATTATCCATGCACTACTACCAAAGATAATTGTGTATTCATTAGTATATATCACGACCACAAATTATCCATGCACTACTACCAAAGATAATTGTGTATTCATTAAGTATCACGACCACAAATTATCCATGCACTACTACCAAAGATAATTGTGTATTCATTAAGTATCACGACCACAAATTATCCATGCACTACTACCAAAGATAATTGTGTATTCATTAGTATCACGACCACAAATTATCCATGCACTATGGCCAAAGATAATTGTGTTTTCAATTACTAAGATTATGATTATAGAAAAATCCCTCGGTCATAATCATACCAAGTCCATCTACACACTAAAAGCCACGAGATGACTTTCAAAAAAATATAAACATGAGGATAATGATTTAAAGAATCAATCAAATGAGATAAAGGATAAATATTAAACATTTATAATATAATTTATCCAGATTCAAGAATATCCCCATGTTTTCAATCACTTAATAATCTCATAATCTAATATCATTAATATTATAACAATATTTTAATCACTTCTTAAATTTATAAACAATTTATCTTAATTGTTTACGCTTTACCATATAATGCATTTAATCATTCAAAAATGTCATACTCATAAGATATCATCACCAATTATCAAATCTCTCAAAAAAAATATGCATATACTCTATATAAGATTCTCTAGCCATAAAATCCTATTTTCAACTTTGTTACTTCACATAACATATTTAACTCATATGTTCAGAATTAAACTATTTTCATGAAAAATACCAAATCAGTCCCAAAAATATTTCTTTTCTGGGATTTAGCATAATATAGTCCCATGATGAATATATATTTTTCTCGAATTTTAAAATTCATTTACTATTTTCAAAAATCAATTTCTAATTAATTCCTTAAGAAATTAGCTACCTCAAGTTTAACTCCAAAATTCCCAAATCTTGGCAGGACCTTACACATGTTATCGTGAGCTTCCAGTTTAAATTTCATGGTCATCTGAGTTATAGAACTCTCGGTTATAGCGTCATTTGAAAAACCTAAATATTGAAATAGTCATAACTTGCTCATTTTAAGTCGTAATGAGCTCATTTTTGGACAGGAGGTACTTTATACCATATACTTTATGTCCCAAAACCCAGAATTTTTCTCATAATTTAAGTGGCCGAAACAGCCCTCTAAAATCATGGCAGCAGCATTTTTTTTGTTTTTGCAGCTTTGCACTCCTTTGCTAAAATCAGTCCACACAAAAATCTACAACACCTTTTCCAGTAATTCCACTTGAATTAGTTAGGTAACTCATAGATCTAACTCTAGGTCTTGACCACATTCAAAAATTCAAAATATAATAGGAGATATGGTCTATTGAATTTCATGTTACGTTTTTCACCAAAATCTGATTTTCAACTCTTTGTGATTTTTAAGAAACTTTCATGTTTTTACATACTAACCAACATAACTCATCATAAAACTTACTAATACTTCATATACCCATGATTTTCATCAGTTCTATACTTTTATTATGACTTTCATCATAATCCTCATAAATGATCCTTTTAGTTGAAGAAATATTTGAGGGTTTAAGAAATGGGTTTTCAGATCTGGGTCAATACAAAATTCGATTTCACGCCTAAGGTAGGGTAGGAAATCTTTAAGAATACGTCAAGAAATTTATTAATGATAGAAATATCATTCAAAACTGTTACTCTCATCCTAGACTTGGATAGTACGTCACATTGATACCAACTGTGACTTCTATCCCTTCACCTAGATAGCACCTCATAATGATACCTATAAACTTGCCATCTTCATTCACGACGTCGCCTACAGAAAGTCTGGCTTTGGTGCATTCCACACAAGGAAGTTAACAACGAAAGGATCGGGCTCTTTACTTATGACTTGATATAACAGTGATTAACTTTAGGATTTGGTTACTTTGAATTCAGATAACAAAGTTGGTTAGAATATGAAAGCTAACAACCTTACAAAAAGAATAATGAGTAGTTAATCAATCGTTTTCAAAAATTACCTCAAAGGCAAGTATTTTCAAAGAGATAAGATCGTGAAAGTGTTTATTTGAATTAAACAAGATTTAAAAATAGTAGCGGTAACGAAGGCTCCTACTAACGAAGTTTCAACCAATAAGTCAAAGTTTAACTTCTTCGGAGTTAAATTTAAACGTTGAACGCAAGCAAGAGAGATAAAATAATGGGTAGAACCGGTATCTTATAAGGTATAGACTTCGCAAGAATTTATAATTAACTAACCCGTGCTAACTTCGCTCAAGTTACCCACTTTTGAGAAGTCACGAAAAACGCTCTTCCAAAAACCACCGACTTTGTTTTGTCTCAGTATCCGCCTTTGGTGCCACTATCCCAAATTGGACTTGACTTCACTATACGACAAAATCGAGCTAAATGACCTTCTTCTTGAAATTTCCACTTCTATTATCTTTGCCATGATTACCAATCAAGTGGTTACCATTCTTAGCATGATAATTTCCCCACGATGGTTATCATTGTTCGATAGCCGCTGCCACCAAAGATGATTATTATCGTGTTGTTGGTCGTTACCTTTTGTTTGAGTGAATCAACACTCTCATGTGCTTCATTGCTTATTTCAAAGATTTTCAGATGCCATTCTCAAACACCGTCACAAAACAAGGGTTAATTGACATGTAACAAATTATCCATATATTTCGACCGACCAATAAAATAGCACATAAACTTAGGTAGGTCATTCTAGCGAAGGTATTCCCCGCCTCCCTCCTAGTACTATTCTCACATCTTAGCCGTGGATCATATCCCTAAGTTCGATACCAACCGTGACGCCCCAAAATTAGGTATACGCCACCCATCTTGGGTCGCCACTTACATGGTACATAAATTCAAATACAACTTATTAACCTAACGTCGTGGTACAATACGATATAAACCGTGAGTTTGAATACAAATATTGTCTACTAGATATTATACAAACTCAAAAGGAGTCCTCATTACAACTATTATCACACTATTTCACGTAATAGTGAGGACTACTAATGCTATCCTCTCCGACCATTACTCCGCTCCCCGACTCGTCTCCAACTATGTTCTCATTTTCAAGAGAAAAAGGAAAGAAAAGGTGAGCTCAACTAGCCCAAGAAAAAATATTATGACAAAGATAATGCGTAATAAATTATCATTAGCCTTCAACAATGATGTTAAACCGATAAAATACAATAGATAAACCGGTTTAATGCAGCAATGAATATGCAATCCATTAAAAGAGTCAAGTAGAGAATAAAATCTACTATCTTTTAGGTTTTAAAAGGTTTTCATCAATTTTATCGCCGAGACTCATTTTAATAAATAAACCACCACATCTAATCATCCCCGCATCACGGCCAAGGATTTTCATCAAATTATCAATGGTCATGACTATACCGAATCACCCCGGTCATAATCATACCAAAACTATCCATCATCGCATTACATGTGCCATCGAGGACTTTTGTCACATCATTTATATCAAGTCATGATTATACCGAATGATCCTCGGACATAATCATACTAAGTTCATCTATGCACGTAAGCCAAAGATAACATAATATAACATGAGGATGATGACAATGACATAATAATTCAATAAAACAAGTTCAAGAATTATTTAATCCATGAATTATTAACGCCCAAATTGTCATACGATATCTTTGTTTCAGAGAGTAAAATTCAAGAATGATCGTAAGAATATTTCCATGAAAAGATATCGATGAAACGCAAATATCAAGGATATTCTACTAATTTCATGGAGTATAGAAGTCAAAGTTTTAACCAATTTGGGTATAATAAAGAATGGAATAACAAAAGAAATCACCATGCATGCAGTATTTGACATGACATGTTATTCCAATAGAATAATAATAACGGAACCAGTCGTGTGAAATTCACAACCCACGTGATGTTCCAATGTAATAATAAAGATGGAACGGATCCTGTAAAAACACATGATAGGATATTCCAACGTAATGATAAAGACGGAACCAGTGTCGGTGTAAAAACACATGCATGTGATGTTCCAATGTAATAATAAAAAACGGAACCAGTCAGGTGTAAAACACATGCATGTGATGTTCCAAATGTAATAATAGAAGAATGTCACCAAGTATAGGGTAAACTGCAGATACAAAAGTTATTCCAATGTAATGATATGAATGGATTAACATAAGGATTTCACCAAGTATAGGGTACGCCGTATATACAAAAGTTATGTATAGGGTATACCACTTTTACAAAAGTTATTCCAATGTAATAATAATGAATGGAATAATGTAAGTTCTCTTCAAGAAGAAAGAATAACACCCTTACTAGTAAAAGAACCTAAATATAGGAGTAGTGAAGTAGCGTAATACTCTTCTTCTTTCTATAATTTTCTCTCTATAGCTTCTCTCTATAATTTCTCTCTCTAGTTTCAATGAATTCGTAAGAAAATAATGAAGGAATGAGCTTCTATTTATAGGAAAATGAAATGCATAGTAATTAATCCATGAACGGTCCAGATTGATTTACTTTTTAATCTGACGGTCCATATTTAAAGCAAAATCTTTTAAATAAAATATAATATATTCTATTTATATAAAACATTTTACTATGCAAACACTATGCAATACTATGCAAAACACTATGCAACACTATGCAACACTATAATAAAATATAATATATTCTATTTATGTAATAACTTTAATAAAGTATTCTATTTTATATAAAAGATGTTTCGCATTTTATTACGTTAATAATACTGAATAAAACAAAACGTCATTATCGCTATAATAATTCATATTATTAATCGACAATAATGGAATCAAACCGAAAGTGACTTCTCACATAAGCATCAATAATCAATACCTGGTATGCTACTATGTAGTTCAACACACACGACATCGTACTTTTTACTACCGAAAGTAGTTCAACAAGAACTACAGTAAAAGTTCCGCCGTTATTTCAATAAAATATTTTGTCGCTTTTTTTCTCAATTCGACAATAATTTCATTGTGTTGTGGCACTTTCATTTGATTATTAGAATCATTGAAGATGGGAAATCACTATAGAGATAGTGGACTCTCATGAACAACATTACATATCCATTAACTAAAGCTTATCCAACAAACAGGATAATCGTCACTTAGAGAAGAAGAGTATAAGATACCATGACGATTGGCTTTTAGTGCAAGTGGGAGATTGAAAGTAGTATGCACACAAGCCAATCATGTTTGATGATAAAGCATATACTTTGTAACAATCTTATTCATTTATTAATAAAAAGTATTAATTTATTAAAGGCTTTTAATTATCTACATGATGCTGTTTTATAATATGTGATAAACCCATAGTTTTAAGCAATGCTTTTAGAATAATGATGATGATCATTCTAATGAGATCTAAATTCTTAGAAAGCTTAAAACTAAAATAGTTCCCAATCATTGGATTACTAAATTGGGGATTAGTGAATCCAGATAGATTGGTACATACGCTGTCTTGCTCATTGGATGAGGATGATTGATCTCACGATCATTTGTGTGGAGACACTAAAGCAAGTATGTAGGTGCTTATTAGAGAATAAGTTCATCGAACGCGTGGCTCGCTAAGGAATACCTAATGGAGTTTTATTTGCCTGTCAATAGGAATTCCTGTAGTGATATTAGTACAAGTAATCCTTGGACTTGAGATCATCATAGTATCTTGTGTATGATGAGTTATACTTTGACTTATTCCTTAAGACCCTTAGGGTATATCAAAGGGTATGCTTGGGTATAATAAGTTGTACATGGAGATAATGTATGATCAATAGAGAATCTACCACTTCTAATAAAAGAAGAGAAATGTCCTATGTGATTCGATAAATGACAACCCAGTAGTCCTTGGCCAAGGCAGAATGAATTAGAAAGGAGTTTCTAATTTGCATTATTTGGAGTTGTGCATTTAAGGATCGAAATACATATAATTAAATAAAATAAGACTTGACAGTAATTCCATGTCTTATATTTAATTGGGACATTGTATGGTGGAAGGATTGAATTGTATTTGCAGAACTATTTACTCAAAGGTTCTTTTATGATTAATGTTGAAATCTATATTATCCGGAAAGTCGCCGTTCGCTAGGAGGCTTATCCCTATTGTAGAATAAATATTATTTAAATAAATTAATTGTTTAATTTATTTATTTAAATAAGATTAGAATTGTTCTAATTGATTTATTCACAATAGGTTTAATATGGAGAACCTAAAGGGTCACACCATAAAAGGAAGAATAATTATTTAAGAAGTAAATGGCATAATCGTAATAATATAAGTTATGTATATTTAATTTAATCTATGGTGATAGAATAAATTAAATAGCTTAATATTTATTATTTAATATTTTAGAAATATTAAATATAAATTAATAAGAGGAGTCTTATTAATATTATTACAATTATTATTATTTTAATTTCTAAAAGAGTTTAGGAATTAATTTAATATAAGTACTCTCATTTATTCCTAATTGGATTAGGAAGAAAAATTAGTTAAAGGAATTTAATTAATTATCCCTAATAAGATTAGGGAGCTTAATTAATTAAAAGAATTAATTAATTAAAACCCAATTCCTTAATTGTTAAGGTGGGTTGCCCACATCTATAAATAAGAGGAGTCTTATTATGGGTGGTGGGGGTTGTTGACTTTTTCAACATACGTAATATTTCCAATAGTTGGGAGAGTACCCTTTTCTAGAGAGATAGAAAAACTAGGGTTTGGCCAACCACCCTTCTTCTTGAATTTTCTTCTTCCTGGTGGATCACCTCTAGAGGCCAAACATTTAGGTGGCTAACGTTGATCAAAGGAAGGAACCAAACCCGTGGATTCAAGATTGACGCGAAAGGATTTGGAGGTGAACTTGCACGAGGAAGCTCGATCTTCAAGGGTATGATTTTATTCTTTATCTTTTCGTTTAATTAATAATTGTGCATAAAGGGTGATTCGTATATGGTTTGTAAAATTTTAAACTCGATTTTTACTCGCTTCGCTAATTTTTTTGCAATTGATGACAAGCATGAATATTACAAACCTAATAAAGTGGCATCGAGCCAAACCTTTATGCGAATTATTAATTGTTTGATTTAATTTATATATTGATATGTGTTTAGAACAATTTAATTAGGCATAATTTTATTGTATAAAATTTATTAAAAAAAAAATTAAAAAAAAAAAGGGAACCTATCATGTGCACGGAAATTGCAACAGATTCTAGATAAATGACCGTGTGTTTGATCTTGATGAATTTACGGCATGCATGTTAACATTTAAAAAAAGCATGTTCCATCAAATAAAAAAAAAAAAAAAGGGCTTCTCTGCGTCATTTTTTTTTAAAAGGAACCAGACTTCACGTGACAAGACAAAAAGGTTAACAAGTTTTTTTTTTTTGAAGGCTGCACGGATTTCAAGTTATATATATATATATATATATATATATATATATTATTCTTAATATTAAAATTATATACTATATATATATATATTTTAATAATTTTATTATTAAATAAAAAGTTATTTTAATTTTAAAATAAAAGTTTATTTTAATATTAAAATTTAAAGTTTATTTTAATTTTAAAATTAAATTTCATGCTAACTAATTAGAATTGGAATTGGATTCCATGATAACTAATTAGAGTTGAAATTGGATTCTATTTTTCCTTAAATAAAGGAGTTTATTTTGATATGAAATTAGATTTCATATTATTCAAAATAAAAAGAGTTTATTTGTGAATAGGAAAGTGAATCCATGTTTCCTTAAATAAAGGAGTTTATTTAAATATGAAATAAGATTTCATATTATTCAAAATAAAGGAGTTTATTTGTGAATAGGAAAGAATATCCGTGTTTCCTTTAATATTTTTTTTACATGGAATTGGATTCATAATTAATTAAAATAAAAGAGTTTATTTTAATTAAAGATTTATATATATATATGGAATTGGATTCCATAATTAATTAAAATAAAGGAGTTTATTTTGATTAAAATTTTGATTAAAATAAAATAGTTTATTTTATTCAAAATTTGATAAATTAAAATAAAATAGTTTTATTTTGATTTAAATTTGGATTAAAATAAAGGAGTTTATTTTGTTTCAAAAATAGATTTTATACTAAATAAATTGCCCCATTAAATGATATCAATATATATATTAAATGTTTATTATTCATGAGATGAATGTTATTTATTGATGCATATGGTGATGTGTATGATAATAAATGGGATTGATTAAGGACTATTGACCAATGCGATTGGATTTTATTTTAGTTGGATGCATGAATGTATGGGTTTTATTAAATGGGGTCTCACAGACTGCCTTCTCTAATTTTTCTTAATGTAAATTCTATCTCCTCCTATGTACTTCCCTCGATCACGATCAAGGTTTCTATTTATTTTAAATAGTTGTGTAATAGGAATAGTTAGAATTAATTTTGAAAAATTGGAGATCAAGGAGCAAGGGCGCTTGAAGACCCGTTTGTAATGGAGCCCAGGTTTAAATGTAATAGTTATATTTAAATATTATTTTCGCACCCCTGGGGGTTTGACCTTTTGGTTCACTTGGTGGCTCTAGTGAACCAAACTAGAATAAAAGTCCATAATCAATCCGGGTAGAATATAGTATTCTATATGTGCATGCTTATACTATATATATTATATATTATGCAAACATGCTTCGCATGTTCATTAATACGACGCGTATTTTATATATATATATGCATGCGCGCTTAAACAAGATGAGACAAATTAATAACAAACCCTCAAATTTTATATTAAGTCCTAAGCGCTCAAAGATATTTGGAATATCGAACGTCAGCCTTCTAGCATGATAAATTTAATAGAGTATTAAATATTTAATATGAGTTTGTTGTGTCACCACAAGGCAAGTATTAAGTATTTAAGATGTTAATTTATCACATCCGATGCTTATAAAGAAAATTAAACAATATTGTTTTGTTGTGTAACCACAAGGATGATATTTTTCTTTTTGAATATATGGAGTGCTAGGTCGGACTTAACTCGAGATAATTTTGATTCGGATGTGCCACCACTGATCAAAATAATCTAAGAGGCAAAATACAAGGAGTTGCATAGTTGATGTAATTGACAAAAGTTGTCTACCTATTTATTTATATATAGTTTGTTGTGTCACCACAAGGCTATATACATTTGAAATGGGATCCTTATTCTCACTAGCAAATCTTTAATTAGATTTTATTTAACTATATAAGTGAGGTAATATAGTTTGAAAGAAAATAGTGGGAGATACCAATTTAAAACAAGACCTAATTTATTTTGGTAATTAATAATAGAATGTATGTTAAAATGTTGTTAATTACAAATTCATTTACGTAATTTTACAATGTCTAAAATTACTATCACCGCTGAAGCATATTAAATGCTAAATTAACCGTAATCAATTAAATGGATTGGTTAAGGAATTTGAGAATAGTTCTCATAGTTGAAAAGCTATCTTATATCCTTAATACGCCTATCCTCGCAATGGTTGCGTGACAATGCCTCCGAGGAAGACATTGCTACTTTTAGAAAGTGGTAAGATGATGATGCACATTGGCTCAATGCATCATGCTTGCAGATCTACGAAAGTAACGAGCTTCAAATACAAGATGAAACTATGGATGCTTCTACTATATTCCCGCACATCAAGTAGTTGATGGTGAGAAAAGTAGGACCGATAGATATCGATATCTAAGGAGCTCTTCCGATCTAGAATGGCCAATGGCACTATATAGATGCATAAACAGTTCTTAACATAATCAATTTGATTGATCAATTAGACAACGGATTTTGTCATGGATGGAGAGTTGAGCCAAGATTTGATCTTGCACTCACTCCGGACTCCTTTCACAATTGTTGTGAATTTTTCATATAAACAAGCTAGATATCGCCTTCGTTGATTTGCTTAACATGTTGAAAAATGATGAGAGTCACTTTCCAACCAAGAAAGACCATGTCTTACTGATAGGGGCCAAAGGATCTTCTGAAAAGAAGAACGATTCAAAGAAGGTAAATAGAAAGGCATAAACAAAGGATAATAAGAACAAAACTGATATGGATAGCAAAGGAGTTTGCTTCCACTGCAATAAGCCTGGACACTGGAAAGAAACTGCGAGAAGCATCTTGCAGAGGCTAACCAAAGAAGCTTAGTGAAGTTTGAGGTTACATAATACGCTTTTTGTTCATGATTGAAATAAATTTTTCTTTAAGTCAAGGTTCTACTTGGGTATTGGATACCGACTTTGGTTATCATAAATATAGATTTATGAAGGGACCAAGCAAAAGTAGAAAGTTAAACAAGACAAGTAATCCTATGTGTGGAAAATGAAGCAAAGGTTGCTGCATTAGCCATAGAAACTTATAGTTTAGCAATCCTTACGGGCAAATCTATTAAATCAATAAGTTGTTATTGTATTCCAGTACTTATTAGAAACATTATTTCCATTTTATTGTTGGACAATAAAATCTTTGGTATTATAATTAAGAACAATTGTTGTTCTATTTATAATAATAATGTTTTGTATAGAACTGGAATATTACTTAATAAATTTTGTATACTTGACTTACATGAAAATAATTTTGCAAATTGAACAAACTAGTATAAGAAAAAAGAGATGATCATTCAAAGAGTTGAATGTGTGTATTTGCTGAAATACAATTGTGAATTATTTGAAAGGCTCAAAGAATTTAAATGAAAAACAAATTGGCAAAGTATTAAGATTCTTTGATTAGATCAAGGAATAAATACTTGTGCAATAAGTTTCTAGATCATCTCAAATGGTTTTCTCATAATGGACACATCTTGATACGCAATAATTGATTGATGTATCTGAATGAAAAATTGTACCTTGTTGGACATGGTACGGTCCAAAATGATTTTACCGACATTCCAAAGATCCTTCGGGATAATGTCCTAGAAATGGTCTGACATATCTACGAAAATGGTAACCTCAAAATCCGGCCCCAAGACTCCATAAAAGTTATGGACAGGGAGGATTCCTAATCTTAAGTATGTTAAGATAAGGGGTTGTCCAACTTATGTGAAAAGGTTTCAAAGGATAAGCTTGGGACAAGATTTTATAAGTGTCGATTTGTGGGACATCCTAAAGTAAGTTTAGGGTATATGTTCTATAATTCTACTTAGCAAAAGGTGTTTGTTACGAAACACGCCTTCTAAGATAAAGGTGTTTATCATTAAAAGGGGCTAGTGGAGGATAATAGATCTTGAAGAGTTCAAGAACCACAAAATACTATAAGTCAAATAAGAGGAACCCGTAGATAGAATTCTATTATACCACAACCGAATCGTAAATCGGAATAGTACCAAGAAGATACGGGAGGTATGGATTCATCATAGATGATGATGATGAGGTACACATCATAGAAGATGATGATCCATTATATCATGATGAGGTAAGTGTTGTAGACATTCGGAGAAATGGATTGAAGCAAGTTTCTCAAATATGGAACATTCTTTTTGATGAGGAAATCAAAAGAGTTTGATTTTATCAAAAAGAAGAATGAACCTAGTGTGTACAAAAAGGGTCAGTGGGAGCATTGTGACATTCCTAGTACTATATGATGATATACTACGGATAAGGAATGACATACCAATGCTACAATCAGAAAAGATAAAGTTGTCTAAACATTCCTCCATGAATGGTTTGGGAAGAGTATCTTAATTAGGGATAAAATCTATATAGATAGATACAAGAGGATGCTCGACTTAACCCAAGGAACGTATATTCATTTGATGCTAAAGTCGTTTAGTATGGCAAACTCCAAGAGATGTCTCATGTCAATGAGCTATGGAGTGTATCTCTCTTAATAGTCCCCATAGACTCCTGAAAAGAGAGGTCGCATGAGTGACAATCATGTATGCAATGAAATATACGAGACCGATGTTGATCGGTCATATTATGGAGAAGTTCACTATGAGTCGCTGAAAAACATCTTAAAGTGCTTAACCCAAGCACTAAGGATGTGATCATATTCATGGTGGGTCTAAATTAAAACTATAGGCTTATGAGACTCAAGTTTTTTAGATGCACCAAGACGATGAAAATCCACTTTAAGGTAAAGTGTTACCTTGAATGGTGGTGCGTTGAATGGAAAGGTTCCAAACAAAGAAAGAGTTGCCGATTTAGTGATAAAGACAAAGTATATAGCTATAAATGAAGTCGCAAGTTAATTGTTTGGATTAAAAGTTCATTACGTAACTAGGAATAGTTCCTAAGTCTCATCTTGGATCTAAACATGTGTTGTGGCACTTTCATTTGATTATTAGAATCATTGAAAGATGGGAAATCACTATAGAGATAGTGGACTCTCATGAACAACATTACATATCCATTAACTAAAGCTTATCCAACAAAGCAGGATAATCGTCACTTAGAGAAGAAGAGTATAAGATACCATGACGATTGGCTTTTAGTGCAAGTGGGAGATTGAAAGTAGTATGCACACAAGCCAATCATGTTTGATGATAAAGCATATACTTTGTAACAATCTTATTCATTTATTAATAAAAAGTATTAATTTATTAAAGGCTTTTAATTATCTACATGATCTTTTTTTTATAATATGTGATAAACCCATAGTTTTAAGCAATGCTTTTAGAATAATGATGATGATCATTCTAATGAGATCTAAATTCTTAGAAAGCTTAAAACTAAAATAGTTCCCAATCATTGGATTACTAAATTGGGGATTAGTGAATCCAGATAGATGGTACATACATCGTTGCTTGCTCATTGGATGAGGATGATTGATCTCATGATCATTTGTGTGGAGACACTAAAGCAAGTATGTAGGTGCTTATTAGAGAATAAGTTCATCGAACGTGGCTCGCTAAGGAATACCTAATGGAGTTTTATTTACTCGTCAATAGGAATTCTGTAGTGATAGTAAGACAAGTAATCCTTGGACTTGAGATCATCATAGATATCTTGTGTATGATGAGTTATACTTTGACTTATTCCTTAAGACCCTTAGGGTATATCAAAGGGTATGCTTGGGTATAATAAGTTGTACATGGAGATAATGTATGATCAATAGAGAATCTACCACTTCTAATAAAAAAGAGAAATGTCCTATGTGATTCGATAAATGACAACCCAAAGAGTCCTTGGGCAAAGGCAGAATGAAATTAGAAAGGAGTTTCTAATTTGCATTATTTGGAGTTGTGCATTTAAGGATCGAAATACATATAATTAAATAAAATAAGACTTGACAGTAATTCCATGTCTTATATTTAATTGGGACATTGTATGGTGGAAGGATTGAATTGTACGGTAACTATTTACTCAAAGGTTCTTTTATGATTAATGTTGAAATCTATATTATCTGAAAAGTCGTTGATCGCTAGGGAGGCTTATCCCTATTGTAGAATAAATATTATTTAAATAAATTAATTGTTTAATTTATTTATTTAAATAAGATTAGAATTGTTCTAATTGATTTATTCTATTAGGTTTAATATGGAGAACCTAAAAGGTCACACCATAAAAGGAAGAATAATTATTTAAGAAGTAAATGGCATAATCGTAATAATATGTTATGTATATTTAATTTAATCTATGGTGATAGAATAAATTAAATAGCTTAATATTTATTATTTAATATTTTAGAAATATTAAATATAAATTAATAAGAGGAGTCTTATTAATATTATTACAATTATTATTATTTTAATTTCTAAAAGAGTTTAGGAATTAATTTAATATAAGTACTCTCATTTATTCCTAATTGGATTAGGAAGGAAAATTAGTTAAAGGAGTTTAATTAATTATCCCTAATAAGATTAGGGAGCTTAATTAATTAAAAGAATTAATTAATTAAAACCCAATTCCTTAATTGTTAAGGTGGGTTGCCCACATCTATAAATAAGAGGAGTCTTATTATGGGTGGTGGGGGTTGTTGACTTTTTCAACATACGTAATACTTCCAATAGTTGGGAGAGTACCCTTTTCTAGAGAGATAGAAAAACTAGGGTTTGGCCAACCACCCTTCTTCTTGAATTTTCTTCTTCCTTGGTGGATCACCTCTAGAGGCCAAACATTTGGGTGGCTAACGTTGATCAAAGGAAGGAACCAAACCCGGTGGATTCAAGATTGAACGCGAAAGGATTTGGAGGTGAACTTGTACCTGAGGAAGCTCGATCTTCAAGGGTATGATTTTATTCTTTATCTTTTCGTTTAATTAATAATTGTGCATAAAGGGTGATCCGGGTATATGGTTTATAAAATTTTTAAACTCTGATTTTTACTCGCTTCCGCTAATTTTTGCAATTTGATTGCGCACATGAATATTACAAACCTAACAAAAAGCTCTAGGGAGCAAACCCTAGAAGGGCGAGCCTTAGAGGAGCTCTCCTGGGATATTTTGAAAATCTTTGATCTAATCCCATTGGGCTCTTTTGCGAGCATCGCAAATAGGGAAGCGAGTATTGAGTCTTCTTCACCACATGATGATTGTGTCAGTCTTGATGTTAGGGATTCTTTATCTGATGTAAGCATGGATGACCTGCTGTGGGTGATGCAACACTCTCTTCACGCCTTTTTATAACTTCTCTACATGACAGTTTTGAGACTTCTGCTTCTTTGATGCGGAATCCTTCTGAGACTATTGCTGATGTTCATCCTCCCAAGGAGGATTCCGCCGAGTTGGTGATTGCTCGGGAGGGTATTATGGATAGTACTTGGGTGGGTTGAATGACCTTCCGTCTCCCGTGGCCTCTCTTAACTCTCGTTGGACACATCTCCCTTTCATGTTAGGTTGAATCTCTTTATTTCCAATCATGTTGTTGCACTTCATTCGGAAGTCACTTCATGTCATCATGAGAATGAATTATTTTATGTAGAGTTTTAGGAGCTTCAAGATGTCATGGATAAATTGAAGACCAAGCTTTTGGGAAGTTAATTCAGCTGCCCAAGACCTTGAAGGTCTGATAGCCTCAAATACGAAGGCTCGGGGATCCACCATTGTCGACTTGGAGGCTATAGCTATTCCCCTCTCCTCAGTTTGACAGGTTATGGCCTTTAAATCATGAACTTTCGTAGTTTTTTTTTCTATTTCCTATATCAGAAAATCAGAAAATTCATGTGCATATATTTCATTAATCAAATTGTAGTTTCTTTTATCCTTATTGATTGCCTTTAATTTGAACGATTCCTTCAAACTCAATATTTAACATTGGATCTTAAGTTGTCCAAATTAATACACCAAGACAACAATAGGTATTATAAACAAGTAAACATTAATTTTGTTAAAAAAAACATGTATATATATTTTCTACAAACCAACACTTGAATTTATACTTTTTTTTAAGAAATCAGGAAAACATTCAAGTATAATTGAAAGTTTGTCAATTCATTGATAATTAGTTTGCTTTTAACGAAAAGCATAACGTTTCATATAATAAATCTTGCTTTTATCGAAGAAAGCGTAATGTTCGCCACTTTTAGAGATAAAGTATAACTTTTGGGGTTGAGGGCTTATACTCAGGTGCCTCAATCACTTTTGAAGTTGAAAGTGTAACTTTCGAGGGCTGTTAGTCAGGTGCCTCAATTACTTTTGAAGGTGAAAGTATAACTTACGAGGAATTATAGTCAGGTGCCTCTATTACTTTTGAAGTTGAAAGTATAACTTTTCGGGTCTGAGGACTTACTGTGACGCCCCCAAAATAGGTATACAACACCCATTCTGAGTCGCCAAATACATGGTAACGAAAGCAAACTACAACTTCAATAATACAATTGTCGTGCAAAATACGACAACACATATTGTGAGTTTAAATACAAATATTGTCTTCTAGGCAATATCAACACTCAAATAAGTCCTCATTACAATTATTTATACACTATTTTATAGAAATAGTGAGGACTGCTAAAACATCTTTCTAGAACCATCACTCCATACCCCGACTCGATCCTGCTATGTTCTCACCTCCTAAGAAGAAAAATGGAACAAAAAGGAAAAGGGTGAGCTCAACTAGCCCAGTAAAGAATATTATGACTAAGATAATATACAACAAATTATCATTACTCTTCAACAGGGAAAAATCTGATAGAATATAATAGACAACAAGTTTTAGATCAACAAATGCAGGGGAAACATCAATCCATTAGAAGAGTCACGTAGAGAATGAATTCTACTATCTTCTAAGATTTAAAAGTCCATCATCAATATTTTATCCCTGTAACATCAATCAATATACATCTTTAATCAAATATCCATCTTTGCACAACAGGCCAAAGATATTCATTTATATCACCAATCGGTCATGTTCATCTCAACACCTGTTCATCTTTGTACTACGGGCCAAAGATATTCATCAGTTAATCATTCATCTTTGCATTACAAGCCGAATATATTCAATAATATCATCATTTAAGACTAAGGATGATGAAAAATATTTCAAAGAAAACGAATCTAGTGAGACAGAAGGTCAAATATTAGGGATTCGTATAACAGTTTATCCAAGATCAATAATACTTCATAATAACCAATTGTGAAGCAGAATTCAAAAAATAAAGATCAAAACATGGATATAATCAAAGATAGTAACCATAATAGACATCTTGGACAAAAATGAAAATTTTTATTTTTTAGTGAATAGTGTCGTATTCGTGAATAGTGCCATATACGTGAATAATGTCGTATACGTGAATAGTAACCCCGACACAAAAAGTTCTAAATTTGATTTAAAAGTTCAAACCAATATTTCGGCATAATGATATTGAAGAAAATAATATCATTTAAGAAGAAAATAACATCTCTTACCTCAAAATAACGGTACTTCTGATCGGAATATCGGATAGAAAGCCGAAGGAAACTTGTACCGAACAACAACTCTCAAGGTATCAAAATACTCACAAAAATATGCTCTATAATCTAGAGAGAAAGAGAACTTGTTTCTGGTGTGATTTTCAATTCTAACCTAAGCGCCTATTTATAGGAAAATGCCAGAACGTCATAAGAGACTAAATAATAAAATAATATATTTTCTTTTCTTTTCTTCTACGCATGCTAGGTTGAAAATCAAGACCAGCCATCTTTGAACAAAAATTAGCAACCCACATGTTTTCAAACAAAAGTGGGTCCCACCCATAATTTTAATAAAAATATTTTATTTTCTGAAACTTCACTAATTCATAGAAAATAGTCCGTTTATGAGAAAAATACGAATTTTATGTCAATTCCACACGAAATCTTATTCTCTACAACTTTGTAGCTTTGAGTTTTTCCAAATTCCAACTAGAAAATATCTGAAATCCACAAACGGATGATTTTTAATACCTCCATTCCGACAAAATACTGATAAAACACCTCAGCATTAATTCTTTCATTTATAACCACATAAATAAATCCATCATTTATATCCACATCAAATAAATATTTCCTTATCATATAAATCAACAATTAATTATTCACAAATAATATTACAGAATCATAATTATGACAACCAGGCCGTTCCCAGGAAAGAGGGGACTTTCCAAGAAGGATTTCTCATCTTGGCGCGCGCAATTAGGTGACCAAACCTCTCCTTGATGTAACTTTCTAGACATTGCCAATAATGCTTATCTAATAAAATTATTCCAATAATATGAATTATTGATCTGATAATGGGAAATATTGTCTGATGACAATTATTGAAACAACAATAATATAAACTATCAACACAAAGAATTATTGAATCAATAAAATAAAATATTGAATAAGAACTCATCGTAATAATTATTGAGTAGTGCCTTCTTGCGTAAGAATCAATAATTCAACAATCTTGTACAATACAGGCAGTAATACGCAGCAGACATCAGTATTTTAACCACCAGGCAATCCAACAGTGTTAACGGTAACAATTACGCCGTTATTTATAAAAACTCAAACTTTGTCGTTTTCTTTCATCCAAACATTTTCCATTATGGGGCTCACAATTGGCTGTGCCGTCGTACGAATATTCCCTGACAACAAGAATATTCCACGACCAAACGAATATTCCCCGACAACAAAGATTATTTTATAACCACTTGCTTATTTTGTAAAATTTGCACATTTCACCCATAACCAAAGCATTAAATCAAATTAACACCTTATTAATTTAGAATAATGAATAGATGAAAAATTCAATTTTATTTATAATAAGTTGGGGTCTTACAACCTCCCCTCCTTATAAAATTTTGTCCTCGAAATTGACGTACATACCTGGTGTATTGAAAAGGTGAGGGTACCTCGCTTTCATTTCCGATTCCAACTCCCAGGTCATTTCTTCAATAGCATGGTTCCTCCACAAAACCTTAACTTGTGGTTTAACCTTGGTGCGTAGGACATGCTGTTTCCTATCCAAGATCTTAATAGGTACCTCCTTGTACGTTAAATCTTCGGCTATCTCGTCTGGTTCTAACTCAATAATATGGTTCGGGTCTTTCACATATTTATGAAGCATAGATATGTGAAAAACATTATGAACACGAGACATACTTGGAGGTAATGCGAGTCTATAGGCCACATTTCCTATTCTGTCAAGAATCTCAAATGGACCAACAAACCTTGGATTGAGCTTTCCTCTCTTCCCAAATCTTGTAACTCCCTTCCATGGAGCAACACGTAACAATACATGATCCCCAATACTACATTTCACGTCCTTTCGATGAAGATCCGCATAACTCTTTTGTCGATCATGTGCCGTTTGTATACGCTATCGAATCATTTGGATCTTTTCTATAGTTATGTGTACCAACTCTGGTCCCAACAAAGTTGCTTCACCTACCTCGTCCCAGCATACTGGAGAATGACACTTTCGTCCATACAACACCTCGAATGGAGTCATGCCTATACTTGCTTGATAACTGTTGTTGTAGGAGACTTCCACCAGTGGCAAGTACTTATCCCAACTCCCTTTGAAGTCTAGGACACAGAGTCTTAATAGATCTTCAAGGGTTTGAATAGTCCTTTCCGATTGCCCGACCGTTTGAGGATGGTATGCTGAACTAAATCGTAAATCCATGCCCATAGCTTTCTGCAAGCTAACCCAAAATCATGAAGTGAATCTTGGGTCACGATCCAAAACTATGGATACTGGCATGCCATGCAATCTCACAATCTCATTCACGTACATACGAGCAAGACGTTTAAGGGAATAAGTCTCGTGTATCGGCAAGAAATGAGCAGACTTGGTTAATCTATCAACAATAACCCAAATCGCATCTATGCCTTGAGAAAATTTGGGAAAACCTGTAACGAAATCCATGGTAATGTGTTCCCACTTCCATTTCAAAATCTCAAGTGGTTGCAATGGACCCTTTGGCACTTGATGCTCTGCCTTTACACGTTGACATGTTAAACACCTCGAGATAAACTCCGTGATCTCTCTCTTTATATTGTTCCACCAAAATTTATGTCGAAGATCATGATACATTTTTGTACTCCCAGGATGGATTGAAAATGGGGTGTTGTGTGCCTCCATCATGATTCTATATTTCAAGTCAGAATCGTTAGGAACACAAAGTCTAGAGTTGACTCGAAGTATTCCTTCTTCATCGATTCTTACTTCTGGAATAGCACCTTCTTGCACTTTCTTCTTCATACGCATTAGCCCCAGGTCATTAGCTTGAGCAGCTTTAACTTTATCGATTAAAGTCGGTTCTACTCGTATATTCGCCATCATCATGTGGGTCCTTGGAGACTTTAATTCTATCTCCATCCTTTGCAAGTTATACAAAATGGGCCTTTGCGTTGACAATATCGCACTCGTACTCACATACGATCTTCTACTCAATGCGTCAGCTACTACGTTCGCCTTTCCAAGATGATATTGAATAGTGTGATCGTAATCTTTCAACAGCTCAAGCCAATGTCATTGCCGCATGTTGAGTTCTTTTTGGGTGAAGAAATATTTGAGGCTTTTATGGTCCGTATAAATCTCCACTTTCTCCCCGTACAAGTAGTATCTCCAAATTTTCAATGCAAATACGACTGCTGCCAAACCTAGATCATGAGTAGGATAATTCCTCTCATATTCTTTGAGTTGTCGCGAGGCATAGGCTATGACTTTCCCATGTTGCATGAGAACACATCCTAACCCTTTGCCTGAAGCATCGCTGTAGATAAAAAATCCAACCGAACCAGATGATATTGCCAGAACAGGTGCCAAAATGAGTCTCATCTTGAGCTCTTGGAAACTTTTCTCGCATTCCTCGCTCCATACAAATTTTGTATCTTTCCGAGTCAGCTGAGTTATTGGAGTAGTGATTCGAGAAAATTCTTCCACGAATCTCCGATAATAACCAAATTAAGCCCGTAAAGTGCAGACTTGATCACCGACTTGATTGCTCCCAACTTTGTATTGCTTCAATCTTCGCCGGGTCAACAGATACTCCATGTTTTGACTCCACGTGCCCAAGGAATGCTACTTCCTCAAGCCATAACTCGCATTTCTTCAGCTTGGCATAAAGCTTGTTAAACGAAGCCTTTCAAGTATCAGCTTCAAATGGTGCTCATGATCTTCATGGCTTTTGGAATAGATGAGGATGTCATCAATAAAGACAACAACGAACTGATCCAAATATTCCTTGAATACACGGTTCATCATATCCATGAAAGCGGCAGGAGAATTAGTCAATCTAAAAGACATGACTAAGAATTCATAATGCCCGTACCGAGTTTTGAAGGCGGTCTTTGGAATATCCTCAATTTTAATCTTCAGCTGATGATATCTAGAACGAAGGTCGATCTTTGAAAAGAATTATGCTCCTTGCAACTGGTCGAACAGGTCATCAATGCAAGGTAACGGATACCTATTCTTGATGGTGACATGGTTCAATTCTTGGTAGTCAATACAAAGTTGCATACTTCCGTCTTTTTTCTTTACGAATAAAACAGGAGCACCCCAAGGAGATGTACTAGGACGAATGAAACCGATGTCTAATAACTCCTGTAGTTGGACTTTTAACTCCTGAAGTTCAATAGGAGCCATTCGATATGGGGTTTTAGAAATGGATTTTGTACCCGGTTCAAGGTCAATAAAGTATTCAACATCACGTTCTGGGGGTAGACCGGGAAGTTCTTCAGGAAATACATTAGGAAATTCTTTAACAACAGAAATATTATCCAAATCCGACTTGTCTTTATTCAAATCTATAACATGGGCTAAGAAAGCTTGACATCTGTTTTTCAATAAACGAATAACTTTATGGCTTGATATGTCAGTGACTGATTTTAGTGGTTTAGTTGCTTGAATTCGCATAACAGGTTGGTTAAAAATATGAAAACTAATAACCTTACGAAAACAATCAATTTTGGCATGATGAGTGGTTAACCAATCAATTCCTAAAATCACATCAAAAGTAAGTATCTTTAAAGAGATAAGATCAACAGGTAATGTGATAGAGCCAACTTGGATCAAGCAAGATTTATAAACTGTAGATGTAACGAAGGTTTCTCCCAACGGAGTTTTAACAGATAAGTTAAAGTCCAATTTCTCCGAAGTCAAGTTTAAACGTTGAGCACAAGTAGGAGAGATAAAAGAATGGGTAGAACCGGTATCTTGTAAGGTATAAACTTCGCAAGAATTCAAGATTAGCTTACCCGTGATCACCTCGTTCGGGTTCCTTGCATTTTGGCCAGTTACGACAGTTGATGCTGGTGTTGCTGCTAATGTCTTCCCGTTATTGTTGAATCTCCTCTTTTTAAAATTTCCACTAGACTCACCTCTTCTATTATCATGGCCACGATTACCACTTGAGTGGTTACCGCTTTTGTCCGTATTCTTCCCTCCTCGCTGGTTATCATCGCTCCGATGACTGCTGTCACCGGTATGACCCCGGTTGTGATCCCTCGGTTGAGTATACTCATTATCTCGCTTTAATAATTGAGCCCTATTGACAACATCTGAATACAAAGAAAATTTATGAGAGATAAGGTATTGACGAATCTCGGGTCTTAGACCTCTCAGAAACATCTGCGTCATCGTTCCTCATTTTCTACCAAATGAGGTGCAAACTCGATAACTCCATGAACTTCGCCTCGATCGAGACACCGCCATGTTGTTCATTCGATCTAATAATCTCTTCCTCCTTCATACGACGAATACTTTCGTGAAAGTACTTGTCATCAACGATTCTCAAATCTTTTCGAAGACATGTTGAAAAGCAATGGTCGGTACGTACGCTTCACGATTCCCACCAAGAATCGCCTTTCCACGAAACATAAAGGTGGCGAGTGGAACCTTCATTTCTCTGTGCATCCCAAGACATCGAATATCTTGGTAATATGCTTGACCCACGCTTCCGCCCTTTAATGGATCGGGCTTTTCCCGTAAATCTGGTGGTCCTAACTCTTGATCGCTCGCTTGGGTCGTGATGATCGTAAGGCGTTGCTATCACTTCCACCCGTATTTTATACACGAGTCTCCCTCGTCTGATTTTGCATGAACTGAAAAAAGCTCCTAAACATTACATCATTCATCGTTTGCTCGGTAGCGTTGTTTACAGGAGGAATATTGCCTTCCAGTTGCACGTTCTCCTAGTTTGTGACTAAAGGTTGTTCCACAGTTTCATACACTCCATTGTTAACGTTCTCAGCAGCCATTCTTAAATACTGCCATAAAACAAGGGTTAATTAAATAAATTAACATATCACATAATATCCCTATATTATATCCGACCAACAAATAAGCTTAGATAGGACATACTAACGAAGGATTTACTCATCTCTCCCCTCCTAGTTTTATTCCCCGATCTCCGCCATAGACCATATCCCTAAGCTCTGATACCAACTGTGACGCCCCCAAAATAGGTATACAACACCCATTCCGAGTCGCCAAATACATGGTATAGAAAGCAAACTAGAACTTCAATAATACAATTGTCGTGCAAAATACGACAACACATACTGTGAGTTTAAATGCAAATATTATCTTCTAGACAATATCAACACTCAAATAAGTTCTCATTACAATTATTCATACACTATTTTACAGAAATAGTGAGGACTGCTAAAACATCTTTCTAGAACTATCACTCCATACTCCGACTCGATCCTGCTATGTTCTCACCTCCTAAGAAGAAAAATGGAACAAAAAGGAAAAGGGTGAGCTCAACTAGCCCAGTAAAAAATATTATGACTAAGATAATATACAACAAATTATCATTAGTCTTTAATGAGGAAAATCGATAGAATATAATAGACAACAAGTTTTAGATCAACAAATGCAGCGGAAACAACAATCCATTAGAAGAGTCACGTTGAGAATGAATTCTACTATCTTCTAAGATTTAAAAGTTCATCATTAATATTTTATCCCTGTAACATCAATCAATATACATCTTTAATCAAATATTCATCTTTGCACAACAGGCCAAAGATATTCATTTATATCACTAGTCGGTCGTGTTCATCTTAACACCTGTTCATCTTTGCACTACGGGCCAAAGATATTCATCAGTTAATCATTCATCTTTGCACTACAGGCCAAAGATATTCAATAATATCATCATTTAAGACTGAGTGATGAAAAATATTTTAAAGAAAACGAATCCAGTGAGACAGAAATACAAATATTAGGAATTCGTATAACAGTTTATCCAAGATCAATAATACTTCATCATAACCAATTGTGAAGCAGAATTCAAAAAATAAAGATCAAAATATGGATACAATCAAAGATAGTAACCATAATAGACATCTTGGACAAAAAAGAAAATTTTTATTTTTCGGTGAATAGTGTCGTATTCATGAATAGTGCCGTATACGTGAATAGTGTCGTATACGTGAATAGTAACCTCGACACAAAAAGTTCTAAATTTGATTAAAAAGTTCAAACCAATATTTCGGCATAATGATATTGAAGAAAATAATATCATTTAAGGAGAAAAAAACATCCCTTACCTCAAAATAAAGGTACTTACGATCTGAATATCGGACAGAAAGTCGAAAAGAAACTTAGATTTTAACAAAGAACTCTTAAAGTATCAAAATACTCACAAAAATACGCTCGATAATCTAGAGAGAAAGAAAACTTATTTTTGGTGTGATTTTCAATTCCAACCTAAGCGCCTATTTATAGGAAAATGCTAGAACGCCATAGGAGACTAAATAATAAAATAATATATTTTCTTTTCTTTTCTTCTACACGTGCTAGGTTGAAATTCAAGACCAGTCATCTTTGAACAAAAATTAGCAGCCCACATATTTTCAAACAAAAGTGGGTCCCACCCATAATTTTAATAAAATCATTTATTTTTTTCGAAACTTCAAAGAATTCATAGAAAATAGCCCGTTTATCGAAAAATATGAATTTTATGTCCATTCCACACTAAATCGAATTCTCTACAACTTTGTAGCTTTGAGTTTTCCAAATTCCAAAATGTAAAATATCCCAAATCCATAAACGGATGATTTTAATACCTCCATTCGACAAAATATCGATAAAACACCTCAAAGATTAATTCCTTCATTTATAACCACATAAATAAATTCATCATTTATATCCACATGAAATAAATATTTTCTTATCATATAAATGAATAATTAATTATTCACAAATAATATTATGTAATCACAATTATGACAACCAGGCCATATTTCCAGGAAAGAGGGCTTTCAATAAAGTTTTCCCATCATGGCGCCCAATTAGGTGACCAAACCTCTCTTTGACAGAACTTTCTAGACATTGCCAATAATGTTTATCTAATAATATTATTCAAGTAATATGAATTATTGATCCGATATTCGGGAAAATGCAAAGTTGACAATTATTGAAACAACAATAATATAAACTATCAACGCAAAGAATTATTGAATCAATAAAATAAAATATTGAACAGTAACTACTGTAACAATTATTGAGTAGTGTCTTCTTAGTAAGAATTAATAATTCAACAATACTATGCAATACAGTGTGCAACCACGGGTATTACTGTATTTTAACCACCAGGTAATCCTACCGTGTTAACGGTAACAATTAAGCCGTTATTTATAAAAACTCAAACTTTGTCGTTTTCCTTCATCCAATCGTTTTCCGTTATGGGGCCCACAATTTGCTGCGCCGTCGTACGAATATTCCCCGACAACAAGAATATTTCACGACCAAACGAATATTCCCCGACAACAAAGATTATTTTATAACCACTTGCTTATTTTGCAAAATTTGCATATTTCACCCATAACCAAAGCATTATATCAAATTAACACCTTATTAATTTAGAATAATGAATAGAGGAAAAATTCAATTTTATTTATAATAAGTTGGGGTCTTACATTTATAGTCAGGTGCCTCATTCACTTTTAATAATAAAGTGTAACACTCAAGTGCCTCGTCACTTGGGTCGTTCAATATCTTGGAAAGTACGGTATACGAGGACTTGAAATCGGGTGCCTCGTCACTTGGGTCGTCCAATTTCTTGGCAAATACAGTCTATGAGGACTTAAAATTGGGTGCCTCGTCACTTGGATCATCCAATTTCTTGGCAAGTTCAGTCTACGAGGACTTGACCTCCATTTAGAGTGGACCACCATCTTGGGTGGATTTTTTTTAATTTTATTTCGTCAATTCTTGTGCCTCCTCCCTTGGTCATCCAATTACTTGGCAAGGGATACTCCTGAGCACTTGAACCACCATTTTTGGTGGACCACCATCTTGGGTGGATTTTTAAATCATCAACTCTTGTATCTGTAGTTTAGAGTTCTTTCGATCGTAGAGCCAGTATTTGAGTTCTTGATTTCTAGGAATGCACCTTGGGTAATAGTGTTGCATGTTTCTTTTCCTAGTTCAATCTCTCCAGCTGCCAGCTTCCCATGGTATATCCTCCGCAAACTGTAACAGTTCATAGTGGAATGTCCTGCGTATTGGTGGTATACACAGAAGTCTGGTATTCTTTTCATCTCTTCCGTTACAACCAACTAGGGCCTTGGAGGCTTCACCACTTCATGCTCAACCTATTGTTCGTACAGGCTCCTGAATGCCTCCTCGGTGCATGTGATAGCCTCTGGAACTGGCATTCTGGTATACTTGTCCCCCTGCTTTTCTCTGCTTCGCTCAAATTTCTCATTCTTCTCCCTCTTGACCCCTTGTGGTTTTGATTGAGAATCCGCCAAAGCCACAGTTGTTGTCCTCTTGCCCTTCCATGTAACCATCTCATGGCTGGTGGGCAATGTCATGATTCCTCCCAAGTCTTATGCAAAAGATGAGAGGGTTACAAATGAATCACAAGCTTTGGTAATGAGGTGGGGCTTGAAGGCGTCTAAAGCACCATTGTTGCATATGATAACCAAGTTCTTTTCTTCAATTGGCTCTGCACACTTCTGTACTTGGGCCTTGAACCTATCTACGTAATCTGACAGCTCTTCGTTTAGCTTCTTCTTGAATCGCATGAGCTCTACGATGGTTACCTGTTTCAGCACATAAAAAAATTTCTTAAAAAATTGCAATTTTAGATCATTCCAATCATGGACTGATCCCTTCTCCAAGTTGTAGTGCCAACTGAAGGGATTATCTGTCAAAGTCTTATTGAATTCCCTCATCAACAAATTATGATTGTTCATTTCATCATATCCTAACCATGGAGACATCTACTCCACAAACCTGATAATGTGTTCCCTGACATTTCCTTTCTCCCCATTGTATTTTGGAAATTGCGAAAGATGCTCAATATACCCTGTCGGGTAAGGTTGTCTCCGAATATGTGTTGGGTAAGGTGGAGTAAAGTCTAACTCCGAAGGTCGGGATGTCTACTTGTGAAGTTGATTGATCACATCGATCATATTATCCTTTGTCACATATTGGCTCGTGGTATAGACTCGTTGTGGTGTTGTGATGTATGGAGGCATTGGCCGTGTGTATGGTACAGAAATTGGTTTATGTACACTGGTATCATGAAAATTCGGTATCGATTGTGCTTGTGGGCTGGTTCGTTGGACGAGGCTTGGGATGGTTGGTATCTGCACTTGTGAAAATGCTGGGATAGTAGTCGGAATGACGTTCATTCGAGGTCGCTCGACTTTTTAGTCAGGTTGTAACGCCACCATTGCTCGAGGTTCAAAATGTGTAAGACCCCAACTTTCATGAATAAAGATAAATTTTTCTATAAATATCATTTTTGAATATTAAGGTTTGAGTTTGTTATAATATTATAGTTGTGAGATCCCAAATTTTATGAAATAAAAGTATTCAATTTTTCTATTTTGGTAAATAGTTAAATTGATAAAAGTTTAAAGTTAAGGGTGATATTTAAAAAAATTTCAAAGTAAGCAAGTTGATATAAAATATTCGATTGGTCGAGGAATATTCGTTTTAATAGGGAATATTCGTACGACGACACAATTATTGGTGGACCCCACAACGGAAGTATTGTCGTAGTTAGAAAATGACAGAATTATCCTTTTATAAAAATAACAGCGAAAGTTTTACAGTTAAACTGTTGAACTACTCGGTAGTAAAAGTACTGATGAATACGCGTGGGTTGCATAGTAACACACCGGTATTGATTATTGATGCTTACGTGAGAAGTCACCCGGTATACTCAATTATTACTACAAGAATTCTTGATAATATCTCTCATATTATTGATTCAATTATTGTCATAAGATCATCTCGCATAATATTTTATATTATTAAATTAATAATTGAGATGACAAAGTTATTCATATTATTATTCGCAATATTTACAATGTCTAAAAGTTACACGAGGAGAGGTTTGGTCACCTAATTGTGCGCCAATAAGGAGAAATCCTTATCGAAAAGCCCCCTCTTTCCTGGGAACGACCTGGTTGTTAAATATTATGAGTTATAATATTAATAATGAATAAGTTCGTGTTGATTAAAGATGAAATTGATAGTTCCATTGTGTTGAAATTATTATTGTTAGTGGAAATTGACATTTATTTTGATAATAATTGATGTCTGGATGTTATATTGACCAATCGAATAATTAATCGGATAAATAAGCAATTAGTTGCTATTACTTCACATGCTTATAACTATGTGTTCACATGTGTGTACTATTGATTCACATGTATGTACTATTAGGAGAGATGGTGTAAGATTGATAATACTTGCATGACTAAATTAAAAATGAAGGTATAGATGAAGGTACTATACTGTAATTATTTTTTTCACATATATAGAACTATTGATTCACATGAATGTACTATAAATTCACATGATATACTATTAGAGGAGGTGGTGCAAGTTTGATAATACTTGCAGGACTAAATTAAAAATAAAGGAAAAGATGAAGGTATTGTACTGTAATATTTTGAGTCCCAAAACGTGCAATTATCGAAACTATATTTTTCTATAAATAGAAGCTCATTCTTCTTTTAATCTCACCAATTCACTAAGACTCACAAGAGCAATTATAGAGAGAGAAGCTATAGAGAGAGAATCTATGGAGAGAAAGAAGAAGAGTAGTCTGCTACTTCACTACTCTAGTATCCAGTCTTCTTCTGAGGTAAGGGGTATTATTTATTTAATATTCTGAAGAGATATTATTTTTCGTATTCGTATGAATATTATTTTCGTTCAATATTCGTAAGGAATATCATCTTCGTTCAATATTTGTAGGAATATTATTTTCGTTCAACAGTCGTAAGGGATATTATTTCTTTCGTATTTTAAAGAGAGTTATTTTCTTTCAATACTATAAAGGGTTGTTATTCCAATCTTTATTATTCTCTTGGAATAACTTGTCTATGTGGACTACCGTATGCATGGTGAAATTCTTTTGTTGTTCCATTCTTTATTATTCTATTGGAATAACCTGTCTACGCGGACTACGGCATGCATGGTGAAATTCTTCTGTTGTTCCATTCTTTATTATTCTGTTGGAATAACCTGTCTACGCAAACTACCACATTCATGGTGAATGACCCTTCGTATTCATTCTTTAATAAATTATGTAAATGATCTGTCTACGTGGATTACCACATTACAGATGAAAATTCATTTGCTGTTTTGTATATTCTATTATATACTCGTATGAGATATCATTCTTTTGTACTCGTCATGAAATATCATTTTCTTAGGTATTTTTCTTTTACGAGTTACTATTCATGGGTTACTATTCACTCGATTACTATTCACTCGGGTATTCAGGGCACTTTTCGTGCCGGAGTACTATTCATGAGTTACTATTCATGGGTTACTATTCACCCGGTTACTATTTACTCTAGTATTATTCACTCAGGTATTCGGAGCACTTTTCATGCCGGGGTACTATTCACAAGGTACTATTCCTGAAGTACTATTCGCAGGGTACTATTCATAGGGTACTATTCACCCGAAAAATATATTTCTTTTCTGTCCAAATTATTTTTGATATATGAATATTATTCTTGAATTTTGCTCCACAATTGGTGATCATGTTGACAATTTAGATATTCTTGAACTCTGGATAAATTGTATTATAAATGTTTAATATTTATCCTTTATCTCATTTGATTGATTCTTTATATCATTGTCATGATCCTCATGCTTATATTGCGATAAAAGTTATCTTTGGCCCGTGGTGCATAGATGGACTGTTGGTTATTGGTTTTACAGTTGTATGTCTTTGGCCTGTAGTGCAAAGAAGAGTTGTTGATTGATATCTTTGGTTGTAGTGCAAAGATGAATTGTTGATTAATAGCTTTGTCTCGTAATGCAAAGATGAACAGGTGTATGACATGATCATGACCACTGATGATACTAACGAATATCCTTGGCCGTAGTGCAGGGATAATTTGATGATGTGATTGGCAGGATCATGACCATTAGTTAACAGTTGAATGTCTTTGGCCGTAGTGCACTGACAGACAATTGATTGGTATGATCATGACCATTGATTTTATAGTTAAATATCTTTGGCCCGTAGTGCAAAGGTAGAAAATTGATTGGTATGATCATTGTTATTACATTTGAATATCTTTATCCTTTGGGGTAAGGATATTGAGTAAACGTTCTATTAAGCCTTTGTGGCATGGAGAAACTATTGATTTACATGATTATAAATATGAATTGTGGATTTAACTATAATCTTTGGTGGTTCAGGTGAAGATAGGTGATGAAAGTTTTTTTGTCTTGGGTATAACAAAGAACTGTTGATGATTATTACAGGAATGAAATATTAACGATGGACTTTTAATCTAGAGGAGATAGTTGACATTATGTTCTACTTGACTCTACTAATGGATTGCTTATTCCACTGCAGTTGTTGATCTAAAACTTGTTGTATATTGTATTTTATCAGTTGTTATACTGTTGAAGGCTAAGGATAATTTATTCTGCATTATCTTAGTCATAATATTTCTTACTAGGCTAGTTGAGCTCACCTTTTTCTTTCACTATTCTCTTCAGGAAATGAGAATATAGATGGGACGAGTCGGGGAATAGAGTGATGGTCTGAGATGGTGGCTATAGTAGTCCTCACTATTTTTATAAAATAGTGTGATAATAATTGTAATGAGGACTTCATTGAGTGTGGATATTGTCTAGAAGACAATATTCGTTTTAAAAACTTAGCTATGTTTTGTCATATTTTTACACGACAGTTGTATTAAAGAAGTTTGTATTTGATTTTTGTACCATGTATTTGGCGACTCAAGATGGGTGATGTATACCTATTTTGGGGGCGTCACAATAGTTGTGGGTAATAATTATAAATTTTGTAAAGTATGCAAGTTGTTATATAATATTCGATTGGTCGAGGAATATTCGTTTTATTGGGGAATATTCATTCGACGACACAATCATTGGTGGACCCCACAACGGAATTATAATCGGAATGAGAAAACGACAGAAATATCTTTTTATAAAAATAACGGCGGAAGTTTACCGTTAAACTGTTGAAATAACCGGTGTTAAAAGTACAGTAATACGTGTGGTTGCATAGTAGCACACGGTATTGATTATTGATGCTTACGTGAGAAATCACTCAGTTTTGTTTAATTATTACTACAGTAATTGCTGCATAGTATCTCACGCTATTTGATTTAATTATTGTCGATATTTTATATATTATTAAATCAATAATTGAGACGACAAAGTTATTAATATTATTATTTGTAATATTGACGATGTCTAGAAGTTCTGTCAAGGAGAGGTTTGGTCACCTAATTGCGCGCCAATAGGGAGAAATCCTTATTGGAAAGCCCCCTCTTTCCTGGGAACGACCTGGTTGTTAAATATTGTGAATTATAATAATGATGATAAATGTTGTTAAAAATATTGAGGGGAGTTTTTTTATTTGATATAATTTTTTCTTATTTTATGGATCCCCATTTACCTATTTTTAAAAATAATCGGTAGAAAATTATTCAGTATATATATATATATATATTATGGATGGGTCCATATGTTGAATATGACATATGGGTGGAAGAAATTTTGGTTATCACGGGTGGGAAATGGGGGGAAGAATGTCTTGGAAGAAAAGGAGTATATATATATATATATATATATATATATATATATATATATATATATTCCACCCAACACACACAGTTTATTAGAATATTTTATTGCACAGTAATGAATTGTAAAAATCAGATTTCTGCCCGTGAATTCATTTAAATAAAGCTACTGTGCGTCTGTGATTTCTAAATTCAAATAGTATCCTTTACATTCTCCTATAAATAGGATGCTTAGTTAGAATTGAAAATCACACAAGAATCAGAGAATTCTTCTTCTATAATATTGAGTGTATTTCTTTTGAGTTTTAGAAAACTTTGAGCGTAGAAAACAGTAAAAGTTTTTTTCAAGAATATCCCTGCTATACCAGTTGGAATACTCTTCTTTTTAAGGTAAGGGATGTTATTTTTGTTCAATATTCGCTTGAAATAATATTTTCTTCCATACTCTGTAGTATTTAAGTAATAGTATTTCGTTTCAGATTTCGAATTCTATACTCATTTGGTTAAAGCTTTGGCTTCTATAGTCCATAAAATTAGTAGAATATCCTTAAAATTTGCGTTTCATCTAGTATCTTTTCATGGAAATATTATTCTGAGCATTCATGACAAGTTTTAACTTTTTCATACCGGAGTACTATTCACGGGTTACTATTCATGAACTACTATTCATGGGGTACTATTCATTTAAGTACTATTCACCTGGGGTACTATTCACGATAAAAATTGATTCATTTTCGGTCCAAATTATTTTTGGTATAATATTATTCTTGAATTTTACTCCACAAAGTAGTATCATGTTGATAATTGGGACATTATTGAATTCAGGATAAATTAAATTATAAATCTTTAAAAAATTTATCCTTTGCTTTCTTTTAATTGAATTCTTATATCATTGTCATCATCCTCATGTTTATATTATGTTGAAAGTCATCTGTGGCCCGTAGTGCATAGATGGACTTGGTATGATTATGACCAGGGATTATTCGGTATAATCACGACAGTAATGTAACAAATGATGTGGTAAAAGTCCTCATTGCCAAGTAGTGCATTGATGGACAGTTGTTGGCATGATCATGACCATTGATGAAAACACGAATATCCTTGGCCCATAGTGCATGGATAATTTGTGGTCGTGATACTAATGAATATCCTTGGTCGTAGTTCAGGGATGACGTGGATTATTTATTAAGCCGAGTCTCAACGATAAAGTTGATGAAAAACTTTTTAAATCATAGAAGATAGTAGATATCATGTTCTACTTGACTCTTCTAATGGATTGCTTGTTCCGTTGCAGTTAAACTTGAAGATCATGAGCAACACTTGAGGCTGACACTCCAAAAGCTTCGTGAATATAAGCTTTATGCCAAGTTGAAGAAATGCGAGTTCTGGCTTGAAGAAGTAGCATTCCTTGGGCACGTGGTATCAAGTCATGGAATATCATTGACCCAAAGAAAGATTGAAGCTATTCAAAGTCGGGAACAACCTAAATCGATGGCCAAAGCACGTAGCTTTCTCGGTTTAGTTTGGTTATTATCGGAGATTCGTGGAAGGATTTTCTCGAATCGCTATTCCATGACTCAAATTTGACTTGGAAAGATACAAAGTTCTATTGGAGCGAAGAATGTGAGAAGAGTTTTCAAGAACTTAAGAGGAGACTTATTTCAAGACTGTTCGATAATACCATCCGCTCGGAGGATTTGTCATCTACTGGTGATGCTTGAGCAAAGGGTTGGGATGTGTTCTTATGCAACATGGAAAAGTTATAGTTTATGCCTCGCGACAACTCAAAGAATATGAGAGGAATTATCCTACTCATGATCCGGAGGTTAGCGGTTGTTTTTGCACTTAAAATGTGGAGGCATTACTTGTATGGGGAGAAAGTGGAGATCTTTACGGATCATAAAAGCCTCAAATATTTCTTCACTCAAAAGGAACTCAACACGCGACAACGACGTTGGCTTGAAGCATTGAAAGATTATGATCATACCATCCAATACCATCCGGAAAAGCAAAGCGTGGTAGGCGACGCGATTGAGTAGAAATCATATGCAAGTACAAGTGCGATATTGTCAACGCAAAGGCCCATTTTGTGTGACTTGCAAAGGATGGAGATAGAATTAAAGACTCGAGAGAGACGCATGTGATGACGCGAAGTATCTGAGTAGAACCGACTTTAATTGATAAAGTTAAAAGTCGCCAAGCTACGGACACTGGAGCCGATGCGTATGAGGAAGAAAGTGCAAGAAGGTGCTATCTAGGAAGCAAGAATCGATGAAGAAGGAATACTTGAGTCAACTCCGGACTTTGTGTTCTAACGACCACGATTTAAAGTATAATATCATGATGGAGGCGCACAACACACCATTTGCAATCCATCTCGGGGAGTACCAAATGTATCATGATATTCGTCATACATTTTGGTGGAGCAATATGAAGAGAGAGATATATTTGTTTATCTCAAGGTGTCTAACTTGTCCACGAGTTAAAGCGGAGCATCAAGTACCAAAAGGTCCATTGCAACCACTTGAAATTCCAGAATGGAAGTGGGAGCACATTACCATGGATTTCATTCACGGTCTTCCTAAGGTTTCTCAAGGCATTGATGCGATTTGGGTCATTGTTGATAGATTGACCAAGTCGCTCATTTCTTACCGACACGAGAAACTTATACACTTGAACGTCTTGCTCAGTATATACATAAGCGAGATTGTAAGATCGCATGGTATGCCGGTATCCATAGTTTACGATCGAGACCCAAGATTCACTTCACGATTTTGGGTTAGTTTGCAAAAAGCTATGGGCACAGACTTACGATTTAGCTTTCTAAGATATCATCCTCGCAGACGGACGGACGATCGGAGAGGACTATTCAAACTCTTGAAGATCTATTAAGACTCTGTGTCCTTGATTTCAAGGGAGTTGGGACAAGTTCTTACCATTGGTGGAGTTTTCCCACAACAACAGCTTATCAAGCAAGTATTGGCATGGCTCCATTCGAAGCATTGTATGGAAGAAAGTGTCGTTCTCAAAGATATCTTTGGGATGAGGTGGGTGAAACGCGTTGTTGGGACCGGAGTTGGTACGTATGACTACGGAAAAGATTCAAATGATCCGACAACGATATAAAACCTCACAAAATCGACAAAAGAGTTATGCCGATCTTCATCGAAAGGGCGTGGAATTCGATATAGGAGATCGTGTGTTGTTAAGAGTTGCTCCATGGAAAGGAGTTACAAGATTTGGAAGGAGAGGAAAACTTAATCCTCGATTCATCGGTCCATTTTAATCCTCGATCGAGTAGGAACCGTGGCCTATAGACTCGCTTTTACCGCCAAATATGTCTCGTGTTCATGTTCATTTTTCACATATCTATGTTACGTAAATATGTGAAAGACCCAACCATATTATTGAGTTAGAACCAGGACAAAATAGCGGAAGATTTGACGTATGAAGAGGTTCCTGTTCAAATTTTGGATAAGAAAGAACATATTCTACGCTCCAAGGTTATACCTCAAGTCAAAGTTTTATGGAGGAACCACGATGTTGAGGAAATGACTTGGGAGTTAGAATCTGAAATGAAATCAAGGTATCCTTACCTCTTCGACATACCAGTATCGTACCTAATTTCGAGGGCGAAATTTCATAAGAAGGGGAGGTTGTAAGACCCTAGCTTTTATAAATAAAGATGAATTTTTCTATAAATATTATTTTTGAATATTATGGAATAAATTTGATATAATGTTATAGTTGTGGGTAATATTTATAAATTTTGCAAAGTATGCAAGTTGTTATAAAATATTCGTTTGGTGGGAATATTCTTTTTGTGGGGAATATTAAATACGACTCAATCATTAGTGGACCCTACAACATTATTGTCGGATTGAGAAAGCGACAAAAATATTTTTATAAAAATAACTACGGAGGTGTTACCGTTAAACTGTTGAACTACCCGGTGGTAAAAGTACGATGTCTGGCGTGGTTGCATAGTAGCACACGCGGTATTGATTATTGATGCTTACGTGAGAAGTCACTCACCTATGCTCAATTATTGCTACAAAGAATTATCGCATCATATCTCTTATATTATTGATTCAATTATTGTCACAAAGATCATCTCGTATAATATGTTATAGTATTAAATCAATAATTGAGACGACAAGTTATAAATGATTAATAATTATTGAAAGATTAAATATGTGTTATGATTTGTGGTAAGTTTGATTATTTTATGGGGGGCTCATATGTCATCATCTAAGAGTCTCTTCATCAATAGTATTTACCTTCGGCCAATAGTAATTACCCTTGTGAATAGTATTTACCTTAGTAATCGATAGTAATTACCCTTGTGAATAGTATTTACCTTCGTCGATAGTATTTACCTTCGTTAATAGTAATTACCTTTACCGAGACGTCGAACCACTTGTCGTTTCACATTACAAAAGGCCGAACCACTTGTCGTTTCACATTACAGGCGTCAAACCAGTCGTCAAGCCACTTGCCTTTTTCACACGGCAGGTGCTAAGCTAGAAATCTTCTATAAATAGAGGCCTAGGGCTTCATTATTTTCACGAATTCATTCAAGCTATAGAGAGAGAAAGTATAGAGAGAATAAGAGAGAAAGAAGAAGAGTATTTTGTTACTTACCTTTCTTCGCAGATTCAATCTCCTACCAAATGTAAGGGGTGTTATTCTTTCTTATTCATGAAGAGAAGCTGTTGTTATTCCATTGCTTATTATTACATTGGAATAACTTTGTATAAGTGGTTTACCCTATACTTGGTGACATTCTTCTATTATTCATTGGAACATCACATGCTGTGTGTTTTACAGGACTGGTTCCGTCTTTATTATTACATTGGAACATCACATCATGTTTTTTACAGGACCGGTTAAAATCTTTATTATTATTACGTTGGAATATCCTATCGTGTGTTTTACACCGGATCTGGTTCCATCTTTATTATTCTGTTGGAACATCACATCGGTGTGAATTTCACGACTCGTTCCGTTATTTATTATTCATTGGAATAACTTTATGCATGCGGTCTATCGCATGCATGGTGATTTCTTTTGTTATTCCTTTCTTTATTATACCCGGTTGGTTAAAACTTTGACTTCTATACTCCATGAAATTAGTAGAATATCCTTGATATTTGCGTTTCATCCAAAGATCTTTTCATGGAAATATTCTTCCGATCATTCTTGAATTTTACTCTACAAAACAAAGATCATGTTGACAATTTGGGCGTTAATAATTCTCGGATAAAATAATTCTTGAACTTGTTTTATTGAATTCTTATATCATTGTCATCATCCTCATGTTTATATTTTTTGAAAGTCATACGTGGCTTTTGTAGTGCATAGATGGACTTGGTATGATTATGACCGAGAGACTATTCGGTGTAATCATGGTAGTAATGTTACAAATGATGTGATAAAAATCCTCGATTGGTAGTAGTGCATTGATGGATGATTGTTGGCATGATCATGACCATTAATGAATACACAAATATTCTTGGCCCGTAGTGCATGAATAATTGTGGTCGTGATACTAAAGAATATCCTTGGCCGTAGTGCAGGGGTGATTCGATGATGTGGAATATTTATTAAAGCTGAGTCTCAGCTATAACAGTGATGAAAAACCTTTTAAAACCTAAAAGATAGTAGACTTTATTTTTTTACTTGACTCTTTTAATGGATTGCATATTCCGCTGCAGTTAAACTGGTTGTCTATTGTATTTTATCAGTTTAACATTATTGAAGACTATTGATAATTTATTCCGCATTATCTTAGTCATGATATTTCTTACTGGGCTAGTTGAGCTCACCCTTTCTTTCACTGTTCTCTTCAGGAAATGATAATATAGCTGGGACGAGTCGGGGAAGCAGTGATGGTCACGAAGATAGCATTAGTAGTCCTCACTATTCGTAAAATAGTGTGATAATAAGCGTAATGAGGACATTTTGTTTGATTTTGTATAATATCTAGTAGGCGATATTTGTATTTAAACTCACAGTTTATGTCGTATTGTACCTACGCTTATGTTAATAAGTTGTATTTAAATTCTGTACCATGTAAGTGGCGACTCAAGATGGGTGATGTATACCTAATTTTGGGGGCGTCACATATACTCAAATAAATCCTCATCACATTTATTGATACATTATTTTACAAAAATGGTGAGGACTACTAAACAACTCTCTCTAGAACTTTCATTCCATACCCCGACTCGTACTCGTTATATTCTCGCCTCCTGAGAAGAAAAATTGAACAAAAAGGAAAAGGGTGAGCTCAACTAGCCCAGTAAAGAATATTATGACTAAGATAATATACAACAAATTATCGTTAGTCTTCAACGAGGAAAAATCTAATAGAATACAATAGACAACAAATTTTAAATCAATATTCATGAGTGGAAATAATAATTCATTAGAAGAGTTAAGTAGAGAATGCAAACTACTATCTTCTATGTATGAATTTAAAAGTTCATCGTCTATCTTTTATCCCGTAACATCAATCAATATATATCCGAATCAAATATTCATCTTTGCACTACTGGGCCAAAGATATTCATCGATTGGTCATGTTCATCTAAACACTGTTCATCTTTGCACTACGGCCAAAGATATTCTTCAGAAATCATTCATCTTTGCACTCTGGGCCAAAGATATTCCATAATATCATCATTTAAGACCGAAGATGATGAAAATATTTTAAAGAAAGCGAATCCAAAGTGAAACAAAATGACAAGGATTAAGGATTAAGGATTCAGTATTTTGTTTTATCCACGCCCAAAAATACCTCAAAAATAATCAAAGTGGTGTAAAATTCAAGAATGATCAAAACATGGATACAATCAAAGCTAGTATCCGTAATAGATATTTTAGACTAAAAAAGAAAATTTTTCATTTTTAGATGAATAAGATAGTAATTCCACAAAAAGTATTCGTGAATAGTGTCGATATCGTGAATAGTCCATAGTATCGTGAATAGTAACTCCAACACCAAAAGTTCCAAATTTGATAAAACTTCAGATCAATATTTCAACATAATGATATTGAAGAAATAATATCATTACTGAAAAAATAATATCCCTTACCTCGAAAGACAAGACTTCTAGTTGAAACAGGATATAGGTTATGACTTGAACTTGCAATCAGTATAGCAATACTCAAAGTATACTCAAAATACTCACAAGAATAAACTCGATAATATAGAGAGAAAACTTGATTTACGGTGTGATTTTCAATTCTAACCTAAGCACCCTATTTATAGGAAATTGCTTAGAACACCAAAGCGTAAAATTTAATATAATAATATTATATATATTACAAATTTCTACGCACACTTAGCATCTAAAATCAGCAATCTTAACACATGTTAAATGAGTCCCAACAATGTAAAAAACGTTTTTGTAATTAAAAATATTTTAAACTTCCAAAATTAATTATTTTGAACTTGAACTTCAATAATTCATAATAAATAGCCCTTTTATCAGAAAATTCGAGTCTCGCTTTTTTATAGGAAATTCAATTCTCTACAACTTTGCGGAAGAAAGTTTTTCCGAATTCCAAACAAAAATTGACCGAAATCCACAAAGCAAGCGATTTTACAAAGTTATAATCAAATTTCGATCAATAAATGGGGTCCCCGACATGTTTAACATGTTTTAAACATTTATTGCAACAAAAATACTCTTCCTCCTCGTATACTCATATATCCCACATTCGTTGTAAAAATATCACCATTATTATATTATTAAAATATAATAATACATTTAAATGAATTATCTTATCGAGAAAAGATAAAATTTTAATTTTCAACAATTGTCACATTAAAATTTTTCTCCATCTATATCCACATAAAATCAATATTTTTCTCATCATATGAATCAATAATTAATTATTCACAAATAATATTACAGAATCACAATATTGACAACCAAGCAGTTCCCAGGAAAGAGGGGGCTTTCAATAAGAATTTCTCCTTCTTGGCGCAATTAGGTGACCAAACCTCTTCTTGATGCGAACTTTCTAGACATTGCCAATAATGTTATCTAATAATATTATTCGAGATAATATGAATTATTGCATCGATAATGAAAAATACCGTGTAATGACAATTATTGAAAACAACAAAGAATATAAAATATCAACGCAGCAATTATTAAATCAATAAAATACTGAACAGTAATTACTGTAACCATTATTAAGTAGTGCCTTCTTACGTAAGAATCAATAATTGGTGCAATACCGTGGTGCTATTTCTTGTGTTTTAACCACGAGTATTTTTAAGATTAGACTTGGTAACAACTACGCCGTTATTTTTAAACCACTTATATTTGTCGTTTTCTTCATCCAATCGCTTTCCGTTATGGGGCCCACAAAATACTGCGCCGTCGTACGAATATTCCCCGACAACAATGAATATTTTATAACCACTTGCTTATTTTGAAATATTTGCGTATTTTACCCATAACTATTCACATTAATCAAATCAACCCTTACTATTTCAAAATAATAAATAGAGAAAATTAAATTTCATTAATAATAAGTTGGGGTCTTACAACCTCCCCTCCGTATGAAATTTTATCCTCGAAATTAACGTACGTACCTGGTGTTTCGAAAAGGTGAGGATACCTCGCTTTCATTTCCGTTTCCAATTCCCAGGTCATTTCCTCTATAGCATGATTCCTCCACAAAACTTTAACTTATGGTATGACCTTTGTGCGTAGGACATGCTCCTTCCTATCCAAGATCTTGACAGGTACCTCCTCATACGTTAAGTCTTCGGCTATCTCGTCCGGTTCTAACTCTATAACGTGGTTCGGGTCTTTCACATATTTACGAAGTACATATATGTGAAACACATTATGAACACGAGACATACTCGGAGGTAACGCGAGTCTATAGGCTACATTTCCTACTCAGTCAAGAATTTGAAATGGACCGATAAATCGTGGATTGAGCTTTCCTCTCTTCCCAAATCTTGTAACTCCCTTCCATGGAGCAACTCGCAATAATACATGATCCCCTATACTAAATTCCACGTCCTTTCGATGAAGATCCGCATAACTTTTTTGTCGATCTTGTGCCGTTTGTATACGTTGTCGAATCATTTGGATCTTTTCGGTAGTCATATCGTATTTTAAACTCGGGTCCCAACAATGTTGCTTCACCCACCTCATCCCAACATATTGGAAAGCGACATTTTCGTCCATATAATGCTTCAAATGGAGCCACACCTATACTTGCACGATAGCTGTTGTTGTAGGAGAATTCCACCAATGGTAAATACTTATCCAACCGCCCTTGAAGTCTAGGACACGAGTCTTAATAGATCTTCAAGAGTTTGAATAGTCCTCTCGATTGTCCGTCCGGTTTGGGATGGTATGCCAAATTAAATCGCAAATCCGCGTGCCCATAGCTTTTTTGCAAGCTAACCCAAAATCTTGAAGTGAATCTTGGGTCACGATCCGAAACTATGGATCTTGGCATGCCATGCAACCTCACAATCTCATTCACGTACATACTAGCAAGACGTTCAGGGAATAAGTCTCCCGTATCGGCAAGAAATGAGCGGACTAGGTTAATCTATCAACAATAACCCAAATAGCATTGATGCCTTGAGAAACCGTAGGAGGAAGACGTAGAACGAAATCCATGGTAATGTGTTCCCACTTCCATTTCGGAATCTCAAGTGGTTGCAGCGGACCCTTAGGTACTAGATGCTCGCCTTTACACGTTGACAAGTTAAACACATCGAGATAAACTTTGCAATCTCTCTCTTCATATTGTTCCACCAAAATTTATGTCGAAGATCACGATACATTTTAGTACTTCCAGGATGGATTGCAAATGGTGTATTGTGTGCCTCCATCATAATCTTGTACTTCAAATCGAGTCGTTAGGGACACAAAAATGCAGAGTGGACTCAAGTATTCCTTCTTCATCAATTCGCGCTTAGGAATAGCTCCTTCTTGTACTTTCTTCTTCATACGCATCACTCAGCCGGGATTCGGTGGCTTAAGCAACCTTAACTTTTTCTATTAAAGTTGGCTCTACGCGTATACTTGACATCATCGCACTCATTCCGCATATGATCTTCTACTCAACGCGTCACTACCACGTTTGCTTTTCCAGGATGGTATTGAATAGTGTGGTCGTAGTCTTTCAATAGCTCAAGCCAACGTCACGCCGATGTGTTGAGTTCTTTTTGAGTGAAGAAATATTTAAGGCTTTTATGGTCCGAATATATCTCCACTTTCTCCCCATATAGATAGTGCCTCCATATCTTTTAGCCTTGAAAAGATTGCCGCTAACTCTAGATCATGAGTAGGATAATTCCTCTCATACTCTTTAAGTTGTCACGAGGCATAGGCTATGACTTTCCCACGTTGCATGAGAACACATCTAACAACCCTTTGCACGAAGCATCGAGAGATAACAAATCCATCCGAACTAGATGGTATTGTTAGAACAGTCTTAGAAATAAGTCTCCCTTAAGCTCTTGGAAACTCTTCTCGCATTCTTCGCTCCAAACGAATTTTGTATCCTTTCGAGTTATTTGGGTTAATGGAGTAGCGATTCGAGAAAACCCTTCCACGAATCTCCGATAATAACCGGCCTATACCCGTAAAAGCTACGTACTTGATCCACCGACTTCGGTTGCTCCCAACTTTGTATTGCTTCAATCTTCGACGGGTCCACGGATACTCCATGTTTTGACACCACGTGCCCAAGAAATGCTACTTCCTCATGCCAGAACCCGCATTTCTTCAATTTGGCATATAGTTTGTTTTCACGAAGCCTTTGGAGTACCAGCTTCAAATGGTGCTCATGATCTTCACGACTTTTGGAATATATGAGGATGTCATCAATAAAGACAACAACAAACCGATCCAAATATTCCTTGAATACTCGGTTCATCATATCCATGAAAGCCACGGAGCATTAGTCAATCCGAAAGACATGACTAAGAATTCATAATGCCCGCATCGAAGTTCTAAAGGAAGTCTTTGGAATATCCTCGATTCTAATCTTCATTTGATGATATCCAAAACGAAGATCGATTTTGAAAAGAATTTTGCCCCTTGTAATTGGTCAAACAAGTCATCAATACGAGGTAGAGGATACCTATTCTTGATGATGACATGGTTCAATTCCGATAGTCAATACAAAGTCGCATACTCCCGTCTTTCTTCTTTCTGAATAAAAAGCAGAGCACCCCAAGGAGATGTACTGGGGACGAATGAAACCGATGTCCAACAATTCCTATAGTTGGACCTTTAACTCCTAAAGTTCAATAGGAGCCATTCGATATGGGGTTTTAGAAATGGGCTTTGTACCAGGTTCAAGATCAATAAAGAATTCAACTTCACGTTACGGGGTAGACAGGGAAGTTCTTCAGAAATATCGCCAGAAAGTCAATAACAACGGGAATATTATTCAAATTTGACGTGTCTTTATTCAAATCCATAACATGGGCTAAGAAAGCTTGACATCCATTTTCAATAAACGAATAGCTTTATGATTAGATATGACGGTGATTGATTTTAATGGTTTAGTTGCTTGAATTGCATACAACATGTTGGTTAGGAATATGAAAACTAACAACCTTACGAAAACAATCAATTTTGGCATGATGAGTAGTTAACCAATCAATCCTAAAATCACATCAAAAGCAAGTATCTTTAAAGAGATAAAGGTCAATGGTAAGGTGATGGTGCCAACTTGAATCAAACAAGATTTATAAGCAATGGATGTGATGAAAGTTTCTCCTAACTGAGTTTCCACAGATAGGTCAAAGTCTAATTTCTCCGAGTCAAGTTTAAACGTTGAGCACAAGCAGGAGAGATAAATGAATGGGTAGTACCGGTATCAAGTAAGGTATAAACTTCGCAAGAATTTATAAATAGCTTACCCGTGATCACCTCATTTGGGTTCCTCGCATTTTGACCGACCACAACAAACGCTCTTCCGGAACCGTTGACTTTGACTTTTACGGGGACGATCTTTTGAGTCACCGTCCCCATTGAACTAGGTTTCGCTCTGCGTCATAATCTCGAGCGATATGTCCTTCCTTTCCACAATTATAGCATACCTTGAACTGTTGTGGGCGGTTTGGACCGATATGTCCCTCTTTTCCGCATTTGTAGCATATATGACCCGTTGGTCGTTCTCCTCCCTTAGAACCGATTCTTTGCAAGACCGCTCATCTTCACATGGTCGTTGTTAAATCTCCTCTTTTAAAATCTCTCCGACTCGCTTTTTCTATTTTCATGGCCATGATTATCACCAGAGTGGTTACCATTTTTGTCCGTCTGCTTTTCTTTCTCCCTTTGGTTATCATTATTACATTGATTGCTATCTCGGTACGATCCTCGGTTATGGTCCCTCGGTTGAACATACTCGTTATCTCGCTCTAACAATTGAGCCCTGTTAACAACATCCGAATAGAGAGAAAATTTATGAGAAATGAGATATTGTCGTATGTTGGGGTTTCAAACCTCTCGTAAACATCCGCGTCATACGTTCCTCATTCTCCACCAAATGAGATGCAAACCTAGATAACTCGCAAACTTTGCCTCGCATTGAGACACCGTCATGTTGTTTTTGTTTAATCTGATGAACTCCACTTCCTTCATATGTGAACACTTTCGGGAAAGTATTTGTCATTAAATAGTTTCTGAAATGTCTCCCAAGACATGCCGAAAGCGCGGCATTTGGATGGGTACGCTTCACGAGACTCCCACCAAAGAGTCCGCTTCGCCACGGAACATAAAGGTGGTGAATGGAACCTTCATTCTCCGTGCATCCCAAGATATCGAATATCTTGGTTATTTGCTTGACCCATGTTTCCGCCGTGATCGGATCTGGCTTTCCCTTAAATTCGGTGGTCCCAACTCTTTGAAGCGCTTCATTTGTGACAACCCGTGAATTGCTATCATTTCTCCTCGTATTTTAAACACGAGTCTCCTCGTCTCGATTTTGCATGAAACGCAAAAAGCTTCTAAACATCCCTCGTTCATCATCCGCTTTCGATGGTGTTGTTCACGGGAGGAACATTGCCCACTGTTTCACGTTCTCCTCGTTGGTGAGTACAAAGGCGTCTCCACGCCTCATTTCCATTGTTAATATTTTCAGTCGACATTATCAAATATTGTCATAAAACAAGGGTTAATTAAGGAAATCAATATATCACATAATATCCATATATACTGACCTACTAACAAATAAGCTTAGGTAGGACACACTAGAGAAGGATTTACTCGCCTCTCCCCTCCTAATTCTATTCCCCGATCTCCGCCAGAGATCATATCCCTAAGCTCTGATACCAACTGTGATGCCCCCAAAATAGATATACATCACCCAATCTGAGTTGTCAATATATGGTACAGAAACAACTACAACTTTATTATTACAACAGTAAAACTGTGAGTTTGAATACAAATATTATCTTCTAGACAATATCTATACTCAAATAAATCCTCATCACATTTATTGATACATTATTTTACAAAAATGGTGAGGACTACTAAACAACTCTCTCTAGAACATTCATTCCATACCCCGACTCGTACTGCTATATTCTCGTCTCCTGAGAAGAAAAATGGAACAAAAAGAAAAAGGGTGAGCTCAACTAGCCCAGTAAAGAATATTATGACTAAGATAATATACAACAAATTATCATTAGTCTTCAACAGGAAAAATCTAATAGAATACAATAGACAACAAATTTTAAATCAATATTCATAATGAAATAATAATTCATTAGAAGAGTTAAGTAGAGAATGCAAACTACTATCTTCTATGTATGAATTTAAAAGTTCATCATCTATCTTTTATCCCCTGTAACATCAATCAATATATATCCGGAATCAAATATTCATCTTGCACTGTGCTAAAGATATTCATCGATTGGTCATGTTCATCTAAACACTGCTCATCTTTGCACTACGGGCCAAAGATATTCTTCAGAAATCATTCATCTTTTGCACTGACTACGGTGCCAAAGATATTCCATAATATCATCATTTAAGATGAAGATAATGAAAAATATTTTTAAAGAAACGAATCTAGTGAAACAAAATGACAAGGATTAAGGATTAAGGATTCGTACTTTGTTTTATCCACGTTCAAAAATACCTCAAAAATAATCACAGTGGTGTAAAATTCAAGAATGATCAAAACATAGATACAATCAAAGCTAGTATCCGAATAGATATTTTGGAAAAAAAAAATTTTCATTTTTGATGAATAAAGGTCAGATTCGTGAATAAGTGTCGATATCGTGAATAAAGGTCATGAATTATACGTGAATAAGTAACTCCGACACCAAAAGTTCCAAATTTGATAAAAACTTCAGATCAATTTTTCAACATAATGATATTGAAGAAATAATATCATTACGAAAAAAAATAATATCCCTTACCTCGAAAGATAGTACTTCTAGTTGAAACATCGGATATAGGTTATGACTTGAACTTGCACCGTATAGCAATACTCAAAGTATACTCAAAATACTCACATGAATACGCTCGATAATATAGAGAGAGAAAACTTCAGTTTCTGGTGTGATTTTCAATTCTAACCTAAGCACCCTATTTATAGGAAATTGCTTAGAACACCAAAGCAGAAAATTTAATATAATAATATTATATATATTACAAATTCTCTACGCACACTTAGCATCTGAAATCAGCAATCTTAACACATGTTAAATGAGTCCCAACAATGTAAAAAACATTTTTGTAATTAAAAATATTTTAAACTTCTAAAAATTAATTATTTCGGAGCTTCAGAACTTCAATAATTTATAATAAATAGCCCTTTTATCAGAAAATTCGAATCTCACTTTTGTTTATAGGAAATTCAATTCTCTACAACTTTGCAGAAGAAAGTTTTTCCAAATTCAAACAGAAATTGACCGAAATCCATAAACGGGCGATTTTACAGGCTTTAATCAAATTTCAGTCAATAAATGGGGTCCACCGACATGTTTAACATGTTTTAAACATTTATTGCAACAAAAATACTCTTCCTCCTCGTATACTCATATATCCCACATTCGTTGTAAAAATATCACCATTATTATATTATTAAAATATAATAATACATTTAAATGAATTATCTTATCAGAAAAAGATAAAATTTCAATTTTCAACAATTGTCACATTAAAATTTTTCTCCATCTATATCCACATAAAATTAATATTTTCCTCATCATATAAATCAATAATTAATTATTCACAAATAATATTACAGAATCACAATATTGACAACCAGGCAGTTCCCAGGAAAGAGGGGGCTTTTGTGAGACCCCAGATTTTATCAATAAAGATTTAAATTTTGTCGAAATAATTTTTTTATATTATGGTGTGAATTTAAGATAATATTATAGTTGTGGGTAGTATTTATAAATTTTGTAAAGTATGCAAGTGGTTATATTATATTCGATTGGTGAGGAATATTATTGGTTTAGCAGGAATATTCGCATACAACTACTCAATCATTGGTGGACCCCTAATGTAATTATTGTCGGATTGAGAAAGCGACAAAAATATTTTATTAAAATAACGGCGGAAGTTTTACCGTTGATATCTTGTTGAACTACTCGGTAGTAAAAGTACGAATACGTGTGGTTGCATAAGAAAGCACTACCGGTATTGATTATTGATGCCTATGTGAGAAGTCACTCGGTTTGATTCCATTATCATTCGATTAATAATATGAATTATTATAGCGATAATGACGTTTTGTTTTATTCAGTATTATTAACGTAATAAAATGAAACATCTTTTATATAAAATAGAATACTTTATTAAAGTTATTCTATAAATAGAATATATTATATTTTATTATGCATAGTGTTGCATAGTATTTTGCATAGTGTTTTTTGCATAGTATTGCATAGTGTTTGCATAGTAAAATGTTTTTATATAAATAGAATATATTATATTTTATTTAAAAGATTTTTCTTTAAATATGGACCGTCGATTAAAGTAAATCAATCTGGACCGTTCATGGATTAGTTACTATGCATTCCATTTTCCTATAAATAGAAGCTCATTCCTTCATTATTTTCTTATTTAATTCATTGAAACTCTGTAGAGAGAAATTATAGAGAGAAGCTATATAGAGAAAATTATAGAAAGAAGAAGAGTATTATGCTACTTCACTACTTCTATATTCAGGTTCTTTTTTACGGTAGGGTGTTATTCTTTCTTCTTGAAGAGAACTTCGTTATTCCATTCATTATTATTCGTTGAATAACTCGTAAAAGTGGTATACCCTATACATAACCTCAGATATATGCAGATACCCTATACTTGGTGAAATCCTTATGTTATTCCATTCATATTTATTCATTGGAATAACTTGTATCGTGATTTACCCTATACTTGGTGACATTCTTCTATTATTCTATTGGAACATCACTGTCTCGTGTTTTACACTAGGACTGGTTCCGCTCTTTATTATTCTGTTGGAACATCCATGTCATGTGTTTTACACCGGACTGGTAAAATCTTTATTATTCATTGGAACATCACATCATGTGTTTTACAGGACTGGTTAAAATCTTTATCATTCTCGTTGAATATCCTATCGTGTGTTTTACACCGGATTTGGTTCCATCTTTATTATTCTGTTGGAACATCCCCGCTTGCATTGTGAATTTCACCCGACGGTTCCGTTATTATTATTCTCGTTGGAATAACTCGCCTCATGCTAAATAACCGCATGCATGGTGATTTCTTTTATTATTCCATTCTTTATTATACCCAGTTAAGTTAAAACTTTGACTTCTATACTCCATGAAATTAGTGGAATATCCTTGATATTTGCGTTTCATCCAAGATCTTTTCATGAAAATATTCTTCGATCATTCTTGAATTTTACTCTACAAAACAAAGATCATGTTGACAATTTGGACGTTAATAATTCATGGATTAAATAATTCTTGAACTTGTTTTATTGAATTATTATGTCATTGTCATCATCCTCATGATATATCATGTTATCTTTGGCTTACGTGCATAGATGAACTTAGTATGATTATGACCGAGGATCATTCTAAGATAATCATGGCTTGTTATAAATGATGTGATAAAAGTCCTCGGTGGCCATGTAATGCGTTGATGGATAATTTTGGTATGATTATGACCGGGGTGATTCGGTATAGTCACGACCATTGATAATTTGATGAAAATCCTTGACATGATGCAGAGGAATGATTAGATGTGGTGGTTTATTTATTGTCGAGTCTCGCCGATAAAAATTGATGAAAACCTTTTAAAACCTAAAAGATAGTAGACTTTATTTTCTACTTGACTCTTTTAATGGATTGCATATTCACTGCAGATTAAACCGGTTGTCTATTGTATTTTATCGGTTTAACAACATGTTGAAGGCTAATGATAATTTATTCTCGCATTATCTTAGTCATAATTTTTATCGGGCTAGTTGAGCTCACCCTTTCTTTCACCTGTTCTCTTGTGAAATGAGAAATATAGGGGACGAAAGTCTGGGAAGCGGAGTAATGGTCCAGAGGATAGCATTAGTAGTCCTCACTATTCGTGAAATAGTGTGATAATAGTTGTAATGAGGACTCCTTTTGAGTTTGTATAATATCTAGTAAACAATATTTGTATTCAAACTCACGCGTTTATGTCGTATTGTATACTACGCTTATATTAGTAAGTTGTATTTGAATTTATGTACCATGTAAGTGGCGACTCAAGATGGGTGACGTATACCTAATTTTGGGGGCGTCACAACAGTATCGAGCTTAGGATATGATCCCGGCTAAGAGGTGAGAATAGTACTAGAGGGGAGAGACGGGAATACCTTCGCTAGAATGACCTACCTAAGTTTATGTGCTATTTTATTGGGTCGGTCAAAATATAGGGATATTTTGTTACATGTCAATTAACCCTTGTTTTGTGACAAGTGTTTGAGAATGGCATCCGAAAATCTTTGAGATAAGCAATGAAGCACATGAGAGTGTTGATTCATTTCAAACAAAAGGTAACGACCAACAACACGATAATAATCATATCTGGTGGCAACGGCTATCGTAACAATGATAACCATCGGTGGGGAAATTATCATGCTAAGAATGGTAAACCACTTGGTGGTAATCATGGCAAAGATAATAGAAGTGGAAATTTCAAGAAGAGAAGGTCATTTAGCTCGATTTTGTCGATAGTGAAGTCAAGTCCAAATTTGGGATAGTGGCACCAAAGGCGGATACTGGACAAAACAAAGTCGGTGGTTTCAGGAAGAGCATTTTTTGTGACTTCTCAAAAAGTGGGTAACCCGAACGAAGTTAGCACGGGTTAGTTAATTATAAATTCTTGCGAAGTCTATACCTTATAAGATACCGGTTCTACCCATTATTTTATTTCGCTTGCTTGCGTTCAACATTTAAATTTGACTCCGGAGAAGTTAGACTTTAACTTATTGGTTGAAACTTCGTTAGTAGGAGCCTTCGTTACCGCTATTATTTTTAAATCTTGTTTGATTCAAATAAACACTTTCACGTTACCTGTCAATCTTATCTTTTTGAAAATACTTGCCTTTGATGTGATTTTAGGAATCAATTGGTTAACTACTCATCATGCTTTTCGTAAGGTTGTTAGCTTTTATATTCATAACCATCCTGTTATGCAAATTCAAAGTAACCAAACCACTAAAGTCAATCATTGTCATATCAAGCCATAAGTAAAGAGCCCCGATCCTTTCGTTGTTGACTTCCTTGTGTGGAATGCACCAAGCGGACTTTTCAGAGGCTACGCCAGGATTGATGATGGCAAGTTGATAGGTATCATTGTGAGGTGCTATCCAGGTTAAGGGATAGAAGTCATAGTTGGTATTAATGTGACGTACTATCCAAGTCTTGGATGAAAGTCACAATTGTGAATGATATTTCTATTATTAATAAATTTCCTGGCGTATTCTTGAAGACTTCTTAGCCTACTTAGAGCGTGAAATCGAATTTTGTATTGACCCCAGTACAAAAACCCATTTCTTAAACCCTCAAATATTTTTTCAACTAAAAGGATCTGTTTACGTGGATTATGATGAAAGTCATAATAAAAGCATTGGAATAATGAAAATCATGGGTATTCGTGGTATTAGTAAGTTTTATGATGAGTTATGTTGGTTAGTATGTAAAAACATGAAAGTTTCTTAGAAATCACAAAGAGTTGAAAATCAGATTTTGGTGAAAAACGTAACATGAAATTCAATTGACTATATCTCCTATTATATTTTGAATTTTTGAGTATGGTCAAGTCCTAGAGTTAGATCTATGAGTTACCTAACTAATCCAAGTGGGATTACTGGAAAAAGTATTGTAGATTTTTGTGTGGACTGATTTTAGCAAAGAAGGCCAAAGCTGTAAATTTCGAAAATGCTACTGCCCAGAAACTTTAAGGGGCTGTTTCGGCCACTTAAATTATGAGAAAAATTCTGGCCTTTTGGGACATGAAAGTATATGGTATAAAGTACCTCCTGTCCAAAAATGAGCTCATTTCGACTTAAAATGAGCAAGTTATGACTATTTCAATATTTAGTTTTTTCGACAAAAACGCTATAACCAGGAGTTCTATAACTCCGATGACCATGAAATTTAAACTGGAAGCTCATGTTAACATGTGTAAGGTCCTGCCAAGATTTGGGAATTTTGGAGTTAAACTTGAGGTAGCTAATTTCTTAAGGAATTAAGTGGAAATTGATTTTTAAAAAATAGTAAATGAATTTTAAAAATTTAGAAAAATATATTTTCATTATGGGACTATATTATGCTAAATCCCAGAAAAGAAATATTTTTGGGACTGATTTGGTATTTTTCATGAAAATAGTTTAGTTATAAACATATGAGTTAAATATGTTATGTGAAGTAACAAAGTTGAAAATAGGATTTTATGGCTAGAGAATCCTATATAGAGTATATGCATATTTTTTTGATGAGGATTTGATAATTGGTGATGATATTTTATGAGTATGACATTTTGAATGATTAAATGCATTATATATAGAAAGCGTAAACAATTTAGATAAATTGTTTTATAAATTTAAGTGATTAAAATATTGTTATAATATTAATGATATTAGATTATGAGATTATTAAGTGATTTAAAACATGGGGATATTCTTGAATCTCGGATAAATTATATTATAAATGTTTAATATTTATCCTTTATCTCATTTGATTGATTCTTTATATCATTATCCTCATGTTTATATTATGTTGAAAGTCATCTCGCGGGCCTGTAGTGCATAGATGGACTTGGTATGATTATGACTGAGGATTGTTCGGTATAATCATAAATAGTAATTGAATACACAATTATCTTTGGTAGTAGTGCATGGATAATTTGTGGTCGTGATACTAATGAATACACAATTATCTTCGTAGTAGTGCATGGATAATTTGTGGTCGTGATACTTAATGAATACACGATTATCTTTGGTAGTAGTGCATGGATAATTCGTGGTCGTGATATCTTAATGAATACACAATTATCTTTGGTAGTAGTGCATGGATAATTTGTGATCGTGATATTAATGAATACACAATTATCTTTGGTAGTAGTGCATGGATAATTTGTGGTCGTGATACTAATGAATACACAATTATCTTTGGTAGTAGTGCATGGATAATTTGTGGTCGTGATACTAATGAATACACGATTATCTTTGGTCGTAGTGCATGGATAATTCGTGGTCGTGATCTTAATGAATACACAATTATCTTTGTCAGTAGTGCATGGATAATTTGTGGACGGATACTAATGAATACACGATTATCTTTCGTAGTAGTGCATGGATAATTTGTGGTCGTGATACTAATGAATACACGATTATCTTTGGTCAGTAGTGCATGGATAATTCGTGGTCGTGATACTAATGAATATCTTGGCTCGTAGTGCGGGGATGATTCGATGATATGGATTAATTATTGAAATTTGAGTCTCAAAGAATAAAATATTAATTCATGGATGTGGTAAAAGTCATCTTTGGTCAGTAGTGCATTGATAGACTTGGTATGATTATGACCACGGATTATTCGGTATAATCATGATCAGTAATTGAAAAACACGAATATCCTTAGCCGAGAGTGCATGGATAATTCATGGTTGTGATACTATTGTCGAGTCTTAGTATTATTGGTTTTACGGTTATATATCTTTGGCTTGTAGTGCAAAGATGAATTGTTAATAAATATCTTTTGGCTCAGTAGTGCAAAGATGAATTGTTAATGAATATCTTTGGTAGGATTGCAAAAATGAATTTAATATTTTCAACGATAAAGGTATTCAAGGTATCCTCATCTCTTTATCATACCAGTATCGCACCTAATTTCGAGGGCTTAAATTCCATAAGGAGGGAGATTGTGAGACCCCAGATTTTATCAATAAAGATTTAAATTTTGTCGAAATAATTTTTTATGTTATGGTGTGAATTTAAGATAATATTATAGTTGTGGGTAGTATTTATAAATTTTGTAAAGTATGCAAGTGGTTATATTATATTCGATTGGTGGGGAATATTCGGTTTAGCAGGGAATATTCGTACAACTACTCAATCATTGGTGGACCCCATAATGTAATTATATTTGATCGAGAGAAACGCACAAAAAATATTTTATTAAAATAACGGCGGAAGTTTTACCTTGTTAATCTTTGTTGAACTACTCGGTAGTAAAAGTAAAGAAGAATACGTGTGGTTGCATAAGTAGCTTACGGTATTGATTATTGATGCCTATGTGAGAAGTCACCGGTTTGATTCCATTATTGTCGATTAATAATATGAATTATTATAGCGATAATGACGTTTTGTTTTATTCGTATTATTAACGTAATAAAATGAAACATCTTTTATATAAAATAGAATACTTTATTAAAGTTATTCTATAAATAGAATATATTATATTTTATTACATATAGTGTTGCATAGTATTTTTGCATAGTGTTTTGCATAGTATTGCATAGTGTTTGCATAGTAAAATGTTTTATATAAATAGAATATATTATATTTTGTTTAAAAGATTTTTCTTTAAATATGGACCATCGATTAAAGTAAATCAACTGGACCGCTCATGGATTAGTTACTATGCATTCCATTTTCCTATAAATAGAAGCTCATTCCTTCATTATTTTCTTATTTAATTCATTGAAACTCTAGAGAGAGAAATTATAGAGAGAAGCTATAGAGAGAAAATTATAGAAAGAAGAAGAGTATTCTCGCTACTTCACTACTTCTATATTCAGTTCTTTTTTTACAGTAGGGTGTTATTCTTTCTTCTTGAAGAGAACTTCATTATTCCATTCATTATTATTCATTGGAATAACTTCGTAAAAGTGGTATACCCTATACATAACTCTGTATGTATACGCCAGATACCCTATACTTGGTGAAATCCTTATGTTATTCCATTCATATTTATTCATTGGAATAACTTTGATATCTGTGATTTACCCTATACTTGGTGACATTCTTCTATTATTTCATTGGAACATCCGTCTGCATGTGTTTTACAAGGACACGGTTCCGCTTCTTTATTATTCTCGTTGGAACATCCATGCTCGTGTGTTTTACACTAGACCGGTTTTAAATCTTTATCATTCTCGTTGGAATATCCTATTCGTGTGTTTTACACCGGATTTGGTTCCATCTTTATTATTCTGTTGGAACATCCCGCTTAAATTGTGAATTTCACCCGACTTCGGTTCCGTTATTATTATTACGTTGGAATAACTTTGTCTATGCGAAATACCGCATGCATGGTGATTTCTTTTATTATTCCATTCTTTATTATACCCGGTTGGTTAAAACTTTGACTTCTATACTCCATGAAATTAGTGGAATATCCTCGATATTTGCGTTTCATCCAAAGATATCTTTTCATGAAAATATTCTTCCGATCATTCTTGAATTTTACTCTACAAAACAAAGATCATGTTGACAATTTGGACGTTAATAATTCATGGATTAAATAATTCTTGAACTTGTTTTATTGAATTATTATGTCATTGTCATCATCCTCATGATATATCATGTTATCTTTCGCTTACGTGCATAGATGAACTTAGTATGATTATGACCGAGGATCATTCGGTATAATCATGGCTTGTTATAAATGATGTGATAAAAGTCCTCAAATTGGCACTGTAATGCGTTGATGGATAATTTTTGGTATGATTATGACCGGGGTGATTCTTAAGATAGTCATGACCATTGATAATTTGATGAAAATCCTTGACCGTGGTACGTGAATGATTAGATGTGGTGGTTTATTTATTGTCGAGTCTCGTGATAAAAATTGATGAAAACCTTTTAAAACCTAAAAGATAGTAGACTTTATTTTCTACTTGACTTTTATAATGGATTGCATATTCAGCCGCAGATTAAACCGGTTGTCTATTGTATTTTATCGGTTTAACATGTTGAAGGCTAATGATAATTTATTCGCATTATCTTAGTCATAATATTTCTATCGGGCTAGTTGAGCTCACCCTTTCTTTTCACCGTTCTCTTCGTGAAATGAGAACATAGCCGGGACGAAGCCTGGGGAACGGAGTAATGGTCCAGAGGATAGCATTAGTAGTCCTCACTATTTCGTGAAATAGTGTGATAATAGTTGTAATGAGGACTCCTTTTGAGTTTGTATAATATCTAGTAAACAATATTTGTATTCAAACTCACGCTTTATGTCGTATTGTACACTTACGCTTATATTAGTAAGTTGTATTTGAATTTATGTACCATGTAAGTGGCGACTCAAGATGGGTGACGTATACCTAATTTTGGGGCGCCATGACTTTCCAATAAGAATTTCTCCCTTCTTGTAGCCGCAATTAGGTGACCAAACCTCTCCTTAGATGTAACTTTCTAAACATTACCAATAATGTTATCTAATAATATTATTTAGATAATATGAATTATTGAATCGATAATGAAAAATATTGTGTAATGACAATTATTGAAACAACAAAGAATATAAAATATCAACGCAACAATTATTAAATCAATAAAATATCGAATAAAGTAATTATCGTAACCATTATTAAGTAGTGCCTGCTTCACGTACGTAAGAATCAATATTTGGTGCAATACCGTGTATTTCATCGTGTTTTAACCAATTTAGTATTTTAATAAAGATTAATTGAGAATAACTACGCCAAGTTATTTTTAAACCACTTATATTTGTCGTTTTCTTCATCCAATCGCTTTTCGTTATGGAGCCCATAAAATATCAAGCTTTGTCGAGTATTTAATATTCCCGGAACAACAAGAATATTCCACGACCAAACGAATATTCCCCGACAACAATGAATATTTTATAACCACTTGCTTATTTTGAAATATTTGTGTATTTTACCCATAACTATTCACATTAATCAAATCAACCCTTACTATTTCAAAATAATAAATAGAGAAAATTAAATTTCATTAATAATAAGTTGGGGTCTTACAATATTTGTATTAAAACTCACAGCTCATGTTGTATATTTAAGTTTATATTTGTATTCTGTACCATGTATTTGGCGACTCAAGATGGGTGATGTATACCTATTTTGGGAGCGTCACAGTTGGTATCAGAGCTTAGGGATATGATCCCTGGCTGAGATATGAGACATGAACTAAGAGGGGAGAGACGGGGAATTCCTTCGCTAGTATGACCTGCCTAAGTTTAATTGATATTTACTTGGTCGGTCAGAGTATAGGGATAATATGTGGTATGTCAATTAACCCTTGTTTTGTGGCAGTATTTGAAAATGACATTCGAGAATGTTGAGAATAGCAATGGAGCACGGGAGACCGTTAAGTCACCACAGATTAATACACAGGATAATGTGCAACAGGAAGACAATAATCCTCAAGTAAACAACAACACCGATCAAATGATGAATGATGGGATGTTCAGAGGCTTTATGCAATTCATGCAACATCAGGCGAGAGTGGCTCCTGTCCAAAATACAGGTGGAAACACTGGCAACTTTTGGACGGTCACCGCTAAGCAGTTTAAGGAGCTGGGACCACCGAAGTTTATTGGAGAGCCAAAACCACTTAAGGCGGAGACGTGGATAAAGCAGATCACCAAGATATTTGATGTCTTAGGATGCTCCGAGGAGCAAAAGGTTCCCTTTGCCACCTTCATGTTGCGAGGAGTGACAGATTACTAGTAGGAATCTGTAAAGCGTACCCAACCTGCCACACTCAAAATGTCTTGGGAGAAGTTCCAAGAACTGTTCAACGACAAGTACTTTTCCGAAAGTATTCGTCACATGAAAGAGGTAGAGTTCATTAAACTAGAGCAAAACAACATGACCGTGTCGCACTACGAAGCCAAGTTAGCCGAGTTGTCCCAGTTTGCGTCCCAGTTAGTTGATAATGAGGAAAGAATGACGCAGATATTTCTAAGAGGTTTGAAACCCGAGATACGTCAATACCTCATTTCTCATAAACTTTGCTTGTATTCAGATGTTGTTAATAGGGCTCAGTTATTGGAGCGCGATAATGAGTTAACCCAACCAAGAGAGAGCAGCCGATAAGTCGATTATACTAGTGGTAGCAATCATCGATGCGGTGACAACAAGCGTGGAGGGAATCAACAAGCCAGAAATGGTAACCATTTCGGTGGTAATCATGGCCAAGACAATAAAAGTTGACATTTCAAGAAAAGGAGATTCAACAATGATGGAAAGACGTCAGCACCATCAGCCGTTGTTAAGGAAGGAGAATGACCACTTATCATGTGCTTCAAATGCGGAGGGGAGGGACACATCAGTCCAAATTGCATGCAGCAGTCCAAAACGTGTTACAATTGTGGAAGAGAAGGTCACCTAGCTCAATTTTGCCATACAGTGAAGCCAAGTCCAGCTGGGATGGAGGCACCAAAGGTCGTTCCAAAAAAGTCAAAACCAGTAGTTCAAGGGAGAGTGTTTGTCGTAACCTCCCAGAAAGCAAGGAACTCAAACGAGGTTATCACGGGTAAGCTAATCATAAACTCTAGCGAAGTCTATAACTTATTTGATACCGGTTCTACCCATTCTTTTATTTCTCCTACTTACGCTCAATGTTTAAATTTGACTCCAGAGAAATTAGACTTTGAATTATCTGTTGAAACTCCGTTGGGAGAAACTTTCATTACATCCACTGTTTATAAGTCTTGTTTGGTTCAAATCGATACCCTCACATTACCTGTCGATCTTATTTCATTGAAAATACTTGCATTTGACGTAATTCTAAGGATTGATTGGTTAACTACTCATCATGCAAAAATTAATTATTTTCATAAGGTTGTTAGCTTTTATATTCCTAATCAACCTATTATGCGAATTCAAGCAACCAAACCACTAAAGTCAATCACTGTCATATCAAGCCATAAAGCTATTCGTTTATTGAAAAATGGATGTCAAGCTTTCTTAGCTCATGCCACAGATTTAAACAAAAATACGTCATTTTGAATGATTATTTTATTGTTAATAAATTTCTTGACGTATTCCCTGAAGAACTTCCTGGCCTACCCCTAGAGCGTGAAATTGAATTTCGTATCGACCTTGAACCCGGTATAAAACTCATTTCCAAAGCCCCATATCGAATGGCTCCTATTGAACTTCAGGAGTTAAAGACTCAACTGCAGGAATTGTTAGACATCGGTTTCATTCGTCCTAGTACGTCTCTTTGGGGTGCTCCTATTCTATTCGTGAAGAAGAAAGATGGGAGTATGCGACTTTATATTAATTATCAGGAGTTGAACCATGTCACTGTCAAAAATAGGTACCCGTTACCTCGCATTGATGACCTATTTGACCAATTACAAGGTGCCAAATTCTTTTCAAAGATTGTTCTTCGTTCTGGATATCACCAATGGAAGATTAAAACTAATGACATTCCAAAGACGGCTTTCAGAACTCGGTACGGGCATTATGAATTCCTAGTCATGTCTTTTGGATTGACTAATGCTCCTGCTGCCTTCATGGACATGATGAACCGAGTATTCAAGGAATATTTGAATCATTTTGTGGTTGTCTTTATTGATGACATTCTTATATATTCCGAAAGCCGTGAAGATCATGAGCAACACTTGAGGCTGATACTCCAAAAGCTTCGTGAAAACAAGCTTTATGCCAAGTTAAAGAAATGTGAGTTCTGGCTTGAGGAAGTAACATTCCTTGGGCACGTAGTATCAAGTCATGGAATATCTGTTGACCTAACAAAGATTGAAGCAATTCAAAGCTGGGAGCAACCTAAGTCAGTGACTGAAGTACATAGCTTTCTGGGCTTAGCTGGTTATTATCGAAGATTCGTGGAAGGATTTTCTCGAATCGCTACTCCATTAACTTAGCTGACTTGGAAAGATACAAAATTCGGTTGGAGCAAAGAATGTGAGAAGAGTTTTCAAGAACTCAAGAGGAGACTCATTTCAGCACCTGTTCTGACAATACCATCTGACTCGGAGGGATTTGTCATCTACAGCGATGCTTCGGGAAAAGGGTTAGGATGTGTTCTCATGCAACATGTGTTCTCATATAAGACCCCAACTTATTATAAATAAAATTGAATTTTTTTCTATTCATTATTTTGAAATAATAATGAGTTAATTTGATATAATACTTTGGTTATGGGTGAAATGTGCAAATTTTATAAAATAAGCAAGTGATTATAAAATATTTATTTTTTTGTCGGGGAATATTCGTTTGGTCGTGGAATATTTTTGTTGTCGAGGAATATTAAATTTACAAGTACAGACCATTTCAGGGCCCCATAATGTAATAACCGCTTGGATGAAGAAAATGACAAGTTTGAGTTTTTATAAATAACTACGTAGTTATTCACAATTAACATCGTTGGAATATTCAAATTGGTTAAAATACAAGAATACACGTGGCGTGGTTATAAAGAAGCACACCAGATTGCATGTATTTTGAATTATTGATTCTTACGTAAGAAGGCACTTGTAAGACCCCGAATTTTATAAAATAAAAGTATTAAATTTTGTTATAATTATTATTCAGTAATGGTTAAATTGATAAAAAGTTAAAGTTAAGGGTGATATATGTAAAGTTTACAAAATACGCAAGTGGTTATAAAATACCCATTGTTGTCGGGGAATATTCGTTTGGTCGTGGAATATTCTTGTTGTCGGGGAATATTCATACGACGGCGCAGCCATTTATGGCCCCTATAACAGAATAACTGTTGGATGAAGAAAATGACAAGTTTGAGTTTTTATAAATAATGGCGTAATTGTTACCGTTAACACTGTTGGATTACCTGGTGGTTAAAATACTGAATACGCGAGGTCGCATAAAGAAGATACCAGTATTGCACAATATTTTGAATTATTGATTCTTACGTATTAAGGCACTACTCAATAATTGTTACAGTAATTACTGTTCAATATTTTATTTTATTGGTTCAATAATTGCTGCATTAATATTTTATATTATTGTTGTTTTAATAATTGTCATTGCACAGTATTTCCCATTATCAGATCAATAATTCATATTATTTGAATAATATTATTAGATAGCATTATTGGCAATGTTTAGAAAGTCCTGTCAAGGAGAGGTTTGGTCACCTAATTGCGCGTCAGTAAGGAGAAATCCTTATCGGAAAGCCCCCTCTTTCCTGAGAACGGTCTGATTGTCATTATTGTGATTCTGTAATATTATTTGTGAATAATTAATTATTGATTTATATGATAAGAAAATATTTATTTTATGTGGACATAAATGATGGATAGGAAAATATTTATTTTATGTGGTTATAAATGAAGGAATTAATGTTGAGGTGTTTTATCAAGATTTTGTCGATGGAGGTATTAAAAAAATCAAATCGGTGTTCTTAAAGTCGTATCATGTGAGTTATAATTTTAATCCGACCATTGGATCGTTGTGATTTTTGGATATGTTATACATATATAAGTTGAGTATATGTCCACAAATTTTTGAACCGTTAAAATTAACGTATGATTTGTTATGAATTTTAAGAGGTGTTGAAAATTATCCGTTTGTGGAATTCGGATATTTTCTGCTTGGAATTTGGAAAAACTTAAAGCTACAAAGTTGTACAGAATTCGATTTCGTATGAAATGGACATAAAACTCGTATTTTTCTCATAAAAGGGCTATTTATTATAAATTGTTGAAGTTTCGGAAATTAAAATGTATTTATTAAAATTATGGGTGGGACCCACTTTTGTTTTTTCAAAACATATGGGCTGAAAATTCTTCCAAGATGGCTACCTAGTAATTCAAGATGGGCATGCGTAGAATGAAGAAAAAATAATAATAATATTTTATTATTCTAGTATCCTATGGCGTTCTAGCATTTTCCTATAAATAGACGCTTAAGTTAGAATTGAAAATCACACCAGAAACATAAGTTTTCTCTCTCTATATTATATAGCGTATTTTTGTGAGTATTTAGATACTTTGAGAATTGTTATTCAGTGCAAGTTTCCTTCGACTTTACATCCGATATTCCAGTCAGAAATACTGCTCTTTTGAGGTAAGGGATTGTAAAAGTTATTATGTTTTTCAGTTTCGTAATTTTTCCAACCCTCAAAAATTCTGAAAATATTTGAAATGATAATTTAATGACTTTTCTTGATTGTGTCCAAAAAGGGCTATTTTTGGATGTATAGATTATGAGTTATGAATTTTATGGGAAAATACTATTTTAAAAGTAAACCCTTATAACTCCTTATGGTTAACTCAAAAATTGGTGAAATTTTTATTGGGAGTACATGTATATAACAACAGTATACTCTGTAAATTTCAAAATTTTTGGACAAAAGTACAATTTATGATAAATGTCTAAATATTCTGCAGTTTTGGTCATATAAAAAATAGTAAATGAATTTTAAAAATTCTGAGAAAAATATATGTTTAATATGGGACTATATTCTTCTAAATCCCAGAAAAGAAAATTTTCTGTGACTGATTTGGTATTTTTCATGAAAATGGACTAGTTATGAGTAAATGAATTAAATATGTTATGTGAAGTAAGAAAATTAGAAAATAGGATTTTATGGCTTGAAAATCCTATATAAGGTATATGCAGATTTTTGATGAGGGTTTTGGTTATTGGTGATGAAATCTTATGAGTTTGGCATTTTAGGATGATTAAATGCATTAATTAGTAAAGTGTAAACAATTAAAATAAATTGTTTATAAGTTTAAGAAATGATTAAAATATTGTGGTAATATTAATAATATTAGATTATGAGATTATTAAGTGATTTATAACATTTTGATTAAGGTGCTATGAAATCATTGATTTAAAATATTATTTAATGATTAATAATATTAGTAAATGAATTTAATGTTATTATATAATGAATAATATTAAATGGAGTTTATAATATAATGAATAATGTTATTATCTTCGTTAAATATTTGTTAAGATATTATTTTCTGTTCAAATCATTTTTGATATAATATTATTCTTGAATTTTACTCCACAAAGCAGTATCATATTGACAATTTGGATATTATTGAATTCTGGATAAATTAAATTGTTAAAGTCTTTAAAAATTTATCATTTATCTCATGTTATTGATTATTTATATCCTTGTCATGATCCTCATGCTTATATTGTGATGAAAGTCATCTTTGGCCCGTAGTGCATAGATGGACTGCTGTTTATTGGTTTTACAATTGTATGCCTTTGGCCTGTAGTGCAAAGAAGAACTGTTGATTGATATCTTTGGCTTGTAGTGCAAAGATGACCTGTTATTGAATATCTTTGGCCCGTAGTGGGAAGATGACATGTTGTTGAATATCTTTGGTCTGTAGTGCAAAGATGACCTGTTGTTGAATATCTTTGGCCTGTAGTGCAAAGATGAACCTATTAGTATGATTATGAACATGAACTGTAATTTGGTATAACCATGATCTTTGATGTTTCGTAGTAAAAGACAGTGATGTAAATTATCTTCGAGTCTGGATGAGAAGAGGAATTTAGAACCACAATTATGGTTATGAGTTATTCACATGATTGTGGACGTGAAGCTGCTGATTGATGTTACTGAGAATAAAACATTGTTGGTGGACTTTTAACATGGAGAAGATAATAGACTTTATGGTCTATTTGACTCTTCTAATGGATTGCTCGTTCCGCTGTAACTATGGTTGAAAAGTTTTATCATCTACCATATGTTCTAAATCTCTGATTTATTACTTACGAAGGCTATTGATAATTTAATTATCTTTAGTCATGATATTCTTTACTGGGCTATTTGTGCTCACCCTTTTTTGTTTCATAATTCCTTTCAGGTAATAAGAGTGTAGCTGGGTCGAACGGGGATAATAGGGGAATAGAACGGTGATCTATAGTTGTTGAGGTTCTCCATAAATAGTATGGAAATAATTTTATTGAGAACTTTAGATAAGTGTGTTGTATTTTATACGTTATTTAATAATTATATTGGTGAGTCCAATAGGGTGAGGCGAACCCAACGTTGGAAGGGTGTTTTGCCACTATCATACAAGATGTCTAATGACACACAACCTCGTGTTATCATAAGACAGGGTTGTGCACATCCACTTGCTGAGTATATCTACGAGCACTACCTGTATAATCTTGGAGTTTGGTTGAAATATAATTTTCAATTGCAGATGGTGGAGATAATTATATTTCAAGAGAAGACTCACTATTGGAAAGAACATGATAGTAATCTTCTTGTTTTTCTTTGGGTTCTATTGGTTCAACCAAGGATAATTCTGTGGACATATGATATCTATCATAACCTAGACGCATGGCCTCCATGTAAGACCCCAGTTTATTATAAATGAAATTAAATTTCCTCTATCTATTATTTTGAAATAGTAAGGGTTGATTTGATTAATGTGGTTAGTTATGGGTAAAATGCGCAAATATTTTAAATAAGCAAGTGGTTATAAAATATTCATTGTTTTCGGGGAATATTCGTTTGGTCGTGAAATATTCTTCTTTGTTTGGGAATATTAAAGACGACGACGACCTTGTGTGGGCCCCATAATGTAAAAGTGATTGGATGAAGAAAACGACAAGTATAAGTTGTTTATAAATAACGGCGTAGTTGTTACCGTTAATACTGTTGGAATACTTGGTGGTTAAAACACAATAGCATAAGGTATTGCACCAATTATTGATTCTTACGTAAGAAGGCACTACTCAATAATTGTTACAGTAGTTATTGTTCAATATTTTATTTTATTGATTCAATAATTGCTACGTTGATATTTTATATTATTGTTGTTTCAATAATTGTCACTACACAGTATTTTCATTACGAGATCAATAATTCATATTATTTGAATAATATTATTAGATAAAAATATTGGCAATGTCTAGAAAGTTCTGTCTAAGGAGAGGTTTGGTCACCTAATTGCGCGCCAGTAAGGAGAAAATCTTATTGGAAAGCCCCCTCTTTCCTGAGAACGACGTGGTTGTCGATATTGTGATTTTGTAATATTATTTGTGAATAATTAATTATTGATTTATATGACAAGAAAAATATTCATTTTATGTGGATATAGATGGAGAAAATTTTAAAGTGACAATTGTTGAAAAAATTGATATTTTATCTTTTTCTGATAAAAAAATTCATTTAAGTATATTATTATATTTTAATAATATAATAATGATGATATTTTTACAATGAATGTGGGATATATGAATATATGAGGAGGAAGAGTATTTTTGTTGCAAAAGTTGTTTAAAACATGTTAAACGTGTCTGTGGGCCCATTTCTTGACTGAAATTTGATTATAGCTTGTAAAATCGCCCGTTTGTAGATTTCGGTCATTTTCTGTTTGGAATTTGGAAAAACTTTCTTCTGCAAAGTTGTAGAGAATGAAATTTCCTATGAAAAAGGCATAAGGTTAAAATTTTTCTGACAAAAAGGCTATTTATTATGAATTATTGAAGTTTCAAAGTTCTGAAATAATTGATTTTTGGAAGTTTTAATTATTTTTAATAAGAAAAACGTTTTTTTTTAGTTTGGTGAGGTGAGCCCACATGGTGGCTGATGTTTTTGGGCAAATCTAGTGTGCGTAGGAAATTTTGATAAATATATTATTATTTTATTAAATTTTCTGCTTTGGTGTTCTAAGCATTTTTCTATAAATAGGGTGCTTAGGTTAGAATTGAAAATCACACCAGAAACTAAAATTTTCTCTCTCTATATTATCGAGCGTATTCTTGTGAGTATTTTGAGACTTTGAGTGTTCTATACTAAGTATAAGTTCCCTTCAAAGACTATATCCAAAGATTCCAGGTTAAGTACTATCTTTTCGAGGTAAGGGATATTATTTCTTAAAAAAAATGATATTATTTCTTCCAATATCTTTATGCCGGAATATTGATAGTATTTTTCTTGTGAAATTCTTGTCTTTTAGTGTTAAGGTTACTATTCACGATATAAAGACTATTCACGATACTGATTATTATTTATGAATACTAAGACTATTCACGTAAAAATTAAATTTTCATTTTTGTCCAAAATATCTATTATGGATACTAGCTTTGATTGTATCCATGTTTTGATCATTCTTGAATTTTACTTTCTATGATTATTTATGAAGTATTTTTGAACCTGATTGTTTAAAGTATTTAATCCTTAATATTTGTTCTTTTATTTCATTGGATTCATTTCCTTTAAAATAATTTTCATCATCCTCTCACCCTAAATGATGATATTATGAATATCTTTGGCCCTGTAGTGCAAAAGATGGTTGATTTTCTTATGAATATCTTTGGCCCATAGTGCAAAGAGGAGCAGTGTTGAGATGAACATGACTAATCGATGAATATCTTTGGCTCAGATTGCAAAGATGAATATTTGATTCAAGATGAATATTGATTGATGTTACAGGGATAAAATAATGATGATGGACTTTTAAATTCCTAGATTATAGTAGATTTCATTCTTTACGTAACAAATCTATAAATTATTATTTCCGTTACGAATATTAATCTGAAACTTGTTGTCTATTATATTTTATCAGATTTTTCCCTGTTGAAGACTAACGATAAGTTTTTCTATATTATCTTAGTCATAATATTCTTTACTGGGCCAGTTGAGCTCACCCTTTTCCTTTTTGTTCTATTTTTCTTCTCAGGAGGCGAGAATGTAGCGAGTACTAGTCGGGGTATGGAATGAAGGTTTTAGAAAGTTATTTTAGTAGTCCTCGCCATTTTTGTAAAATAATATATCAATAATTGTAATGAGGACTTATTTGAGTGTTGATACTGTTTAGAAGCTTTTTGCAATTCATGCAAAATCAGATGAGGGAGACTCGTGCACAAAATACAGGTGGAAATGATAACAACGCACGGTTTGTCACAGCCAAACAGTTTAAAGAGTTGGGACCACCAGAATTCTGGGGAAAGCCAGATCCGATTAAGGCAAAAATGTGGGTCAAATAAATTACCAAGATATTCGATGTCTTGGGATGCACGGAGAATGTAGGTTCCATTCGCCACCTTTATGTTCCAGAATGAGTCGACATTGGTGGGAATCTGTGAAGCATACCCATCCAGCCACACTCAGCATGTCATGGGAGACATTTCAAAAACTGTTCAATGACAAGTACTTTCCTGAAAGTATTCGTCATATGAAGAAAGTGGAGTTTATTAGATTGGAACAAAAGAACACGATTTGTCCCAAAGACGAGGCGTAAGTTTACAGAGTTGTCTGTGTTTGCACCTCATTTGGTGGAGAATGAGGAACGATGACGCGGATGTTTTCGAGAGGTTTGAAACCCAAGATACGACAATATCTCATTTTCATAAATTTTCTCTCTATTCGGAGATGTTGTCAACAGGCTCAATTATTAAAGCGAGATAACGAGTACGTTCAACCGAGGGACCACAACCAGGATCATACCCTATGATAAAGAATCATCGTAACAACGATAACCATCGAAGAAAGAAAAATATAGACAAAAATGGTAACCACTCTGGTGGTAATCATGGCCATAAAATAGGAAAAAGCGAGTCGGGGGGGAGATTATAAAAAGAGGAGATTCAACAATGACAATGCGAAGACGCCAAAGACCAAAGAAGAATCGGTTCTAAGGGAGGAGAGCGACCATAGGTCATATATGCTATAAATGCGGAAAGAGGACATATCACCAAACCGCCCACAACATTCAAGCTATGCTATAATTATGGAAAGGAAGGACATATCGCCGAGATCAGTACGATAAATAAACCAAGTCCAATGGGATGGTGACTCAAAAGGTCATCCCCAGAAAAGTCAAAGTCAACGGTTCTCGAAAAGCGTTTATCGTGGATCGGTCAAAATGCGAGGAACCCAAACGAGGTGATCACGGGTAAGCTAATCATAAATTCTTACGAATTTTATACCTTACTAGATACCGGTGCTACCCACTCATTTATCTCTCCTACTTGTGCTCAACGTTTAAACTTAACTCCGGAGAAATTAAACTTTGACCTATCTGTGGAGACTCCGTTAGGCGACACTTTTATTACATCTACTGTTTATAAATCTTGTTTGATCCAAGTTGGCACCATCACATTACCTGTTGATCTTATCTCTTTAAAGATACTTGCTTTTAATGTGATCTTAGGGATTGATTGGTTAACTACTCATCATGATAAAATTAATTATTTTCCTAAGGTTGTTAGTTTTCATATTCCTAACCAACCCGTTGTACGAATTCAAGCAACTAAACCATTAAAATCAATCACTGTCATATCTAGTCATAAAGCTATTCGTTTATTAAAAAATGGATGTCAAGCTTTCTTAGCCCATGTTATGGATTTGAATAAAGACACATCAGATTTGAATAATATTCCTGCTGTTAGTAAATTTCCGACGTATTTCTCAAGAACTTCCTGGCCTACCCCCGTAATATGAAGTTGAATTCTTTATTGATCTTGAACCCGTACAAAGCCCATTTTAAAATCCCATATCGAATGGCTCCTATTGAACTTCAGGAGTTAAAGGTCCAACTACGGGAGTTGTTGGATATCGATTTCATTCATCCTAGTACATCTCCTGGGGTGCTCCTGTTTTATTTATAAAGAAGAAAAAGACGGAGTATGCGATTTCAGATCGACTATCGGAATTGAACCATGTCACCATCAAGAATAGGCATCCGCTACCTCGTATTGATGACCCGTTTGACCGGGCTTGTAAGGAGCACAATTCTTTTTCAAATATCGATCTTTCGCTCGATATCATTAGTCAAGATTAGAATCGAGGATATTCCAAAGACCGCCTTCGTAACTCCCAGACGGGCATTATGAATTTTAGCCATGTCTTTTGGATTAACTAATGCTCCCCGCGGCTTTCGTGGATATGATGAACCGAGTATTCAAAGATTATTTGGATCGGGTTCGTTGTTGTCTTTATTGATGACATCCTCATATATTCCAAAAGCCGTGAAGATCATGAGCACCATTTGAAGTCGGTACTCCAAAGGCTTTGTGAAAACAAGCTATATATCAAGTTGAAGAAATGCGAAGTTCGCTCGAGGAAGTAGCATTCCTTGGGCACGTGGTTTCAAAACATGGAGTATCCGTCGACCCGCCGAAGATGAAGCAATACAAAGTTGGGAGCAACCAAGTCATGACCAAGCACGTAGCTTTTCGGGCTTACCGGTTATTATCGGAGATTCATGGAAGGATTTTCTCGAATCGCTACTCCTTTAACTCGCCTAACTTTAAGGATACAAAATTTGTATGGAGCGAGGAATGCGAGAAGAGTTTCCAAGAGCTTAAGAGGAGACTTATTTCTAAGACACTGCTCGACAATACCATCTCGGTTGGATGGATTTGTTATCTATAAGCGATGCTTCGAGCAAAGGGTTAGGATGTTCTCACATGCGTGGGAAAGTCATAGCCTATGCCTCATGACAACTTAAAGAATATAAGAGGAATTATCCTACTCATGATCTAGAGTTCAAGCAATCATTTTCGCACTAAAGATCTGGAGGCACTATCTATATGGAGAGAAAGTGGAGATATATTCGCACCATAAAAGCCTCAAATATTTCTTCACCCAAAAGGAACTCAACATGCGGCAATGACGTTGGCTCGAGCTGTTGAAAGATTATGACCACACCATTCAATACCGTCCTGGAAAAGCAAACGTGGTAGCTGACGCATTGAGTAGAAGATCATATGTAGGAACGAGTGCGATGATGTCAAGTATATGCATAGAACCAACTTTAATTGATGAAGTTAAAGTTGCTTAAGCCACCAACCCGGAGCTGATGCGTATGAAGAAGAAAGTACAATGAAGGTGCTATTCCGGAAGCGAGAATCGATAAAGAAGGAATACTTCGAGTCCACTCCAGACTTTGTGTTCCTAACGACTCTAATTTGAAGTATAAGATCATGACGGAGGCACACAATACACCGTTTGTAATCCATCCTGGAAGTACCAAAATGTATCATGATCTTCGACATACATTTTGGTGGAACAATATGAAGAAAGAGATTGCAAAGTTTATCTCGAGGTGTTTAACTTGTCAGCGTGTAAAGGCGGAGCATCAAGTGCCTAAGGGTCCATTGCAACCACTTGAGATTCAGAAATGGAAGTGGGAACACATTACCATGGATTTCATTACATGTCTTCCCACAGTTTCTCAAGGCATAAATGCTATTTGGGTTATTGTTAATAGATTAACCAAGTCTGCTCATTTCTTGCCGATACAGGAGACTTATTCCCTTGAACATCTTGCTCGTATGTACGTGAATGAGATTGTGAGATTGCATTGCATGCCAGTATCCATAGTTTTGAATCGTGACCCAAGATTCACTTCACGATTTTGGGTTAGCTTGCAAAAAGCTATGGGCACGGATTTACGATTTATTCGCAAGATACCATCCTCAAAACGGACGGACAATCGAGAGGACTATTCAAACTCTTGAAGATCTATTAAAACTCGTGGTCCTAGACTTCAAAGGAGTTGGGATAAGTATTTACCATTGGTGGAATTCTCCTACAACAACAGCTTATCGTGCAAGTATAGGTGTGGCCCCATTTAAAGCATTATATGACGAAAGTGTCGCTCTCCAAAGATGTTGGGATGAGGTTGGTGAAACAACATTGTTGGGACCAGAGTTGGTACGATGACTACTTTAAAAGATCCAAATGATTCGCAATGTATACAAACGGCAGACAGATCGACAAAAAAGTTATGCGGATCTTCATCGAAAGGACGTGGAATTTAGTATCGGGGATCATGTATTGTCATGTGTAGCCCCATGGAAGGAGTTACAAGATTCGGGGAAGAGAGAAAAGCTCAATCCACAATTTATTGGTCCATTTGATTCTCGACCGAGTAGGAAATGTAGCCTATAGACTCTGCGTTACCTCCAAGTATGTCTCGTGTTCATAATGTTTTTCATATATCTGTGCTTCGTAAATGTGTGAAAGACCCGAACCACGTTATTGAGTTAAAACTGGATGAGATAGCCGAAGACTTAACGTACGAGGAGGTACCTGTCAATATCTTGGATAACAAGGAGCATGTCCTACGCACAAAGGTCATACCACAAGTCAAAGTTTTGTGGAGGAACCATGTTATTGAGGAAATGACTTGGGAGTTGGAAACGGAAATGAAAGCGAGGTATCCTCACCTTTTCGAAACACCAGGTACGTACGTCAATTTCGAGAACGAAATTTCATAAGGAGGAAAGGCTGTAAGACCCCAGTTTATTATAAATGAAATTAAATTTTCTCTATCTATTATTTTGAAATAGTAAGGGTTGATTTGATTAATGTGGTTAGTTATGGGTAAAATGCGCAAATATTTTAAATAAGCAAGTGGTTATAAAATATTCATTGTTTTCGGGGAATATTCGTTTGGTCGTGAAATATTCTTATTGTCGGGGAATATTCGTACGACGGCGCAGTCTTGTGTGGGCCCCATAACAGAAAGTGATTGAATGAAGAAAACGACAAGTATAAGTTGTTTATAAATAACGGCGTAGTTGTTACCGTTAATACTGTTGGAATACTTGGTGGTTAAAACACAATAGCACAAGGTATTGCACCAATTATTGATTCTTACGTAAGAAGGCACTACTCAATAATTTTTACAGTAGTTATTGTTCAATATTTTATTTTATTGATTCAATAATTGCTACGTTGATATTTTATATTATTGTTGTTTCAATAATTGTCACTACACAGTATTTTCATTACGAGATCAATAATTCATATTATTTGAATAATATTATTAGATAACAATATTGGCAATGTCTAGAAAGTTCTGTCTAAGGAGAGGTTTGGTCACCTAATTGCTGCGCAAGAAGAGAGAAAATCTTATCGAAAGCCCCTCTTTCCGAGAACGGCGTCAGTTTCGATATTGTGATTTTGTAATATTATTTGTGAATAATTAATTATTGATTTATATGACAAGAAAAATATTCATTTTATGTGGATATAGATGGAGAAAATTTTAAAGTGACAATTGTTGAAAAAATTGATATTTTATCTTTTTCTGATAAAAAAATTCATTTAAGTATATTATTATATTTTAATAATATAATAATGATGATATTTTTACAATGAATGTGGGATATATGAATATATGAGGAGGAAGAGTATTTTTGTTGCAAAAGTTATTTAAAACATGTTAAACGTGTCTGTGGGCCCATTTCTTGATTGAAATTTGATTATAGCTTGTAAAATCGCCCGTTTGTAGATTTCGGTCATTTTCTGTTTGGAATTTGGAAAAACTTTCTTCTGCAAAGTTGTAGAGAATGAAATTTCCTATGAAAAAGGCATAAGGTTAAAATTTTTCTGACAAAAAGGCTATTTATTATGAATTATTGAATTTCAAAGTTCTGAAATAATTGATTTTTGGAAGTTTTAATTATTTTTAATAAGAAAAACGTTTTTTTTAGTTTGGTGAGGTGAGCCCACATGGTGGCTGATGTTTTTGGGCAAATCTAGTGTGCGTAGGAAATTTTGATAAATATATTATTATTTTATTAAATTTTCGCTTTGGTGTTCTAAGCATTTTTCTATAAATAGGTGCTTAGGTTAGAATTGAAAATCACAATTTAAATCAAATTTTTCTCTCTATATTATCGAGCGTATTCTTGTGAGTATTTTGAGACTTTGAGTGTTGCTATACGGTATAAGTTCCCTTCAGCACTATATCCAGTATTCCAGTTAGAAGTACTATCTTTTCGAGGTAAGGGATATTATTTCTTAAAAAAAATGATATTATTTCTTCCAATATCTTTATGCCGGAATATTGATAGTATTTTTCTTGTGAAATTCTTGTCTTTTAGTGTTAAGGTTACTATTCACGTATACAACACTATTCACAAAAAAATTAAAATTTTATTTTTTGTCCAAAATATCTATTATGTATACTAGCTTTGATTGTATCCATGTTTTGATCATTCTTGAATTTTACTTCACCGTGATTATTTATGAAGTATTTTTGAACTCTGGATTGTTTAAAGTACTAATCCTTAATATTTGTTCTTTTGTTTCATCGGATTCATTTTCTTTAAAATATTTTCATCATCCTCTACCCTAAATGATGATATTATTGAATATCTTTAGCTTTCAGAAGTGCAAAAGATGGTTGATTTTCTTATGAATATCTTTTGGGCCGTAGTAGAAAAAGATTTAAACAGTGTTGAGATTTAACATGATTAATCGATGAATATCTTTGGCTCAGAAGTGCAAAGATGAATATTTGATTCAAGATGAATATCGATTGATGTCTGAGAGATAAAATAATGATGATGGACTTTTAAATTCATAGATTATAGTAGATTTTATTCTCTACGTAACTCATCTATGAATTATTATTTCATTACTGTAATATTGATCTAAAACTTGTCATTCTATTGTATTTTATCGATTTTTCCTCGTCAAGACTAACGATAAGTTGTTCTATATTATCTTAGTCATAATATTCTTTTATCGGGCTAGTTGAGCTCACCCTTTTCCTTTTTGTTCCATTTTTCTTCTCAGGAGGTGAGAATGTAGCGAGTACTAGTTGGGGTATGGAATGAAGGTTTTAGAAAGTTGTTTTAGTAGTCCTCACCATTTTTGTAAAATAATATATCAATAATTGTAACGAGGACTTATTTGAGTGTTGATATTGTCTAGAAGATAATATTTGTATTTAAACTCACGGTTTTTATGTTGTATTAATAAAGTTGTAGTTGTTTTTGTACCATGTTATTGACGACTCGGAATGGGTGTTGTATACCTATTTTGCGGGCGTCACATCCCATGTACGAAAGTTTCCTTGAGCACTTTCCAAATATTTTAATTACTAAAACAGTTATTAACTGTACCTTTATGTAAGGTGTCATTATGACGTGCTATCCAAGGTTAGGATGAGAGTCACAGTTGGTATATATTTGTATCAAAACTCACAACATATGTGTTGTTGTAATTTGCACGACAATTATAGTAATAAAGTTGTAGTTGTTTTCTGTACCATATATTTTGCGACTCAGAATAGGTTGGATGGATTGAACCTATTTTGGGGGCGTCACAGTTGGTATCAGAGCTTAGGGATATGGTCGCTTGCGGAGATCTGAGTCTAGAACTAGGAGGAGAGAGACGAGTAATATATAACTTGCTAGTATGTGACTTAACTAAGCTGAAATTTCTTACTTAATAAATTGAAAAATTGTGATATGTCAATTAACCTTTGTTTTGAAGCTGTATTCTAGAATGATATTTGAAATACAGGAGATGAGCAATGGAGAAATCATGATGACTGGGGAGATAGAATCTGAAATGAAAGCAAGGTATTCTCAACTCTTCGAAATACCAGGTACGTAAATTTCGGGGACGAATTTCATAAGGAGGGGAGATTGTAAGACCCCGAATTTTATGAAATAAAAGTATTCAATTTTTTTATAATTATTATTCAGTAAATGGTTAAATTGATAAAAATTTAAAGTTAGGGTGATATATGTAAGACCCACTTTTGTTTTTTCAAAACATGTGGGCTAAAAATTCTTCCAAGATGGCTGCCCAGTAATTTAAGGTGGACATGCGTAGAATGAAGAAAAAATAATAATAATATTTTATTATTTTAGTCTCCTATAGCGTTCTAGCATTTTCCTATAAATAGGTGCTTAGGTTAGAATTGAAAATCACACCAGAAACATAAGTTTTCTCTCTCTATATTATCGAGTGTATTTTTATGAGTATTTAGATACTTTGAGAATTGCTATTCAGTGCAAGTTTTCTTCGACTTTACATCCGATATTCCAGTCAGAAATACTGCTCTTTTGAGGTAAGGGATTGTAAGGGTTATTATGTTTTTCAGTTTCGTAATTTTTCCGACCCTCAAAAATTCTGGAAAAATTTTAAATGATAATTTGATGAGTTTTCTAGACTGTGTCCAAAAATTGCGATTTTTAAATGTATAGATTAGGAGTTATGAATTTTATGGGAAAAGACTATTTTAAAAGTAAACCCTTATAACTCCTTGTGATTAACTCAAAAATTGGTAAAATTTTTATTGGGAGTACATGTATATAACAAAGAAGATACTCAGTAAATTTCGTAATTTTTGGACAAAAGTACGATTTATGATAAATGTCTAAATATTCTATAGCTTTTGGTCATATGAAAAATAATAAATGAATTTTAAAAATTTTGAGAAAAATATATGTTTAATATGAGACTATATTCTTCTAAATCCTAGAAAAGAAAATTTTCTGGGACTGATTTGGTATTTTTCATGAAAATGGACTAGTTATGAGTAAATGAATTAAATATGTTATGTGAAGTAAGAAAATTGGAAAATAGGATTTTATGGTTGAAAATCCTATATAAGGTATATGCAGATTTTTGATGAGGGTTTTGGTTATTGGTGATGAAATTTTATGAGTTTGGCATGTTAGAATGATTAAATGCATTAATTAGTAAAGTGTAAACAATTAAAATAAATTGTTTATAAATTTAAAAATGATTAAAATATTGTGGTAATATTAATAATATCAGATTATGAGATTATTAAGTGATTTATAACATTTGGATTAAGGTGTTATGAAATCATTGATTTAAAATATTATTTAATAGTTAATAATATTAGTAAATGAATTTAATGTTATTATATAATGAATAATATTAAATGGAGTTTATAATATAATGAATAATGTTATTATCTTCGTTAAATATTTGTTGAAATATTATTTTCTGCTCAAATCATTTTTGATATAATATTATTCTTGAATTTTACTCTACAAAGCAAAGATCATATCGACAATTTGATATTATTAAATTCTGGATAAATTAAATTGTTAAAGTCTTTAGAAATTTATCCTTTATCTCACGTGTGATTGATTCTTTATATCCTTGTCATGATCTTTATGCTTATATTATGATGAAAGTCATCTTTGCCCAGAGCATGTATGGATCGTTGTTTATTAGTTTTACAATTGTACGCCTTTTAATTTCGTAGCAAAAGAATAACTATTGATTGATATGTAAAATACCAAATTTTACTTAATAAAGATTTAATTTTCTCGAAATATTTTTTTAATATTATGGTGTGAATTTGGGATAATGTTATAGTTGTGGATAGTATTTATAAATTTTGAAAAGTATGCAAGTTGTTATATAATATTCGATTGCTCTGGGGAATATTCATTTTAACAGGAATATTCAGACGACTCAAGATAATCATTGGTGGACCCATTAACGGAATTATTGTTTGGATGAGAAAACGACAAAAATATTTTTTATGAAAATAACTATGGATGTTTTACCGTTAAAACCGTTGAACTACTTGGAAGTAAAGTACAAAGAATACGCCATGGTCGCATAGTAGTACACCAGTATTGATTATTGATGTTTACGTGAGAAGTCACTCGCTTTTGTTCAATTATCGCTATGATGAGTTAATGCATAGTATCTCACATTATTTGATTCAATTATTGTTGATTGTTATATATATATATATATATATATATTATATATATATATATAAGTTTTGTTTTATTAGTATTATTAATGTAATAAAATGGAAAAACTTTTATATATAAAATGTAATACTTTTATAAAGTTTTTCGTTTTATTAGGCTAATAGTAAAATCTTTATATATAAAATGTAATACTTTTATAAAGTTATTTGTTTTATTAGACAATAATTAGAATATATTATATTTTATTACGCATAGTATTTGTATAAGGCTCTAGATAAGTGTTTCAGATAGTAAAATCTTTTTAAAAGTTATTCGTTTTATTATATTATAAATAGAATATATTATATTTTATTTAAAAGATTTTGTTTTATTAGAATATTTTATTAAATCAATCTGGACCATCCGTTTAAAAGTAAATCAATCTGGACCGTTCATGAATTAGTTACTATTCAGTCCATTCTCCTATAAATAGAAGCTCGTTCATTCATTATTTCTTACGAATTCACTAAAACTCTAGAGAGAGAAACTGTAGAGAGAATTATTCTTCTATCTTGAGCGTATTTCTTTAGCGTTAATAAAGCTTTGAGCGTAGTGCAAGTTTCGTCAAGTATATCCTCGCCCTACCGTCGGAGTACTCTTCTTTATAAGGTAAGGGGTATTATTCTTTTGTATTCATGAAGAGAACTTCTGTTATTCCATTCTTTATTATTCTGTTGGAATAACCTATATACGCGATCTACCCTATACTTGGTGAAATTCTTTCGTTATTCCATTATTTATTATTCATTGAATAACTCGATACGCTATCTACCCTATGCTTGGTGAAATTCTCTCTTATTCCATTCTTTATTATTTTGTTAGAATATATCATGTCATATTTTTACGGGACCGGTTAAAATCTTTATTATTCATTGGAATATCTTATTATGCATGCGTTTTTACACGGACCGGTTCCATTATTTATTATTCGTCGTAATATCCCGCTTTGCAATGCGTTTACGTGGGACCGGGTTCCATTATTTATTATTCGCCGTAATATCATGTCTGCAGACGTTCACGTGGGACTGGTTCCATTATTTATTATTCGTTGAGAATAACGCTCGTAGTAGTCTATCGCACGCATGGTGAATCCTTCGTTATTCCATTCTTTATTATTCTGTTGGAATAACCTGTCTATGTGGATTACCACATGCATGGTGAATGATCCTTTGTATTCATTCCTTATTAGATTGTGGAAATGATCTATATACGTGGATTATCGCATAACGGGTGAAAATTCATTTGTAGTTTCATATATTTTATTATACTCAGTTGGCTAAAGCTTTGGCTTCTATATTCCTTGAAATTAGTGGAATATCCTGGATATTTGTGTTTCATCCAGTATCTTTTCATGAAAATATTCTTCTGAGCATTCTTGAATTTAATCTACAAAGCAGTATCATGTTGACAATTTGGACATTATTGATTCTTAGATAAATTAATTTTTGAACTTGTTTTATTGAATTATTATGTCATTTCCATCATCCTCATGTTTATATTATGTTAAAAGTCATCTGTGGCCAGTATTGCATAGATGGACTTGGTATGATTATGACCAGGGATTATTCGGTATAATCATGACCGTAATGTTACAAATGATGTGAAAAAAGTCCTCATCGCCCGTAGAAAGGTATGATGGACGCTTTTGGTATGATTATGGCTATGGATTCTCTTCTACCAAAGGAGCATGTGATGAATTTTTTTATGGCATGATCAGGACCGTTGATGAAAACACGATTATCTTTGGCCCGTAGTGCATGGATAATTCATGGTCATGATACTAAATAATATTCTTGGCCTGTAGTGCAGGGATGATTTGATGATGTGGATTATTTATTAAGCTGAGTCTCAATGATAAAAGTGATGAAAAACTTTTTAAATCATAAAAGATAGTAGATTTTATTCTCTACTTCTGTGACGCCCCCAAAATAGGTATACATCATTAATTTTGAGTCGTCAATAACATGGTACAGAAACAACTACAACTTTATTAATACAACATAAAAACTGTGAGTTTAAATACAAATATTGCCATCTAGATAATATTCACACCCAAATAAGTCCTCATTACAATTATTGGTACATTATTTTACAAAAATGGTGAGGACTACTAAACAACTTTCTAGAACCTTCATTCCATACCCGACTAAGTACTCGCTACATTCTCGCCTCCCGAGAAGAAAAATGGAACAAAAAGGAAAAGGGTGAGCTCAACTAGCCCAGTAAAGAATATTATGACTAAGATAATATAGAACAAATTATCGTTAGTCTTCAACAGGGAAAAATCTGATAAAATATAATAAACAACAAGTTTCAGATCAATATTTGCAGGGGAAATAATAATTTATAGATGAGTTACGTAGAGAATGAAATCTACTATAATCTATGAATTTAAAAGTCTATCATCAATATTTTATCCCTGTAACATCAATCAATATTCATCTTGAATCAAATATTCATCTTTGCACTACAGGCCAAAGATATTCATCAGTTGGTCATGTTCATCTCAACACTTGTACATCTTTGCACTACGGGCCAAAGATATTCATAATAAAATCAACCATCTTTGCACTACAGGCCAAAGATATTCAGTAATACCATCATTTAGGACTGAGGATGATGAAAAATATTTTAAAGAAAATGAATCTAGTGAAACAAAAGAACAATTATTATGGATTCGTACTTTAAACAATCCGAGTTCAAAAATACTTCATAAATAATCATAGTGAAGTAAAATTCAAGAATGATCAAAACATGGATATAATCAAAGCTAGTATCCATAATTGATATTTTGGACAAAATATTTAAAATTTAATTTTTTTGTGAATAAGGTCAGATTCGTGAATAAGGTCGATACGTGGATAAACCAGATACTGTGAATAGTAACCTTTACACTAAAAGACAAAAATTTCACAAAAAAAATCTTACCAATATTCTGGCATAATGATATTAGAAGAAATAATATCATTTTAAAAAAATAATATCCCTTACCTTGAAAAGATCAGATTTCTAAATTGGAATACCAGATATAGTGCTGAAGGGAACTTGCACCGTATAGCAACACTCAAAGTATCAAAATACTCGCTCGATAATATAGAGAGAGAAAGAGAGAAAACTTCAGTTTCTGATGTGATTTTCAATTCTAACCTAAGCACCCTATTTATAGGAAAATGCTTAGAACACTAAAGTAGAAAATTTAATATAATATTAATATAATTAACAAAATTCAAGCCCACCTTAGACAACTGATCTCAGCTCATTTTGCACATGTTAGTGTAGCCCAAAAAACATTTTTCTTAATAAACATAATTAAAACTTCCAAAAATCAATTATTTTAGAACTTCGGAACTTCAATAATTCATAATAAATAGCCTTTTTATCAGAAAAATTTGAACCACATGTCCTTTTCATAGGAAATTCCATTCTCTACAACTTTTTAAGTTTAAGTTTTTCCAAATTCCAAGTAGAAATTGACCGAAATCCACAAACGGCCGATTTTATGGCCTATAATCCAATTTCGGTCACAAAGTGGGGCCCACAAACATGTTTAACATATTTTAAACATTTTTTTGTAACAAAAATACTCTTCCTCCTCATTTATTCATATATCCCACATTCATTGTAAAAATATCACCATTATTATATTATTAAAATATAATAATATATTTAAATGAATTATTTTATCGAAAAAGATAAAATATCAATTTTCAACAATTGTCACATTAAAAGTTTTCTCCATCTATATCCACATAAAATGAATATTTTCCTTACCATATAAATCAATAATTAATTATTCACAAATAATATTACAGAATCACAATACTGGCAACCAGGCTGTTCCCAAGAAAGAGGGCTTTCCAATAAGGATTTCTCCTCATGGCACAAGCAATTAGGTGATCAAACCTCTCCTGTAGATGTAACTTTCTAGACATTGCCAATAATGTTATCTAATAATATTATTCAAATAATATGAATTATTGATCCGATAATGAAAAAATATTGTAGAAGTGACAATTATTGAAACAACAATAATATAAAATATCAACGTAGCAATTATTGAATCAATAAAATAAAATATTAAACAAAGAATTCATCGTAATAATTATTAAGTAGTGCCTTCTTACGTAAGAATCAATAATCGTGTAATACCGCCAGGCTACTATATTTTAACCACCGGTATTTTAACAATATTAATAAAGAATAACTACGCCAAGTTATTTATAAACAACTTATATTTGTCGTTTTCCTCATTCAATCGCAAGTTATGGGGCCCACATTAAGGTCGCTATTGTCGCATTTAATATTCCCCAACAAAGAAGAATATTCCACCACCAAACAAATATTCCCGATAATAATGAATATTTTATAACCACTTGCTTATTTAAAATATTAGCATGATTTTACCCATAACTAACCACATTAATCAAATCAACCCTTACTATTTCAAAATAATAAATAGAGGAAATTTAATTTCATTTATAATAAACTAGGGTCTTACAACTTGACTCTTTTAATGGATTGTTTGTTCCGCTGCAGTTAAACTTGATGTCTATTATATTTTATCAGTTTAACATTGTTGAAGACTAATGATAATTTATTCTGCATTATCTTAGTCATAATATTTCTTACTGAGCTAGTTGAGCTCAACCTTTCTTTCACTGTTCTCTTCAAGAAATGAGAATATAGCTGGGACTAGTCGGGGAACAGAGTGATGGTCCTAGATGGTGCATTAGTAGTCCTCACTATTCTATAAAATAGTGTAATAATAAATATAATGAGGACTCCATTGAGTGTGGATATTGTCTAGATGACAATATTTGTATTAAAACTCACAGCATATGTTTTGTCGTATTTTACACGACTGTTGTATAATTAGTTTGTATTTGTATTCAGTACGATGTATCTGGCGACCCAAGATGGGTGATTTATACCTATTTTTTGGGGCGTCACATATATCTTTGGCCTGTAGTGCAAAGATGACCTGTTGTTGAATATCTTTGGCCCGTAGTGCAAAGATGACCTGTTGTTGATATCTTTGGCCCGTAGTGCAAAGATGACCTGTTGTTAAATATCTTTGGCATGTAGTGCAAAGATGACATGTTGTTGAATATCTTTGGCCTGTAGTGCAAAGATGACCTGTTGTTGAATATCTTTGGCCTATAGTGCAAAGATGAACTGTTAATGAATATCTTTGGCCCGTAGTGCAAAGATGAACCTATTAGTATAATTATGAACAGGAACTGTGATTTGGTATAACCATGATCTTTGATGTTTCAGGTAAAGACAGGAAGAGGAATTTAGAACCACAATTATAGTTATAAGTTATTCACATGATTGTGGACAGGAACTGTTGATTGATGTTACAGGAATAAAACATTGTTGGTGGATTTTTAACATGGAGAAGATAATTGACTTTATGGTCTATTTGACTCTTCTAATGGATTGTTCGTTCCGCTGCAACTATGGTTGAAAAGTTTTATCATCTACCATATGTTCTAAATCTCTGATTTATTACTGACGAAGGCTATTGATAATTTAATTATCTTTACTCATGATATTCTTTACTGGGCTATTTTTGCTCACCCTTTTTGCTTCACAATTCCTTTCAGGTAATAAGAGTATAGCTGGGTCGAACGGGGATAACAGGGGAATAGAACGGTGGTCTATAGTTGTTGAGGTTCTCCATAAACAGTATGGAAATAATTTTATGGAGAACTTTACATAAGTGTGTTGTATTTTATACGTTATTTAATAATTATATTGGTGAATCCAATAGGGTGAGGTGAACCAAACGTTGGAAGGGTGTTTTGCCACTATCATACAAGATGTCTAATGACATACAACCTCGTGTTATCATAAGACAGGGTTGTGCACATCCACTTACTGAGTATATCTACGAGCACTACCTATATAATCTTGGAGTTTAGTTGAAATATAATTTTTAATTGCAGACAGTGGAGATAGTTATATGTCAAGAGAAGACTCACCATTGGAAAGAATAAGATAGTAATCTTCTCATTTTTCTTTGGGGTCTATTGATTCAACCAAGGATAATTCTGTGGACATATGATATCTATCATAACCTAGACGCATGGCCTCCCATGTACGAAGGTTTCCTTGAGCACTTCCCAAAGATTTTAATTTCTAAAATAATTATTGATTGTACCTTTATGTAAGGTGCCATTGTGACGTGCTATCCAAGGTTGGGATGAGATTCACAGTTGGTATATATTTATATCAAAACTCACAATATATGTGTTGTAATTTGCACGACAATTGTAGTAATAAAGTTGTAGTTATTTTCTATACCATGTATTTGGAGACTTAGAATAGGTTGGATGGATTGGACCTATTTTGGGGGTGTCACAACGCTACTTAATAATTATTACAGTAATTACTATTCAATATATTATTTTATTGATTCAATAATTGCTGCGTTGATATTTTATATTATTGTTGTTTCAATCATTGTCATTGCATAGTATTTCCCATTATCATGTCAATAATTCATATTATTTCAATAATATTATTAGATATCATTATTGGCAATGTCTAAGGAAGTTCTATCTAAGGAGAGGTTTGGTCACCTAATTGCGTGCCAGTAAGGAGAAATCCTTATTGGAAAGCCTCCTCTTTCCTGGGAACGACCTAGTTGTCATAATTGTGATTCTGTAATATTATTTGTGATTAATTAATTATTAATTTATATGATAAGGAAATATTTATTTTTATGTGGATATAAATGATGGATATATTTATTTTATGTGGATATAAATGAAGGAATTAATGCCGGGATGTTTTATCAGTATTTTGTCGGAATGGAGGTATTAAAAATTGTCCGTATGTGGATTTCGGGTATTTTTCGTTTGGAATTTGGAAAATTTTAAAGCAACAAAGTTGTAGAGAATTTAATTTCCTATGGAATGGACATAAAATTCGTATTTTTCTGATAAAAGGGCTATTTATTATAAATTATTGAAGTTTCAAAAATTAAATATTTTTATTAAAATTATGAGTGGGACCCATTTTTGTCCTTTGTTGGTGGAAATGTGCTGATTCAAAAGTGGTGAGCTGAGAATTCATTTTTGGAGTGATGCACGTTTTAAACAAAAGCCTCCGTATGAAAAATTTGACAACTATGGCGTTCTAGCATTTTCCTATAAATAGGGTGCTTAGTTAGAATTGAAAATCACACCAGAAACAAGTTTTCTCTCTCCCTATATTATCGAGCGTATTTTGTGAGTATTTAGATACTTTGTGAGTTGCTATTCAGTGCAAGTTTCCTTCGGCTTTACATTCGATATTCCGGTCAGAAATACTGTATTTTGAGGTAAGGAATGTTATTTTCTTCGTAAATGATATTATTTTCTTCAATATAATTATGATGAAATATTGATATAAATTTTATTGTGGAATTTCTACCTTTTTGTGTCGGGGTTACTATTCACGTATACGACACTATTCACGTATACGACACTATTCACAAATACGACACTATTTACCAAAAAAAAAATTCTCTTCTTTGTCTCAGATGTCTATTATAGTTACTATCTTTGATTGTATCCATGTTTTGATCTTCATTCTTAAATTTTACTCCATTATGGTTTATTATGGAGTATTTTTAAACATGAATTATCTAAAGTACGAATCTCTAATATTGGTCCTTTTATCTTACTGGATTCGTTCTCTAAAATATTTTTCATCATCCTCAGTCTTTAATGGTGATACTTGATGAATATATTTGGCCTGTAGTGCAAAGGTGAATGATTACCTGATGAATATCTTTGGCCCGTAGTGCAAAGATGAACTGGTGTTGAGATGAACATGACCAACTGGTGATACAAATGAATATCTTTGGCCCATAGTGCAAAGATGAATATTTGATTTAAGATGTATATTGATTGATGTTACAGGGATAAAATATTGATGATGGAATTTTAAATTCATAGATGATAATAGATTTCATTCTCTACTTAACTCTTCTAATGAATTGTTGTTTCCACTGCAGTTGTTGGTCTAAAACTTGTTGTCTATTATATTCTATCAGATTGTTTCCCTGTTGAAGACCAAGGATAATTTTTTGTATATTTTCTTAGTCATAATGTTCTTTACTAGGTTAGTTGAGCTCACCCTTTTACTTTTTGTTCCATTTTTCTTCCTAGGAAGCGAGAATATAGCAGAAACTAGTCGGGCTATAGAGTGATGGTCCTAGACAGTTGTTTTAGCAGTCCTCACTATTTTTGTAAAATAGTGCATCAATAATTGTAATGAGGACTTTATTTGGGTGTGGATATTGTCTAAAAGACAATATTTGTATTTAATCTCACAGTATGTGTTGTCGTATTTTGCACGACAATTGTAATAATAAAGTTGTAGTTTTTTTCTGTACCATGTATTTGACGACTCAGAATGGGTGATATATACCTATTTTAGAGGCGTCACAAAAGTCATAGCCTATGCCTCTCGACAACTCAAAGAATATGAGAGGAATTATCCTACTCATGATCTAGAGTTGGCAGCTGTTGTCTTCGCACTTAAAATTTGGAGGCATTACCTATATGGGGAGAAAGTGGAGATTTATACGGATCATAAAAGTCTCAAATATTTCTTCACCCAAAAGGAACTCACCATGCGACAACGACATTGGCTCGAACTATTGAAAGATTATGATCATACTATTCAATACCACCCTGGAAAAGCGAACGTGGTAGTTAACGCATTGAGTAGAAGATCATATGCAGGTACGAGTGCGTTATTGTCAACGCAAAGTGTAACAACCCCAAAATAGGTTCATTCCATCCAACCCATTCTGAGTCGCCAAATATATGGTATGAAAAACAACTACAACTTTATTACAACAATTGTCGTACAAAATACAACAAACACATATCTTTGTGAGTTTGGATACAAATATATACCAACAGAAAGTACGTCACAATGACACCTTACATAAAGGTATAGTCAAAACCTGCTTTTAGAAATTAGAATCTTTGGGAAGTGCTCAAGGAAACCTTCATACATGGGAGGCCATGCTTTTAGGTTATGGTAGATATCATATGGCCACGTAATTATCCTTGGTCAATCCAATAAACCCCAAAGAAAAACGAGAAGATTAATATCATATTCTTCCCAATGGTGAGTCTTCTCTTGACATATCATTATCTCCACTGTCTCTAATTGGGTATTATACTCCAAACAAACACCAAGATTATATAGGTAGTGCTTGTAAATATACTCAGCAAGTGGATGCACAACCTCTGTCTTATGATAACACTAGTTTGTATGTCATTAGACATCTTGTATGATAGTGGCAAAACACCCTTCCAAAGTTAAATTCACCTCACCCTCAACATCTATGTAGACCACCACTCTATTCCCCGTTATCCCCCACAATTCAAACCCAACTACACTTTTATTACCCGAAAGGAATTGTGAAACAAAAGGGTGAGCACAACTAGCTCAAGAAGAATATTATGACTAAAGATAAATAAATTATCAATAGTCTTCATCAAGAATAAATCGTAGATTTAGAACATATGGTAGATGATAAAACTTTTCAACCATAGTTGCAATGAATGAGCAATCCATTAGAAGAGTCAAATAGACTATAAAGTCTATTGTCTTCTCCATGTTAAAAATCCACCAACAATGTTTTATCCTCGTAACATCAATCAACAATTTCGCCCACAATCACGTGTATAACTCATAATCGTAATTGTAGTTCTAAATTCCTTTCCTCATCCAAGACAAAGATAATTTTCATCACTTGTCTTTACCTGAAACATCAAAGATCATGGTTATACCAAATCACAGTTCCTGTTCATAATCATATTTAATAAATTCATCTTGCACCACGAGCCAAAGATATTCATCAACATTCATCTTTACACTACAAAGCTAAAGATATTCAATAACGGGTCATCTTTGCATTACAAGCCAAAGATATTCATCAATAATTCATCTTTGCACTACAGGCTAAAGATATTCAACAACAGGTCATCTTTGCATTACGAGCAAAAGATATTCATCAATAATTCATCTTTGCACTACTGGCTAAAGATATTCAACAACAAAGTCATCTTTGCATTACGAGCAAAAGATATTCATCAATAATTCATCTTTGCACTCATGGCTAAAGATATTCAACAACAGTCATCTTTGCATTACGAGCAAAAGATATTCATCAATAATTCATCTTTGCACCATCTGGCTAAAGATATTCAACAACAGTCATCTTTGCATTACAAGCAAAAGATATTCATCAATAATTCATCTTTGCACTCATCTGGCTAAAGATATTCATCACTGGTCATGTTCATTTAAACACTGCTCATCTTTGCACCATGTGCCAAAGATATTCTTCGTAAATCATTCATCTTTGCATTGGTTTTATCCACGTCCAAAAATACCTCAAAAATAATCATAGTGGTGTAAAATTCAAGAATGATCAAAACATGGATACAATCAAAGCTAGTATCCGTAATAGATATTTTAGATTTAAAAGAAAAATTTTCATTTTTCTAATGAATAGTGCCGATTCGTGAATAGTCAGATATCGTGAATAAAGGCCGTATATACGTGAATAGTAACTTCGACACCAAAAGATAGAAATTCCATAAAAAACATCTTCACGCTTCATGAATAGTACTCATGAATAGTAACTCGTGAATAGTAACTCATGAATAGTAACTCGTGAATAGTAACTCATGAATAGTAACCCCCATACATGAAAAAGTTCCAAATTTGATAAAAAGTTCCAACTAATATTTCAAAGATAATGATATTGAAGAAATAATATCATTTGAGAAGAAAATAACATCCCTTACCTCGAAAAGACAAGACTTCTAGTTGAAACACCGGATATAGTCTTTGAAGGGACTTGCAAACCGCCTAACAATACTCAAAGTATACTCAAAATACTCACAAGAATAAGCTCGATATATATAGAGAGAAAGAGAGAAAACTTGTTTTCGTGTGATTTTCAATTCTAACTTAGCCTCTATTTATAGGAAAATGTTAAGACGTCAAGCGGACTTGACTGCTACCGATGGCTTTTTACCGCTACTATTGCCACCCACCACATTTGAAATAAAATTCAGCACATTTCTTCACCAACCACAAGTGGGGCCCACTCAATTCTAGAATTTTCCACCAAAATCAATTATAAACCTAATTTCTCGAATCAGTCACCTCTTAAAATTCATAACAAATCATTCGTTCATTTTTAACGGTTCAAAATTTGTGGACATATACTCAACTTATGTATGTATAACATATCCAAAATTACAACGATCCAACGGTCGGATCAAAATTTATAACTCACTTAATATAGTGAAGAACAACGATTTTTCGGACTATTAGTCCTCCGGACCAGATTTCATTCAAAATTTCACCACGAAATATCTACAAAGAATTTTTGGGTGATTCAAATTTCTACAGATTAGCTTACTTCTAGGGCTTTCTTTTGATATATGGCTCATCTCTTAACTCATTATACACAAAGAGTTATGGATTTTACAAAATCAAGTAATAAACTAATTTTTCTGAAAATCCCATATTTTGTTCTCCATTTCGACAAATACTGATAAAACATCTCATCATTAATTCCTTCACTTATAACCACATAAATAAATCCATCATTTATATCCACATCAAATAAATATTTTCTTATCATATGAATCAATAATTAATTATTCACAAACAATATTACAGAATCACATTTATGACAACCAGGCCGTTCCCAGGAAAGAGGGGGCTTTCCGATAAGGATTTCTCCTTACTGGCGCGCAATTAGGTGACCAAACCTCTCCTCGATGAACTTTCTAGACATTGCCAATAATGCTATCTAATAATATTATTCAAATAATATGAATTATTGATCCGATAATGGAGATAATGCGTTGACAATTATTGAATAACAATAATATAAAATATCAACGCAAAGAATTATTGAATCAATAAAATAAAATATTGAACGAAGAATTCACCGTAAAAATTATTGAGTAGTGCCTTTTACGTAAGGATCAATAATTCAACAATATTGTGCAATACCGTGGTGCATCGCGGCAACCACGCCAGACATCAGTATTTTAACCACCGGGTATTCCAAGCAATCTTAACTCTGAATAACTTACCGTTATTTTTAACCAACTTATATTTGTCGCTTTTTTTTCATCCAATCGCTTTTCCGTTATGGGCCCACACACGGTCGCTACCGTCGCATTTAATATTCCCTACGTAAAGAATATTCCACGACCAAACGAATATTCCCGAAACAATAATGAATACTTTATACCCTCTTGTATTATTTTGAAAAAAAATTCATATATCACCCTTAACTTTAACTTTTATCAATTTAACCAATTACTGAATAGAAAAATTGAATACTTTTATTTCATAAAATTCGGGGTCTTACACAAAGGCCCATTTTTTATGACTTACAAAGGATGGAGATAGAGTTAAAGACTCCAGGGACCCATGTGATGATGGCTAATATACGATTAGAACCAACTTTAATCGATAAAGTTAAAGCTGCTCAAGCCACAGACCTGGAGCTGATGCGTATGAGGAAGAAAGTGCAAGAAGGTGCTATTCCGGAAGCAAGAATCGATGAAGAAGGAATACTTTGAGTCAACTCCAGAATTTTTGTTCCTAACGACCCTGATTTAAAGTATAAAATCATAATGGAGGCGCACAACACACCGCCCTCGCAATCCATCTCGGGAGTACCAAATGTATCATGATCTTTTGACATACATTTTGGTGGAGCAATATGAAGAGAGATAGCGGGGTTTATCTCAAGGTGTCTAACTTGTTAACGAAGTCAAGCGTGGAGCATCAAGTGCCAAAAGGTCCATTGCAACCACTCGAAATTCCAGAATGGAAGTGGGAGCACATTACCATGGATTTCATTACTGGTCTTCCCAAGGTTTCTCAAGGCATAGATGCAATTTGGGTCATTGTTGATAGATTGACCAATTTTGCTCATTTCTTACCTATACGAGAAACTTATACACTTGAATGTCTTGCTCGTATGTACATAAACGAGATTGTAAGATTGCATGGTAGGCCAATATCCATAGTTTCTAATCGAGACCCAAGATTCACTTCAAGATTTTGGGTTAGTTTGCAAAATGCTATGGGCACGGATTTACGATTTATTTCGGCATATCATCCTCAAACGGACGGGCAGTCAGAGAGGACTATTCAAACTCTTGAAGATCTATTAAGACTATGTGTCCTTGACTTCAAGGGAAGTTGGGACAAGTTCTTACCATTGGTGTAGTTTTCCTACAACAACAGTTATCAAACAAGTATTGGCATGGCTCCATTTGAGGTGTTGTATGGAAGAAAGTGTCATTCACCAGTATGCTAGGATGAGGTGGGTGAAGCAACATTGTTGGGACCGGAGTTGGTACATATGACTACGAAAAAGATTCAAATGATCCGATAACGTATAAAAACCTCACAAAATCGACAAAAGAGTTATGATGATCTTCATCGAAAGGACGTGGAATTCAATATTGGAGATCATGTGTTGTTACGTGTTGCTCCATGGAAAGAAGTTACGAGATTTGGAAAGAGAGGAAGGCTCAATCCTCGATACATTGACCCATTTTTAATCCTCGATCGAGTAGGAACTGTGGCCTATGGACTCGCGTTACCGCCAAGTATGTCTCGTGTTCATAACATTTTTCACATATCTATGTTACGTAAATATGTGGAAGACCTGAACCACATTATTGAGTTAGAACCAGACGAAATAGCAGAAGATTTAACGTGAAGAGTTACCTGTTAAAATCTTGGATAAGAAGGAACACATTTTACGCTCCAAGATTATACCTCAAGTTAAAGTTTTGTGGAGAAACCACGATGTTGAGGAAATGACCTGGGAGTTAGAATTTAAAATGAAATCAAGGTATCCTAACATATTCGTCATACCGGGTATGTACCCTAATTTCGAGAGTGAAATTTCATAAGAAGGAGAGGTTGTAAGACCCCAACTTTTATGAATAAAGATGAATTTTTCTATAAATATTATTTTTGAATATTAAGGTTTGAGTTTGTTATAATGTTATAGTTGTGGGTAATAATTATAAATTTTGCAAAGTATGCAAGTTGTTATATAATATTCGATTAGTCGGGGAATATTCTTTTTAACAAGGAATATTCGTACGACGGCACAATCATTGGTGGACCCCATAACAGAATTATTATCGGAATGAGAAAATGACAGAAATATCTTTTTATAAAAATAACGACGGAATTTTACCATTAAACTGTTGAAATAACCGATGTTAAAAGTACAGTAATACGCGTGGTTGTATAGTAGCACACAGTATTGATTATTGATGCTTACGTGAGAAGTCAATCAGTTTTGTTCAATTATTGCTATAGTAATTGCTGCATAGTATCTCACGTTATTTGATTTAATTATTGTCGATATTTTATATATTATTAAATCAACAATTGAGACGACAAAGTTATTAATATTATTATTTGCAATATTGATGATGTCTAGAAGTTCTGTCAAGGAGAGGTTTTGTGACGCCCCCAAAATAGGTCCACACGACCCATTCTGAGTCGCCAGATATCACACTATAGAAATCAATTATAAACTTCATTTATACAACTGTCGTGTATGTTAGGTTTGTAATATTCATGAAAGCAATCAAATTGCAAAATTAATGTGGAAGCGTGTAAAATCAGAGTTTAAAAATTTACAAACCATATACCCGGATCACCCTTTATGCACAATTATTAATTAAACGAAAAGATAAAGAATAAATCATACCATTGAAGATCGAGCTTCCTCGTGTACAAGTTCACCTCCAAATCCTTTTCGCTCAATCTTGAATCCACCGGGTTTGGTTCCTTCCTTTGATCAACGTTAGCCACCCAAATGTTTGGCCTCTAGAGGTGATCCACCAAGGAAGAAGAAAATTCAAGAAGAAGGGGTTGGTTAGCTAAACCCTAGTTTTTCTATCTCTATAGAAAAGGTGTACTCCCAACAACTTGGAATTATTATGTAGTTGTTAAAGTCAACAACCCACACCACCCATAATAAGACTCCTCTTATTTATAGATGTGGGCAACCCACCTTAACAATTAAGGAATTGTGTTTTAATTAATTAATTCTTTTAATTAATTAAGCTCCCTAATCTTATTAGGGATAATTAATTAAACTCCTTTAATTAATTTAACCTCCTAATCTTATTAGGAATAAATGAGAGTACTTATATTAAATTAATTCCTGAACTCTTTTAGAAATTAAAATAATAATAATTGTAATAATATTAATAAGACTCCTCTTATTAATTTATATTTAATATTTCTAAAATATTAAATAATAATATTAAGCTATTTAATTTATTCTATCACCATAGATTAAATTAAATATACATAACATATTATTACGATTATGCCATTTACTTTTAAATAATTATTCTTCCTTTTATGGTGTGACCCTTTAGGTTCTCCATATTAAACCGGTTGTGAATAAATCAATTAGAACAATTCTAATCTTATTTAAATAAATAAATTAAACAATTAATTTATTTAAATAATATTTATTCTACAATAGGATAAGCCTCCAGCGATCAACGACTTTCCGGATAATATAGATTTCAACATTAATCATTAAAGAACCTTTGAGTAAATAGTTACCGTACAATTCAATCCTTCCACCATACAATGTCCCAATTAAATATAAGACATGGAATTACTGTCAAGTCTTATTTTATTTAATTATATGTATTTCGACTCTTAAATGCACAACTCCAAATAATGCAAATTAGAAACTCCTTTCTAATTTCATTCTCGCTTTTCGCCAAGGACTCTTTGGGTTGTCATTTATCGAATCACATAGGACATTTCTCTTCTTTATTAGAAGTGGTAGATTCTTTATTGATCATACATTATCTCCATGTACAACTTATTATACCCAAGCATACCCTTTGATATACCCTAAGGGTCTTAAGGAATAAGTCAAAGTATAACTCATCATACACAAGATACTATGATGATCTCAAGTCCAAGGATTACTTGTACTACTATCACTACAGAATTCCTATCGACAGCAAATAAAACTCCATTAGGTATTCCTTAGCGAGCCAACGTTCAATGAACTTATTCTCTAATAAGCACCTACATACTTGCTTTAGTGTCTCCACACAAATGATCATGAGATCAATCATCCTCATCCAATGAGCAAGCAGCGTATGTACCAATCTATCCGGATTCACTAATCCCCAATTTAGTAATCCAATGATTGGGAACTATTTTAGTTTTAAGCTTTCTAAGAATTTAGATCTCATTAGAATGATCATCATCATTATTCTAAAAGCATTGCTTAAAACTATGGGTTTATCACATATTATAAAACAAAGATCATGTAGATAATTAAAAGCCTTTAATAAATTAATACTTTTTATTAATAAATGAATAAGATTGTTACAAAGTATATGCTTTATCATCAAACATGATCGCTTGTTGTAGGTGCATACTACTTTCAATCTCCCACTTGCACTAAAGCCAATCGTCATGGTATCTTATACTCTTCTTCTCTAAGTGACGATTATCCCAACATTGGATAAGCTTTAGTTAATGGATATGTAATGTTGTTCTTGAGAGTCCATTATCTCTATAGTGATTTCCCATCTTTCAATGATTCTAATAATCAAATGAAAGTGCCACAACACATGTTTAGATCCAAGATTAGACTTAGGAACTATTCCTAGTTACGTAATGAACTTTTAATCCAAACAATCAACTTGCGACTTCATTTATAGCTATATACTTTGTCTTTATCACTAAACCAAAGAACTCTTTCTTTGTTTGGAACCTTTCCATTTCACTGCACCACCGCTCAAGGTAACACTTTACCTTAAAGTGGATTTTCGTCGTCTTGAGTGCATGTTCGAAAACTTGAGTCTCATTAAGCCCTTTAGTTTTAATTTAGACCCACCATGAATATGATCACATCCTTAGTGCCGGTTAAGAACTTTAAGATGTTTTTCACTGTCTTACAGTGATCTTCTCCCGAATATGACCGATCAACATCAGGTCTCGTATATTTTATTGCATACATGATAGTCACTCATGCGACCTCTCTTTTCAGGAGTCTGTGGGGACTATTAAGAGAGATACACTCCATAGCTCATCGACATGAGACATCTCTTGGAGTTTGCCATGCTAAACAACTTTAGCATCAAATGAATATACGTTCCTTGGGTAAAGTCGAGCATCCTTTTAAATCTATCTATATAGATTTATATCCCCAATTAAGATACTCTTACAAATCATTCATGGAGGAATGTTTAGACAACTTTATCTTTACTGATTGTAGCATTGGTATGTAATTCCTCATCCGTAGTATATCAACATATAATACTAGAAATTTCACGACGCTCCCTTGACCCTTTTGTATACACACTAGAAGTCTTACCTCATCGAATGTAACTCGGATCATCATCTTTATGATCGCACCTCATCATCATCATCCATGATGAATCCATACCTCCTAGGTATCTTGGTACTATTCCGCATTTGATTGATTGGGCCAGGTATAATAGGTCTATCTACGTGTTCCTCTTATTTGACTTATAGTATTTTGTGGTTCTTGAACTCTTCAAGATCTATTATCCTCCCACTAGCCCCTTTTAATGATAAACACCTTTATCTTAGAAGGCAGCGTGTTTCGTAACAAACACCTTTTGCTAAGTAGAATTACAGAACATATACCCTAAACTTACTTTAGGATGTCCCACAAATTGACACTTATAAAATCTTGTCCCAAGCTTATCCTTTGAAACCTTTTCACATAAGTTGGACAACCCCTTATTTTAACATGCTTAAGATTAGGAATCCTCCCTGTCCATAACTTTTATAGAGTCTTGGGGCCGGATTTTTGAGATTACCTTTTCGTAGATATGCAGCCATTTCTAGGACATAACCCTAGAAGGATCTTGGAATGTGGTAAAATCATTATGGACTGCCGCACTATGTCCAACAAGGTACGATTTTTCATTCAGATACATCAATCAATTATTGCGTATCAAGATGTGTCCATTATGAGAAAACCATTTGAGATGATCTAGAAATTTATTGCACAAGTATTTATTCCTAGATCTAATCAAAGAATCTTAATACTTTGTCAATTTGTTTCACTTCTGAATTCTTTGAACCTTTCAAATAATTCATACTTGTATTTCAGCAAATACACACATTCAACTCTTTGAATGATCATCTCCTTTTCTTATACTAATTTGTTCAATATGCAAAATTATTTTCATGTAAGTCAAGTATACAAAATTTATTAAGTAATATTCCAGTTCTATACAAAACATTATTATTATTATAAATAGAACAACAATTGTTCTTAAATATAATACCAAATATTTCATTGTCCAACAATAAAATGGAAATAATATTTTTAACAAGAACTGGAATACAATAACAACTTATTGACTTAATAGATTTGCCCGTAGACATTGCTAAACTATAAGTTTCTATAGCTAATGCAGCAACCTTTGCTTCATTTTTCACACATAGGATTACTTATATTTGTTTAGCTTTCTACTTCTGCTTGGTCCCTTCATAAATCTCTATTTATGATAACCAAAGTCGGTATCCAATACCCAAGTAGAACCTTGACTTAAAGAAAAATTTATTTCAATCATGAACAAAAACTGTATTGTAACCGAAACTTCACTAAGCTTCTTTGGTTAGCCTTTGCAAGATGCTTCTTGCAGTTTCTTTCCAATGTCCCGGGCTTATTGCGGTGGAAGCAAACTCCTTTGCTATCGTATCAGTTTTGTTCTTATTATCCTTTGTTTTTGCCTTTCTATTTACCTTCTTTGAATCATTCTTCTTTTAGGAAGATCCTTTGGCCCCTACCAAGAAGACTTGATCTTTCTTGGTTGGAAAGTGACTCTCAACATTTTTCAACATGTTAAGCAAATCAATGAGGTCGATATCTAGCTTGTTCATATGAAAAATTCACAACAATTGTGAAAGGAGTCCGGAGTGATGCAAGATCAAATCTTGGCTCAACTCTCCATCCATGACAAAAACCAGTTGTTCTAATTGATCAATCAAATTGATCATGTTAAGAACTTTTATCTGCATTGAGTGTCATCTGGTCATTCTAGATCGGAAGAGCTCCTTAGATATCTCGATATCTATCGGGCCCTACTTTCCTCACCATCAACTACTTGATGTGCGGGAATATAGTAGGAGCATCCATAGTTTCATCTTCGATTTCAAGCTCGTTACTCATGGATGCGAGCATGATGCATCGAGCCAATGTGCATCATCATCTCGCCACTTTCTAAAAGTAGCAATCTCTTCCTCAGAGGCATTATCTCTCGCAACCATTGCGAGGATAGGCGTATTAAGGACATAAGATAGCTTTTTCACCATGAGAACTATTCTCAAATTCCTTAACTTATCTCTGTTTAATTGATTCGGTTAATTTAGCATCTAATATGCTTCATGATGATAGTAATTTTAGACATTGTAAAATTTCAGTAAATGAATTTGTAATTAACAACATTTTAACATACATTCTATTATTAATTACCAAAATAATTTAGGTCTTGTTTTAAATTGGTATCTCCCACTATTTTCTTCAAACTATATTACCCTCACTTATATAGTTCGTGAAATCTAATTAAAGATTTGCTAGTGAGAATAAGGATCTCATTTCAAATGTATATAGCCTTGTGGTGACACAACAAACTATATATAAATAAATAGGTAGACAACTTTTGTCAATTACATCAACTATGCAACTCCTCAGATTTTGCCTCTTAGATTATTTTGATCAAGTGGTGGCACATAGAATCAAAATTATCCAAGTTAAGTCCAACCTAGCACTCCATATATATCAAAAAAGAAAAATATCATCCTTGTGGTGACACAACAAAACAATATTGTTCAATTTTTTATAAGCATCAAATGTGATAAATTAACATCTTAAATACTTAATACTTGCCTTGTGGTGACACAACAAACTCATATTAAATATTTAATACTCTATTAATTTTATCATGCTAGAAGGCGACGTTCGATATTCCAAATATCTTTGAACGCTTAGGACTTAATATAAAAAATTGAGGGGTTTGTTATTAATTTGTCTCTCATCTTGTTTAGCGTTGCATTATATATATATAAAATACGCGTCATTATATTAATTAACATGCCAAGCATGTTTGCATAATATATAATATATATAGTATAAGCATGCACATATAGAATACTATATTCTATAGGATTGATTATGGACTTTTATTCTAGTTTGGTTCACTAGAGCCACCAAGTGAACCAAAAGGTCAAACCCTAGGGTGCAAGAAATAATATTTAAATATAACTATTACATTTAAATCGGCTCCATTACAAACAAGTCTTCAAGCGCTCCTTGCTTGATCTCTAATTCTTCAAAAATTAATTCTAACTATTCCTATTACATAACTATTTTAAAATAAATAGAAACTTTGATCGTGATCGAGGGAAGTACATGGGAGGAGATAGAATTTACATTTAGAAAAATTAGAAGGACGAATCTACGCAGAATCCCCATTTAATAAAAACCCATACATTCATGCATCCAACTAAAATAAAATCCAATCATATTAATCAATAGTCCATAGTCAATCCCATTTATTATCATACACATCACCATACGCATCAATAAATAACATTCATCTCATGAATAATAAACATTTAATATATATATTGATATCATTTAATGGGCAAATTTAGTTAGTATAAAATCTAATTTTGAATTAAAATAAACTCCTTTATTTTAATCCAAATTTAAATCAAAATAAAACTATTTTATTTTAATTTATCCTATTTTGAATAAAATAAACTATTTTATTTTAATCAAAATCTTAATCAAAATAAACTACTTTATTTTAATTAATTATGGAATCCAATTCCATATAAAAAAAATCTTTAATTAAAATAAACTCTTTTATTTTAATTAATTATGGAATCCAATTCCATGTAAAAAAAAAAATCTTTTATTAAAGGAAACACGGATATTCTTTCCTATTCACAAATAAACTCCTTTATTTTGAATAATATGAAATCTTATTTCATATTTAAATAAACTCCTTTATTTAAGGAAACATGGATTTTCTTTCTTATTCACAAATAAACTCTTTTATTTTGAATAATATGAAATCCTATTTCATATCTAAATAAACTCCTTTATTTAAGGAAAGATGGAATACAATTTCAACTCCAATTAGTTATCATGGAATCCAATTCCAACTCTAATTAGTTATCATGAAATTTAATTTTAAAATTAAAATAAACTTTATATTTTAATATAAAAATAAACTTTTTATTTTAATATTAAAATAAAATTTTTATTTTAATAATAAAATTATTAAGAATATTATATATATATATATATTGCCGTAACTATATATATATATATATATATATAACATGGCAGCGAATTCAAAAATAAAAACGTTGCCTCATGTTCCTTAAAATTTTAAGCTTCTGCCGAAAATAAAATGGTCCAAAAAATCATGATTATCCATTTAATCATGCTACCAATTTCATTCCTTGGTACCCGGTGGCTTTCTATAATTTATCTTTTAAGCTTCATTAGAATATATATATATATATATATATATACTAATACCGTAGCCTTTCCTGTTAAAATTTGCTGGCATGTCCGGTTTTTGCATGGGATTAATTCATATATTAGATTCCTCGATTTCCGTGCACATAAAACTAAAATGAATCCTGTTAACTTTATGTGCCACGAAACCGCAGATTCCAAAAAAAAAAAAATTCGGTGTTCTTTTTTTATTTTATTTATTTATTAAATTTTATACAATAAAATTATGCCCAATAAAATTGTTCTAAACACATATCAACATACATATCAAATCAACAATTAATAATTAGATAAAGGTTTGGCTCGATGCCATTATTAGGTTTTGTAATATTCATGAAAGCAATCAAATTGCAAAATTAATGCTAAGCGTGTAAAATCAAAGTGTTTAAAATTTATAAACCATATACCCGGATCACCCTTTATACGCACAATTATTAATTAAACGAAAAGATAAAGAATAAATCATACCCCGAAGATCGAAGCTTCCTCAAGACAAGTTCACCTCCAAATCCTTTTCGCGTTCAATCTTGAATCCATCGGGTTTGGTTCCTTCCTTCGATCAACGTTAGCCACCCAAATGTTTGGCTTCAGGGTGATCCACCAAGGAAGAAGAAAATTCAAGAAGAAGGGTTGGTTAGCTAAAACCAGTTTTTCTATCTCTATAGAAAAGGTGTCTCAACAACTTGGAATTATTACGTAGTTGTTAAAGTCAACAACCCACACCACCCATAATAAGACTCTCTTATTTATAGATGTGGGCAACCCACCTTAACAATTAAGGAATTGTGTTTTAATTAATTAATTTTTTTAAGTAATTAAGCTCCCTAATCTTATTAGGGATAATTAATTAAACTCCTTTAATTAATTTAACCTCCTAATCTTATTAGGAATAAATGAGAATACTTATATTAAATTAATTTCTGAACTCTTTTAGAAATTAAAATAATAATAATTGTAATAATATTAATAAGACTCCTCTTATTAATTTATATTTAATATTTCTAAAATATTAAATAATAAATATTAAGCTATTTAATTTATTCTATCACCATAGATTAAATTAAATATACATAACATATTATTACGATTATGCCATTTACTTCTTAAATAATTATTCTTCCTTTTATGGTGTGACCCTTTAGGTTCTCCATATTAAACAGGTTGTGAATAAATCAATTAGAAACAATTCTAATCTTATTTAAATAAATAAATTAAACAATTAATTTATTTAAATAATATTTATTCTACAATAGGATAAGCCTCTCACTAGCGTTCAAACGACTTTCAGGATAATATAGATTTCAACATTAATCATTAAAGAACCTTTGAGTAAATAGTTCAAATGCTAATTCAATCCTTCCACCATACAATGTCCCAATTAAATATAAGACATGGAATTCTTGTCAAGTCTTATTTTATTTAATTATATGTATTTCGACTCTTAAATGCACAACTCAAATAATGCAAATTAGAAACTCCTTTCTAATTTCATTCTCGCGCCGCCAAGGACTACTTTGGGTTGTCATTTATCGAATCACATAGGACATTCTCTTCTTTTATTTAGAAGTGGTAGATTCTTTATTGATCATACATTATCTCCATATACAACTTATTATACCCAAGCATACCCTTTGATATACCCTAAGGGTCTTAAGGAATAAGTCAAAGTATAACTCATCATACACAAGATACTATGATGATCTCAAGTCCAAGGATTACTTGCAGACTACTATCACTACAGAATTCCTATTATGACGAAGCAAATAAAACTCCATTAGGTATTCCTTAATAGCCACGTTGCTGAACTTATTCTCTAATAAGCACCTACATACTTGCTTTAGTGTCTCCACACAAATGATCGTGAGATCAATCATCCTCATCCAATGAGCAAGCAACGTATGTACCAATCTATCCGGATTCGCTAATCCCCAATTTAGTAATCCAATGATTGGGAACTATTTTAGTTTTAAGCTTTCAAAGAATTTAGATCTCATTAGAATGATCATCATCATTATTCTAAAAGCATTGCTTAAAACTATGGGTTTATCACATATTATAAAACAGCATCATGTAGATAATTAAAAGCCTTTAATAAATTAATACTTTTTATTAATAAATGAATAAGATTGTTACAAAGTATATGCTTTATCATCAAACATGATTGGCTTGTGTGCATACTACTTTCAGTGTAAAATACGATGACATATATACTATGAGTTTCAAAAAAATTATTGTAACGTATATAATTCGACAATATTCATACTCAAATTATTACATGTCATATAAAGTACAGCAGCAAATATTTCAAGTTTCCAAAGGGACACGAGAAGATTTCAGTTCTCTTCATTTTAATGTGGTGCACTTTTGACGCTTTCAAGGCCGGGTTCTTATCAGCCAATTGTTGTTCACCAAAATAAATTATTAAGTGACGTATAAAATACGACACACACATCTTAGGTCCTCAATGCAATTATATATTACATGTCATGCCATTTTATAATGTATTGAGAAACTTCAACAGTCTCGGACCATCTCACTATTTCCTATTACCCCGCTTTACCAAATTTACACTCTTATTACGAAAGGAATTGTGAAGCAAAAGGGTGAAGCACAACTATTGATAAAGAATATCATGACTAAAGATAATTAAATTATCAATAGCCTTCATCAGTAATAAATAAGAGATTTAGAACATATGGTAGATGATAAAACTTTTCAACCATAGTTGCATTGATGGAACGAACAATCCATTAGAAGAGTCAAATAGACCATCGAGTCTATTATCTTCCATGTTAAAAGTCCACCAATAATGTTTTATCCCCGTAACATCAATCAACAATTCCTGTCCACAATCATATGAATAACTCATAATCATAATTGTGATTCTAAATTCCTCTTCGTACCCAGGACGAAGATAATTTTCATCACCTATCTTCACCTGAAACATCAAAAATCATGGTTATGCCAAATCACAATTCCTGCTTATAATCATACTAATAAATTCATCTTTGCACTACGGCCAAAGATATTCATTATCAATTCATCTTTGCACTGTAGGCTAAATACATACAACTGTATTTTAGAAGAGTCAAGTAGAGCATGATATCTACTATCTTTTACGAATTAAAAGTGTATAATCAATATTTTATCGCTGAGACTCAGCTTAATAAATAATCCACATCATTGAATCATCCCTGCACTACGGCCAAGGATATTCATGTAATCATCAATGGTTATGATTATACCGAATAATCCCTGGTTATAATCATACCAATAACTGTCTATCAATGCACTACGGGCCAATGAGGACTTTTACCACATCATTTATAACATTACGGGTCATGATTATACCAGAATGATCCTGGTCATAATCATACCAATAAACAGTTCATCTATGCACATAAGCCAAAGATACTCATCAATCAATAGTTCATCTTTGCATGTAAGCCAAAGATATACAACTGTAAAACCAATAATCAACAGTCCATCTTTGCACGTAAGCCAAAGATATACAACTGTAAAACTAATAATCAATAGTCCATCTTTGCACGTAAGCCAAAGATATACAACTGTAAAACCAATAATCAACAGTCCATCTTTGCACGAATAATCAACAGTCCATCTTTGCACGTAAGCCAAAAATATACAACTGTAAAACCAATAATCAACAGTCCATCTTTGCACGTAAGCCAAGGATGACTTTTATCATAATATAAGCATGAGGATGATGACAATCATATAAGCATTAATCAAACGAAATCAAGGATAAATATTAAAGACTTTAAATTTATCCAAATATTATCAATCACTTAATAAACTCATAATCTAATATTATTAATATTATAACAATATTTTAATCACTTCTTAAACTTATAAACAATTTATTTTAATTGTTTACACTTTACCAAATAATGCATTTAATCATTCAAAAATGCCATACTCATAAGATTTCATCACCAATGATCAAATCCCTCATCAAAAATCTGCATATACCTTATATAGGATTTCCAAGCCATAAAATCCTATTTACCAATTTTGTTACTTCACATAACATATTTAATTCATTTACTCATAACTAGTTCATTTTCATAAAAAATACCAAATCAGTCCCAAAAATATTTCTTTTCTGGAATTTAGCAGAATATAGTCCCATATTGAACATATATTTTTCTCGGAATTTTTAAAATTTATTTACTATTTTTCATATGGCTAAAACTGCCGAATATTTAGACATTTATCGTAAATTATACTTTTATCCAAAAATTCCAAAATTTACAGGGTATACTCCTATTATATACATGTACTCCCAATAAAAATTTCACCAATTTTGGAGTTAACCACAAGGAGTTATAAGGGTTTATTTTTAAAATAGTCTTTTCCCATAAAATCCATAACTCTTAATCTATATATCCAAAAATCGCCATCTTTGGACACAATATAGAAAACTCATCAAATTATCATTTCAATTTTTTTTTCAAAATTTTTGAGGGTCAGAAAAATTAGGAAACTGCAAATAGATTTCCACCGCTTAATGCAGTAATCCCATGTAGATGATCATTTCTACAATTTAATAAGGAATGAATACAAAGGATCATTCACCATGTATGCGGTAATCCACATGATGAGTTATTCCAGCAGAATAATAAAGAATGGAATAAATGAAGAATTCACCATGCATGCGATAGGCCGCATGCATAACAGTTATTCCCAACAAAATAATAAAGAATGGAACCGTGTCACGCAGTAATCCACATGCATGAGGATATTCCAAATGAATAATAATGAATGGAACTAGGTCATGCGTAATTCGCATACATATCTGAGGATATTTCAATAGAATAATAAAGAATGGAATAACAACGAGAATTCACCATGCATGCGATATAATAGCAGAGATGAAAGTTATTCTAATGTAATAATAAAGAATGAAATAACAACGAAATTCACCGTGCATGCGATGTAACCGCATGCAAAAAGTTATTCCAACAAAATAATAAAGAATGGAACCGGTCATGCGTAATCCGACAAAAGCAGGATATTCAATGTAATAATAAATAATAGAATAAATGAAGAATTTCACCATGTATGTGGTACTTGATGTAAAAAGTTATTCAACATAATAATAAAGAATGGAATAACAGAAGAATTTCACCATGTATATGGTAGTCCGCGTATACAGGTTATTCCAACAGAGTAATAAAGAATGGAATAACAACAACTCTCTTCATGAATACGAAAGAAATAATACCCCTTACTATAATAATAATATCCCTTACCTTAGAAGAAACTGAATACTAGAATAGTGAGGTAGCAGACTTCTCTTCTTCTTTCACTCTATAATAAATGCTCTATAGCTTTAGTGAATTGGTGAGAAATTAAGGAAGAATGAGCTTCTATTTATAAGAAAATATAGTTTCAATAATTGCACATTTTGGGGCTCGAAATATTACAGTATAATACCTTCCTCTTTTTCTTCATTTTTAATTTAGTCCTACAAGTATTATCAAACTTGCACCACCTCCCCTAATAGTAAATCATGTGAATCAATAGTAAAATCATGTGACTCAATAGTATAATCATGTGAAAAAAACTAATTATAGTATAGTACCTTCATCTATACCTCTATTTTTAATTTAGTCATGCAAGTATTATCAATCTTGCACCAACTCCCCTAATAGTAAATCATGTGAATCAATAGTACACACATGTGAACACATAGCTATAAGCATGTGAATTAATAGCAATTAATTGCTCATTTATTCGATTAATTACCCGATTGGTCAATATAATCTCCAGACATAAATTATTATCGAAATAAATGTCGATTTCCACTAACACTAACAATCCCAACATAATGGAAATATTTTTCTCAAAAATTTTATTTTTGAAATTTCGAAGTTTGACTTTTTCCAAAAAAGTCAACCCCGACAAATTTTGTGTTTATAGTCTATTTCTACTAATTTCATCGTTCTGGACTCAAATATCACGTCCGCGTCTCCAAATTCAATTCCGAACTCAAATTCGATTTTTAATAACATTCATCATTAATATTATAATTCACAATATTTAATAATCAAGTCGTTCCCAGGAAAGAGGGGGCTTTCCGATAAGGATTTCTCCTTATTGGCGCGCAATTAGGTGACCAAACCTCTCTTTGACAGAACTTCTAAACATTGTCAATATTGCAAATAATAATATGAATAACTTTGCCATCTCAATTATTAATTTAATAATATAACATATTATGCAGATGATACTGTGACAATAATTGAATCAATAATATGAGAGATATGATGCAGCAATTATTATAGCAATAATTGAGTATAACTGAGTGACTTCTCACATAAGCATCAATAATCAAAACCGTGTGCTACTATGCAACCACGCGTATTACTGTACTTTTACTACCGGTTATTTTATGACAACTTGATTACTTTGAAAAATTTTCACATATCACCCTTAACTTTAAACTTTTATCAATTTAACTATTTACCAAAATAGAAAAATTGAATACTTTTATTTCATAAAATTCGGGGTCTTACAGGTTTGGTCACCTAATTGCGTGGCATTTGAATTAATAGGTGTGTGTGTGTGTGTCTGGTGTGTGGCATGTGAATTAATAGGTGTGTGTGTGTGTGTGTGTGTGTGTGTCTGAGATGTGTGCATGTGGTGGTGGTGAATTATAAGATTAATGACATGTCGTATAAGGCATGGTAGATATATATATATATATATTATATTTAAAGTTTTAATTTTATTAGAATATTTTATTGCACAGTAATGAATTGTAAAAATCAGATTTCTGCCCGTGAATTCGTTCGAATAAAGCTACTGTGCGTCTATGATTTCTAAATTCAAATAGTATCATTTACATTCTCCTATAAATAGGATGCTTAGTTAGAATTGAAAATTACACCAGAATCAGAGAATTCTTCTTCTATAATATTGAGCGTATTTCTTTCGAGTTTTAGAAAACTTTGAGCGTAGAAAACAGTGAAAGTTTTCTTCAAGAATATCCCCGCTATACCAGTTGGAATACTCTTCTTTTTAAGGTAAGGGATGTTATTTTTGTTCAATATTCACTTGAAATAATATTTTTCTTCCATACTCTGTAGTATGTAAGTAATATTATTTCGTTTCAGATTTCGAATTCTATACTCATTTGGTTAAAGCTTTGGCTTCTATACTCCATGAAATTAGTAGAATATCCTTAAAATTTGTGTTTCATCCAGTATCTTTTCATGGAAATATTATTCTAAGCATTCTGGACAAGTTTTAACTTTTTCATGTCAGAGTACTATTCACGGGGTACTATTCATGAAGTACTATTCATGGGGTACTATTCATTCGAGTACTATTCACCCGGAGTACTATTCATGATAAAAATTGATTCGTTTTCGGTCCAAATTATTTTTGGTACAATATTATTCTTGAATTTTACTCCACAAAGTAGTATCATGTTGACAATTTGGACATTATTGAATTCTGGATAAATTTGTAAGACCCCAAATTATTAATAAATGAAATTTATTTTCCTCTATTTATTATTTTGAAATAGTAAGGGTTGATTTGATTAATGTGGATAGTTTATGGGTAAAATACATGAAATATTTTGAATAAGCAAGTGGTTATAAAATATTCATTATTGTCGGGGAATATTCGTTTTGGTCGCGGAATATTCGTCTTTGTCGGGAATATTAAATGCATTTACCTAGCAAGTCTTTTGTGGGCCCCATAACGGAAAGCAATTGGATGAAGACAACGACAAATATAAGTTGTTTATAAATAACTGGCGTAGTTATTACCAATTATCATGTTGGAATTGGGTGGTTAAAACACACTAATAACGCGTTGAACAAGAAGAGTAGCTGCTGCGGTATTGCACCAATTATTGATTCTTACGTAAGAAGACACTACTCAATAATTGTTACGATAATTACTATTCAATTATTTTATTTTATTGATTCAATAATTGTTGCATTGATATTTTATATTACTATTGTCTCAATAAATTGTCATTACATAGTATTTTCCATTATCGAAGAAATAATTCATATTATCTGAATAATATTATTAGAAAATATTATTGGCAATGTCTAGAAAGTTCTATCTAAGGAGAGGTTTGGTCACCTAATCATTACCAAGATAAGGAGAAGTCTTTATTGGAAAGCCCCTCTTTCTGAAGGCAACTAGTTATCAAGATCTTGTGATACTGTAATATTATTTGTGAATAATTAATTATTGATTTATATGATGAGGAAAATATTAATTTTATGTGGATATAGATGGAGAAATTTTTTAATGTGACAATTGTTGAAAATTAATATTTTGTCTTTTTTAGATAAAATAATTCATTTAAATATATTATTTTAATAATATATTAACGGTGATATTTTTATAATGAATGTGGGATATATGAGTATATGAGGAGGAAGAGTATTTTTGTGGCATTAAATGTTTAACACATATTTTGTGTGTTGGTGGATACAATTATTGACCGAAATTTGATTATAGCCTGTAAAATTGCCCGTTTATGGATTTCGGTCAATTTTTGTTTGGAATTTGGAAAAAATTTCTTCTGCAAAGTTGTAGAGAATTGAATTTCCTATAAAAAGACATGAGATTCGAATTTTCTGATAAAATGGCTATTTATTATGAATTATTGAAGTTCCGAAGCTCCGAAATAATTAATTTTTGGAAGTTTTAAATATTTATATTAACAAAAACGTTTTTTCAATGTGTGGGCCTCATTTTGCATGTGTGCAATTGCTGAATTCTGGATTCAAAAGTGTGCGTAGAGAATTTATAATATATATTATTATTTTATTAAATTTTCTACTTTGGTGTTCTAAGCATTTTCCTATAAATAGGGTGCTTAGGTTAGAATTGAAAATCACACCAGAAACTGAAGTTTTCTCTCTCTATATTATCGAGCGTATTCTTGTGAGTATTTTGAGTATATTTTGAGTATTGCTATACGGTGCAAGTTCAAGTCATAGCCTATATCAGGTGTTCAAAATTTAAATCTTCGATCTTTCGAGGTAAGGGATAGTAAGAGATTTTAAAGGGTGATTATGTTTTTCAGTTTTGTATTTTTCTGAACCTTCAAAAATTCTGGAAAAATTTGAAATGATATTTTGATGAGTTTTGTAGATTGTGTCCAAAAATGGCGATTTTTGGATGTATAGATTAGGAGTTATGGATTTTATGAGAAAAGACTATTTTAAAAGTAACTGTTTATAACTCCTTGTGATTAACTCCAAAATTGATGAAATTTTTATTGGAAGTACATCTATATAATATCAGTATACCGTATTAATTTCAGAAGTTTTGGACAAAAGTACAATTTATGATAAATGTTTAAATATTCGATGGTTTTGGTATGTGAAAATAGTAAATGAATTTTAAAATTTGAGAAAATATATATTCAATATAGGACTATATTCTTCTAAATCCCAGAAAATAAATATTTTTGGAACTAATTTGGTATTTTCATGAAAATGTTCTAGTTATGAGTAAATGAATTAAATATGTTATGTGAAGTAAGAAAATTGGAAAATATGATTTTATTGCTTGAGAATCATATATATGAGGTATATGCAGATTTTTGATGAGGATTTTGGTTATTGGTGATGAAATCTTATGAGTTTGGCATTTTATGATGATTAAATTCATTAATTAGTAAAGTGTAAACAATTTAATTAAATTGTTTATAAGTTTTAGAAATTATTAAATATTGTTGTAATATTAAGAATATTAAGATTTTGAAATTATTAAGTGATTTTATAACATTTGGATTAAGGTGTTATAAATATTGATATGGATTTTATTGTGAAAGTTTATTTTTTTTTTGTCGAAGTTACTATTCACGATACTAAGACTATTCACGAAAAATGAAAATTTTCTTTTTATCCAAGATGTTTATTATGGTTATTATTGATTGAATCCATGTTTTGATAATTTTATTTTATTATCATATATAACATTTTTATAACCACGATGTTGAAATTCTCTTTCACCGGAGTGTAAAGATGGGTAGATTATTGGTATGATCATGACTAGGGTTCTCTTTGGCGATGAAGTAGAAAAGTTGAATTGTGATTTGGTATGATCATGACCATTGAATTTATAATTGAATATCTTTAGCTTAAGTGCAAAGGTGAATTGATCAACATGGTTATAATTATGGTTTATATAAATTCGAAATGATTATGTATTTCTTTGAGATATGAATATCTTTGGCTGTAGAAAGTAAAGATGACTGTTGTTGAATATCTTTGGCTGTTGTGCAAAGATGACATGTTATTGAATATCTTTGGCTCGTAGTGCAAAGATGAATTTATTATTATGATTATGAAGCGAGGCTGTGATTTGGTATAACCATGATCTTTGATGTTTGAGGTAAAGGCGGTGATGAAAATTATCTTAAATCCGGATGAGAAGAGGAATTTAGAATCACAATTATGATTATGAGTTATTCATATGATTGTGGAAAGGGCTGTTGATTGATGTTACGGATAAAACATTGTTGGTGGACTTTTAACGCGTGAGAAGACAATAGACTTTATAGTCTATTTAACTCTTTTAATGGATTGCTTCGATTCTACTGCAACTATGGTTGAAAAGTTTTATCATCTACCATATGTTCTAAATCTCGATTTATTATCGATGAAGGCTATTGATAATTTAATTATCTTTAGTCATGATATTCTTTACTGGGCTATTTGTGCTCACCCTTTTGCTTCACAATTCCTTTCAGGTAATAAGAGTGTAGCTGGGTTGAGCGGGGATAACAAGGAAATAGAACAGTGGTCTATAGTTGTTGAGGTTCTCCCTAAAGAGTATGGAAATAATTTTATTGAGGACTTTAGTGTGTTGTATTTTATACATCATTTAATAGTTATATTTGGTGAATCAAATAGGGTGAGGCGAACCCAACTTTGGAAGGGTATTTTGTCACTATCATACAAGATGTCTAATGACATACAAACTCGTGTTATCATAAGACAAGGTTGTGCACATCCACTTGCTGAGTATATCTACGAGCACTACCTATATGATCTTGGAGTTTATTTGAAATATAATTTTCACTTGAAGACAACGGAGATAATTATATGTCGAGAAGACTCACCTTTGGAAAGAACATGATAGTAATCTTCTCGTTTTTCTTGGGGGTCTATTAGGTGACCAAGGATAATTACGTGTGGGCATATGATATCTATTATAACCTAGTACGCATGGCCTCCCACGTCTGAAGGTTTTCTTGAGCACTTCCAAGGATTTTAATTTCTAAAAAAGGTTATTGGTATGTACTTTTATGTAATGTATCAATGTGAGGGTCTTTGTCCATCGTTCAGGACATGAGTCAGATTGGTATTAAAACTCACAGTACATGTATTGTTGTATTTTGCACAAAAATTGTGATAATGAAGTTGTAGTTATTTTCTGTACCATGTATTTGGCGACTCAGAATAGGTTGGATGGATTGGACCTATTTTGGGGTCGTTGCAAAATTAAATTATAAATCTTTAAAAAATTTATCCTTTGCTTTCTTTTAATTGAATTCTTATATCATTGTCATCGTCCTCATGTTTATATTATGTTGAAAGTCATCTGTGGCCCGTAGTGCATAGATGGACTTGGTATGATTATAACCAAGGATTATTCGGTATAATTATGACCGTAATGTTACAAATGATGTGGTAAAAGTCCTCATTGGCCCGTAGTGCATTGATGGACAGTTGTTGGCATGATCATGACCATTGATGAAAAACGAATATCCTTGGCCCGTAGTGCATGGATAATTTATGGTTGTGATACTAATGAATATCATTGGCAGTAGTGTAGGGATGACGTGGATTATTTATTAAGCTGAGTCTCAGCGATAAAGTTGATGAAAAACTTTTTAAATCATAGAAGATAGTAGATATCATGCTCTAATTGACTCTTCTAATGGATTGCTTGTTCAGCTGCAGTTAAACTTGATGTCTATTATATTTTATCAGTTTAACACTGTTTAAGGCTAACGATAATTTATTTTGTATTATCTTAGTCATAATATTTCTTACTGGGCTAGTTGAGCTCACCCTTTTGCTTTCATTGTTCTCTTCAGGAAATGAGAATATAGCTGGGACTAGTCGGGGAACGGAGTGACGGTCCGGATGTTTGCATTAGTATTTCTCACTATTTTGTGAAATAGTGTGATAATAAATGTATTGAGGACTTATTTTGAGTTTGAATACTGTCTAGAAGATAATATTTGTATTAAAACTCACAGCTCATGTTGTATATTTAAGTTTGTATTTATATTCTGTACCATGAATTTGACTCAAGATGGGTGATGTATACCTATTTTGGGGGCATCATAAAATGGATGATTGGAATGGACTGATTCTCTATCAATGGTGGTGCAATCTGATTCTCCTTATTATTGTTATCGTTGTTGTTGTCCTCCACTCCTGCTTGTTTTTCCTGTGAATTATCTGGGAACATGGCCTTGAAAGTGGGGATCTGCAACAACTGCTGGCAGAAATTTCCCATTTCCTCTTGCTTCCTCTACATCTCTAACATCATAGCCATCATCATCCTTTGTCCTTCCCGTGCTTCCTTCAACGCCTTGAGCATCTCCAGTCGCACATAATTTTCCTGCACTCCACTTTCTACATCGCCTTGCCTTCCCGCGCCTGTTTTCCTGACATTCGTTGGTTGTTGATCAGTCATGTATGGTGATGTTGAACTTCCTCCTAAGGCATCTTCCAGGATGGGTGGATCGAGATCTAGATTCACGCCTTGGAAAGCTTGATTAGCTTGCCTTGGAATTGGATCCAGTGAGGTAATGCTATTTGTTGGTGAAGCTCTTCCTGTAATTCTCCCACTTCGAGTTGTGGGCATGCCCTTCACGGATTCTACACCTCCCCAGCAGAGTCGCCAAAGAAATGTGGGCAAGGAAATCGTACCTTGCTAGGATTAGGGTTTCGTGTTGGCTGAGGAGGAGAGAAATCCACGAAGAACACGAAATTGATTGATTGAAGAGGGGAGAACGACAGGTGGGCGATTACTCCAATGACGCGTGGCAGAACTCCTAGAATCCAAAAACCGTGTTAGGGTTATTAGGATTCCAAGAGCCTTCTTCTTGAGTCCTTCCACTCCTAGAATCCGAAAACCTTGTTAGGGTTATTGTGATTCCAAGAGTCTTCTTGAGTGTTGAGAGAGAATGCTCAGGTCCTTCGATCTTCCAAGAGTCCAAGTCCTGCGTCTGAAGAGAGGTCCCCTTCCCAATGGAATGGGAGGATTATTTATAGGGTTTTCTGGAAAGTAATCATGTGCCAGGCACATGCTTTCAGGGAAATTCTAGAAATACCATTTAATCATCAGAGTAATGCCTAGATTGTCCTGTCCTTCTAGCCACCAATCCAATCCCTCAATCAATTCCCAAAACTAGCTGCCTCCACGAGATTTTTGCCTCGGGACCCGTAGAGGCTTCTCTCGGGTCTCGCCTATTTATTTCTGGCTTTTCTGTCTTCATTCTATTAGGTTATGTGAATCTTAATTTGCACATTTAATGAGGCCGTGGAACCTTAATTGTACATTTAATTCAATTAGGTCATGTAAACCCTAATTTACACTTGGGCCCACAAGTACTAATAAACTAAGTAAATGGTACTTAGTTTATTTTAATATTGTGAAACATAAGAAATATACAAACATGGAGGAGGGACTCCAAATTTTGGAATTGAATTTTATTTATTTTATTTGTATTATATTATTTATAAAAACTTACCCTGTCAATTTACTTTAGTTGTAGAAGACTAAGCAAGTACTGCTTAATATTTTATCTTATTTTATTTTATTTTATTTAAATTTATTTTATTTTGTATTATATTATATTATCTAATTGGTTTTATTTTATTTATTAAATTAATTTAAATTTATTAAATTAAATTAAATATATTATATTTTATTTAATTTTATTTATTTTATATCTTTTTTAAAAAAATATTAAAATTAATTTAATTAAATTTATTAAATTAATTTTATTTTATTATTATGTTTTATTTTATTATTTTGTTTTTGTATTATGTTATGCTTTATTATATTAATTTATTTAGTTATATATTATATTATGTTATATAATATATTTATTTTATTTATATGTTATTATATTTAATTTATTTATTACTTAGTTTATTTTATTTTATTATTAGGTGGGAAACTAAGTAAATACTACTCAGTTTATTTTAATATTGAAAAACAAAAGAAAATACATAAATAAACTAAGTGGGGCCCACAAATATGCAAAAACTTTCAATTGCTTACTTCTGTCAAAAATTCCGTCGAAAATTTTGTTAGAAATAACAACTATATATACCAAATAAATAGCCCCCAAATTTTGCAGTTGAAACATATTTTGTATTTGAAGAATCAAGCAGGATATGCCAACTAGAATATTCCCAATTTCAACAACACAACAAAATGCTCCCAAATTCAGAATGATATCAAAAACAAATTGCAAATATCAATAATTCAGGGCATTCAGATAATCCCAATTTTAGTTATGTAATCCAAATTTCTAACCAAGAACAATGTCCAATTTCATCCTTATTACATACAAATTTCAGACCTATTTCATATCAATTTCAAAGCAATCAGTTAAGTACAAAATCAATTTTCAAACCCAAATATACATACAAAAACCTAAACCCAAATATAAAAAACCAAATTACAGACTAAAATGTACCTTTGTAGAGGAAGAGGAGGAAGAGGAGAATGAGGCGACCGGAGGAGGAGGCGGTCGGAGGTGCAGGTGGAGGAGGAGGCGGCCGGACGTGGAGGAGGAGGCGGCAGGAGGTGGAGGCAGGAGGAGGTAATGGCTGGAGGAGGAGGACAAAGAGAAAAAAATTGGTTAATGAGGGAGGCTGCTGAAAAAGACAATGACTATTTAGGTATTAAGAGTTATTTTCGACGGAATTTTCGTCGGAATTAATCCCTCGAAATTAAGATATGTTCGAAGGATATTCCCTCGGAAATAGTTCTTATGTCATCGAAATTAGTTTCGCGCTGGCAAAAAAGATGGTGCAATGGATGGCCTAATACTTTCGAAGGAATTTCGTCGGATTTATACTATTTTCGAGGGAATTATATTTGACCAATTATTCTGTCAGGAATAAATTAATTGCGACAAAATCATTCCGTCGAGGATAAGTCCATCGAAAATAACCGATTTTCTTGAAGTGTTTTGTTTCTATTAAAAATAGGAATATTTTTAAATTTGGATAGTATCTAATAGATACAAATTTGAATTTTAGTTATGTTAATATGAATAGGAAAACTGAACTAAAAAATGGTAAAACCAAACCAAATTTATACTTTTAATTATTTATAGTTGATTAGTTGGTCATTTTTAATTATTATGCACTCAATTGAATTGTATTTCAAAGTTATTTGAAAAGTTCTATTTGAAATTTAATATTTAGATAATATTTATTTTATGAGTTGCAGTACCGGCCCTGGGCTAAAGCCTAAGGTGCCCGGGCTTTAGGCCCAAAAATTTTTAGGGCCCATTTAAATATTCTCTTCTTTTTATTACTTAAATAGAATACTTAAATATTAAAGCAAATAATCAATGTGTAATATTCTACATATATTGATTATTGTAATATTTTACATATTTAAAGCATATAATTTGTACAAAATAATTTAATTATTATGTACCTGGGGGTTCATCATCAGATTCAATATTTTGGATTTTTTTAATTGTTTGGGAGTAGTGTTAGACTCTTAATAAAGGAGACCCTATTTGGTAATTACTTTTTTGACTTAGTGACGGTGGCGAGAATCGTAACATATATTTTAGGGGGGGCAAAATACATCAATAAAAAATCATCACTTGCTTCGGAACTTGGTATTTGATTATTAGAAGAATCAACAGTTCTTTGTCACTTAATCAAGTATTTATCCATAATCTAGTATAAATAAAAACATCAATTGCTAATCAATAATTTCATCATTCATCAATTATTTAAGAAAAAGAAATTAAATAAATTCTAGCTAATCTACTTGGATTTTAATAGGTGAAATCAACACTTTATGCAAGGTTTTCTTAATTTAAGGTATTAAACCATCTTATTTTTATAATTAAAATAAAATCAATTATTCCTAAATTAATTAGAAAATCAATTAAAATAAAATCAAATTTTATTCTTTTTCTTATATCCCTAAATTTATTTGTCATCATCAAAATTACATAAAAAGTGGAGACCTAATTAATGAGAAAACATTAATAGTATGCATATTTAGGCTAAATTAAAATTAATAGTAGTATAGTACCAAATTTGAAAGACATTTAGGCTAAATTAAAATTAAAAATTAATTAAATTACTTACCAAAGAGAAAAGCAAAGTAGTGGCAGACAAACAACGATTGGTTAAGTGGCGTGCTTGGTGGTCATGATGTGGCCGGAAGTGGCAATGGCAAGGCATGTGAGTCATGGAGCTTGGAGGCGAGGCAAAGAGATGAAGAGAGGCGAGGCAGTGTTATTGTGTATTTGTGTTAAGAAATAAGGAGGCAGGAAGAGTCCCAGCCCTAATAAAAAAAAATTTAAATTTTTTAAATGAAATGACGTCGTTTCAGTTTGAAAAAAAAGAAGAAGAACTGCTCTGCTCGTCTCTTTCGCTCATCGTCACCATCGGTCGTATCGAGCTTAGAAGCAGCCGCCGCCTCGCCTGCTTGCTTTGCTAGCCCCTAGCTCCACACCATGGCCACACCCTATCGGGGTCACCCCCCGCCTAGTTCATAATCGCTTAGTGATAATGTGATATCTAAATGATGCTTTGAAAATATTAAAATAGTCGATTATTATATTTAATATTCTTTCGTATTAATGCTCTTTTGTTCAGAAAAAGTTCTTTGTTTATGCCTGTCTTAATAGCAATTCGCAAAAGGCTCATTTTTTTGTTGTCCGCTTTAGGCCCTTCAAAACTCAGAGTCGGCCCTGATTAGTTGTGACATTTATAATTTAATATTTTTAAATTTTAAATTATTATTTTTTGCTAAGGGTTAAAAGAACTTATTACTAAAAATATCTTTTCCAAAATGCTCAAATAAGCGGTATAAGATGAGAATCATACTAGTATGTATATTTATTAACCGTAGATACATTCAGAACCCATTTACTTTTGATAATTGGTTTTACTTTTTTGTCATGTTTAGGTTATGTGTATAGTACACCATGTTTATAGATTCAGTAAAATACATTGACACTTCCCTTACATAATTATAATAATATTCATCACTCTTTTAGTTTTTCAAATATGAGTTAGTATCCTTTTTAATCTATAATATATAACATTTATTATCCTTAGTGTGATTAATCAACTAATATTCAAAATTGTTTTTAATATAATGTCTAATATACCATTCAAATTATAATATTTAATATACTCACTAAATATAAATTTGGATATTATAATTTTTACTTAATTTGATCTAATTAATTAAATTATGAATTTATGCAATAAATAACATAAATGTCAAAAATAATAAATATTCATTTTATCGGAAAAATAAAGTCGTACACTTTTTGCTAATTAAATTTCTCAAAGATTAAAATTTACGTAATATACATTCAAATATATTTTTTTGTAAGTAAAAGGTAAAATTTTAATACCCATAAAAAGTATAAATTAATGCAAAAATTATAATTATTTTTCTCAAATATTAAAATTTACGTAAAACAAACTTATTATTACAGAACAAATCTTATTATTCAAAAAAAAATTATTAAAAATTATATTAATTATTTTTCTAAAATATTAAACTAAACATAAGTCACACTTAAGCATAATTATGTACAATAAAAATGACAAATATTGTTACTCAAAAAAAATATATTAAAAGAAAAATCTTTTTACAAGATAGAGGTAGTAATAAATATTAGGAAATTGATATTTTCATATAAAAATTGATATTTCAACATTATCCTTCTCACATGAATACAGTAAGTGGGTCTCACCTCCATGTGAGCGAGACTCATGTAGAAATATTATTTTAGAAATATTATTTTAATGTGTAGAAATATCACTTTCTCAAATAATATTATATATTTTTTATTTAACATTGCACAAAAACAACACCAACTGTATACTAAAAAATGTAATCAAAATCATAAACATTCTAAATTTTGACATACACTCGAGAAAATTTAACCTATAAAAATCATAATATGAAATTAAGAATTCAAATAATAATTTTTGTCGTTAAACACCAAAAACTAAACTATCAACATACTCAATCACTCTAATTAGAACACTTCCATTAATAATTTAATTCAAAATTTTTAATATTTGTATCACTTATCCAAAAATATATTCTAATTAAACTAAATTAGTTTTTTTTATAAGTTATCAATAATTTGAATGAGACAGGTCTTAATTACAGATAAAAGTATAATTAAAATATATTTAATTATAGTAAATATGTAACTTAATCTATTTAATCAATTCTAAAAGCTTGAAAAAATACAACTTGCTATTTAAAAAATTAGAGGGGATCAAAGTGTTATTATAATTATCTATTCAGGTGTCATACTATATATAGTATAGATTAAAGTAGGGTTAAATGCAAAGTCGACCATTGAACTTATCTGATATTTGGGTATTGAACCCCTCCTTTTTTTTGGTCAAATTTGGACTTTGAATTTCAAGCCATACATGACTTCTTGACGTGGCGCTTTATGTAGAATCGATATCGATATTTTTTTTTTTTTTAGTGGGGCGATTGACGTGACCATTTTTAAAATTTTTCCCAAAATTGTGTAAATGCACAGATTCGAACACTTCACCTCTAATTTGGAACTTTGGTGCAATGACCAACTAAGCAACATGAGTTATTGTTATTATTTTGCAAGGATTTATAGTTATAACTAAACAATTAAATCATCAAATTATATAGCTTTTCCACAACAACTCCAAGTATAGCTTATCTCCAAATTTCAAATTACTTGCTTTGCTCCACAAAAAATATATTTTAGGTAAATTAAAAAAAAAATATTTACCAAAAATTATGTAATATTTAAAAAAATATTTACCGAAAATTATAGGAAATATATTTATTATTTTAATAATAATAATAATAATATTTAATTAATATTTTACTTAGGAAATATAAGTAAAATATATTTAATATTTTAATATTAAATATATTTTATAGGGAATATATTTATTATTTTAATAATAATAATAATAATATTTAATATTTTACCGGAAATATAAGTAAAATATATTTAATATTTTAATATTAAATATATGTTATAGGAAATATATTTATTATTTTAATAATAATAATTATTATAATTATAATTATAATAATATTTTAATAATAATTATAATTATAATAATAATAATAATATTTAATTAATATTATTACCGGAAATATAAGTAAAATATATTTATTATTTTAATAATAATGATAATAATATTGTAATAATAATAATAATAATATTTTAATAATAATAATAATAATATTTTAATAATAATAATAATTTATTATTATAATTATAATTATTATTAAAATATTATTATTATTATTATTATTATTATTAAAATAATAAATATATTTCATATAACATATATTTAATATTAAAATATTAAATATATTTTACTTATATTTCTTGTAAAATATTAATTAAATATTATTATTATTATTATTATTATTAAAATAATTAATATATTTCCTATAAAATATATTTAATATTAAAATATTAAATATATTTTACTTATATTTCGGTAAAATATTAATTATATATTATTATTATTATTATTATTATTATTATTATTATTATTATTATTATGGGAACCGCTTGGGATCTGTTATCTTTTAATTTGGTGATTTAATTGTTTAGTTATAAATATAAATCCTTGCAAAATAATAACAATAACTCATGTTGCTCAGTTAGTCATTGCACCAATGTTCCAAATTAGAGGTGAAGTGTTTAAATCTGTTCATCTACATAATTTTAAAAATGGTCACGTCAGCTCGTCCACTTGTAAAATAAAATAAAAAATGTCCATATCAGATCTGTCACATAGGTGCCACATCAGCAAGTCAACGCACATGTGGCGCCTGGGGCTCGAAGTCTAAATTTTTGAATAGAAAGGGGCTCAGTTTGCGTTGACCAAAAAAAGGAGCTCAATACCCAAATATCAGATAAGTTCAATGGTCGACCTTACATTTAACCCGATTAAAGTAACAAAAAAACTTGCACTTTGTACTACTTTTAGACTACACAGCGACACTCCTGTTTCTCCATATCATTCAATCCTTTCACCAATAAGTCTTGGCAGACATGAATATTGGATCGGAATATTTGACATTTTTAATTTTTTTTTTTTTTTGCTTGTGACTCCCGAAAAATGTATAATATTTATTCAAATAGGAATTTTTACAAACTATAGTGTTTTAGGTGTAATTTAGATACATATACAAGAACATGGTTGTACAGTCTGTAGAAGCCTGTTTTTGTATATATATCCAAATTATACCTAAAACATTATAGTTTGTAAAAATTTTAGTTGAAATAAATACTATATATTTTCTGAGAGTCGCAAGCAAAAAAAAAATAAAAAATTTAAAATGTCCAATATTTCGGTCCAATAAACTTGTCCCAGTGTACTTTTCCTATAAACACATATTTGATGATTATTTGAAATGAAAAATTGATTAAGCTCGAATATATAAAACATTAATTCTCTAAGTGTACTTTTCCTCTCTTAATTTGTTATATATAGGCACTGGTTGAGAAGCTTTGCATGACTTAACCAATTGAAAATAAGTGTTGTGGTTGCCATTAGCATGAAATTAAAGCAGTAGTACTGATTGAAGCAATCATGTCTTTCTCATTTTTTTTTTGGGTACCATTAACCATTGTATTACAACGGAATAGTTTGAAACACTGTTCTAAAAATCGTTTCTTAGACGATTTTATTTATATAATTCATCCGTATTAAATTATAAGATTAATAATTTAATATTAATTTTTCAAAAGTCAATTTTAAATATTTTCAAACTTAAAATTGACATAAATTCATTTGTTTTTGTCAATACTATTATTAATATCATAAACTCTCTAAAAGCACTACTAATTATAAGAGTTATTGTTTTCAAAACTTAAATGAATTACATCAACTTAAAATTTAAAATTATCTCAAATTAACTTTTAAAAGGTCAATATCGATCTTATAATTCGGAACAGATAGAGTATTTTTAATTGTTATTGTTATACTGTACAAATAATATAGTAAATATATATATATATTTTAAAATCACGAAAAAATTATCTTACAAGAATTAACAATTTCATTTCAAATTAATATGGTAGACTAGCTAGGCCTGATTCTGCTTAGGTGCCCAGATGATAGAGGTACCGCCTAGCGTCTAGGTGTCTGCAATAATTGGCGATACCAAATTGTTGATAGATGAAAGAATTGTGACCCTTCCCATTTTTAATTTGGCTTAAATATGAATTAGTATCCTAAACTATAGGTCATATTTCACTTCGGTGATTCACCTTTCAATTTTGTCAATTAAGTGATTAAACTATCAATTTTTTTCAATTACACCAAATTGAACACGCCACGTCAGAAATTGTTGACGTGGCTAATTTTGTGGGTCTTAACAAGCTTATGTGGCAAAAAAAATAATTTATTATTCATTACATAAATAAATCATTTTATATCATGGGCAAAATTGTCAAACCCAACTTAAAATCCCTAATTAACAGATGCATCAAATATTAATAATAATTATTAATATAACTATAATAGTAATAGTAACAATAATAATAACAATAATAACAACTAGTTATATTCTTATTACTAATTTATTATTATTGAAAATTCCGTTGGTGTTGAATAAAAAAATGAATCTAAATGCTCGGTGGAAGGAGAAGTCCTTAATAAGATGGGATCACGGCAATACTATTCAGCCCTGTCCACTTCCCTTCAACACCAAAAGATGCTTATCCTCATCACAGCAAATTTATTATTATTATTATTATTATTATTATTATTATTATTATTATTATTATTATTATTCAGCAGATTTACTATTATTATTATTGTTATTAACATCAAAGCTACATTTGAAATGGCCGCCTAGCTAGGTAGCTCTATGAAATGTTTTGATATAATTATTAATCCTTGCAAGATGTTAACAAGTGACTCATGGTGTTCCAGTGGTCATATGACTAAGGTTTTAAAATTGAGGTTGTGAGTTCAAACCATCACATCAGATCTGTCACGTGTCAAATTAAAATATAAAATGTCGCGTCAGATCTGCCATGCCACGTGTGACACGTCATCAGGTTAACGCACATGTGGCGCCTGGGGGTTCAAAGTCCAAATTTTTGAATAGAAAGGGACTCAGTTTGTGTTGACCGGAAGAAAGGGGCTCAATACCCAAAAACCACTAAAGTTCAGTGGTCGATTTTGCATTTAACCCTTATTTCTATAAAAAGGTTATTTCTGTGACTTTCTATATCTGACAGTTATTTCGTTGTGGGGTCCACCAATGATTGCGCCATCATACGAATATTTTTCGACCAAACGAATATTTCCCGACACAACGAATATTTTATGACAACTCACTTAATTTGTAAAATTTTCACATATCACCCTTAACTTTAACCTTTTATCAATTTAACCATTTACTGAATAAAATAATAATTATAAAAAAAATTGAATATTTTTATTTCATAAATTTCGGGGTCTTACAAGCGTACCCTTTGATATACCTTAAAGGTCTTAAGGAATATGTGAAAGTATAATTCATTATACACAAGATACTATGATGATCTCAAATTTAAGGATCACTTGTACTACTATCACTACAAAAATTTCTATTGACAAGCAAGTAAAACTCCATTAGGTATTTTTTAGTGAGCCACGTTCAATGAACTTATTCTCAGATAAGCACCTACATACTTACTTTAGTGTCTCCACAAAAATGATCATGAGATCAATCATCCTCATCCAATGAGCAAGCAACGTATGTACCAATCTATCTGAATTCACTAATCCCATTTTTAGTAATCCATTGTTTAGAAATATTTTAGTTTTTAAGCTATCTAATAATTTAGATCTCATCATGATTCAAAAGTATTGCTTAAAACTATGTGTTTATCACATATTATTAAAACAACACTATGTAGATAATTAAATGCCTTTAGTAAATAAATAAGATTATTTACAAAGTATATGCTTTATCATCATACATGATTGACTTGTATGCATACTATTTTTAACTAGGAGTTAATTGACATAACCGAATTTCTTATTTTTTTTTTATGGTTTTAAATTATAAATGTAAAATTTTGTAATTTTTTTTAGTTTAATGTGCCAATGAATTCACTGAAATTTCGAATATGTGAAATAAAATTAAAATTCTGTAACTCTCTCAATTCTCAATTCACATGACTGTTAACCCAATCAGTGCAAACTGAAATTTGGTCGAGACATAATCAAAAATTCTATGCGTACTCAAAGGCGTAAAAGTGAGACCCTAGATTTTATGAATAAATATTTAATTTTCTCGAAATAAATTTTTTAATATTATGGTGTGGATTTAATATAATGTTATAGTTGTGGGTAATATTTATAAATTTTGCAAAGTATGTAAGTTGTCATATTATATTCGATTGGTAGGGAAATATTCTTTTTGTGGGGAATATCCGCATGCGACGGTACAATCATTAGTGGACCCCACAATGTAATTATTATTCGGATTGAGAAAATGACAAAAAATATTTTTTATGAAAATAACGACGGAAGTTTTACCGTTAAAACTGTTGAACTACCGGTAGTAAAAAACAAGATGTCTGGCGTGGTTGCATAAGTAGCATACCAGTATTGATTATTAATGCTTACGTGTTAAGTCACTCCGGTTTTGTTTTATTGATATTATTAATGTAATAAAGCGTAAAAGCTTTTTATATAAAAATGAATACTTTTATAAAGTTATTTATTTTATTAGGCTAATAGTAAAATCTTTTTATATAAAATGTAATACTTTTATAAAGTTATCTATTTTATTAAACAATAATTAGATTATATTATATTTTATTATGCATAGTATTTGCATAGTGCTGCATAGTGTTTGTATAGTAATTTTTTTTTAAAGTTATTCATTTTATTAGATTATAAATAGAATATATTATATTTTATTGTAAAACCAAACTGGACCGTCCGTTTTTAAAGTAAATCGATCCTGACCGTTCATGGATTGGTTACTTATTAGATCCATTCTTCTATAAATGAAGTTTATTCCTTCATTATTTATTACGAATTCACTAAAACTCTAGAGAGAGAAACTGTAGAGAGAATTATTCTTCTATCTTGAACGTATTTCTTTAACGTTTAAGAAAGCTTTGAGCGTAGTGCAAGTTTCTTTGAGTATATCCCCGCCCTACCGTCGGAGTACTCTTCATTATAAGGTAAAGGGTATTATTTTTTTTCATATTCATGAAGAGAACTTCTGTTGTTCCATTCTTTATTATTCTGTTGGAATAACCTCTATACGTGATCTCACCCTATACTTGGTGATTTACATTTGTTATTCTATTCGTTATTTTTTCCGTTGGAACATCACGCTCATGCGTTATATGGCTGGACACGTTCCGCTTTTCATTATTCCATTGGAATATCGCGTCTGCATGCGTTTCTTTGGGGACGATTCCGTTATTTATTATTTCGTTAGAATAACTTTGTTTATCGCGGCACCGCATACATGGTGATTTCGTTGTTATTTCATTCTTTATTATTCATTGGAATATCCCGCGGTTGCATTTAATTTGACACGACCGTTCCATTACTTATTATTCATTGGAATAACTTGTCATCGCAATCATCGCATGCATGGTGATTTCTTTTGTTATTCCAATCTTTATTATACTCAGGTTGGTTAAAGTTTTGACTTTCTATACTCTATGAAATTAGTGGAATATCCTTGATATTTTCGCTTCATCCAAAGATCTTTTATGGAAATATTCTTCTGAGCATTCTTGAATTTTACTCTACAAAGAAGTATCATGTTGACAATTTGGACGTTATTAGTTTCTGAATAAATTAATTCTTGAACTTGTTTTATTGAATTCTTATATCATTGTCATCATCCTCATGTTTATATTTTTGTTGAAAGTCAACTATGGCCTGTAGTGCATAGATGGACTTGGTATGATTATGACAAGGGATTATTCGGTGTAATCATGAGCGTAATGTTACAAATGATGTGGTAAAAGTCCTCATTGGCCCGTAGTGCATTGATGGACAGTTGTTGGCATGATCATGACCATTGATGAATACACGAATATCCTTGGCCCGTAGTGCATGGATAATTTGTGGTTGTGATACTGGTTGTGATACTTATAAATATCCTTGGTCGTAGTGCATGGATGATGTGGATTATTTATTAAACTGAGTCCCAACGATAAAAGTGATGAAAAACCTTTTAAATCATAAAAGATAGTAGATTTTATTCTCTACTTGACTCTTTTAATGGATCAGCATGTTCATTGCGATTAAACTTGATGTCTATTGTATTTTATCAGTTTAACACTGTTGAAGACTAATAATAAGTTATTCTGCATTATCCTAGCCATAATATTTCTTACTAGGCTAGTTGAGCTCACCCTTTCTTTCACTGTTCTTTTCAGGAAATGAGAACGTAGCCGGGACTAGTCAGGAAACGGAGTGATGGTCCAGATGATAATATTAGTAGTCCTCACTATTCTGTTAAATAGTGTGACAATAAATATAATGAGGACTTATCCTGAGAGTGGATATTGTCTAGAAGACAATATTTGTATTAAAACTCACAACTTTCTTGTTGTATATTAAAGATTGTATTTGTATTTTGTACTATGTATTTGGCGACTCAGAATAGGTGATGTATACCTATTTTGGGGGCGTCACAGTAAAACTTTAATTTGAGAACTGTTTATAACAAATGGTGTTTTTTTATTTGAATTTGATTGTGATAATTGTCTATTTAACCCAAAAAATTAACTCTGGAAATTTGGATTCACTTATTTTATCAATAATCAGATTTTTACAAAATTGAGGATATTTTTTAGGGTATAGAGTTACTTTTTAAGAATGTTATGTATTAAAATTATTTGGTTCAAATTTTTAAAAAAAATTATCTCCAAAAAATGAACATACAAACAGTTTTAAACTTATGTGTCATCCTTAATCATACATATGTATGCAAAATTAAGTTAAAAAAAGGTCTAAATATGGATTAATACTTGAATTTTTAAATTTTTTTTACGTTGAAATTGTTTTCTGAATTTTTTTCAATTAAGAGAATAAACACATCTTTAGGGGAGATATTTTTAAAACTAAGAGAGTATCTATCAGATGGTACAAAACAAAGCAATTTATAGTTGATTAAAATTTTAAGTTTTGCTTTCAAAAACGCATGCACTGCACATACAGGGTTATATAATTTCCTAACTAGTCCCCGAAGGCCAAAACTATAAAACTTTTGCACACAGTCCCTGTTGGATATATATATATATATATATATATATATATATATAAATGAATGAGAATTTTATCTAAAAAGTGTGACCTTTGGTTCATATCTTTTCAAATTGAAAAGGTAATTTATCAAAGGGATGTAACCTTTTAAAAGGATGTAACCTTTCAAAGGGATGTATCCTTTCAAAAAGATGTAACCTTTCAAAAGGATTTAACCTTTTGAAAGGATGTATATCTTTAAAGGGGTATTTGGAAACCTATAAATATGTTCCAAATCTACCCAAAACTTCACTTCATCTTCAACTTCAATCCTTCTCAAGTTCTTAAAAATTACATTCATTCTTCATTCATATAAAAGTCATATAGAGTATTCATATAAAAGTCAGAGAGTATTCAAAATTTTGTAACTCTTCCATTGAAGTGTTTCTTGTGAGAGTTGAAGACCATTTTATCTTGGGAAGTAGACGTCCATTGTTCCATTCGTAAGCACCGATAACAGGGATGAAATCTGCTTTAAGGAGAGACTATCCAACAGTTGACTTGGTTTTAAAAGTTTATCAATTTCATCTAGTAAGTCATTATTATAAAATTGTTTATCTTATATTTCTGTTTATATAATTAGTATAATATAATTAATTTTGGGATAACAATCTTAAAGCAGATTTCTTGCATGTGTTTTTCCTTAGTATTCATTTTATACTAATTTATTAAACATAATTCCCTAAATATTTTTTTTATGTCGTAAATTGATACAAAGGTGCCTAAAAATTATAATTGATCCAAAAGGAACGTGATATACTGATATTCATGCAAAGAAATTTTTTTGCTAATCTTGTAACGTAGTGAAAAATCAATTAAATAATTATAATACAACTTCATCAGGAAAACATATAATTAAGTTATTATAGTTCATGATTGAATTATATACTAATATATATATATATATATATATATATATATAGAGAGAGAGAGAGGATCAGTGCATATCCTTATTATCTTACTCACGTGTTCACCCCAGTTTTATCGACGGATCCGTGACGGTTTCGGTCATTATAATCGTCGCTCTATACTTTTAGCGGCGGACAACATATAGCGTCGCTAAAAGTATGAGCGACGGTTGTATGACCGAACAATCCCCCGTCCGTCCGCTAAAAGGGGTGAGCATAATGTGAGTAAGATAAGGGTATGCACTTGATCCTAATCATATATATATATATATATATATATATATATATATATATATATATATATTAGTAAAACAGAATCTTTATATACTAGTATATAAAACATAATCTTTCTCCCCATAAATTAATCGGTAAGTTTCGATTTTACAGTGCATCAGTTTGATTTAATATCCGGGAAGAGATATCATATATGCATATATCAACTTTTTTAGTTTTTGGTAGTCAATTGGGTGCTCTGTTTTAATTGATTGGTTTACTGTTTTATCAGCTTAACTTATTTAATCACTTTGGCTAATTATTAAGAATGATTTAATTTATCGCCATGCAATACATATGTGTAGATCATGATTTATTAGTATTAAAGTATTGATGTCTTATACATACATATTTATATATATACTCCATATATAACCTGATCTTATTCACTGCGCATGTACATCATCACAAAGGACGTCTCCTGTATTATTTCTATGTCTTCCCGTTTACATAAACAAATATATATAAAAACATAAAAAAATAATAATTAATCAATCTATTTCATATATATATAAGAATTAATTGAGTGGAATCTAAATAATAATATTAAATATAGATTTACGTTATTGTAAATACAAATTTTATTTTATTTTTCTCCTTCTATTATTTTTATTTTAGTAAAGTGATTTTGTAAATTGTGTATTTAACAGAATTATGGAATTATCTAATTCAATTGTGCTTAACTCTATTATAACCAATGTTCCTACCCATGTTAGTCATGGTGAAAAACCTGAAAAATTTAGTGGGATTGATTTTAAAAGATGGCAACAGAAAATGTTGTTTTATCTTACTACATTGAATCTTTCAAGGTTTTTAAATAAGGATGTCGCTGTGGTAGATGATAATGAAACTGATAGGACCACATTGGCTGCTGTGGATGCATGGAAGCATTCTGATTTTCTTTGCAAAAATTATATCCTCAATGGATTGGACAATACATTGTATAATGTGTATAGCCTAATCAAAACTGCTAAGTTATTATGGGAGTCTTTGGATTAAAAATATAAAACAGAAGATGCCGGCATGAAGAAGTTCGTTGTCGGTAGATTCCTGAATTTTAAAATAGTTGATACAAAGACTGTCATAAATCAAGTCCAAGAGCTTCAATTGATAATCCATGAGATTCATGCTGAAAAAATGGTTTTAAGTGAATCTTTTCAAGTGGCAGCAGTAATTGAAAAATTACCCCCTTCTTGGAAACACTACAAGAAAAAGCTTTATTTCCGATGGAATTATGGTCGACTGAACACATTCAGTCGATGGTAATCTAAGACCGACTGAATATTTTGTCGACATTAAGTCAGTCGATATTAATTTATCCTCGACGGACATCAATCGGATTTAAGCCCTCATCCTTGGCGCGAGGGTTTCCCGCCAGCGCGAATATAAAGTCGACAGAATATGTGTAATCCCCGACTGAATACTTCGTCGACATTAACTTATGTTCGACAAATCCGTCGAGCATAATCTTTAAAAATCTAGTCAAATTGTTTTCTCCAGCGCCTCCCTCGTCACTCACTCTCTCATTCTCTCTTTCTCAGTTAGCTCTCTCACTCACTCTCTCTCACTAAAACCATTTCAGTCCACCCACACCACCATCTCGCCAGATTCCAACCACCGCCTCCGACGACCATGCCTCCGACCACCATCTCCGGCCACCGGATTCCTACTGTGACGACTACTCCGACGACCACGCCTCTGGCTCTCTCTTTTCAGTCCCTTTTCTCCTCTTGTAATTAAAGGTATATACTGAAATTCCTAATTTTTTTAGCTAGGGTTAATATTTATTCTACTGATTTTGAATGGAACTGGGTTTAATAAGTTACAATTGCATCTGATTTGGTGTCATGTGTTAATATATATATCATAATTTGGAGTTATAGGGTTTAATAAGTTACAATTGCATGCATCTGATTTGGTAAGTTTCATAGTATAATTTGGGGTCAGCGGTACATGCCTTTTGTTGAATTTGATGTATCTGATGTGGTTCTTTTTGGCCAGTGAATTTGATGTATCTGAATTTGGTTAAATTTTTATGCCTTTTGTTGCCATATGAAGTGAAATGCAGTGTCATAAACTTATAATTTGCAGTATTCTAATTTCTGCCTTTTCTAGCATTGTGAATTTTAATTTGTGAATCAATTGAAGACTTCTCGTATTTTGGTTTTGAATATTAATTCTGACAGAATTTTTGACTGAATTCTGTGGAAGTTATAGATGATAATAAATAATATTTAATCAACTATATAAGATACAATTAGGACTTAGTTTGCCACTAAAACTAAGTAATAATACTAGAAAACTTAAATAAATTAATAAATTAATACCAAAAAAATACTAGGAGATTTAAATAACTTTAATAAATTATATAATATAATATAATATAATTTAAAATAAAATAAGTTTAATAACATAAAATAAATTTAATAAAATAAATTAAATTTACTTTATTATTTAATATAATATAATTAAAATAAAATAAAAATAAATTTAATTTAATTTAATTTAATACAATAAAATAAATTTACTTTATTATTTAATATAATATTATAAAAATAAATTTAATTTAATTTAATTTAACTAAATTAAATTAAATTAAAGTAAAAATATAAAATAAAATAAAATAAAATAAAATAAAATAACTTAAATTTAATTTAATTTAATTTAATTTAATAATAAACTAGAATAAATTAAAATAAAATAAAATATTACTCATTTGCTTAGTTTTCCATTACATCAAAAATAAACCGAATTAAATAAAATAAAATAAACTGAGTAGAATTTACATAGTTTTTTACAAGTTAAAATAATTGAATAATAAGTTGTCTATATATTCAATAAATAAAATAAAATACATATTGACTGGGTAACATTTACCTAGTTTTTCATTGGTAAAATAAACTAAATACTATTTGCTTAGTCTGCCACAATTTTTAAGTATAATTGTGACGCCCCCAAAATTAGGTATACATCACCTATTATGAGTCGCCAAATACATGGTACAAAATAAAAATACAAACTTAACAATACAGCTGTCGTGTAAAATACGACAAAACATAAACTGAGAGTTTAAACAAGAATACTGCCTTCTAGACAATATCCATTCTCAATGGAGTCCTCATAGACATTATACAAACTCAAATTCAGTCTTCGTTACATTTATTGTCACACTATTTAATAGAATAGTGAGGACTACTAATGCTATCATCTGGACCGTCACTCCGTTTCCCGACTCGTCCCGGCTATATTCTCATTTCCTGAAGAGAACAGTGAAAGAAAGGGTGAGCTCAACTAGCCCAGTAAGAAATATTATGACTAAGATAATGCAGGATAAATTATCAGTAGTCTCCAATAATGTTAAACTGATAAAATATAATAGACATCAAGTTTAACTGCAGCGGAATAAGCAATTCATAAGGAGAGTCAAGTAAAGAATAAAATCTACTATCTTCTATGATTTAAAATGTTTTCATCAATTCTTATCGCTGAGACTTAGCTTAATAAATAAACCGAATCATCGAATCAAACTTGCATTATTACCAAGGATATTCCTTAAATCATCAATGGTCATAAGCTGACTATACCGAATAATCTCTCGGTCATAATCATACCAAGTCCATCTCGCACGTAAGCCAAAAATATACAATTCAATAATCAGCGATCCATCTTCGCACGTAGTTTAAAGATAATTTTCATCACCATATAAGCATGAGGATGATGATAATGATATAAGCATTAATCAAACTAAAATAATGATAAATATTAAAGACTTTAATTTTATCCAAATATTATCCATCACTTAAATAACTCATAATCTAATATTGTTAATATTATAACAATATTTTAATCACCTCTTAAACTTATAAACAATTTATTTCAATTGTTTACACTTTATCAAATAATGCATTTAATCATTCAAAATGCCATACTCATAAGATTTCATCACCAATGATCAAATCCCTTATCAACAATCTACATATACCTTATATAGGATTTCCAAGCCATAAAATCCTATTTTCCAACTTTGTTACTTCACATAACATATTTAACTCATATGTTTTGTAACTAAACTATTTTCATAAAAATACCAAATCAGCCCCAAAAATATTTATTTTCCGGGATTTAGCATAATATAGTCCCATAATGAATATATATTTTCTCGGAATTTTAAAATTTATTTACTATTTTTCAAAATCAATTTTTCATTAATTCCTTAAGAAATTAGCCACCTCAAGGTTAACTCCAAAAATTCCCAAATCTTGGCAGAATCTTACACATGTTAACGTGAGCTTCCAGTTTAAATTTCATGGTCATCGGAGTTATAGAACTCCATATAGCGCTTTTTCGCCGGAAAAACCTAAATATTGAAAATGGTCATAACTTGCTCATTTTAAGTCGGAATGAGCTCATTTTTGGACAGGAAGTACTTTATACCATATACTTTCATGTCCCAAAAGACCAGAATTTTTCTCACAAATTAAGTGGCCGAAACAGCCCTTTTAAAAACATGGGTAGTAGCTTTTTTGAAATTGGCAGCTTTTGCCTCCTTTGCTAAAATCATCCACACATTAAAAAATCTACAACACCTTTTCCAGTGATTCCACTTGGATAAGCTACAAAACTCATAGATCTAACTCTAGGACTTTACCACACTCAAAAATTCAAAATATAACAGGAGATATGGTCAATTGAATTTCGTGTTCCGTTTTTACCAAAATCTAATTTTCAACCCTTTGTGATTTCTAAGAAACTTTCATGTTTTCACATAATAACCAATATAACTTATCATGACAATGACATAATAATTCAATAAAATAAGTTCACGAATTAATTTAACTAGGAACCAATAACGTCCAAACTGTCAACATGATACTTTTTTGTAGAGTAAAATTTAAGAATGTTGAGAAGAATATTTCCATTAAAAGATAATGGATGAAGCGCAAATATCAAGGATATTCCACTAATTTCATGGATTATAGAAGTCAAAGCTTTAACCAACTGAGTATAAGAGAATATATGAAACTGCAAATGAATTTTCGTCCGCCATGCGGTAATCCACTTAGACAGATCATTTCCACAATTTAATAAGAATGAATACAAAGGATCATTCACCATGCATGTGGAAATCCACATAGACAGGTTATTCTCACCAGAATAATAAAGAATGGAATAACAGAAGGATTCACCATGCATGCGATAGAGACCGCACAGACATGTTATTCTCAACAAAGTAATAAATAATGGAACCAGTCCAACAAATGCACGTATGTGATATTCCGCGGATGTAATAATAAATGCGAATAATAAATAATGGAACCGGTCCGCCAGTAAAACGCATGATGTGATATTCAAACGAGAATAATAAATGCGAGAATAATAAATAATGGAAGCAAAGTCCAAATGAAAAATGCATGATAGGATATTAAACGAGAATAATAAACGTGGAATAATAAAATAATTTCACCGTGTATGCAGTATTGCAGATAAACAAAAGTTATTCAACATAATAATAAAGAATGGAATAATGGAAGAATTTCACCATGTATGCGGTATTTTTTATACAAAAGTTATTCCAACAAAATAATAAAGGATGGAATAACTGAAGTTCTCTTCATGAATAAGAAAGAAATAATACCCCTTACAGGTACAATAAATAATATCCCTTACCTCAAAAGAAGACTGGATACTGGAATAGTGAGGGAGCAGACTTCTCTTCTTCTTTCTCTCTATAATAATGACTCTAAAGCTTTAATGAATTGGTGAGAAATGAAGGAAGAATGAGCTTCTATTTATAGGAAAATATAGTTTCGATAATTGTACGTTTTAGGGCTAAGAATATTACAGTATAATACCTCCAACTTTTCTTTCTTTTTTAATTCAGTCATCCAAGTATTATCAAACTTGCACCACCTCCCCTAATAGTAAATCATATGAATCAATAGTAAATCATGAGACTCAATAGTTCTAAACATGTGAAAAAATTAATTACAGTATAGTACCTCCATCTATACCTCCATTTTTAACTTAGTCATGCAAGTATCATCAATCTTGCACCAACTCCCCTAATAGTATAAAAATGTGATTCAATAGTACACACATGTGAATAAATAGTTATAATCATGTGAAATAATAGCAATCAATTGCTCATTTATCCGGTTAAATACCCGATTGGTCAATATAACCTCTAGACATCAATTTTTATCGAAATAAATGTCGATTTTCACTAACACAAATAATTCCAACACAATGAAATTATTTTTATCAAAAATATAAATTTTAAAATTTCAAAGTTTGTCTTTTCCCAAAAAAGTCAACTGTTGACTTTTTGACCAAATAGTAAAACCGAAAAATTTTGTGTTTATAGTCTATTTTTACTAATTTCATCGTTTCGGACTCAAATATCACGTCTGTGTCTCCAAATTCAACTCCGAGCATAACTTCAATTTAATAACATTCATCATTAATATTATAACTCACAATATTTATCAACCAAGTCGTTCCCATGATGGAGGGGGCTTTCCAATAAGGATTTCTCCCTATTGGCGGGTAATTAGGTGACCAAACCTCTCCTTGACAGATGACAGAACTTCTAGACATTGTAAATATTGTAATTTAATAATATGAATAACTTTGTCGTCTCAATTATTGATCTAATAATATATCATATTATGCAAATGATACTGTCACAATAATCGAATCAATAATATGAGAGATATGATGCAGCAATTACTGTAGCAATAATTGAGTATAACTGAGTGACTTCTTACGTAAGCATCAATAATCAATACCGTGTGCTACTATGCAACCACGCGTATTACTGTACTTTTACTACCGAGTAGTTCAACAGTTTTAACTATAAAACTTCCGCCGTTATTTTCATAAAAATATATTTGTCATTTTCTCAATCCGACAATTATGATTATGAGTTATTCATATGATTGTGGAAAGGAACTGTTGATTGATGTTACAGGGATAAAACATTGTTGGTGGACTTTTAACGTGGAGAAGACAATAGACTTTATAGTCTATTTGACTCTTTTAATGGATTCGCTCGTTCACGTTAACTATGGTTGAAAAGTTTTATCATCTACCATATGTTCTAAATCTCGATTTATTATCGATGAAGGCTATTGATAATTTAATTATCTTTAGTTATGATATTCTTTCTTTATCTGGCTATTTGTGCTCACCCTTTTGCTTCACAATTCCTTTCGTGTAATAAGAGTGTAAATTTGGGTTGAAAGGGATAACAAAGGAATAGAAGCGGTGGTCTATAGTTGTTGAGGTTCTCCCTAAAGAGTATGGAAATAATTTTATTGAGGACTTTAGTGTGTTGTATTTTATACATCATTTAATAGTTATATTTGGTGAATCAAATAGGGTGAGGCGAACCCATTTGGAAGGGTGTTTTGTCACTATCATACAAGATGTCTAATGACATAAAAACTCATGTTATCATAAGACAAGGTTGTGCACATCCACTTGCTGAGTATATCTACGAGCACTACCTATATGATCTTGGAGTTTATTTGAAATATAATTTTCACTTGAAGACAACGAAGATAATTATATGTCAAGAGAAGACTCACCACTAGAAAGAACATGATAGTAATCTTCTCATTTTTTTTGGGGTCTATTAGGTCAACCAAGGATAATTCTATGGGCATATGATATCTATTATAACCTAGACGCATGGCCTCCCATGTACGAAGGTTTTCTTGAGCACTTCCCAAGGATTTTAATTTCTAAAATAGTTATTGATTTGTACATTTTTATGTAATGTATCAATGTGAGGTGTCTTTGTCATAGTTGGGACATGAGTCACAGCTTGGTATTAAAACTCACAGTACATGTATTGTTGTATTTTGCACAAAAATTGTGATAATAAAGTTGTAGTTATTTTCTGTACCATGTATTTGGCGACTCAGAATAGGTTGGATGGATTGGACCTATTTTGGGGTCGTTACATTTGGTATTAGAGCTTAGGGATATGATCTCTGGCGGAGATCAGGATTAGAACTAGGAGGGGAGAGATCAGTAAATCCTTCACTAGTGTGTCCTACCTAAGCTTATTTGTTGGTCAGTCATAATATCGGGATATTATGTGATATGTTAATTTATTCAATTAACCCTTGTTTTGAAGCTGTATTCTAGAATGATATTTGAATTACAGGAGATGAGCAATGGAGAAATTATGAGGACAGGAAAGATGAAATCTGAAATGAAAGCAAGGTATTCTAATCTTTTTGAAACACCAGGTACATACGTCAATTTCGAGGACGAAATTTCATAAGGAGAGGAGGTTGTAAGACCCCAAATTATTAATAAATGAAATTTATTTTCCTCTATTTATTATTTTGAAATAGTAAGGGTTGATTTGATTAATGTGGATAGTTATGGGTAAAATACATAAATATTTGAATAAGCAAGTGGTTATAAAATATTCATTATTGTTTGGGAATATTCGTTTTGGTCGTGGAATATTCAAATGTTGGGAATATTCGTATTTACCATGATCTTTTGTGGCCCCATAACGGAAAGCAATTGGATGAAGAAAACGACAAATATAAGTTGTTTATAAATATTGCGTAGTTGTTACATCAAGTATCATTGTTGGAATAATTGGTTAAAACACACTAATACGCGTTGTTGAACAAGAAGACACGATGATTGCACCAATTATTGATTCTTACGTAAGAAGGCACTACTCAATAATTGTTATGAAGAATTACTATTCAAGATTTTATTTTATTGATTCTATAATTGTTGCATTGATATTTTATATTATTGTTGTCTCAATAAATTGTCATTACACAAGTATTTTCCATTATCGAAGAAATAATTCATATTATCTGAATAATATTATTAGAAAACATTATTGGCAATGTCTAGAAAGTTCATCTAAGGAGAGGTTTGGTCACCTAATTGCTACCAAGAAGGAGAAGTCTTTATTGAAAGCCCCTCTTTCCCGGAACTACTGGTTGCAAGATCATGTGATTCTGTAATATTATTTGTGAATAATTAATTATTGATTTATATGATGAGGAAAATATTGATTTTATGTGAATATAAATGATGGATTTATTTATGTGGTTATTAATGAAGGAATTAATCCGAGAGATGTTTTATTTGTATTTTGTCCGGATTGGATGTATTAAAAGATCAAATCTGTTGTTATTGCTGACTTTATTGTGTGAGTTATAATATTTAATCAAACCGTTGGATCGTTGTAATTTTGGATATGTTATACATATATAAGTTGAGTATATGTCCACAAATTTTGAACCGTTAAAAATGAGCGTATAATTTATTATGAATTTTAAGAGGTGGTGATTCGTAAATTAGGTTATAAATGATTTTGGTGGAAAATTCTAGAATTGGTGGGCCCCACTTGTGGTTGGTGAAAAAATGTGCTGAATTTTATTTCAAATGTGGTGGGTGGCAATAGTAGCAGGTAAAGCCATCAGGTTGCAGGTTAAGTCTGCTTCGGCGTGCTAACATTTTCCTATAAATAGAGGGCTAAGTTAGAATTGAAAATCACACCAGAAACAAAGTTTTCTCTCTTTCTCTCTCTATATTATTGAGCGTATTTTGTGAGTATTTAGATACTTTGAGAGTTCTTCATTCAAGACAAGTTTCATTCAAAGATCACTCCGACCTTTCCTCCGGCATCGATTCTTTGAGGTAAAGGATATTATTTTTTCAGTAATGATATTATTTCTTCAATATCATTATCTTTGAAATGTTGATCCAAGTTTTTATCAAATTTAGAACTTTTTCATGTCGAGGTTACTATTCATGAGTTACTATTCACGAGTTACTATTCATGAGTTACTATTCACGAAAGTTACTATTCACGCAGTACTATTCATGAAGCGTGAAGATGTTTTTTCTATCTTTGGTGTGAGTTGACTATTCACGATGATACTAAGACTATTCACGATATACGACACTATTCACGTATACTCAAGACTATTCACCAAAAATAAAATTTCTTCTTTTTCGTCCAAAATATCTATTCGGATACTAGCTTTGATTGTATCCATGTTTTGATCATTCTTGAATTTTACACCACTATGATTATTTTTGAGGTATTGTTGGACATGGATAAAAACAAAGTACTAATCCTTAATCCTTAATCCTTGTCATTTTGTTTCATTGGATTCGTTCTTTAAAAATATTTTCATCATCCCTCACCTTAAATGATGATATTATTGAATATCTTTGGCTTGTAGCAAAGATGAATGATTTTGAAGAATATCTTTGGCTCAGTAGTGCAAAAAGATGAACAGTGTTTAAATGAACACGACCGATCGATGAATATCTTTGGCCTTTAGTGCAAAGATGAACAAGTGTTGAGATGAACATGACCGATTGATGAATATCTTTGGCTCAGAAAGTGCAAAGATGAATATTTGATTTGAGATGAATATTGATTGATGTTACAGGATAAAATATTGATGATGGGACCGTTAAATTCATAGATTATAGTAGATTTCATTCTACGTAACTAACTTCTATGAATTATTATTTCACTGCGAATATTGATCCGAAACTTGTTGTCTCATCAGATTCTATCGATTTTTCCCTGTTGGAGACTAACGATAATTTGTTGTATATTATCTTAGTCATAGTATTCTTTATCGGGCTAGTTGAGCTCACCCTTTTCCTTGTTGTTTCATTTTCTTCTCGTGGAGGCGAGAATGTAGCGAGTACTAGTGGGGGTATGGAATGAAGGTTCTAGAGAGAGTTGTTTAGTAGTCCTCACCATTTTTGTAAAATAATGTATCAATAATTATGATGGGGATTTATTTGCGTGTGGATATTGTCTAGAAGACAATATTATATTTAAACTCATTAAGATATATGTCGTATTTCACACACGACATTTGTATTATGAAGTTGTAGTTTGTTTCTTGTACCATGTATTTGGCACTCGAGAATGGGTGTTGTGTATACCTATTTGGGGGCGCCACGATTGGTATCGAGCTTAGGATATGATCTCTGGCGGAGATCTGGGGAATAGAACTAGGAGGGAGAGACGAGTAAATCCTTCGCTAAAGTGTGTCCTACCTAAGCTTATTTGTTAGTTGGGTCAAGATATAGGGATATTATGTGATATATTGATTTCCTTAATTAACCCTTATTTTATGATGTGATTTGAGAATGTCGATCGAGAATATTATTAAAAGGAGTAAATGAGACCGTGGAGATGCTCAGACTCACCAACAAGGAGAACGCGGCAACAGTGGCAATGTTCCTCCCGTGAACAACGTAACCACCGAGCGAGATGAGGAACGAGGGATGTTTAGAAGTTTTTTGTAGTTCATGCAAAATCGGATGAGGAGACTCGTGTTCAAAATACGGGAGGAAATGATAGCAATTCACGGGTTGTCACAACCAAGCAGTTCAAAGAGTTGGGACCACCTGAATTTAAGGAAAGCCAGATCCGATCATGCAAGTAAACATGGGTCAAGCAAATTACCAAGATATTCGATGTCTTGGGATGCACGGAGGAACGAAGGTTCCATTCGCTACTTTTATGTTCCGTGGCGAGGCGATCATCGGTGGGAGTCTCGTGAAGCACTCCATCCACCGCACTCAGCATGTCATGGGAGACATTTCAGAAACAGTTCAATGACAAGTACTTCCCTGAAAGTATTCGTCATATGAAGGAAGTGGAGTTTATTAGACTAGAGCAGAATAACATGACGGTGTCCCAGTACGAGGCGAAGTTCGCGGAGTTATCTAGGTTTGCACCTCATTTGGTGGAGAATGAGGAACGTATGACGCGGATGTTTCTTAGAGGTTTGAAACCCGGCATACGTCAGTATCTCATTTCTCATAAATTTTCTCTCTATTCAGATGTTGTCAACAGGGCTCAGTTGTTAGAGCGAGATAACGAGTACGTTCAACCGAGGGACCATAATCAGGATCATATCAAGATAGCAATCATCGAATAACGATAACCAATGGAAAAGAAGAATACGGACAAAGCGGTAAACTACTCCGTGGTAATCGTGGCCATGAAAATAGAAGAAGCGAGTCGGGAGGAGATTTTAAAAGAGGAGATTCAACAACGACCATTTGAAGACGCCAAAGACCAAAGAAAGCAACTAGTTTTAAGGAGGAGAACGACCACGGTTGGGTGTTAGTTAAATCTTGGGAAAGAGGGACATATCACCAAACCGCCCACAACAGTTTAAGGTATGCTATAATTGTGGAAAAGAAGGACATATCGCCGAGATTATACGATATCGAAACCCAGTCCAACGGGAATGGTGACTCAAAAGGATGTCCCAGAAAAGTCAAAGTCAACGGTTCCTGGAAGAGCGTTTGTCGTGACCGGTCAAAATGCGAGAAACCCGAACGAAGTTAGCACGGGTTAGTTAATTATAAATTCTTGCGAAGTTCATACCTTACTAGATACCGGTTCTACCCATTCTTTTATCTCTTTTGCTTGCGCTCAACGTTTGAACTTGACTACGGAGAAATTAGACTTTGACCTATTTATGGAGACTCCGTTAGGAGAAACTTTCATTACATCCGTTGTTTATAAATCTTGCTTGATTCAGGTTGGCACTATCACATTACTTGTTAACCTTATTTCTATAGAGATATTTGCTTTTGATGTGATTTTTGGGATTGATTGGTTAACTACTCATCATGCCAAATTGATTGCTTTTGTAAGGTTGTTAGTTTTCATATTCTTAAGCAACCTGTTATTCGAATTCAAGCAATCAAACCATTGTAGTCAAACATTTTCATATCAAGCCATGAAGTCATTCGTTTATTACGGATGTCAAATTTTCTTAGTCCATGTTATGGATTTGAATAAAGACACGTTAGATTTGAATAATATTCTTGTTGTTATTGATTTTTTCCTGACGTATTTTCTGAAGAATTTCTTGGTTTACTCCCAAAGACTGATATTAAATTTTGTATCGACTTTGAACCCGGTACAAAACTCATTTCTAAAATCTCATATCGAATGGCTCCTATTGAACTTCAGGAGTTAAAAATTCAACTATAGAATTTGGTACCTGAGCCTTTATCTTGTGACTTCCTTTGTGGAATTCACCTAAGCCAGACTCTCTGTAAGGGACATCATATTCGTGCGATAGTAAACTGATAGGTGTCATTGTGACGTGCTATCCAAGATTGGGATATGAGTCACAGTTGAGAGCAACCTAAGTCAGTAATCGAAATACGTAGCTTTCTAGGCTTAGTTGGTTATTATCGGAGATTCGTTGAAGGATATTCTTGAATCGCTATTCCATTAACGTAGCTGACTCATAGAGATACAAAATTGGAATGGAGCAAAGAATGTGGGAAGAGCTTCGAAGAACTCAAGAGGAGACTCATTTCAGCACATGTTCTGACCATACCATCCTGGAAAAGCGAACGTGGTAGCTGACGCGTTGAGTAGAAGATCATATCACGCGGAACGAAAGTGCGATGATGTCAAGTATACACATAGAGCCAACTTTAATAGAAAAAGTTAAGGTTGCTCAAGCCACCCAATCTTGATCGATGCGTATGAAGAAGAAAGTACAAGAAGGAGCTATTCGTAAGCGAGAATTGATGAAGAAGGAATACTTGAGTCCACTCTAGACTTTGTGTTCTAACGACTCGATTTGAAGAACAAGATTATGATGGAGGCACACAATACACCATTTGCAATCCATCACGGAAGTACTAAAATGTATCGTGATCTTGACATACATTTTGGTGGAACAATATGAAGAGAGAGATTGCAAAGTTTATCTCGATGTGTTTAACTTGCTTAACGTGTAAAGGCGGAGCATCTAGTACCTAAGGGTCCGTTGCAACCACTTGAGATTCCGGAATGGAAGTGGGAACACATTACCATGGATTTCGTTACGGGTCTTCCTACGGTTTCTCAAGGCATTAATGCTATTTGGATCATTGTTGATAGATTAACCAAATCGCTTTCATTTCTTGCCGATACGGAGACTTATTCCTTGAACGCCTTGCTAGTATGTACGTAAATGAGATTGTGAGGTTGCATGGCATGCTCAGTATCCATAGTTTTGGATAGTGACCCAAGATTCACTTCAAGATTTTGGGTTAGCTTGCAAAAAGCTATGGGCACGGATTTGCGATTTAGTTCTAGCATACCATCCCCAAAACCGGACGGACAATCGAGAGGACTATTCAAACTCTTGAAGATATATTAAGACTCGTGTGTCCTAGACTTCAAGGGTAGTTGGGATAAGTATTTACCATGGTGGAATTCTCTACAACAACAAAGATTATCGTGCAAGTATAGGTGTAGCTCCATTCGAAGCATTATATGGACGAAAATGTCGTTCTCCAATATGTTGGGATGAGGTGGGTGAAGCAACATTGTTGGGACCTGAGTTAGTACGTATGACTACCGAAAAGATCCAAATGATTCGACAAAGTATATAAACGGCACAAGATCGACAAAAGAGTTATGCGGATCTTCATCGAAAGGACGTGGAATTTAGTGTAGGGGATCATGTATTATTGCGAGTTGCTCCATGGAAGGGAGTTACAAGATTTGGGGAGAGAGGAAAGCTCAATCCACGATTTATTGGTCCATTTCAAATTCTTGACCGAGTAAGAAATATAACCTATACACTTGCGAGTATGTCTCGTGTTCATAATGTATTTCACATATCTGTACTTCGTAAATATGTGAAAGAACCGAACCACGTTATAGAGTTAGAACCGGACGAGATAGCCGAAGACTTAACGTATGAGGAGGTACCTGTCAAGATTTTGGATAGGAAGGAGCATGTCCTACGCACAAAGGTCATACCACAAGTTAAAGTTTTGTGGAGGAATCATGCTATAGAGGAAATGACCTGGGAATTGGAAACGGAAATGAAAGCGAGGTATCCTCACCTTTTCAAACACAGTGCACGCACGCCAATTTCGAGGATGAAATTTCATAAGGAGGGAGGTTGTAAGACCTCAAATTTTTTAAATAAAAGGAATTTCCTTTATTTATTATTTTGAAATAGTAAGGGTTGATTTGATTAATGTGGATAGTTAAGGGTTAAATATGCAAATATTTCAAAATAAGCAAGTGGTTATAAAATATTCATTTTTATTTGGGAATATTCGTTTGGTCGTGGAATATTAGATCGCTGTTTGGGAATATTCGTTTGGTCGTGGAATATTCGTATTATCGGGGATTTTTAAATTTGACAACAGCGAACCATGTGTGGGCCCCATAACGGAAAAGCGATTGGATGAGGAAACGACAAAGTTTGGGTGGTTATAAATAACGGCGTAGTTGTTATTCAAGATTAAGACCGTTGAATACCCGGTGGTTAAAATACTGAATACGCTGTGGTCGCACAAAGAAGACAAGAAGTGCTATACCTGCATTGCATGATTGTTGAATTATTGATCCTTACGTAAGAAGGCACTACTCAATAATTTTCACAAAGAGTTCTTCGCTCAATATTTTATTTTATTGATTCAATAATTATTGCGTTGATATTTTATATTATTATTGTTTCAATAATTGTCATCGCACAAGATTTCCCATTATCGATCAATAATTCATATTATTTGAATAATATTATTAGATAACATTATGGGCAATGTCTAGAAAGTTCATCTAAGGAGAGGTTTGGTCACCTAATTGCGCCAAGAAGGAGAGATCCTTATTGGAAAGCCCCTCTTTCCCCGGGAACAATTTGGTCATTATAAATGTGATTCGTAATATTATTTGTGAATAATTAATTATTGATTCATATGATAAGGAAATATTTATTTTATATGAATATAAATGATGGATTTATTTATGTGGTTATTAATGAAGGAATTAATTTGAGATGTTTTATTTGTATTTTTGCCGGATTGGAGGTATTAAAAGATCAAATCGGTGTTATTACTGACTTTATTGTGTGAGTTATAATATTTAATCCGACCGTTGGATCGTTGTAATTTTTGGATATGTTATACATATATAAGTTGAGTATATGTCCACAAATTTTGAACCGTTAAAATGAGCGATAATTTATTATGAATTTTAAGAGGTGACTGATTCAAATTAGGTTATAAATGATTTTGGTGGAAAATTCTAGAATTGGTGGGCCCCACTTGTGGTTGGTGAAAAATGTGCTGAATTTTATTTCAAATGTGGTGGGTGGCAATAGTAGCAGGTAAAGCCATCAAAGTTACTGAGTTAAGTCTCCGCTTCAAGTGCTAACATTTTCCTATAAATAGAGGGCTAAGTTAGAATTGAAAATCACACACGAAACAAAGTTTTTCTCTTCTCTCTATATTATTGAGCGTATTTTGTGAGTATTAAGATACTTTGAGAGTTCTTTGCTCAAGACAAGTTTCATTCAAAGATCACTCCGACCTTTCCTTCCTTCAAGAAATCGATTCTTTGAGGTAAGGGATATTATTTTTTTCGTAATGATATTATTTCTTCAATATCATTATCTTTGAAATGTTGATCTGAAGTTTTATCAAATTTGGAACTTTTTCATGTCGGGGTTACTATTCATGAGTTACTATTCACGAGTTACTATTCACTTAGTACTATTCATGAAGCGTGAAGATGTTTTTTCTATCTTTTGGTGTCTGAGTTACTATTCACGATATCTAAGACTATTCACGATATCTAGACTATTCACGATATCTGACTATTCACCAAAAAATAAAATTTCTTCTTTTCGTCCAAAATATCTATTCGGATACTAGCTTTGATTGTATCCATGTTTTGATCATTCTTGAATTTTACACCACTATGATTATTTTTGAGGTATTGTTGGACATGGATAAAACAAAGTACTAATCCTTAATCCTTAATCCTTGTCATTTTGTTTCCTTTGGATTCGTTCTTTAAAAATATTTTTCATCATCCTCGGCCTTAAATGATGATATTATTGAATATCTTTGGCCTGTAGTGCAAAGATGAATGATTTCTGAAGAATATCTTTGGCCTGTAGTGCAAAGATGAGCAGGTGTTTAAATGAACATGACCGACTGATGAATATCTTTGGCCTTTAGTGCAAAGATGAACATGACCGATTGATGAATATCTTTGGCCTGTAGTGCAAAGATGAATATTTGATTTGAGATGAATATTGATTGATGTTACAGGGATAAAATATTGATGATGGACTGTTAAATTCATAGATTATAGTAGATTTCATTCTCTACGTAACTCTTCTATGAATTATTATTTCATTGCGAATATTGATCCGAAACTTGTTGTCTATTGTATTCTATCGATTTTTCCTCGTTGGAGACTAACGATAATTTGTTGTATATTATCTTAGTCATAGTATTCTTTTATCGCTAGTTGAGCTCACCCTTTTCCTTGTTGTTCCATTTTCTTCTCGGGAGGAAGAATGTAGCGAGTACTAGTGGGGGTATGGAATGAAGGTTCTAGAGAGAGTTGTTTAGTAGTCCTCACCATTTTGTAAAATAATGTATCAATAATTATGATGGGGATTTATTTGCGTGTGGATATTGTCTAGAAGACAATATTATATTTAAACTCATTAAGATATATTGTCGTATTTCACACGACATTTGTATTATTGAAGTTGTAGTTTGTTTCTTGTACCATGTATTTGGCGACTCAGAATGGGTGTTGTGTATACCTATTTTGGGGGCGTCACAATGACCATTGAATTTATAATTGAATATCTTTAGCTAAAGTTCAAAGGTGAATTGATCAACATGGTTATAATTATGGTTTATATAAATTCTAAAATGATTATGTATTTCTTTGAGATATGAATATCTTTGGCCTGTAGTGCAAAGATGACCTGTTGTTGAATATCTTTGGCCTGTTGTGCAAAGATGACATGTTATTGAATATCTTTGGCTCGTAGTGCAAAGATGAATTTATTATTATGATTATGAACAGGAACTGTGATTTGGTATAACCATGATCTTTGATGTTTCAGGTAAAGACAGGTGATGAAAATTATCTTCGTCCTGGATGAGAAGAGGAATTTAGAATCACAATTATGATTACGAGTTATTCATATGATTGTGGAAAGGAACTGTTGATTGATGTTACAGGGATAAAACATTATTGGTGGACTTTTAACGTGGAGAAGACAATAGACTTTATATTCTATTTGACTCTTTTAATGGATTGCTCGTTCCGCTGCAACTATGGTTGAAAACTTTTATCATCTACCATATGTTCTAAATCTCTGATTTATTACTGATGAAGGCTATTGATAATTTAATTATCTTTAGTCATGATATTCTTTACTGGGCTATTTGTACTCACCCTTTTGCTTCACAATTCTTTTCAGGTAATAAGAGTGTAGCTGGGTTGAGCGGGGATAACAAGGGAATAGAATGGTGGTCTATAGTTGTTGAGGTTCTCCCTAAAGAGTATGAAAATAATTTTATTGCGGACTTTAGTGTGTTGTATTTTATACATCATTTAATAGTTATATTTGGTGAATCAAATAGGGTGAGGCGAACCCAACTTTGGAAGGGTGTTTTGTCACTATCATACAAGATGTCTAATGACATACAAACTCGTGTTATCATAAGACAAGGTTGTGCACATCCACTTGTTGAGTATATCTACGAGCACTACCTATATGATCTTGGAGTTTATTTGAAATATAATTTTCACTTGAAGACAACGGAGATAATTATATGTCAAGAGAAGACTCACCACTGGAAAGAAAATGATAGTAATCTTCTCGTTTTTCTTTGGGATCTATTAGGTCAACCAAGGATAATTCTGTGGGCATATGATATCTATTATAACCTAGACGCATGGCCTCCCATGTACGAAGGTTTTCTTGAGCACTTCCCAAGGATTTTAATTTCTAAAAGCAGCTTATTGATTTGTACTTTTTATGTAATGTATCAATGTGAGGTGTCTTTGTCCATAGTTGGGACATGAGTCACGATTGGTATTAAAACTCACAGTACATGTATTGTTGTATTTTGCACAAAAATTGTGATAATGAAGTTGTAGTTATTTTCTGTACCATGTATTTGGCGACTCATAATAGGTTGGATGGATTTGACCTATTTTGGGGTCGTTACATAATTAATATAACATATTTTATCCCTATACTTTGATCGACCAATTAAATACCAAATAAACTTAGGTAGGTCATACTAGCGAAGGAATTCCCCGTCTCTCCCCTCCTAATTCTTATCTCACATCTCAGCCAGGGATCATATCCCTAAGCTTTGATACCAACAGTGACGCCCCCAAAATTAGGTATACATCACCTATTCTGAGTCTCCAAATACATGGTACAAAATACAAATACAAACTTAACTATACAGCTGTCGTGTAAAATACGACAAAACATAAACTGAGAGTTTAAACAAGAATACTGCCTTCTAGACAATATCCATTCTCAATGGAGTCCTCATAGACGATGATACAAACTCAAATTCAAGTCCTCGTTACATTTATTGTCACACTATTTAATAGAATAGTGAGGACTACTAATGTTATCATCCGACCCAATCACTCCGGTTTCCGACTCGTCCCGCTTATATTCTCATTTCAAGAGAACGTTGAGGAAAGAAAGGGTGAGCTCAACTAGCCCAGTAAGAAATATTATGACTAAGATAATGCAGGATAAATTATCAGTAGTCTCCAATAATGTTAAACTGATAAAATATAATAGACATCAAGTTTAACTGCAGCGGAATAAGCAATTCATAAGGAGAGTCAAGTAAAGAATAAAATCTACTATCTTCTATGATTTAAAATGTTTTCATCAATTCTTATCGCTGAGACTTAGCTTAATAAATAAACCGAATCATCGAATCAAACTTGCATTACGGCCCAAGGATATTCCTTAAATCATCAATGGTCATGACTATACCGAATAATCTCTGGTCATAATCATACCAAGTCCATCTCTGCACGTAAGCCAAAAATATACAATTCAATAATCAACAGTCCATCTTCGCACGTAAGCCAAAGATAATTTTCATCACCATATAAGCATGAGGATGATGATAATGATATAAGCATTAATCAAACTAAAATAATGATAAATATTAAAGACTTTAATTTTATCCAAATATTATCCATCACTTAAATAACTCATAATCTAATATTGTTAATATTATAACAATATTTTAATCACCTCTTAAACTTATAAACAATTTATTTCAATTGTTTACACTTTATCAAATAATGCATTTAATCATTCAAAAATGCCATACTCATAAGATTTCATCACCAATGATCAAATCCCTTATCAACAATCTACATATACCTTATATAGGATTTCCAAGCCATAAAATCCTATTTTCCAACTTTGTTACTTCACATAACATATTTAACTCATATGTTTGTAACTAAACTATTTTCATAAAAAATACCAAATCAGCCCCAAAAATATTTATTTTCTGGGATTTAGCATAATATAGTCCCATAATGAACATATATTTTTCTCGGAATTTTTAAAATTTATTTACTATTTTTCAAAAATCAATTTTTCATTAATTCCTTAAGAAATTAGCCACCTCAAGGTTAACTCCAAAAATTCCCAAATCTTGGCAGAATCTTACACATGTTAACGTGAGCTTCCAGTTTAAATTTCATGGTCATCGGAGTTATAGAACTCCAGTTATAGCGTTTTTCGTCGGAAAAACCTAAATATTGAAATGGTCATAACTTGCTCATTTTAAGTCGGAATGAGCTCATTTTTGGACAGGAAGTACTTTATACCATATACTTTCATGTCCCAAAAGACCAGAATTTTTCTCACAAATTAAGTGGCCGAAACAGCCCTTTTAAAAACATGGGTAGTAGCTTTTTTGAAATTGGCAGCTTTTGCCTCCTTTGCTAAAATCAGTCCACACGAAAATCTACAACACCTTTTCCAGTGATTCCACTTGGATAAGCTACAAAACTCATAGATCATCTGGACCGTCACTCCGTTCCCCGAAGAGAACAGTGAAAGAAAGGGTGAGCTCAACTAGCCCAGTAAGAAATATTATGACTAAGATAATGCAGAATAAATTATCAGTAGTCTTCAATAATGTTAAACTGATAAAATATAATAGACATCAAGTTTAACTGCAGTGGAATAAGCAATTCATAAGAAGAGTCAAGTAAAGAATAAAATCTACTATCTTCTATGATTTAAAATGTTTTCATCAATTCTTATCGCTGAGACTTAGCTTAATAAATAAACCGAATCATCGAATCATCCTTGCACTACGGCCCAAGGATATTCCTTAAATCATCAATGGTCGTGACTATACCGAATAATCCCTGATCATAATCATACCAAGACCATCTCTACACGTAAGCCAAAGATATACAACAATAAAATCAATAATCAACAATCCATCTTTGCACGTAAGCCAAAGATATACAATTCAATAATCAACAGTCCATCTTCGCACGTAAGCCAAAGATAATTTTCATCACCATATAAGCATGAGGATGATGATAATGATATAAGCATTAATCAAACTAAAATAATGATAAATATTAAAGACTTTAATTTTATCCAAATATTATCCATCACTTAAATAACTCATAATTTAATATTGTTAATATTATAACAATATTTTAATCACCTCTTAAACTTATAAACAATTTATTTCAATTGTTTACACTTTATCAAATAATGCATTTAGTCATTCAAAAATGCCATACTCATAAGATTTCATCACCAATGATCAAATCCCTTATATAGGATTTTCAAGCCATAAAATCCTATTTTCCAACTTTGTTACTTCACATAACATATTTAACTCATATGTTCATAACTAAACTATTTTCATAAAAAATACCAAATCAGTCCCAAAAATATTTATTTTCTGGGATTTAGCATAATATAGTTTAAAATTCATTTACTATTTTTCAAAAATCAATTTCTAATTAATTCCTTAAGAAATTAGCTACCTCAAGGTTAACTCCAAAAATTCCCAAATCTTGGCAGAATCTTACACATGTTAACGTGAGCTTCCAGTTTAAATTTCATGGTTATCGGAGTTATAGAACTCCAGTTATAGCGTTTTTCGTCGGAAAAACCTAAATATTGAAATGGTCATAACTTGCTCATTTTAAGTCGGAATGAGCTCATTTTTGGACAGGAAGTACTTTATACCATATACTTTCATGTCCCAAAAGACCAGACTTTTTCTCACAAATTAAGTGGCCGAAACAGCCCATTTAAAAACATGGGCAGTAGCTCTTTTGAAATTGGCAGCGTTTGCCTCCTTTGCTAAAATCAGTCCACACGAAAATCTACAACACCTTTTCCAGTGATTCCACTTGGATAAGCTACAAAACTCATAGATCTAACTCTAGGACTTTACCACACTCAAAAATTCGAAATATAACAGGAGATATGGTCAATTGAATTTTGTGTTCCGTTTTTACCAAAATTTAATTTTCAACCCTTTGTGATTTCTAAGAAACTTTTATGTTTCCACATAATAACCAATATAACTTATCATGAAAATGACATAATAATTCAATAAAACAAGTTCACGAATTAATTTAACTAGGAACCAATAACGTCCAAATTGTCAACATGATACTTCTTTGTAGAGTAAAATTCAAGAATGCTGAGAAGAATATTTCCATTAAAAGATACTGGATGAAGCGCAAATATCAAGGATATTCCACTAATTTCATGGAGTATAGAAGTCAAAGCTTTAACCAACTGAGTATAAGAGAATATATGAAACTGCAAATGAATTTTCGTCGCCATGCGTAATCCACTTGCATGCATCATTTCCATAATTTAATAAGAATGAATACAAAGGATCATTCACCATGCACGTGTGGAAATCCACATGCATGAGTTATTCTCAATGTAATAATAAAGAATGGAATAATGTATGATTCACCATGCATGCAATAGAGACCGCCGCATGATGTGTTATTCTCAACAGAGTAATAAATAATGGAACCAGTCGGGTAAACGCACGCATGTGATATTCGACGAGAATAATAAATGCGGAATAATAAATAATAGAATCTGTGTCCGCCAGAAACGCGATGTGATGTGATATTCACGTAATAATAAATGCGGAATAATAAATAATGGAAACAGTCCAACAGAAAAAAGCATGCAGATAGGATATTTAAACGTAATAATAAATGCTTAATAATAAAATAATTTCACCATGTATGCGGTGCTTGATAAACAAAGTTATTCAACATAATAATAAAGAATGGAATAATAGAAGAATTTCACCATGTATGCGGTATTTTTGCATAACAAAAGTTATTCCAACAAAATAATAAAGGATGGAATAACAGAAGTTCTCTTCATGAATAAGAAAGAAATAATACCCCTTACAGGTACAATAAATAATATCCCTTACCTCAAAAGAAGACTGGATAATGGAATAGTGAGGGAGCAGACTTCTCTTCTTCTTTCTCTCTATAATAATGACTCTAAATCTTTAGTGAATTGGTGAGAAATCAAGGAAGAATGAGCTTCTATTTATAGGAAAATATAGTTTCGATAATTGCATGTTTTAGGGCTCAGAATATTACAGTACAATACCTCCAACTTTTCTTTCATTTTTAATTCAGTCATCCAAGTATTATCAAACTTGCACCACCTCCCCTAATAGTAAATCATATGAATCAATAGTAAATCATGTGACTCAATAGTTCTAAACATGTTAAAAAATTAATTACAGTATAATACCTCCATCTATACCTCCATTTTTAACTTAGTCATGCAAGTATCATCAATCTTGCACCAACTCCCCTAATAGTATAAGAATGTGATTCAATAGTAGACACATGTGAACAAATAGTTATAATCATGTGAAATAATAGCAATCAATTGCTCATTTATCCGGTTAAATACCCGATTGGTCAATATAACCTCCAGACATTAATTTTTATCGAAATAAATGTCGATTTTCACTAACACAAATAATTCCAACACAATGAAACTATTTTTATCAAAAATATAAATTTTGAAATTTCACAGTTTGACTTTTCCCAAAAAAGTCAACTGTTGACTTTTTGACCAAATAGTAAAAACCAGAAAATTTTGTGTTTATACTCTATTTTTACTAATTTTATCGTTTCGGACTCAAATATCACGTCTGCGTCTCCAAATTCAACTCTGAGCATAACTTCAATTTAATAACATTCATCATTAATATTATAACTCACAATATTTATCAACCAGGTCGTTCCCAGGATGGAGGGGGCTTTCCAATAAGGATTTCTCCCTATTGGCGCGCAATTAGGTGACCAAACCTCTCCTTGACAAAACTTCTAGACATTGTAAATATTGCAATTTAATAATATGAATAACTTTGTCATCTCAATTATTGATCTAATAATATATCATATTATGCAGATGATACTGTGACAATAATCGAATCAATAATATGAGAGATATGATGCAGCAATTACCGTAGCAATAATTGAGTATAACTGAGTGACTTTTTACGTAAGAATCAATAATCAATACCGTGTGCTACTATGCAATCACGGTATTATCGCATACTTTTACTAATGAGTAGTTCAACAGGTTTTAATCAGTAAAACTTAATAGTTATTTTCATAAAAATATATTTGTCATTTTCTCAATCCGACAATAATTCCGTTGTGGGGTCCACCAATGATTGTGCCGTCGTACGAATATTCCCTGTTAAAATGAATATTCCCCGACCAATCGAATATTATATAACAACTTGCATACTTTGAAAAATTTATAAATACTACCCACAACTATAACCTTATATCAAATCCACACCATAATATTAAAAAAATTATTTCGAGAAAATTAAATATTTATTCATAAAATCTGGGGTCTCACAATCTCCCCTCCTTATGGAATTTTGCCCTCGAAATTTATGTACGTACCTGGTATGACGAAGAGGTGAGGATACCTTGAATACCTTTATCGTCAAAAACAATAAATTCATCTTTACAATACGGCCAAAGATATTCATTAACAATTCATCTTTTTGTACTACTGTGCCAATCAGATAACTAATAATCAACAGGTTCATCTTTGCACTACAGCCAAAGATATACAAGCGTAAAAACCAATAATCTTTGAAACTTCGACTTAATAGTATCACGACCACGAATTATCCATGCACTACGGGCCAAGGATATTCGTGTTTTCAATTACGGTCATGATTATACCGAATAATCCATGGTCATAATCATACCAAGTCCATCTATGTATTACGGGCCAAAGATGTCTTTTACCACATTATTTGTAACATTACGGTCATGATTATAACGAATAATCCCTGGTCATAATCATACCAAGTCCATCTATGCACTACAGGCCACAGATGACTTTCAATAAAAAATAATTATGATGAGTAGTTAATCAATCGATTCCTAAAATCACATCAAAGGCAAGTATTTTCAAAGAGATAAGATCGACAGGTAACGTGAAAGTGTAGATTTGAAACAAGATTTATAAACAGTGGAGGTAACGAAAGTTTCTCCTAACGAAGTTTCAACCAATAAATCAAAGTCTAACTTCTCAAGAGTCAAATTTAAACGTTGAACACAACTAGGTGAAATATAAGAATGGGTAGAACTAGTATCGAATAAGATATAGATTTCGCAAGAGTTTATAATTAACTTACCCGTAATCAGGTTCTTCTTTTTCCTCTTCTTCCTCACTCTCAGCTGCTACCTCTGCAACTAGCTCGGGTGCAACTATTAATTCTTCACTTACCACGTAGATATCTCTAATTTCTTCTTCGTGTGATATCACATTAACCTGGTTAGTGATTAAAGGTGTCTCAACGGCCTCATTCACTCCATTGTGAACATTTTCAGTTGCCATTTTCAAACACTGCCAAAAAACAAGGGTTAATTAATATAACACATTTTATCCCTATACTTTGACCAACCAATTAAATACCAAATAAACTTAGGTAGGTCATACTAGCGAAGGAATTCCCCGTCTCTCCCCTCCTAATTCTTATCTCACATCTCAGCCAGGGATCATATCCCTAAGCTTTGATACCAACAGTGACGACCCCAAAATTAGGTATACATCACCTATTATGAGTCACCAAATATATGGTACAAAATACAAATACAAACTTAACTATACAGCTGTCGTGTAAAATACGACAAAACATAAACTGAGAGTTTAAACAAGAATACTGTCTTCTAGACAATATCCATTCTCAATGGAGTCCTCATAGACAGTATACAAACTCAAATTCAGTCCTCGTTACATTTATTATCACACTATTTAACAGAATAGTGAGGACTACTAATGTTATCATCTGGACCGTCACTCCGTTCCTTGACTCGTCCCAGCTGTATTCTCATATTATGAAGAGAACAGTGAAAGGAAGGGTGAGCTCAACTAGCCCAGTAAGAAATATTATGACTAAGATAATGCAGAATAAATTATCAGTAGTCTTCAATAATGTTAAACTGATAAAATACAATAGACATCAAGTTTAACTGTAGCGGAATAAGAAATTCATAAGAAGAGTCAAGTAAAGAATAAAATCTACTATCTTCTATGATTTAAAATGTTTTCATCAATTCTTATCATTTGAGACTCAAATTTTAATAAATAAACCGCATCATCGAATCATCCTCGCACTACTGATTCAAGGATATTCATTAAATAAATCAATGGTCAATGACTATACCGAATAATCCTCGGTCATAATCATACCAAGTCCATCTCTGCACGTTAGCCAAAGATATACAACAATAAAATCAATAATCAACAATCCATATTTGCACATAAGCCAAAGATATACAATTCAATAATCAACCATCCATCTTCGCACGTAAGCCAAAGATAATTTTCATCACCATATAAGCATGAGGATGATGATAATGATATAAGCATTAATCAAACTAAAACAATGATAAATATTAAAGACTTTAATTTTATCCAAATATTATCCATCACTTAAATAACTCATAATCTAATATTGTTAATATTATAACAATATTTTAATCACCTCTTAAACTTATAAACAATTTATTTTAATTGTTTACACTTTATCAAATAATGCATTTAATCATTCAAAAATGTCATACTCATAAGATTTCATCACCAATGATCAAATCCCTTATCAATAATCTACATATACCTTATATAGGATTTCCAAGCCATAAAATCCAAGTATTACCAAACTTGCACCAGAGCAGCGTCGACGCCCGCCCGATGATCCTCCTCACACCGGGGGCTCTACTAGCTTGACTTAGTTTACATTCTTTTGTAGTTTACATAATTTTTGACGTACATATTGTAGTTTAAACCTTATCATTACTTTGGTTTTGTTGCGGTTTGACATTTAGTTTAATTTAGCTTAATGGGATGTTTGTTATAGTTTAGTTTAGATTAATGGGATGTTTTTGACCTTTTTACTTCTCATTTAATTAGTTGGTTTTTGATATATTGTTGGATGAGGTGATTGTAATTGTAATTTATGTTATTGGCCATATTGTTAGCTTGTGTATATGATGTTGGGAAAACAGGTACAAGATGTGGGTTAAATCCCTGAATATTGCAAAAACAAATAAAATATTTTAAAAAAAAATAGTATCCTCGACGGAATCTGGGTATTGTCGACAAATATCCGTCGAGGTTAAGGTATTTCCCATTTTTATCAGACAGTTACGTGGCATACTTGTCATCGACCGAATATCCTCGACCGAATAACCTCGATGGAATGGTGGTATACTCGACGGATTTCCGTCGATTTTAAGTTATTTTCCAATTTTATCAGACTGCCGCATGGCATGCTTATCATCGACCAAATATCCTCGACCGACACTTTTCAGTCGGGGATATATTAACTCCGACTGAATATTTGGTCGATAATAATTCTGTCGACTCAAAGTATTCCCGACTGAAAAATTGACAGATTTAATTTCGACGTGCTTATATACGACCGAATTTCCAACCGAAGATTCCGTCGCAAATAAGGTTGTCCTCGACGGAATACCCTTATTATCGACGGAATATTCCGTCGAAAATATCCTTTTTTGTTGTAGCGAAAGATTTTAAAAATTATTTAAAGCATAAACGTAAATAAATGGGGCTCGAGGACTTGATAGTTAGGTTGAGGATTGAAGAAGATAATCAAATGTCTAAAAAGAAATTTGGAAAACTTTCAATTACATCCAATGCTAATGTAATAGAAAATGGTAAAAAAACTAAGAAAAGGAAACACAACAATGAAGACCCAAGTCAAGGAAGTGGTCCTTCAAAGAAGTTCAAAGGGAAATGTTATAACTACAACAAGATTGGACATCTTGCAAATGATTATCGCAAACCCAAAAAGTAAGAGAATTTCAAAAGGAAAAATGCCCAAGCAAACATAGCAGAAATAGATGAAATATCTACTAAAGTTTCTGATATGTATCTTTCGGCATTTGTCTCTGAAGCCAATTTGGTAGGAAATCCTAAAGAATGGTGGGTTGATACTGACGCTACACGCCACATATGCTCAGACAATAAACTGTTTACTACCTATCAACCAATAAAAAATGGTGAGCAACTATTCATGGGCAATTCCTCCACTTCTAAATTTGAAGGAAAAAGAAAGGTCATGTTAAAGATGACTTCGGGCAAGGAACTCACGCTCAATGATGTATTACATGTGCCGGACATTCGCAAAAATCTAGTCTCTGGATCTGTATTGAGCAAGAAAGGGTTCAAACTAGTGTGTCATGCTGATAAATTTGTACTTACTAAAGATGGAATGTATGTTGAAAAAGGCTATATGTGTGATGGGATGTTCAAAATGAACGTCATGACTATTGTACCAAATGTTATTATTAATAATAAAAACACATCTTCTATTTATATGATTGAGTCTATGAATGTGTGGCATAGTAGATTAGGACATGTGAACTATGGTACTCTAAGTAAATTAATTAATTTAGAATTAATTCCAAAAGCTTAGTATAGACAAAAGTCATAAATGTGAAACATGTGTAGAGGCTAAATTAACTAGAACATCTTTTCATTCTGTTGAAAGAAGTTCAGAACCTCTAGATTTAATTCACACTGATATATGTGATTTAAAATTTATGCAAACTAGAGGTGGTAAAAAGTACTTTATTACTTTTGTAGATGATTGCACAAGATATTGTTATGTCTATCTTTTAAGGATAAAAGATGAAGCAATTGAAATGTTTAAACATTATAAGAATGAAGTTGAGAATCAACTTAGCAAAAAGATTAAGGCTATAAGAAGCGATAGAGGTGGTGAATATGAATCACCATTTATAGAATTTTGTTCACAAAATGGTATTATTCACCAAACTATCGCTCTTTATTCACCTCAATCTAATGGTGTTGCTGAACGCAAGAACCGAACTTTAAAAGAAATGATGAATGCTATGTTAATAAGTTATGGGTTACCTCATAACATTTGGGGGGAAGCTTTGATATCTTCAAATTTTATTCTCAACCGTTTGATTCATAAGAAAACAAACAAGATACCTTATGAATTATGGAAAGGTCAAAAACCTTCCTATAAATATGTTCGAGTGTGGGGGTGTCTTGCAAAAGTAATTGTTTCTGATCCTAAAAGGGTTAAGATAGGTCCTAAAATAATTGATTGCATATTCATAGGTTATGCAAATAACAGTAGTGTATATCGATTTCTTCTGCATAAATCAGACATTCCTGATATTCATGTCAATATATTTATAGAATCAAGGAATACATCTTTCTTTGAAAATATTTTTCCATATAAAAATACACAAAAAAACAAGTACTCGTAAAAGACCTAATACTACTACTAATAATCATCAAACTATAATAGACCAAGAGTCTAATGAACAAGGAGATGAAAATGAACCCAGACGTAGTAAAAGGGATAAGATCTCCAAGTCTTTTGGTCTTGACTTTCTAAGTTATATGCTAGAAAGTGAACCTCAAAGTGTGAAGGAAGCGTTGTCTACTCCAGAAGCTTCATATCGGAAAGAAGCGATCAATAGTGAAATTAAATCCATTATGAAAAATCATACTTGGGAATTGGTGGATCTTCCACCAGGAACCAATCCATTAGGATGCAAATGGATCTTTAAAAGAAAAATGAAGGCCGATGGATCTATTGATAAAATACAAAGCTAGATTTATAGCCAAAGGTTATAGGCAAAAGGAGGGACTTGATTATTTCGACACTTATTCACCAGTTACAAGGATAACATCCATTCGAATTAATGTTAATTGCAATAACTGCAATACACAATTTAGAATTACATCAAATGGATGTTAATTAAAACTGCCTTTCTTAATGGTAAATTAGAGGAAAAAATTTATATGGACCAACCAGAAGGTTTTATTGCTCCTGGAAAAGAAAAGAAAGTTTGCAAGCTTGTTAAATCATTATATGGTTTGAAACAAGCACCAACGTAATGGCATGAAAATTTTTATAATGTTATGATATCAAATAATTTCAAAATAAATGAGTGTGACAAATGTGTATATGTCAAAAACACTCAAATGGGGATATGTAATAGTTAGTTTTTATGTGGATGATATGCTAATCATTGGTAGTAATAATGATGTTATTAATGCTATCAAACAAATGTTAATTAGCAAGTTTGAAATGAAAGACATGGGCCTAGCAGATGTTATTCTAGGAATCATGATTTCCAGAATATCTAATGGACTTATTATGTCTCAATCTCATTATATTGAGAAAATACTTGCAAAATATAATAAATATGAGAAAAGTCCAATAAGAACACATGTTGACCCAACACTTCATCTCACTACTAATCGTGGTGAAAGTATATCCCAATTGGAATATTCTCGTATAATAGGCAGTTTAATGTATTTATCAAACTGCACCCGACGGATACTCAATAAGTAAGCTAAGTCGATATACAAGTAATCCTTGAAAAGAACATTGGAAGGCTTTAGTAAGGGTACTTAGATATCTAAGATACACTTTAACTGACGGATTGCATTATACAAGATATCCAGCTGTACTTGAAGGATACAGTGATGCAAATTGGATATCTGACTCCCATGATACTAAATCCACAAGTGGATATGTGTTTACTCTAGGACATGCATCTGTATCATGGAAATCCTCTAAGAAAACATGTATTGCAAGATCCACTATGGAATATGAATTTATTGCTTTAGATAAAGTAGGAAAAGAAGCAGAATGGCTTCGTAATTTTTTGGAAGATATTCCAATTTGGCCTAAACTAGTGCCATCAATTATTATTCATTGTGATAGTCGATTAGCGATTGGTAGGGCACAAAATAGTAATTATAACGGTAAGTCTAGACATATACGTCGACGACATGAAACTGTTAAACAATTACTCTTAAATGGTATAATATCTGTTGACTATGTGAAGTCAAAGGATAATATTGCAGATCCACTAACGAAAGGTATACATGGAGAGCAAGTGAGAAGTTCATCAAGGAGAATGGGTTTAAAGCCTATAAAATCCTAAAGAGTCGCCATAATGGAAACCCAACCTAAATGATTGGAGATCCCAAGAAATAGGTTCAAAGGGACAACCTAATTATGTGTGATCTAAGTAAGCACTAAGAAGATAAATACTTCTTCCCATTCCTATGATGATACAGTGCAAAAACTGCAGAGTGAAACAGGATAAACTTTGTTTTCAATAATTTCTATAGCTTGAATATAAAAAGGTCAAGTGGGGTATTAGCAAGACACTCTTTATAGAAATTACCTATGTGAGTGAGAAGGGGGCCACTTCTATGAGAATGACAAAGGCTAAATTCTCTAACACACTCATGAAACCAGGAGGTGTCCAAGGCAAAAATGGACATAATAATGAGAACTAATAAAATAAATTAAAAAATATTGTGTAAATTCTATTGTCTCGGTTTATACTAAAAGGTTGAACAGTTCAAAACATTACGTTCACTGATTGGCTAGTAAATCCGAAAGTCTTTCACTAGGAAAGGTTCAAAGCCATTAACTACCTTTACCAATTCAGTATTTTTTATTAACTGATACTCTCTCTAAGTCTGTCTGCATATTCATTTGCATTAATTTACCCAAATTTCATTCATGTGGGGATTGTTGGATATATATATATATATATATATATATATATATATATATATATATATATATATATATGGTCCAGATCTTAAGCTCACCTTATCCATTCATCCTGAAGCTCACCCCCTTTTTGAGCGGACGGACGAGCGACGGTTCGATTCATACAATCGTCGTCTATACTTTTAGCGACGGACAACATATAGCGTCACTAAAAGTATGAGCGACTTATTGTATAAACTAACCGTCGTCAATCTACCAAAGGGGGTGAGCTTCAGTGAATGGATAAGTGAAGTGATTCTGATCAGATCTCTCTCTCTCTCTCTCTCTCTCTATATATATATATATATATATATATATATATATATATATAAATGAATGAGAATTTTATCTAAAAGGTGTGACCTTTTATAAAATCCCAAATTTTACGAATAAAGATTTAATTTTCTTGATTTTTTTTTAATATTATGGTATGGATTTGAGATAATGTTATAGTTGTGGGTAGTATTTATAAATTCTGCAAAGTATACAAGTTGTTATATTATATTCGTTTGGTCGGGGAATATTATTTTTGTCGAGAATATCCATACGACGGCACAATCATTGGTGAACCCACAAACGAAAGTATTGTCGTAGTAATAAAACGACAGAATTATTTTTATGAAAATAACGACAGAAGTTTTACCGTTAAAACTGTTGAACTACTCGGTAGTAAAAGTATAGTAATAAGCGTGATTGCATAGTAGCACACGGTATTGGTTATTGATACTTATGTGATAAGTCACTCAGTTATACTCAATTATTGCTACAATAATTGTTGCATCATATCTCTCATATTATTGATTCGATTATTGTCACAATATCCTCTGCATTATATGTTATATTATTAATCAATAATTGAGACGACAAAGTTATTCATATTATTAAATTGCAATATTTATAATGTCTAGAAGTTCTGCCAAGGAGAGGTTTTGTCACCTAATTACACGCCAATAGGGAGAAATCCTTATTGGAAAGCCCCATCTTTCTTGGGAACGACCTGGTTGTTAAATATTGTGAGTTATAATATTAATGATGAATAAGTTCATATTGATTAAAGATGAATTTGATAGTTCCATTGTGTTGGGATTATTAGTGTTAGTGGATATCGACATCTATTCCGATGATAATTGATGTCTGGAGGTTATATTGATAAATCGGGGAATTTATCGGATAAATGAGCAATTAATTTCTACTAATTCACATGATTATATAACTATTTGTTCACATGTGTGTACTATTGAATCACATTCTTATACTATTAGGGGAGTTGGTGCAAGTTTGATAATACTTGCATGATTAAGTTAAAAATGAAGGTATAGTTGAAGGTACTATACTATAATTAATTTTTTCACATGTTTAGAACTATTGAGTCACATGATTTACAATTGAGTCACATGATTTTACTATTGATTCACATGATTTACTATTAGGGGAGTTGGTGCAAGATTGATAATACTTGCATGACTAAATTAAAAATGAAAGAAAAGTTGGAGGTATTGTACTGTAATTTTTCGAGCCCCAAAATGTGCAATTATCAAAATTATATTTTTCTATAAATAGAAGCTCATTCTTCCTTTATTTCTCACCAATTCACTAAAGCTTTAGAGCCATTATTATAGAGAGAAATCTATAGAGAAAAAGAAGAAAAGAAGCCTGCTACCTCACTATTCCAGTATCCAGTCTTCTTTTGAGGTAAGATGTAAGACCCCAACTTATTATGAATAAAATTAAATTTTCTCTATTTATTATCTTGAAATAAAAAGGAGTTAATTTGATATAATACTTTGGTTATGGGTGAAATGTGCAAATTTTACAAAATAAGCAAGTGGTTGTAAAATATTCATTTCTGTCGGGGAATATTCGTTTGGTCGTGGAATATTCTTTTTGTCGAAAATATCCGTACGACGGTGCATTCATTTATGGGCCCGATGAAGAAAATGACAAATTTGAGTTGTTACAAAAAACGGCGTAATCGTTACCTTTAACACTGTTGGAATACCCGATGGTTAAAATACAGTAATACGCATAATGGAAAAGTAGCACACCGTATTGTACAGTATTATTGAATTATTGATCCTTACGTAAGTATGCACTACTAAATAATTGTTACAGTAGTTAATGTTTAATATTTTATTTTATTGATTCAATAATTGCTGCATTGATAGTTTATATTATTGTTGTTTCAATAATTGTCACTGCACTATATTTCCCATTATTAGATCAATAATTCATATTATTTGAATAATATTATTAGATAGCATTATTGACAATGTCTAAAAGTTCTATCAAAGAGAGGTTAGGTCATCTAATTGCTCGCCAGTAAGGAGAAATCCTTATTGGAAAGCCCCCTCTTTCCTGGGAACGGCCTGGTTGTCATACTTGTGATTCTGTAATATTATTTGTGAATAATTAATTATTGATTCATATGATAAGGAAATATTTATTTTATATAAATGATGGATTTATTTATTTTATGTGATTATAATTGAAGGAGTTAATGTTGAGGTGTTTTATCTGTATTTTTGTCGGAATGGAAGTATTAAAAATTAAATCAGTATTTTTACGATATATTGCGTGAGTTATAATTTTTAATCTGACCGTTGGATCGTTGTGATTTTTGGATATGTTATATATATACATATAAGTTGGGTATATGTCCACAAATTTTGAACCGTTAAAAATGAACGAATGATTTGTTATGAATTTTAAGAGGTGGCTGCTTCGGAAATTAGGGTTATAAATGATTTTGGTGGAAAATTCTAGAATTGAGTGGATCCCACTTGTGGTTGGTGAAGAAATATGTTGAATTTTATTTCAAATATGGTGGGTGGCAATAGTAGCAGGTAAAGCCATCAGGTAGCAGGTCAAGTCTGCTTCAGCGGGCTAACATTTTCCTATAAATAGAGGGCTAAGTTAGAATTAAAAATCACACCAGAAACATAAGCTTTCTTTCTTTTTCTCTCTATATTATCGAGCGTATTTTGTGAGTATTTAGATACTTTGAGAGTTGCTGTTCAATACAAGTTTTATTTAGCATCACTTCCGACCTTTCATTCTGAAGTACTGTTTATTTGAGATAAGGGATGTTATTTTCTTCATATATGATATTATTTCTTTCAATATCATTATGTCGAAGTATGGATCTGAACTTTTAATCAAATTTGAAACTTGTGTCGGGGTTACTATTTACGATATCTATGATTATTATTCACAAATATTCACGACTATTCTATTATTCAAAAAATAAAATTTTTCTTTTTCTTCCAGATGTCTTTTATGGTTACTATCTTTGATTGTAACCATGTTTTGATCTTTATTTTTGAATTCTACTTCACACTTGGTTATGGAGTATTATTGAATTTGGATGAACTAATCCCTAATATTTGTCCTTTTATTTCACTGGATTTGTTCTCTAAAATATTTTTCATCATCCTCAATCCTTAATGGTGATAATTGATGAATATCTTTTGGCTGTAGTGCAAAGATGAATGATTACGATGAATATCTTTGGCCGTAGTCAAAGATGAGCAGTGTTGAGATGAACATGACAATTTGGTGATACAAATGAATATCTTTGGCCCGTAGTGCAAAAGATGTATATTGATTGATGTTCTGAGGATAAAATATTGATGATGGACTTTTAAATTCATAGATGATAGTAGATTTCATTCTCTACTTAACTCTTCTAATGAATTTGTTATTTTATTTGCGGTTGTTGATCTAAAACTTGTTGTCTATTGTATTCTATCATATTTTTCCCTGTTGAAGACTAAGGATAATTTGTTGTATATTATCTTAGTCATAATGTTCTTTACTGGGCTAGTTGAGCTCACCCTTTTTCCTTTTTGTTCCATTTTGCTTCTCATGCGGTGAGAGTTTAGCAGGGACTAGCCGGGGTATGGAGTGATGATTCAAGATAGCTGTTTTAGTAGTCCTCACTATTTTGTAAAATAGTGCATCAATAATTATAATGAAGAATTTATTTGGGTATGGATATTGTCTAGAAGATAATATTGTATTTAAACTCACAGTATGTGTTGTCGTATTTTGCACGACAATTGTATTAATAAAGTTGTAGTTGTTTTTCTGTACCATGTATTTGGCGACTCAAAATTGGTGATGTATACCTATTTTGGGTGCGTCACAGTTGGTATCAGAGCTTAGGGATATGGTCTCTGGCGGAGATCGGGGAATAGAACTAGGATGGGAAAGTGTAGTAAATCCTTCGCTAGTGTGTCCTACCTAAGCTTATTTGTTGGTCGGTCATAATATAGGGATATTATGTGATATGTTAATTTGTTTAATTAACCCTACATTTTATGGCGATTTTAAGAATGGCGGTGAGCGTTAACAATGGAGTCTATGAGGCTGTGGAACAACCTTTGATTACCAACCGAGAGAGAATGTGCAACAGGAAGGCAATATTCCTCTTGTAAACAACACTCTAGAAGCAAGCGATGAATGATGCGATGTTTAGAAGCTTTTTATAGTTCATGCAAAATCGAATGAGAGGAGACTCGTGTACAAAATACGAGTGGAAATGATAGCAGCTTGCGATCTATCACTGACCAAGCGATTCGAGGAGTTGGGACCACGATTTACGGTGAAAGCCGGATCCGATTAAAGCGAAAGCGTGGGTTAAGCAAATGACCAAAATATTTGATGTCTTGGGATGCTGCGGAGAACGAAGGTTCCATTCGCCACCTTTATATTCCGTGGTGAAGCAGATTATTGGTGGGAATCGTGAAGCGTACCCGACCGAGTAGCACTTAATATGTCTTGGGAAAGATTTGAGAAGCTGTTCAATGATAAGTACTTTCACGAAAGTATTAAATCATATGAAGGAGGTAGAGTTTATTAGGCTGGAAGCGAAAACAACATGGCGGGAGTCTCGATGACGAGGCAAAGTTAGCGGAGTTATCGAGGTTTGCACCTCATTTGGTAGAAAATGAGGAGCGTATATGCGTAAATGTTTACGAGAGGTCTAAAACCGAGATTTGACAATATCTTATCTCTTATAAATTTTCTTTATATTCGGATGTTGTAAACATGGCTCAATTATTAGGCGTGATAATGAGTATGTTCAACTGAGGGACCACAATCGAGGTCATCTGGGTGTGTGCGATTATCGGGCGATGATAACAATGAGGAGGGAAGAATACTGACAAAAGCGGTAACCACTCGGGTGGTCATCATGGGCCATGATAATAGGAGAGGTGAGTCAGTGGAAATTTCAAAAGAGGAGATTCAACAATGGCGGGAAGACATCGACTGATGACACAAAGACAACAACAAATTCTAGGGAGGAGAAGCGACCGCGGTTAGATATTACAGATCACGGAGAGGAGGGACACATAAGTCCAAAGCTGTTCACACCCCTCAAGGTGTGTTTCAATTGTGGAAAAGACGGTCACATAGCCCAATTTTATCCGAAAGCGAAGTCAAGTCCAATTGGGACGGCGGCACCAAAGGCGACTACGGACAAAACAAAGTCGGTGGTTCAAGGAAGGGCGTTTGTCGTGACTGGCCAAAACACGAGAAACCCGAACGAGGTGATCACGGGTAAGCTAATCTTGAACTCTTGCGAAATTTATACCTTACTGAATCTGGGGGTTCTACCCATTCTTTTATCTCTCCTACTTGTGCTCAACGTTTAAACTTGACTCCAGAGAAATTGGACTTTAACTTATCTGTTGAAACTCCCTTGTGTGAAACCTTCATTACATCTACAGTTTATAAATCTTGCTTGATCCAAGTTGGCACAATCACATTACCTATTGATCTTATCTCTTTAAAGATACTTGCATTTGATGTGATTTTAGGGATTGATTGGTTAACCACTCATCATGCCAAAATTGATTGTTTTCGTAAGGTTGTTAGTTTTCATATTCTAACCAACTGTTATCTGAATTCAAACAACTAAACCACTAAAATCGATCTTTATCATATCAAGCCATAAAAGCTATTCGTTTATTGAAAAACGGATGCCAAGCTTTCTTAGCCCATATTATGGACTTGAACAAAAACACGTCAGATTTGAATAATATTCTTGTTGTTAGTGATTTTCCTGACGTATTTCCTGAAGAACTTCTTGGTCTACCCCCGGAACATGAAGTTGAATTCTTTATTGATCTTGAGCAAGGTACAAAGCCCATTTCCAAAACCCCATATCGAATGGCTCTATTGAACTTGAGGAGTTAAAAGTCCAAATCTGAGGAATTGTTAGACATCGGTTTCATTCATCCTAGTACATCTCCTTGGGGTGCTCTGTTTTATTTGTAAAGAAGAAAGAGCGGGAGTATGCGACTTTGTATTGACTCTGAGAGAATTAAACCATGTCACCATCAAGAATAGGTATCCCCTACCTCATATTGATGACTGTTTGACCCGATTTACAAGGAGCATAATTCTTTTCAAAGATCGATCTTCGATTACGGATATCATCATTTGAAGATTAAAAGCGAGGATATTAGAAAGGCGCCTTCAGGACTCGATACGGGCATTATGAATTCTTAGTCATGTCTTTTGGATTGACTAATGCTCTTGCTACTTTCATGGATATGATGAACCGAGTATTCAAGGAATATTTGGATCAGTTCGTTGTTGTCTTTATTGATGACATCCTCATCTATTTCAAAAGCCATGAAGATCATGAGCACTATTTGAAGCTGGTACTTCAAAGACTTCGTGACAACAAGCTATATGCCAAGTTGAAGAAATGCGAGTTCTGGCTTAAGGAAGTAGCATTCCTTGGGCACGTGGTGTCAAAACATGGAGTATATCATTGACGACAAAGATTGAAGCAATCAAAGTTGGGAAGCGGTAAAAGTCGGTGGCCAGAAGTGCGTAGCTTTTTGAGGCTTATTTGGTTATTATCGGAAGATTAGTGGAAGGATTTTCTCAAATCACTACTCCGATTAACTTCAATTTGACTCGGAAAGATGCAAAATTCGTATGGAGCGAGGAATGCGAAAAGAGTTTCCAAGAGCTCAAGAGGAGACTCATTTGGCACTGTTACGACAATACCATCTGGTTCGGATGGATTTTTGTTATCTCAATGATGCTTTGAGCAAAGGGTTAGGATGTGTTCTCATGCTGACATGGGAAAGTCATAGCCTATGCCTCGCGACAACTCAAAGAATATGAGAGGAATTATCTACTACTCATGATGCGGGTTAGCGTGATCGTTTTTGCGTTGAAAATCTGGAACACTACTTGTATGGGGAGAAAGTGGAGATTGATACGGATCGTAAAAGCCTCAAATATTTTTTCACCAAAAGGAACTCAACATTGCGACAGCGACGTTGGCTCGAGTTGTTGAAGGATTACGACCATAACATTGATATCATCACGGAAAAGCAAAGCGTTGTGGGCGGCGCATTGAGTAGAAAATCATATATGCGAATGCGAGTGCGATGTTGTTAACACAAAGGCCCATTTTTAACGACTTACAAAGGATGGAGATAGAGTTAAAGGCTCCAAGTGCCCACGTGATGATATCAAACATCTGAGTAGAAGCAGACTTTAATCGATAAAGTTAAAAGTTGCTCAAGCTACGGACACAGAACGATGATCGTATGAAGAAGAAAGTGCAAGAAGGTGCTATTCGAAGCGAGGAATCGATGAAGAAGGAATACTTTGAGTCGACTCCGGACTTTGCGTTCTAACGATCGACTTGAAGCATAGAATCATGATGGAGGCACATAACACACCATTTGCAATCCATCACAGGGAGTACCAAAATGTATCATGATCTTGACATACATTTTGGTGGAACAATATGAAGAGAGAGATCGCGGAGTTTATCTCGAGGTGTTTAACTTTGTCGGCGTGTAAAGGCGGAGCATCAAGTGCCAAAAGGTCCATTGCAACCACTTGAGATTCTGGAATGGAAGTGGGAACACATTACCATGGATTTCATTACGGGTCTTCCCAAAGTTTCTCAAGGCATAGATGCGATTTGGGTTATTGTTGATAGATTAACCAAGTCCGCTCATTTCTTACCTATATCGTGAAACTTATTCCTTGAGCGTCTTGCTCGTATATGTACGTGAATGAGATTGTGCGATTGCATGGCATGCCGGTATCCATAGTTTTGGATCGTGACCCAAGATTTACTTCAAGATTTTGGGTTAGCTTGCGAGAAAGCTATGGGCGCAGTTCTGATTGATTCGACATACCACCATCCTCCTCAAGCAGACGGACAATCGGAAAGGACTATTCAAACCCTTGAAGATTTATTAAGACTCTGTGTCCTAGATTTCAAAGGAAGTTGGGATAAGTACTTGCCATTGGTGGAATTCTCCTACAACAACAGTTATCAAGCAAGTATAGGCATGGCTCCATTTGAGGCGTTGTAATCGTTCTCGGTATCTTTGGGATGAGGTGGGAAGCAACGTTTGTTGGGACCAATTATCGCATGACTACGAAAAAGATCAAATGATTCGACAGCGTATTCAAACCTCACAAGATCGACAAAAAGAGTTATCTTGATCTTCATCATGAAAGGAAAAGAATTTAATATTGGGGATCATGTATTGTTACGTGTTGCTCCATGGAAGGGAGTTACAAGATTTGGGAAGAGAGGAAAGCTCAATCCACGATTTGTTAAACCATTTGAGATTCTTGACCGAATAGGAAATGTGGCCTATAGACTCGCATTACCTCCAAGTATGTCTCGTGTTCATAATGTTTTTCACATATCTATGCTTCGTAAATATGTGAAAGACCCAAACCACATTATTGCGTTAGAACCAGACGAGATAGCCGAAGATTTAACGTACGAGGAGGTACCTGTCAAGATATTGGATAGGAAAGAGCATATCCTACGAACAAAGGTTATACCACAAGTCAAGGTTTTGTGGAGGAACCATGTTATTGAGGAAATGACTTGGGAGTTAGAATCAGAAATGAAAGCGAGGTACCCTCACCTTTTCGAAATACCAGGTACGTACGTCAATTTCGAGGACGAAATTTCATAAGGAGGGGAGGTTGTAAGACCCCAACTTATTATGAATAAAATTAAATTTTCTCTATTTATTATCTTGAAATAATAAGGAGTTAATTTGATATAATACTTTGGTTATGGGTGAAATGTGTAAATTTTACAAAATAAGCAAGTGGTTATAAAATATTCATTTTTGTCGGGGAATATTCATTTGGTCGTGAAATATTCTTTTTTGTCGGGAATATTAAATGCGATGCAGCCTTGATCATTTATGGGCCCCATAATGAGAATAAGCTGTCGGATGAAGAAAGCGACAAATTTGAGTTTTATAAAAATGGCGTAATCATTCTGAATTAATCATTGTTGGAATACACGGTGGTTAAAATACGATGTCTGGCGTGTGTTTTGCGATAGCACTACGGTATTTCACAATATTGTTGAATTATTGATCCTTACGTAAGAAGGTACTACTAAATAATTGTTACAGTAGTTACTGTTTAATATTTTATTTTATTGATTCAATAATTCTTTGCATTGATAGTTTTTATATTATTGTTGTTTCAATAATTGTCACTTTTATATTTTCCATTATTAGATCAATAATTCATATTATTTGAATAATATTATTAGATGGCATTATTGACAATGTCTAGAAAGTTACATCGAGGAGAGGTTAGGTCATCTAATTGCGCGCTAGTAAGGAGAAATCCTTATTGGAAAGCCCCCTCTTTCCTGGGAACGGCCTGGTTGTCATAATTGTGATTCTGTAATATTATTTGTGAATAATTAATTATTGATTCATATGATAAGGAAATATTTATTTTATATAAATGATGAATTTATTTATTTTATGTGATTATAATTGAAGGAGTTAATGTTGAGGTGTTTTATCTGTATTTTTGTCGGAATGGAGGTATTAAAAATCAAATCAGTATTTTTACGATATATTACGTGAGTTATAATTTTTAATCTGACCGTTGGATCGTTGTGAGTTTTGGATATTATATATATATATATATATAAGTTGGGTATATGTCCACAAATTTTGAACCGTTAAAAATGAACGAATGATTTGTTATGAATTTTAAGAGGTGACTGCTTCAAAAAATAGGGTTATAAATGATTTTGGTGGAAAATTCTAGAATTGAGTGGACCCCACTTGTGGTTGGTGAAGAAATGTGTTGAATTTTATTTCAAATGTGGTGGATGGCAATAGTAGCGAGTAAAGCCATCGGTGCAATTAGAAGTCGAAATCGCTTGACGGGCTAACATTTTCTATAAATAGAGGGCTAAGTTAGAATTGAAAATCACACAAGAAACATAAGCTTTCTCTCTCTCTCTCTATATTATCGGCGTATTTTGTGAGTATTTAGATACTTTGAGAGTTCTTTATTAAATTACAAGTTTCATTCGGTATCACTTGAGCATTTCATTTAAATCTTGTTTCTTTGAGGTAAGGGATGTTATTTTCTTCATATATGATATTATTTCTTTCAATATCATTATGTCGAAGTATTGATCTGAACTTTTAATCAAATTTGGAACTTGTTGTGTCGGGGTTACTATTCACGTATCATGACTTTATTCACGATATCGACATTATTCACAAATCTGACTTTATTCATAGAAAAATGAAATTTTCTCTTTTTCTTCCAGATGTCTTTTATGGTTACTATCTTTGATTGTATCCATGTTTTGATCTTTATTTTTGAATTCTACTTCACACTTGGTTATTATGGAGTATTATTGAATTTGGATGAACCGAAATACGAATCCCAAATATTTGTCCTTCTATTTCACTGATTCGTTCTCTAAAATATTTTTCATCATCCTCAGTCCTTAATGGTGATAATTGATGAATATCTTTGGCATGTAGTACAAAGATGAATGATTACCTGATGAATATCTTTGGCCCGTAGTACAAAGATGAACAGGTGTTGAGATGAACATGACCAACTGGTGATACAAATGAATATCTTTGGCCCGTAGTGCAAAGATGTATATTGATTGATGTTACAGGGATAAAATATTGATGATGGACTTTTAAATTCATAGATGATAGTAGATTTCATTCTCTACTTAACTCTTCTAATGAATTGTTGTTTCCGCTGCAGTTGTTGATCTAAAACTTGTTGTCTGTTGTATTCTATCAGATTTTTCCCTGTTGAAGACTAAGGATAATTTGTTGTATATTATCTTATTCATAATGTTCTTTACTGGGCTAGTTGAGCTCACCCTTTTTCTTTTTTGTTTCATTTTTCTTCTCAGGAGGTGAGAGTTTAGCAGAGACTAGCCGAGGTACGGAGTGATGATTCAAGATAGCTGTTTTAGTAGTCCTCACTATTTTGTAAAATAGTGCATCAATAATTGTAATGAGGACTTTATTTGGGTGTGGATATTGTCTAGAAAGATAATATTGTATTTAAACTCACGATGTATGTTGTTGTCGTATTTTGCACGACAATTGTATTAATAAAGTTGTAGTTTTTTTACGTACCATATATTTGGCGACTCAAAATGGGTGATGTATACCTATTTTGGGGCGCCACTTTGTTGAATATCCGTTTATGCGTTTTGTGGGACCTAGTTCTGTCTTTATTATTATTCTCGTTGAATATCCACGTTCATGCGTTTTCTGTGGGACTCGGTTCCGTTATTTATTATTCTATTGGAATAACCTATCTATATATGTGAAGTACCACATGCATGGTGATTTCTGTTGTTATTCCATTCTTTATTATTCTCATTGGAACATCACGCCGGTCTTAATTTCACCGACACGGTTCCGATTATTTATTATTCGTTAGAATAACTTTGTCTACGCGACGTATTGCATGCATGGTGATTTTCGTTGTTATTCCATTCTTTATTATTACATTTGAATATCCCGCTTGCATGCGTATTACACGACCGGTTCCGTTATTTATTATTTCATTGGAATAACTCCGTCATAAATACCGCATGCTTGGTGATTTCTTTTGTTATTCCATTCTTTATTATACTCAGTTGGTTAAAGTTTTGACTTCTATACTCGTCATGAAATATCATTTTATTTGGTATTTTCTGTTACGAGTTACTATTCATGGGTTACTATTCACTTTAGTATTATTGACTCGGGTATTCGGGGCACTTTTCATGCCAGAATACTTTTCACGAGTTACTATTCACGGGTTACTATTCATCGAAATTACTATTCACCCGAATATTATTTACTCGGGTATTTGGAGTACTTTTCATGTCGGGGGTACTATTCACGAGGTACTATTCCCGAAGAACTATTCACGGGGAAAAATTGAATCTTTTCTGTCCAAATTATTTTTGGTGCATGAATATTATTCTTGAATTTTACTCTACAAAGAAGTATCATGTTGACAATTTGGATGTTATTAGTTCCTGAAAAATTTAATTCTTGAACTTTTTTTATTGAATTTTTATATCATTGTCATCATCCTCATGTTTATATTATGTTAAAAGTCATCTGTGGCCTATATTGCATAGATGGACTTAGTATGATTATGACCAGGGATTATTCGGTATAATCATGACCGTAATATTATAAATGATGTGGAAAAAGTCCTCATTGGCCCGTAGTGCATTGATGGACAGTTTTTGGTATGATTATGGCTATGGATTCTCTTCGGCCAAGGGAGCAAAGATGAATTATTTTATGGCATGATCAGGATCGTTAATGAAAACACGATTATTTTTGGCCCATAGTGCATGGATAATTCGTGGTCGTGATACTAAATAATATCCTTGGCCTGTAATGCAGGGATGATTTGATGATGTGGATTATTTATTAAGCTGAGTCTCAGCGATAAAAGTGATGAAAAACTTTTTAAATCATAAAAGATAGTAGATTTTATTCTCTACTTGACTTTTCTAATGAATTGTTTTTTCCTCTGCAGTTAAACTTGATGTCTATTGTATTTTATTAGTTTAACATTATTGAAGGCTAATGATAATTTATTCTGCATTATCTTAGTCATAATATTTCTTACTGGGCTAGTTGAGCTCACCCTTTCTTTCACTGTTCTCTTCAGGAAATGAGAACGTAGTTGGGACTAGTCGGGGAACGGAGTGACGGTCCAGATGATAGTATTAGTAGTCCTCACTATTCTGTTAAATAGTATGACAATAAATGTAATGAGGACTTAATTTGAGTTTGTATACTGTCTATGAGGACTCCATTGAGAGTGGATATTCTCTAGAAGAAAATATTCTTGTTTAAACTCTCAGTTTATGTTTTGTCGTATTTTACACGATAGTTGTATATTTAAGTTTGTATTTGAATTTTGTACCATATATTTGGCGACTCAAGATGGGTGATGTATACCTGTTTTGGGGGCGTCACAGTTGGTATCAAAGCTTAGGGATATGATCCCTGGCTAAAATGTGAGACAAGAACTAGGAGGGGAGAGACGGGGAATTCCTTCACTAGTATGACCTACCTAAGTTTATTTGGTATTTAATTGGACGGTCAGAATATAGGGATAATATGTGACATGTCAATTAACCCTTGTTTTGTGACAATGTTTGCGAATGAAATCTGAAAATATTGAGATAAGCAATGAAGCACATGAGACCGTTGAGTCAGCTCAACCAAAAGGTAATGACCAACAACACGATAATAATCATACCGGTGGCAACGGCTATCAAAACAATGATAACCATCGTGGGGGAAATTATTATGCCAAGAATGGTAACCACTTCGGTGGTAATCATGGCCAAGATAATAGAAGTGGAAATTTCAAGAAAAAAAGGTCATTTAGCTCGATTTTGTCGTGCACCAAAGTCAAGTCTACCAAAGGCAGATACAGACAAAACAAAGTCGTTGGTTTCAGGAAGAGCATTTTTCGTGACTTCTCAAAAAAGCGAGTAACTCGAACGAAGTTAGCACGGGTTAGTTAATTATAAGTTCTTGCGAAGTCTATACCTTATTAGATACCAGTTTTACCCATTCTTTTATCTCTCTTGCTTGCGCTCAACGTTTAAATTTAACCCCAGAGAAGTTAGACTTCGACTTATTGGTTGAAACTTCGTTAGCAGAAATCTTTGTTACCTCCACTGTTTATAAATCTTGTTTATTTAAATCGACACTTTCACGTTACCTGTCGATCTGATCTCTTTAAAAATACTTACCCTTGATGTGATTTTAAGAATCGATTGGTTAATTACTCATCATGCCAAAATTGATTATTTTCATAAGGTTGTTAGCTTTCATATTCCTAACCAACCTGTTATGCGAATTCAAGCAACTAAACCACTAAAGCCAATCATTGTTATACCAAGCCATAAGTAAAGAGCCCCGATCCTTTTGTTGTTGACTTCCTTGTGTGGAATGCACCGAAGCCAGACTATCCGTAGGGGACGTTGTGAATAACGATGACAAGTTAATAGAGATCAATGTGATGTTCTATCCAAGTCTTGGATGAGAGTCACAGTTTTGAATGATATTTCTATCGTTAATAAATTTCTTGACGTATTCTTGAAGACTTCTTAGCCTACCCATAGAGCGTGAAAGCGAATTTTGTATTTACCCCAGTACAAAACTCATTTCTAAAAACCCTTAAATATTTATTCAACTAAAGCGAACGTAACATGCGCCAAAGACGATGGCTCGAGCTATTGAAGATTACGATCGTACCATTCAATACCATCGTGGGAAAGCGAACGTGGTAGCTGACGCGTTGAGTAGAAGATCGTATGCGTTTACGAGTGCAAATATACGAACCCACGTGAAGATAACAAATATACGAGTAGAATCGACTTTAATCGATAAAGTTAAAGCCGTTCAAGCTAAATACTCAGAGCTGATGAATGTGAAGAAGAAGGTTCAAGAGGGCATTATTCTAGAAGCAAGAATCGATGAAGAGAGAAAATCTCAACCCTCGATTTTATTGGCTCATTTGAAATCCTTGATCGAGTAGGAACTGTGGCCTATAGACTCGTTTTACCACCAAGAATTTCTGGTGTTCATAACGTTTTTCACGTATCGATGTTACGTAAATATGTGGACGACTCGAACCACATTATTGATTTAGAACCGGACGAGATAGCGAATAATTTAACGTATGAAGATGTACCTGTTAAAAATCCTGGAATATATTCTACGCTTAAAGGTTATACCTCAAGAGTTAGAATCTGATAAAGTGTCCTCATCTGTTCGGCATACCAGGAACGTACGTAAATTTCGAGAGCGAAATTTCATAAGGAGGGGAGATTGTAAAATCCCAAATTTTACGAATAAAGATTTAATTTTCTCGAATTTTTTTTTTAATATTATGGTGTGGATTTGAGATAATGTTATAGCTGTGGGTAGTATTTATAAATTCTGCAAAGTATGCAAGTTGTTATATTATATTCATTTGGTCGGGGAATATTCTTTTTATCGAAAATATCCGTACAACGGCACAATCATTGGTGAACCCACAAACGGAAGTATTGTCGTAGTAATAAAACGACAGAATTATTTTTATGAAAATAACGACGGATGTTTTACCGTTAAAATTGTTGAACTACTCGGTAGTAAAAGTACAGTAATACATGTGGTTGTATAGTAGCACACAGTATTGGTTATTGATGCTTATGTGATAAGTCACTCAGTTATACTCAATTATTGCTACAATAATTATTGCATCATATCTCTCATATTATTGATTCGATTATTGTCACAGTATCCTTTGCATTATATGTTATATTATTAAATCGATAATTGAGATGACAAAGTTGTTCATATTATTAAATTGCAATATTTACAATGTCTAGAAGTTCTACCAAAGAGAGGTTTGGTCACCTAATTGCGCGCCAATAGGGAGAAATCCTTATTGGAAAGCCCCCTCTTTCCTGGGAACGACCTGATTGTTAAATATTGTGAGTTATAATATTAATGATGAATAAGTTCGTGTTGATTAAAGATGAATTTGATAGTTCCATTGTGTTGGGATTATTAGTGTTAGTGGATATCGACATCTATTCTGATGATAATTGATGTCTGAGGGTTATATTGATAAATCGGGGAATTTATCGGATAAATGAGCAATTAATTGCTACTAATTCACATTCTTATATAAATATTTGTTCACATGTGTGTACTATTGAATCACATTCTTATACTATTAGGGGAGTTGGTGCAAGTTTCATAATACTTGCATGATTAAGTTAAAAATGGAGGTATAGTTGAAGGAACTATACTATAATTAATTTTTTCACATGTTTAGAACTATTGAGTCACATAATTTACTATTGAGTCACATGATTTTACTATTGATTCACATGATTTACTATTAGGGGAGTTGGAGCAAGATTGATAATACTTGCAGGACTAAATTAAAAATGAAAGAAAAGTTAGAGGTATTGTACTGTAATTTTTTGAGCCCCAAAACGTGCAATTATCGAAACTATATTTTCTATAAATAGAAGCTCATTTTTCCTTCATTTCTCACCAATTCACTAAAGCTTTAGAGCCATTATTATAGAGAGAAATCTATAGAGAAAAAGAAGAAAAGAAGCTTGCTACCTCACTATTCCAGTATCCAGTCTTCTTTTGAGGTAATGGGTATTATTTTTTTTCATATTCATGAAGAGAACTTCTGTTATTCCATTCTTTATTATTTTGTTGGAATAACCTGTATACGCGGCTACCCTATACTTGGTGAAATTCTTTTGTTATTCCATTATTTATTATTCTGCTGGAATAACCTATCTATGCGAAGTACCGCATACATGGTGAAATTATGTTGTTATTCCATTCTTTATTATTCTTTTGGAATATCACATGCGTGCGTTTTATCTCGGACTGGTTCCGTCTTTATTATTCATTGGATTATCTCATACATGCTTTTACGCCGGACTTGGTTCCGTTATTTATTATTCATTGGAATAACCTATCTAAAGTAAGCACCGCATGCATGGTGATTTTCGTTGTTATTCCATTCTTTATTATTCTATTAGAACATCCCGCTTGGTGTAATTCGCTTTGACCTAGTTCCGTTATTTATTATTCTGTTGGAATAACCTATTTATGCAACGTACCGCATGCATGGTGATTTATGTTGTTATTCCATTCTTTATTATACTCAGTTGGTTAAAGTTTTGACTTCTATACTCGTCATGAAATATCATTTTATTTGGTATTTTTTGTTACGAGTTACTATTCATGGGTTACTATTCACCCAGTTACTATTCACTCTAGTATTATTCACTCGGGTATTCGGGGCACTTTTCATGTCGAAATACTATTCATGAGTTACTATTCACGAGTTACTATTCATCAAAATTACTATTCACCCGAATATTATTTACTCGGGTATTTGGAGTACTTTTCATGTCGAGATACTATTCACGAGGTACTATTCCCGAAGTACTATTCACGGGGTATTATTCACAACGAAAAATTGATTCTTTTCTGTCCAAATTATTTTTGGTGCATGAATATTATTCTTGAATTTTACTCTACAAAGAAGTATCATGTTGGCAATTTGGATGTTATTAGTTCCTAGATAATTTAATTCTTGAACTTGTTTTATTGAATTCTTATATCATTATCATCATCCTCATGTTTATATTATGTTGAAAGTCATATGTGGCCTGTATTGCATAGATGGACTTGGTATGATTATGACCAGGGATTATTCGGTATAATCATGACCGTAATGTTATAAATGATGTGAAAAAAGTCCTCATTGGCCCGTAGTGCATTAATGGATAGTTTTTGGTTTGATTATGGCTATGGATTCTCTTCGGCCAAGGGAGCAAAGATGAATTATTTTATGGCATGATCAGGACCGTTGATGAAAACACGATTATCTTTGGCCCGTAGTGCATGGATAATTCGTGGTCGTGATACTAAATAATATCCTTGGCCTGTAGTGCAGGGATTATTTGATGATGTGGATTATTTATTAAGCTGAGTCTTAGCGATAAAAGTGATGAAAAACTTTTTAAATCATAAAAGATAGTAGATTTTATTCTCTACTTTACTTTTCTAATGGATTGCTTATTCCACTGCAGTTAAACTTGATATCTATTGTTTTTTATCAGTTTAACATTGTTGAAGGCTAATGATAATTTATTCTGCATTATCTTAGTCATAATATTTCTTACTGGGCTAGTTGAGCTCACCTTTTTTTTCATTGTTCTCTTCAGGAAATGAGAACGTAGCTGGAACTAATCGGGAAACGGAGTGACGGTCCAGATGATAGTATTAGTAGTCCTCATTATTTTGTTAAATAGTGTGACAATAAATGTAATGAGGACTTAATTAGAATTTGTATACTGTCTATGAGGACTCCATTTAGAGTGGATATTGTCTAGAAGATAATATTCTTGTTTAAACTCTCAGCTTATGTTTTGTCGTATTTTACACGACAGTTGTATATTTAAGTTTGTATTTGAATTTTGTACCATGTATTTGGCGACTCAAGATGGGTGATGTATACCTGTTTTGGGGGCGTCACACCTTTGGTTCATATCTTTTCAAATTGAAAAGGTACCTTTCAAAGGGATGTAACCTTTCAAAAGGTTCAAAAGGATGTAACCTTTTGAAAGGATGTATATCTTCAAAGGGGTATTTGGAAACCTATAAATAGGTTCTAAATCTACCCAAAACTTCACTTCATCTTCAACTTCAATCCTTCTCAAGTTCTTAAAAATTACATTCATTCTTCATTCATATAAAAGTCATAAAGAGTATTCAAAATTTTGTTGGTTCGTGGAACTCTTCCATTGAAGTGCTTCTTGTGAGAGTTGAAGACCATTTTATCCTGAGAAGTAGACGTCCATTACTCCATCCGTAAGCATCAATAGCGGGGACAAAATCTGCTTTAAGGAGAGACTGTCCAACAGTTGACTTGGTTTTAAAGGTTTATCAATTTCATCTAGTAAGTCATTATTATAAAATTGTTTATCTTATATTTCTATTTATATAATAAGTATAATATAATTAATTTTGGGATAACAGTCCCTTAACTGATTTTCTTAAAAAATTTATCCCCGAACTTTTTATTTTTTGCAATCTAAGTGCGCTGTGACTTGTGGATTTGCCACCAAGGTTGAGCTAATTACAGCTATTATCATTGAACAGTTGCTAATTGATTTTCGACAAGCTAATCAGCAAAGCATCCACACACGCAAGAATTGACAAAATAAATTATCTAAGCAAGTTTCCATTTTACAGGTCAAACTAGAAAAAAATAAATTAAATTAACAGTGTTAGAGCATATTAGTTATGTTCTTATCAAGTAGTATCAAATAATCTAACAAGAGGATACACATACAAGCCTTCTCAATAATCTTGGTCAAATTATATAATTTGTTTTTTTATTATGTTTGTACCTAAACACAAAAAGCGCGTTCCATCATGTACTTTCTACAGTAGCATTTAATTTGTGCTTCAGATTTAAAATGTGTGTTCTATCGCTTATATTAAATGCTTATAAATAGTTGGTTACAATTTTGGTTTAAAGCATTGTAGCATAAAGATATCACATGAGTAAGAGAGATTTAGAGGAATTTGTTGTTCAAGTTGTAATTGAGACTTTGGAGGAATTAAACAAAAATTGTTGAATCTTGGGCTGGATTTTGTTTGGTTTCTCCGATATCTCATTTCCAACGCTCAAACTAGGCCTTAGTAGTACTTTTTTGGTCGAGATGTAAAGCGAGGATTGGAGGAACTACACAAAGAAATTGAGCTCTGTTTTGTTTAGTTTTTTCCAATATCTCATTTCCATCTTCTGAACTAAACGCCGAGGCACTTTTGTGCAAATTATATGTGAGAACTTGAGGTAGGTAGCTAAACAAAATTTATTATGGATCTTTGTTCTGTTTTGTTTGGTTTAATATAATGTCTCATTTCCAACTTTCAAATCAGGAAGTATGTGTGGATTAACGGGAACTAAACAAAGATTAACCGACAAATATGTGCTTTGTTTTGTTTATTTTTCTCCAATATCTCATTTCCATCTTCCGAACTAAACTAAGGTACAATACTGGTTCATGTTTTTCTTATGTCATCTCATTTGGAACCTTTGGACTTGAGGAATTCTCAACCCAGTTTTGTTCATATGTAGGACAATAAAAGAACAATTTTTTTTCCTGATTGTTGCTGGTGAATTTTTTGCTGGTAAAACTTGTTTTAAAATGGAAATGAATGATTATTGTGTGTGTCAACACTTCTCCATTTCTTTGATGAGATCCTCTTAATTTGTTAATGTCTCTAATCTTTCTCGTCCCTTTTGGCTAAGAGCATCGGCGAATACGTTAGCTGTGACACCCCCAAATCTGGGTACTTCGATTTCACGGGATTTGGTGTTCACTGTACAAATATCATCTATCTATCTACCCATAATAAATGCAAACCATGCAATAGATAGAAATAAAAATCTTCCCTTATAGGGTTACAACATCTAAATCATAAACATAATCCCAAAGTTGAACTAACCTTAAACATCCGTAAGGAAATATAAACAATAAGTCTTAAACAACATCATTAACTCAAGCTTCTAACATAAATACATCATCAAATAAAATAACAAGTCTTCAACACTTGCTAACTTTGCCCTTACCTTTACTAGTGGAAGGTTCGTCAGTTCTTTCGTTCTTAACTGCAATGTTATTATAAAGCAAGAGTGAGCACTATTGCCCACAAGTATAACAATGAAATAACAAAGATAATAACATGCGAGTGAATCAAAGACATCTCGAATAAAAGCTCAACTTTTGAATCAAGAATGAATAACAAGAATCAAAAGAATTTCGAGGGTCATAAGACCTTGAACTATGTCCTAGGTTAACAAGGGTTATACTTGAAACATTTAATGATCGTATAAGACTATGGACCTTTCTTCTCGTACTTTGGGGGATCAACCCTTAGTACCATCTTGTATAATATCTTAACGCTTAACGATATAAGTAAATCCCTTTGCGAGGTTGTTCATCTCGGTTTGACATTCGAGTCCGCACAAAGGAAGTTTGGTTTGGACAATTCATCAAGGGTTCGGAAATTTAGAACGCTTTCATCAACTATGGACTATTCGAATCAATAAGGGTTCGCTAGTCTAATAAGGTTCAATAATAATGATATTCAAATTGAATAATAATCTCGTGAAGTATACAATAGGACAATTATTGTATAAGCTGAATCATACTTTGAAAAGATAATCAATCTTTAATATAACATTTGAACATGAATAATAATAATAATAATAATTTCATCGGAGGTAATTAATAAACTTGAACAATAATGACAAGTAGGGTTAGGAAACTTGCCTCGCATGTAGGCTAAACGATTACTACTTCGCTCACCACAAATCCTACACACATACCATATGTATTCACGACATTCATTAGTTATATTTTCACTTAATTATTTAATATAAACTCCACTTTATTTAACAAATCATTACCCTTCTAATTTAATTACTTAATTAAATTAGAATATTTTCATTCTCTTACTATTATTACACTCGAATAAATTATTTCATAATAATTTCCATCGAATATTTAATTTATTCCATAATATCTCAATTAAAATACTTAATTTATTTTATAAATATTTTAATAATAATTTTCAATGAATATTTAATTTATTTTATAAATATTTTAATAATAATTTTCATCGACTATTTATTTTATTTCATAAATATCTCAATTAAAATATTTAATTTATTTTATAAATATTTTTATAATAATTTTCATCAAATATTTATTTTTTTTTTTTTTATTTTTTTTTTTTTTTTTGTATTTTATTTATTTATTTATTTATTTTTCGATCAAGGTAAGGTATTTAGTTTGTAACGGCCACGGGGCTGGGTTACCTGTGCTCATTTTTCATAGGTTTCATAGCTCATAGATTCATGAACATAACAAGGCCAAATTAGGCCAAAATCAATCACACGTAAAATTATACATGAATATGGCCATAACTTCCAATTAGTTATTTTTTACACGAATTTAGACTTACCCAATCATTGTAATACATATATAATCATTACTTAACCCATCTAGCATGATTTTTAACAAGTTACAACACATAATTTGCAAAATCAACACATTTACTTTCACTATTCTTGATGTTCTTGAAGGTTTTGAAAATAAAACATGAAAATTGTCACTACGGATTCGTTATAACACCGAATCCGTTTATTTAAATTTTGGTCTCTTCGTATCAACATGCATAACAACATACAAGTGTAAAATTTAGGGATAATATACGATCAATACATAAAATACCACGTATAAGGCCATATGGCCAAAACCCAAACTCTGTAAATTTTGAAATAACAAGTCATCGTATTATGAAACTTATGATATGGTTTACAAAATATATATAATTAAATACGATGTGATGTGCCATAACACATACAAAACCCATAATCATTACTCCTATCTCAATTACAGAGGCTTTACAGTATGAATGAAAGCCATTTTCATAAAACTCAAATAACGTAATAATAGAATTTGGTTTGGAGAAATTACCTAGAGTATAGATTAAGAAGAGGTGATCCAAGATGATCCTTTCACAATTACCTGATGATTACACACTCACAATATCTCTAATTCTCACAAATTTTCTCTGATAAATTCTCAATCTCTCTCCTCTCTCGCTTCTTCCGGACTTAGAATAATAAAAGAAAAGAAAAGAGAACGTCAGTATTATAAGAACTCGATTGACGCTTGATAATAATGGTCAAGATTAACTTGATCATGGGTAACTACTAGTAACCCCACTAAGGCCATGTTTGGCTAGCATAATAGATTTCAAAACTCCTTTAATTTAATAAAGCTTTATCATATAGTTTAATTCACGCCACACCCACTTTTGATAATAATTCATATATCTTATTTAATATAAATAAAATATAATAACTTCCCATAAATTCAAATAGTCATATATTTAATTTTTCTCATTAATTAATTATATTAAATTATTAAATCTCTAATTAATAAATAAATTAATTAGAATACCATCATGCTTAATTAAATAATTCATTTAATTCAATAAGTTTGACATAATTACATACTTGATAATAAAACTCTCTACATTAATTTAATAAATGTAACACATATAATTAAATTAATCTACCACAATCAAGGCGTCAATTAATTATTTACTCTAATAATTAAATCATCGAAAAATATTTATTTAATTCAATAAATATTAAAATTAATTACAAAATTCTCGTTCATTACATCTTCCCCCCTTAAAAGGATTACGTCCTCTCGTAATCACACTCAATAAATTCGACCCGTTACATTCTCCCCCCCTACAAAGATTATGTCCCCGTAATCGGTACATACATAATTAAGTAAATAAATGAGGGTAATTCTTCATCATATTCTCTTGAGTTCCCACGTAGCTTCATTAACGTTGTGGTTCCTCCAAATTACCTTAATGTAAAATATAACTTTATTTCGAGAACTTGTTCTTTTCTTGGCCGACAATTTGGATAGGAATTTCTTCGTAAGATAAGTCTTTCTCAAAATGTAGGGTTCATATTCAATTACATGCTTGTAATTGGCCTTGTAGGTCGTAATACGTGAAACATGGAAGATGTTGTGGACATTCTCGAGTCTTTGGAGGTAAAATTTACCTCGTCATGACATAACTTCTCCGATTCTTCTCAAGTACTTCAAAGGGTCCAATGAATCTTGGGCTCAATTTTCCTTTCTTCCGAAACTCGATCTTCCCCTCCCGGGAGAGACCTTCAAGAAAACATAACTACCGATTCAAACTCGATATTTTTACGATGTGGATCAACAGATTTCTTCTGTCGATCTTAAGCCGCTACTACCGATCGTGCTCGGATTACTTTGACTATTTCGTCGTCTCATTGTACCAATTTCGCCCCTAAGAATTGTCTTTCACCAACTTCATCCGAAGAAAGCGGAGTTTCGCACTTTTCCAGATAACGCTTCGTAATGGCGGCATGCCTATATTAGCGTGGTAAGCTTGTTGTTGTAGCCGAACTCTACTATGGTGAGGTGATCATCCCAATTTCCTTTGAAGTCCATCACACGTGCTCTCAAAGATATCTTCTAATGTTTGAATCGTTCTCTCACCGTCTGTCGTCTGTTTGAGGGTGATAAGTTTGTACTCATTCGCAATTGCGTACCCATGCATTCTTGAATACGTTTCCAGAAATTTGATATGAAGCGCGGATCTCTATCAGAAACAATTGACACCGGCACTCCGTGTCTCGAAATAATCTCTTTCACATATAACCTTGCCAACTGATCTAAGTTGAATCTGATTTTGATTGGAAGGAAGTGTGCGGATTTCGTCAGTCTGTCAACGATAACCCATACTGCGTCGTAGCCTTTCTGAGTCGTCGGAAGGCCAACCACGAAGTCCATTGTAATATGTTCCCATTTCCATTCGGGATTTCTAACGGTTGTAGAAAGTAATCCACTCGGCCTCTCGATGTTACGCTTTTACTTTTCGATAGGTCGACACTTGGCAACACATTCGCAAACATCGTTTCAAATTCGGCCACCGAAATGTTGTCGAAGATCTTGATACATCTTTGTACTACCTGGGTGAATCGAATATCTCGAACTATGAGCCTCACTCAGAATTTCTTCCTTAATTTCTTGTACTGGCGGAATCCAAATTCTATTTTCAAATCTCAGTATTCCTTCCTTATCCATCTTAAATCTTGGTTCGGTTCCTTCAGATATCTTCTTTGTCACCTTTTTACATTCTTCATCCTGAAGCTGAGCCTCCTTTACTTTATCTAGTAGAGTTATACCAGATTGCATCTGAAATAGCTTCTCATCAATCTCCATAGGATACTTCACTTCCAACTCCAGTTTCTCCATTTCTGTAATTAGCTCCTCCTGAGCAGTTAACATCATCAATTTCTCACGACCCTTTCTACTTAAGGCGTAAGAACCACATTTGCTTTCCCGGATGGTATAAAATCTCACAATCGTAATCCTTAATTAATTCCAACCATCTTCTTTGACGACGATGTTCAAATCCTTACGTAAAAAATATATTTTAGACTCTTGTGATCCGTATATATTTCACACTTCTCCCCGTATAGATAGTGCCTCCAAATTTTTAGAGCAAAAACAACTGCATTAACTCCAAATCATGGATCGGGTAACCCTTCTCGTAATCCTTCTTTATCGTCATGGATGCATATGCAATGACTTTGCCATTTTGCATCAAGACACGCCTAAGTCCTTTATGCGATGCATCACTATAAACAACAAAATTTCTGTATCCTCCGGAAGAGAGATAACAGGGGGTAGTACTCAACCTCTTCTTCAATTCTTGAAAACTTTCCTCACACTTATCCAAGTCAAACAAATTTCATAGCTTTTCGAGTTAAATTAGTTAGCTGAGTTGTGATCTTGGAAAAGTCTTGTATGAACCTTCTATAATATCCACGCTTAATCCAAGAAAACTTCGTACTTCGATGGCGCCCTCGGCTGATCCCGATTAATCACGGCCGACTTTGGATGGATCTACCAAAATTCTATTTTTATCGATCACGTGCCCAAGAAATTGCACTCGTTCAATCCAAAATTCGCATTTTGAAAACTTGGCATACAACTTTTCCCTTCTCAATACTTCCAACGTTAATCTCAAATGCTCTTCGTGTTCTTCTTTGGTTTCGAATAGACCAAAATGTCATCTATAAATACCCACTCTGAACTTGTCCAAAATGGCTTGAACACACCATTCATTAGTCCCATAAATGCTGCAGGAGCATTCGTAAGACCAAACGACATTACTAAAAATTCGTAGTGACCGTATTGTGTTCTGAACGCAGTCTTTGGTACATCCTCCGGCCTCACCTTCAATTGATGATAACCGCTTCTCAAGTCTATCTTGCAAAAGTACCTCACTCCCATCTATTGATCAAACAGGTCGTCGATCCTCGGTAATGGATATCTGTTCTTAATCGTGACCTTATTCAATTCTCTGTAGTCAATGCAGAGTCGCATCGATCCATCCTTCTTTTTCACAAACAACACCGGCGCTCCCTACGGCGATACGCTTGGTTGAATGTACTTCTTGTCCAACAATTCTTGTAGTTGTACCATTAATTCCTTCATCTCTACTAGTGTCATTCGGTATGGTGCCTTCGATATTGGAGCAGTTCCGGGCGCAAAATCGATTACGAAATCTACCTCTCTATCTGGTGGAAGTCCTGGTAAATCGTCTGGAAATACGTCGATGAAGTCCCTCACAATCGGTATTTCTTCTACCTTCGGATTCTCTTTTCGACTATCGACTATATAAGCTAAGTATCCTACACAGCCTTGTCTTAACAACTTCCTGGCCTGCATCATCGTCAGACAACTCGCTTGTCTAGGCGACTTGCTACCATAAAACATAACCTTTGATGGAGTCATAAGGTTAATATGCTTCTTTTGGCAATCAATTACAGCCCCGTAATTGAATAACCAGTCCATTCCCAAAATAACGTCAAATTCCCCAAGTCGAATAGGGATAAGATCTACGTTCATGACATTACCCTTAATATCCACTCTACAGTTCTTAAACACGTACTTAACAAGAATTATCTCCCTATTCGCAATTTCTATATTCATGGGATATTCCAACTCATCCATAAGCAAATCTAAACTATTAGCAAAGTCTTCGGATATATAGGAACAAGTGCTTTTGAATTAAATAAAACATAAGCATTAATTTCATTGATCGGAATGATACCGACACCACATCACGAGATCTGGATTGCATCCCTGACCGTCATATTGAAAGTCCCAAGGCGGTCGGATTCGGTTTTGTGGTTGGTGGTCGGTGATGGTTAAGGCATTTCCTTTGTTATTTCCTCGGTTTCCTCCCGATCTTGACCTCTCGATCCCTTCTTGGGACAATCTTTGCCAGATGGTCCTTGAACCACAAGTAAAACAAGCACCCTTCTTTGGGTTTGGGCGGTTTGGTGCTATGTGGCCTTCGTCCCACAATTGTAGCACACTCTTTTTCCTTTCATACAAACTCCCGGATGGGCTTTCCCAAGTTGGGCATGCTCGATTCTTTTCTTCCGACTACCTTGTTGATTCCCCGATGATGAGTCGTCGTTCCACCTTTTCTTCGATTGAAATTTCCACCTCCCGTGCCACTTCCATCGACCTTGTTATTTCCTTCACCTTCACTCTTCTTCTTCTTTTGATCTTGATTGTACTTGGTCACCGCATCGCTTCCTCCTTCAGCGAGGATGGCCTTTTCCAGTACTCCAGCAAACGTGTTTAGCTGAAACATTGATACCTTGTTGTACACCCAAGGCTTTAGTCCTTGCTCAAATCGTCTCACCTTCATCTCATCCGTGTGAACTTGATACGGGGCAAACCTTGCCAATTCGTTGAATTTAGCCGCATAGTCAGGCACGCTCATATTTTCCTGCTTCAACTCTAGAAATTGAACCTCCATCTGGTTCTGTGAACTAGTTGAGAAATACATTTCAAAAAACATCTCTTTAAATCTCTCCCACGTAATTATACCTTCACCTCCTCGCACTTTGTTTGCTTGCCACCACTAGCTAGCCTCAGACTTCAACATAAACGTTGCAAAAGCGGTCTTTTGGTCTTCTCTAACCCTAGCAACGTCGAAAACCTTCTCCATTTCCATAACCCACATTTGAGCCTTGATTGGGTTCATGGAACCTTTGAACTCTGGCGGTCCCACCGCCTTGAAGTCTTTAAACGTTGTGTTTGGTGGAGCTTGCGGTTGATTATTCATGGCTCCAATCAAGAAGTTCACCAACCGCTCTTTGAGCAGGATTAGCGTTAGCATTATTGTTATTATTGGTTGACTCTTCCGAGTAGGGTGACGTTGTTGTCTTCTCCTGGCGGCATTTTTTACATTAAATAAATGCTTATTAGAACTTTATTTATTTCTCTAAATAGTTAAGGCATTACTTAACAATTTAACATATTCATTTAACACATCATCTCAAACAACTTGATATATTTTCATTCAAATCAAAAGTTTTAACATTAAATGATAGCATAACTGCTATTAACATCAACTATCCTGGAATAAAGAATCCACAGGATTAAAACATTCAAATATTCTTTCGTTCATAAACACGTCAGAGTTTACATCTAAAAACTAATTAAGTTCTTTACATAATTAAGCAAATCATATCACTGCCGGTTAAGGTGCTGAACAACCTTTCTACGCTCCTCTTCTAAGATGCGATACATCGTCCTGCGATCCATCATGTATAATGGTAGTCCTTCGAACTGGATTGGGTACCTCAAAACTCGATCTTGGGTTACATTCATTGCCTTGTTAAGTGTAGAATACGTTTCCCCAATCTTCGCTTTCAGACGACTATTATCCTCTCGTGACGATCACTCGACGCGATTCTCTTACCCAACCTTCTCTCTCAAGAATGTTCAAACCTTTGGAGGTTTCCTTGATTCCTTCTTCGTTTCTCTATCTCTCGCTTTTATCTTGGTTTGACCCTTCTCATGGACCAAATCCCATTCTACATTTGCGACCGAGAGTGAAGAGTCGAAATCTCCCTCTCCTTCTCCTCAGAGTAATATCTTTGAATAACCGCCACTCGGTCAAATCTCGGACCTCGTCCGTAACTCCACGTTACGGTCAGTATAACGTGTCATACATCTCAAAGATCAACGGTGTACCGTGGTAACTCATCTTCTTCCTCTTCCTCTTCCTCAACAAATTCCTCCTCGGGATCCTCCTCGGGATCGGCCTAAGCTTATGCTCCTGACCAACAACAGTGATCAATGGAGATGACTCCCTCTGTACCAGCTGCTCCCTAACGACATGAATGTCTCGGGGCTCCTCCTCTATAGGTAATCGGGGTTCCTCCTCCCCAGCTCGGCTAGCTCCTCCAATATCCGACATCCTGACAACAAAATTTTAAGTTTTAGTTACTAACTCGTATAATGAACACATAGATTAACACATAAGCACATAAAGTCTTTTATTATCTTTAATGAATTTAGAAATTCATTTCTTAGAACTCGATAAGAGTTTACCACTACTATGTTCTCGATCTCCTACAAGGCTACTACCTAAGGTTGTTCCCCCCACCTAAGGTTCATAACCTTACAGCTCTGATACCAACCTATGACACCCCCAAATCTGGGTACTTCGATTCCATGGGATTTGGTGTTCACTGTACAAATATCATCTATCTATCTACCCATAATTAATGCAAACCATGCAATAGATAGAAATAAAAATCTTCCCCTTATAGGGTTACAACATCTAAATCATAAACATAATCCCAGGTTGAACTAACCTTAAACATCTGTGCGGAAATATACACAATAATTCTTAAACAACATCATTAACTCAAGTCTAATATAAATACATCATCAAATAAAATAACAAGTCTTCAACACTTGCTAACTTTGCCCTTGCCTTTACTAGTGGAAGGTTAAATCAGTTCTTTTCGTTCTTAAGCGTAATGTTATTATAAAGCAAGAGTGAGCACTATTTCCCACAAGTATAACAATGAAATAACGATTATAATAACATGCGAGTGAATCAAAGACATCTCGAATAAAAGCTCAACTTTTGAATCAAGAATGAATAACAAGAATCAAAAGAATTACGAGGGTCATAAGACCTTGAACTACGCCCTAGGTTAACAAGGGTTATACTTGAAACCTTTAACAGTCATAAGACTATGGACCTTTCTTCTCGTACTTAGGGGGATCAGCCCTTAGTACCATACTGTGCACAATATCTTAATGCTAACGCATAAGTAAATCCCTTTGCAAGGTTGTTCATCTCAGTTTGACATTTGAGTCCGCACCAAAGGAAGTTTGGTTTGGACAATTCATCAAGGGTTCGAAAATTTAAAACGCTCATCAACTATGGACTAGTCGAATCAATAAGGGTTCGCTAGTCTAATAAGGTTCAATAATAATGATATTCAAATTGAATAATAATCTCAAGAAGTATACAATAGGACAATTATTGTATAACTGAATCATGCTTTGAAAAGATAATCAATCTTTAATATAACATTTGAACATGAATAATAATAATGATAATTTACTCGAGGTAATTAATAAACTTGAACAATAATGACAAGTAGTGTTAGGAAACTTGCGCTCGTATGCAGTAGCTAAACGATTACTACTTTTCGTTCACCACAAATCCTACACACATACCATATGTATTCACGACATTCATTAGTTACATTTTTACTTAATTATTTAATATAAATTCCACTTTATTTAACAAATCATTACCCTTCTAATTTAATTACTTAATTAAATTAGAATATTTTCATTCTCTTACTATTATTACACTCGAATAAATTATTTCATAATAATTTCCATCGAATATTTAATTTATTCCATAATATCTCAATTAAAATATTTAATTTATTTTATAAATATTTTAATAATAATTTTCATCGAATATTTATTTTATTTCATAATATCTCAATTAAAATATTTAATTTATTTTATAAATATTTTAATAATAATTTTCATCGAATATTTATTTTATTCCATAATATCTCAATTAAAATATTTAATTTATTTTATAAATATTTTAATAATAATTTTCATCGAATATTTATTTTATTTCATAAATATCTCAATTAAAATATTTAATTTATTTTATAAATATTTTAATAATAATTTTCATCAAATATTTTTTTTTATTTTTTTTATTATTATTTTTATTTTATTTATTTATTTATTTATTTTGAATGGCACGTATGAGTAATTTAGTTTGGTAACTTACCACGTAGGAAGGTTACCTGTGCTCATTTTCTATAGATTTCTCTGATTCAGTTCATGAACATAATAAGGCCAAATTAGGCTAAAATCAATCACACGTAAAATTATACATGAATATGGCCATAACTTCCAATTAGTTATTTTTTTTTACACGAATTTAGACTTACCCAATCATTATAATACATATATAATCATTACTTAACCCATCTAGCATGATTTTTAACAAGTTACAACACATAATTTGCAAAATCAACACATTTACTTTCACTATTCTTGATGTTCTTGAAGGTTTTGAAAATAAAACATGAAAATTGTCACTACGGATTCGTTATAACACCAAATCCGTTTATTTAAATTTTGGTCTCTTCGTATCAACATGCATAACAACATACAAGTGTAAAATTTAGGGATAATATACGATCAATACATAAAATACCACATATATAAAGCCATATGGCCAAAACCCAAACGTAGAATTTTGAAATATGAAGTCATCATTATTATGAAACTTATGATATGGTTTACAAAATATATATAATTAAATACGATGTGATGTGCCATAACACATACAAAACCCATAATCATTACTCCTATCTCAATTCTGAGAGGCTTTACAAGTATGAATGAAAGCCATTTTCATAAAACTCAAATAACGTAATAATAGAATTTGGTTTGGAGAAATTACCAGAGTATAGATTAAGAAGAGGTGATCCAAGATGATCCTTTCACAATTATTACGATGATTACACACTCACAATATCTCTAATTCTCACAAATTTTCTCGATAAATTCTCAATCTCTCTCCTCTCTCGCTTCTTCCGGACTTAGAATAATAAAAGAAAAGAAAAGAGAAAATCGATTATAAGAACTCGATCGACGCTGTGATAATGGTGGATTAACGATCATGGGTAACTACTAGTAACCCCACTAAAGCCATGTTGTTTGGCTAGCATAATAGATTTCAAAACTCCTTTAATTTAATAAAGCTTTATCATATAGTTTAATTCACGTCACACCCACTGCACAATAATTCATATATCTTATTTAATATAAATAAAATATAATAACTTCTCATAAATTCACATAGTCATAAATTTAATTTTCTCATTAATTAATTATATTAAATTATTAAATCTCTAATTAATAAATAAATTAATTAGAATACCATCATGCTTAATTAAATAATTCATTTAATTGATAAGTGACGACATAATTACGTACTTGATAATAAAACTCTCTACATTAATTTAATAAATGTAACACATATAATTAAATTAATCTACCACAATTGCGTCAATTAATTATTTAATCTAATAATTAAATCATCGAAAAATATTTATTTAATTCAATAAATATTAAAATTAATTACAAAATTCTCGTTCGTCACATTAGCTTTCTCGGGATGATACAAAATTTCGTAATCGTAGTCTTTGATCAATTCTAACCATCTTCTTTGCCTCATGTTTAATTCCTTTTGAGTGAAGATATACTTCAGACTTTTATGGTCTATGTATATCTCACATTTCTCGCCATACAGATAGTGTCTCCAAATTTTTAGAGCAAATACTACTGCTGCTAGCTCCAAATCGTGCATAGGGTTCCCTTTCTCGTAATCTTTCAACTGGCGAGACGCATATGCTATGACCTTGCCATGTTGTATCAAAATGCAACCAAGCCCTTTTTGTGACGCATCGCTATAAACAACGAAACCACCCGTATCGTCTGGCAAGGATAGCACTGGAGCTTCACTCAATCTTTTCTTTAGCTCTTAGAAACTTTCTTCACATTTTTCCGACCAAATGAACTTTACTGTTTTTCGGGTCAAATTTGTCTTGACAATTTTGAAAAATCTTTGATGAATCTACGGTAATAACCTGCTAGACCTAAGAAACTTCAGATTATTTGATTTAAGCATCTTGATTCGTTCCGAGTTAATTCATCGCCTCCACTTTTCTTAGGATCTAATGATATCCCTTCGTGGTCGATCACGTGACCCAAAAATTGTACTCTTTCCAACCAAAACTAGCATTTTGAAAACTTTGCGTACAACTTTTCTCTTCTCAAGATCTCCAATACCATCTTCAGATGTTCCGCATGATCCTCTCGAGTCTTCGAATAGATCAAGATATCGTCAATGAATACCACCACGAATTTATCTAAGTAAGGTTTGAATACCCAGTTCATTAAATCCATGAATGTTGCTGGTGCATTCGTCAGTCCAAATGACATCACTAAGAACTCATAGTGGCTGTAACGAGTCCTAAATGCAGTCTTTGGCACGTCTTCATTCCTCACTTTCAATTGGTGATAACTCGTACGCAAATCTATCTCGAAAAAATAACGAGCTCCTTTCAGTTGATCAAAAAGATCATCAATTCTTGGTAAGGGATACTTATTTTTGATTGACTTTGTTTAATTCTCTATAATCGATACACAGTCGGAACGATCCATCCTTCTTTTTAACAAATAACACAGGTGCTCCCCAGGGAGACACACTCGGCTGAATGTACTTTTTGTCTAATAACTCTTGTAATTGAATCATTAGTTCTTTCATCTCTACCAGAGCCATTCGGTATGGAGCTTTTGAAATTAGTTTTGTACCAGGCACCAAGTCTATCACGAATTCAATCTCCCGATCTGGTGGTAACCTAGGCAAATCATTTGGAAATACATCCGAGAATTCCCTCACTATTGGTATTTGTTCTATTTCCGGCTCCATTCTTTGGGTGTCAACTACGTGGGCTAAATAACCAACACACCCTTTTCTTAACAGCTTCTTAGACTGCATCATCGTCAAACAACATGACTGTCTCGGCGATTTGCTACCATAAAATAGGATTTTTGACTTACTAGGAGTCTAAAGGTTTATGCATTTCTTTTGGCAATCAATTACTGCCCCGTGGTTATATAACCAATCCATTCCTAGCATCACATCAAATTCACCTAATCGGATGGGAATTAAATTCACTATAAAATTATGACCCCGTATATCCACACTACAATTTTTATGGACATAAGTCACGGGAATAACTTCTTTATTTGCGACTTCTATGTTCAAAAGACGATCAAATCTTTCAGGAGTACTTAATTCTAACCGTTGAGCAAATTCTTCAAATATAAAGGAACAGGTAGCGCCCGAATCAAATAATATAAAGGCATTAACGTTATTGACGGAAATGATACCTAACACCACCTCCTTTGATGCCACTGCGTCCTGCACTGTCATTTTGAATGTCCTCGCAGTTGGTCGATTGGATGGGGTTGGCCCCCCGATTGTCAGCTTCCCACCGTCGTTTCCTTTCTTTAGACAATTTTTGATCTGGTGATCCGCAGCTCCACATGCAAAGCATCCTTGAATCTTCTTTGGGTTGGTGCAGTTAGGAGAGATGTAGCCCTCCTGCCTGCATTTGTAACAGACTGTCTTCCCTTTCAGACATTCCAAGATGATTTTTCCCACACTTCTTACATGCTTCTATCTTTCTTCTTGGTTCTCCCTGCTTGTTACTAAATTTATTGCTTTTGTTGTTCCACTTTCTTTTGTTAAAAGTATTTCCTTTACTACTTCCCTCTTGAGGTCCTCCAGCTATCTTCTTGGTCTTTTTCTCTTGGTGAAATTTGGCCAGTGCGCCGGTTCCTCCTTCAGCGATTATGGCTTTTTCCAGTATGCCAGAAAACTTATTTATCTGAAACATAGAAACCTTGCTGAACAGTACCGACTTCAATCCTTGTTCAAATCTTCGAGCCTTCCGTTCTTCAGTGTCAACCTGATGCGGCGCAAACCTCGATAATTCATTAAATTTTACAGCATAATCAAGTACAGTCATACTTTCTTGTTTAAGTTCGAGAAATTCGACTTCCATCTTGTTTTTCATGATACGGGGAAAGTAGGCTTCGAAGAATAGTTCTTTAAAACTAACCCATGTCATGACTCCTACTCCTGTTTTTGTTGGCTCTCCACCAGTAGCTCGCTTCTCCTTTTAGCATAAACGTGACGAAAGCTGTCTTTTGATCCTCAGCAACTCGGACAACTTCGAAGACCTTTGCCATTTCATTTACCCAAGTTTGGGCTTCTATCGGATTGTTGGTTCCCTTGAACTCTGGGGATCCTACCGCTTTAAAGGTAGTCAAACGACCTTCATGAGGGTTCGGGTTTACGGGCGGTGCAGCATTGCTCCCTTGAAGTGCTTGAGTTAATAAGTCAATAAATTGCTGCATAGGATTTTCAGGTCCTGCCTTGAAGTGCTTGAGTTAATAAGTCAATAAATTGTTGCATAGGATTTTCAGGTCCTGCCGAGTTATTCATAGACTCTTCTTGAGTTGATGGGGTTGGTGCCCCAAGTCTTCCTCTTCCTCTTCCTCTCCATCTTGGTGGCATTTTCTGTATAATATAAGTTTTTATATCTGTATCATTTAATCGGTATAATAATGCACATTGTATCAAATATATAGATCCTTCTATAACAGAAAAACATTCATATTTATATGCCTTTTTAAAAGTTGTGCCAAGCACATTACATCTTGTTGCATACGGCTAAAACATCTTAATCCATTCTTGACTACATATAGTCGGGATTTACATTTAAACTGCCCTAACTTACAAAAGTTGGGTTCCAAAAGTATCATCCCCTTAGTATACAAAAGAGGGGTACATCTACCTACTAAAGACATAATACTAAAATACTTGTACTAAACAGTCACATCATAAAAAATCAGTCAGACTACTGAAGAAGCATGCCTCGCCTTTTGACGCTGCGAAGCTTCTCATCCCCGATGTCCAGCACCCTTTTTCGAGTCAGAACCAACTCGCTTCCACCTTCATCTACAGGGTGTAGTTGCACCTTGTGCTTCCAGCATCCAAATGCAAATTCGAATGCATAGTCTATCTTATTCATCTTGGCATCTCTGCCCCTAACCTCATTTTCCAACTCAAACTCTGCCCAAGGCCCTATCCCTTTGTTGTTCAACCCTCATTTGGTCAGCCTTCAGTACTTCCATCTCATGCCTGAGGACCACATTCTCCTGTCTCAAGGCCTTCTTTTGGCTGGCAGTGCCATAGAACATGTATACTGACTGGAAGCCCATAAAGAGCTCCCAACTACTACCCTTTTTGAGCCTACTGTTGCTGCCCAAACAACAACTTTTAATCCTCTTCTTGCCTAGTATAGAGTTAGCTTTTTAATATATTACTTTAGTTACAAAGCACCCTTGTTTAAGAGTAATTAGCCTACTTGCTTTCTATAATAATCTAAAGAAAGATTGCAGCAATAAGGTTCATTAAATTCCCTTAACACAACAGCCACTTAGTTGAGTTACTAAAGATTTAAATACTAAGGTTAAGATGGCTTGTTAAGACAACCATGACTGTAGTTATTTTGCAGTCATATCACACCCCTACTGCTGCTAAAAATGGGCAGTACCCTGCCCCCTTTTCTTCTTTCCTATTCTAAGTTTGAAGCTCACTATATGTTTACTTAGGATTTGTACATGATAGGTAAGCTTTTCAATCACACCTTAAAGCCAAAAATTGCTTTTCCAAAACTGCCATAACAGTTGTCTGCTCTAATCTGCTGCTGTCTATAGGCAGTGGCTTCTCTTCCTTTATCAGCCTACTCACGTCCCTTTACACTTTACAAAGATTTTGCAATAATCTTACACTAATACATGTATTTTAAAATAAAACTTACTAGTTGTAGTGATACTTATATGCACCAGCCAAAGCATTGTCTAACACAAGAGGGGCTAACAAGTCATCTAACTGCTACATTCTGCAGCTGCTCTTTAACCATAGACCTTGCCCCTTACTTTAGGTAACTTGTTCTCTTCATTAGTCTTCCATTTTGTTGGGCATCTCATTATACTACAAAATAGTCTTATTAAGGTTTATTAACATTGTTTTTCTGTAAGCTAAACATGAGCAGCTGTGTGTCAATGGCAGCAGCCATAAAGGTACTGTCTGAGAGTCTAGGAAGAGCCCTCAGACACTGTGCATATGCCCACTGCTACTGCTGAGGCAGTAGCCCTGCACCAAGTTCATATTAACTAGCAAGTCCTGATGTTCTATCTTGCTTATAGGCTAAAGAGATAGTAAAGGTACTATATTAGTCTCTTTTAGAGACTTAAGAGGCTTAAATTTCAAGTTTACCTACTGTCCAAAAACAGTTGTCAAGGTGTCTTGACATGCTAATTTTCTAAATTCTTTACTTTGACTGAAGACTGAATTTCATTTCTTTCTAATAGACTTAACTTGTTAATTATCAATACATGTAATATATGAATCAATTTCCAGCCTTGTTTGTGTCTAATACTTGACTTTTAATTAAGGCAGTCCACTTGGGACTTTCGTCGAGCAGGTGGTGTGCACAGTCCATAATCACTGGTGTTATAGCTATTTGTTTGCTCTATAACTACATTAGGTCACCTTATAACACCACAACCAACCTATCTCCTTGTGCCTAAGCCAAGCATTAACAAAAACTAATTTAACAAGAGTTAGGGCATGACAGTCATCAAAGCAATATAGTATAGCAGTAACTTGAGCCTGCAGTAGTTACATGGCACACAAAAAAAAAAAAAAACAATTCTTCAAACTCTTAACACAAGTGTTATAACCTAATGTACTTGATATATACTATATATTCATGTTTTAAATACCTGTATACAAGGTTTTAAATACCTGTATACAAGGTATTATTATTCAAACATAGGCTTCCAAAACAGTTTTTACAAAAACTCACCATTGCAGTTCATAGTAGTATAGCACAACATACTATTCCAGTTTATTACAATAACAATTACACACACAGATTTCTTTAGCACTAAAGTTTAATACAAGGTTCATAGCTTTCTTTTAAATTACTTTGAGGTATTCAACCCTCTTAGTTAATAATACAGTACACATGATACACATATAGCATACTAATTTGTCCCAGCTCTTAATTCTTTCTAGTAATCGATCAAAACAGTCCATATAGAGTATTATAGACATGGTTTAATACCATTATACCAAAACAGCACCAAGTATTGAATTTCATGTACTACCACAACAAGTACTTGTTATATACTATATTTTTCATAGTTAAACATATGGATGTAATACCTTAAGATTTTTTTTTTTCTCAAAACAGTCTCTAGTAGGCTTTAGGTACATTAGAATAGCAACAAAACACTTACACAGTTATGTTAAACATTAAAATCAAATAGCCATACTTGAGGCTTATAACAGTCATTTATAGCAAAGTAGATTAGTATCACAACCATGCTAGTCAATAGCAGTCCATATTAATATAGCCATAGTATAGCAGCTCTTTTATGTTACTTTAGTTTTGTTTTATAAAAACATGATCTTAAATACTAATCAACTACTCACAATATGTAGATGCAACCTTTTAGCATGCTTGATACCTTAATAATATATGGTTTATTCGATATCCTTTTCTCTAAATCACAGTTAGCAAACAAGATCCTTAAAACAATGGCTCAGTCATAGTTAAATGCTTAAGTCATGTATGGACTGATATACAACCAATTATAATCATCTTATGTTCATGTAAAACTGACATATTAGCACCTTTGTATCTTTAGGACTACAATATAATGTTAGCATAGAATTAGACTTGACTGCACTCCTTTTTTTCAAAACAGTTGGCTTCAACAATCTATTAACAGACATTTTACCAAACAGTTGGGGTGCAGTTCATATCTACCCATACAATACATATATTCTTAGCTTAGTTATCCCAACCTTATGGCTTAAATAATAACAAGCATAAAACAACACATAACAGTCAATCTTTCATCAATTAACATTCATGTGGACACATGCTTTCATTCACAGGTATCAATTAATAATACTAGTTTTAATTACATAACCATTTTTTTAGGCAGCCGTTCAAGACAACCTCACCCAGCCACTAACAGTTCAGTTACTATCCTTAAAGAAATAGGAATGAAAGGATTAGGAAGGACAGAACTTGTTGATTCGAATGGTTACAAGGGAGTTGTACTGTCCAACCTCCCTCATCCTCTAGCCGAACTCTTCACTCTCACTCTATAAGACCGTTACTGCTATTTCTTTTGGACTCAGTTAAGTGGTGAAGCTAATTGGTTTTGGGCAATAAACCTGGCCTTTTATGGCTGAGCTTAACTTCTTTTACTGTTAATCGCATCACCCCTAGTTGGCCCCTACACAGCCCTCATCCTAGTCTAGCTCATATAGTCCCTTCACAGCCACCCTAGCAGCCCTTAGCTTACTTGCTATACCTTATCCTCTGCCAGCCTATCTCACCTGCTAGCTACTGATAACTGAACTAACTACCAGTTAAGAACTAACTTAGAATCTGTATAACTTAATAGTTATCTAACCGATGCAACTAGCCCAGCTAAAATGTACTCCCTTCCTATTTATTTCATTTGGGCTTAAATCAATCTTCTCTTGTTAATAATTGTAGCTGCCGAATTGGGTCAGGAAAATAGGTTAGAATTGGCCTTTTTATTATCTTCTTATAGACTCAACCCATATCCTAATTAATTGAAAAGGCTTGCAAGCATACATGGCAAAAATTTATTATGGCCCAATATTTTAATATGGACTCTTGTTAAATTAAAACACATGGACTTTTATCTATTATATTCTCTAGCAACAATAGTTAGCACATATATCATTAAAATGACTATTCCATGTAATCTTAAATAATTCATGATAGTACATTATTTCTTTACCCTTCATAATTCAAGATGCTTAATAAACTATTAAATAAATAATAGTTTTTGTCACAATGAGAAATAACATAATAATAAAAAAAAATTATACTTAAAATTTTACATTATAATAATTGAATATTACATAGGATTTTCTGAGTCATTACACATTACGTTCACTGATTGGCCAGTAAATCCGATAGTCTTTCACTAGGAAAGGTTCAAAGCCATAAGCTACCTTTACCAATTCAGTATTTTTTGTTAACTGATACTCTCTCTAAGTCTGTTTGCATATTCATTTGAATTAATTTACCCAAATTTCATTCATGTGGGGGATTGTTGGATATATATATAAATGAATGAGAATTTTATCTAAAAGGTGTGACCTTTGGTTCATATCTTTTCAAATTGAAAAGGTACCTTATCAAAGGGATGTAACCTTTCAAAGAAATGTAACATTTCAAAGGGATGTATCCTTTCAAAATGATGTAACCTTTTGAAAGGATGTATATCTTCAAAGGGGTATTTGGAAACCTATAAATAGGTTCCAAATCTACCCAAAATTTCACTTCATCTTCAACTTCAATCCTTCTCAAGTTCTTAAAAATTAAATTCATTCTTCATTCATATAAAAGTCATATAGAGTATTCATATAAAAGTCATAGAGAGTATTCAAAATTTTGTTGGTTGTCGCTAACTCTTCCATGAAGTCTTCTTGTGAGAGTTGAAAGCACCATTTTATCCTCGGTAAGTAGACGTCCATTACTCCATCCGTAGTTAAGACCGATAATGGACGACGAAATCGCTTTAGCTGAGAGACTGTCTAACAGTTGACTTGGTTTTAAAAGTTAATCAATTTCATCTAGTAAGTCATTATTATAAAATTGTTTATCTTATATTTCTGTTTATATAATTAGTATAATATAATTAATTTTGGGATAACAGTCCCTTAACTGATTTTCTTAAAAAATTCATCCCCGGACTTGTTTGTTTTTTGCAATCTAAGTGCGCTGTGACTTGTGGATTTGCCACCAAGGTTGAGCTAATTACAGCTATTATCACTAAACAGTTGCTAATTGACTTTCAACAAGCTAATCAGCAAAGCATCCACACACGCAAGAATTGACAAAAAAAAATTATCTAAGCAAGTTTCCATTTTGCAGGTCTAACTAGAAAAAAATAAATTAAATTAACAGTGTTAGAGCATATTAGTTATGTTCTTATCAGTAGTATCAAATAATCTAACAAGAGGATACACATACAAGCCTTCTGAATACTGGTCAAATAATATAATTTGTTTTTTTTATTATGTTTGTACCTAAACACAAAAGGCAGTTCCATCATGTACTTTCTGTAGCATGCAATTTGTGCTTGCATTTAAAATGTGGGTTCTATCAGTTACATTAAATGTTTATAAATAGTTGGTTACAATTGTGGTTTAAAGCATTGTAGCATAAAGATATCACATGAGTAAGAGAGATTTAGAGGAATTTGTTGTTCAAGTTGTAATTGAGACTTTGGAGAGAATTAAACAAAAAATTGTTGAATACTGGGTCGGATTTTGTTTGGTTTCTCCGATATCTCATTTCCAACGTTCAAACTAGGCCTTAGTAGTACTTTTGGTCGAGATGTAAGCGAGGATTGGAGGGAACTACACAAAGAAATTGAGTTCTGTTTTGTTTAGTTTTTTCCAATATCTCATTTCCATCTTCTGAACTAAACGCCGAGGCACTTTTGTGCAAATTATATGTGAGAACTTGAGGTAGGTAGCTAAACAAAATTTATTATGGATCTTTGTTCTGTTTTGTTTGGTTTAATATAATGTCTCATTTCCAACTTTCAAATCAGGAAGTATGTGTGGATTAACGGAAACTAAACAAAGATTAACCGACAAATATGTGTTTTGTTTTGTTTATTTTTCTCCAATATCTCATTTCCATGTTCCGAACTAAACTAAAGGTACAATACTGGTTCATGTTTTTCTTATGTCATCTCATTTGGAACCTTTGGACTTGAGGAATTCTCAACCTAGTTTTGTTCATATGTAGGACAATATAAGAACAATTTTTTTTTCCTGATTGTCGCTCGTGAATTTTTTGTTGGTAAAACTTGTTTTAAAATGGAAACGAATGATTATTGTGTGTGTCAAAAGAAGAAGCCAATAAATTATAAAAGAGAAAGGAGAAAATGAAGAAATAGTTGATTAAGATGCAAAGGTTGCAAGAACAACTGGAAAAAATGACTAGAACTACAATATGGGGACCAAGGAAACAATGAAAAACATAGCTTCAATATGGGGAGAATTGCTAATGTTGCATCCGGTTGTTAAGGTATGCTAATCCAAACAAATAATGTTGATATCTTCTTTCTAGGATAGGAAAACTCACAAAAGTAAACTATAGAAAACCTTAGAATTGGAATAGTTTAGTAATTTTTTATTCCTAAATTGCCCTTAACATTAATATAAGAATACTAATTTAGACATCCATATCCTATACATAATGACATTTTCTTAAATAAACTTACCAAAATAGGGGGAAAAAATTTCTCATTTCCATTCCTATCATATTATATCATATCATGAGCAAGGATCAAGAGCATTCCTCCTTAAATAACATTCTTTCTTAAATAGCACTACATTATTAAAACTACGTTATTTTGGAGTTTTTTTTAAAAACAAGTGGGGCCGTGGGTGACATTTTTGTAAATAAAAGGAAAGCAAGTGGGACCACTCTCTTTTAAAAGACTCCAAAACGATGTAATTTTAATAACGTAATATTATTTAAGGAGAAATGCTATTTAAGGAGAATGCTCTTGATCCTTGCTCATCATATCTTTACTTAAAAATCCTTAAGTTCCTTACCCTCAAAACATAGAAACAAGGTAAAAGGAAAATTGGAAAAAAAAATTTGAGAAACTAAAGTAAATTATTTAAGTTTTTCAGAATGAGAGAATACACAAATCGAATTTGTAAAGAGTAAGTTATGAATTATACAAAAGGACCAACAAAAATCTAGAAATTTCGTAACCAACACGAATCGATTATAGAAAACACACGATTTGATCCATTTAACCATTAGATTATTGAAAAGTCAAATGTGATAGCTAGTGAGGGTAGAAATTTCAAGGATATCATAATGTAAAAATACACCTCCATAACATAAATATATAACTTGATACTACATTTACAAGGTAACTAATTCTTATAAATTGAATTAAGTTCCCGAATTTCAAAGGAAAATTAGAGGTAGAAAATTCGTACCTTATGACCAAGAAATTAAAGTATTCCAAGGTTTTTAATTATTAACAAGATATCACCAAAACCCTAGTTTCAAAAGTATTCCAATTAAATCCTAAGAAACTAAAATAAAATAAAATCTAAAGAGTTTTGCTAGATTATTGTGAAACTTTTGTTGTAGAATACAATTGGAGTATGTGCACAGAGGCGGAACTAGTGGGGGTGGGGCATCTCGCCCCTGAGGCAGCCGTCGTGTCAGGGGAAGGGGGGGAGGGGGAGGGCGAGGGCGGAGGCGAGGAGGAAGGGGCAGGGGAGCAGCCAACATCGCCTCCTGCCTTCCGTCGGATTGCTTCAAGGCGATGACAGATCGAGGCAATCGAGCGCCTGGCCATTCCGGATTCGGTGGGCTTGATGATGGCATTTTTCACTTAAAGGTAATGGACTACTTCTTTCACCGTCCCTTTTCCTCTTCTCTCCCTAAAATTTGTGTATTAGGTATAAGTATATATAAACCGCACTTTATGTGTTTGATAAAATGCTTGTGAGAACTATTGATAACAACCGTCTTAAAAGGGAGTCTTGGTCAAGTCTAATCCTTGTGTTGGAAGCTTAAAGACCTGTTTTGGCAACTTAGTATCATACCTTGCCAAAAAGGCTTGAAATGGGCATAAAAGACTATCTGGACTTTAAAATTTGCTATATTAACTGTTGTGTGCCAAAACGATCATGCTATGATATATTCATCGATGTGCTATGTTGATGTGTTGATGGTGTGAGCAACATCCTTGTGCTATACTAACTATTAGTAATAGATCGGATTTGGTATGTGTGTTATACCACTTTGGACCTGAAATAGTTAGTTTTGACAAAATGTTGTGGAAGCCTATTTTGGAAATAATGATACCTTGTATGCAAGTTTGTAAATTATAAATATATAGTATATATCAAGTACATGATGTTCTAACCCTTGTGATTAAGAGATTGAGGGTCATGTTTTGATTAAAGGTCAAGTTTTGACTTATATGTATGGAACAATTATAGAATTGAATTTGTAATACTGATGAAAGTTATAAAACCCAATGAACATAATTTATATAAAGTTAGTTAGTAGTATGTGGATTCATTAATTGATAGATAGATTATGTATGCTT